>JAUCRC010000023.1:0-715000 GCA_032399595.1 Tetragonula carbonaria
TCGTTCATCATGTATCATACATCATACTTCGTACATCATATATCATACATCATACATCATACATAACAAATCATACATCATACGTCATATATAGTTCATCGTTCATCATACGTCGGTCATCATACATCGGTCGTCATACGTCGTTCATAATACACCGTTCATCATGCATGGTTCATCATAAATCGAACATCATACATCGCTCATCGTACATCGTCCATCATACATCGTGCATCATACATCGTTCATCATACATCGTTCATCATACATCATTCACCATACATCGTTCATCATACATCATACATCACAAGTCCTACATCATACATCATAAGTCATACATCATACATCACACATCGTTCATCATACATCGTTCATCTTACTTCGATCAACGATCATTGTTCATCATACATCATAAATCATACATCTTATATCATGCATCATTCATCATACATCGTTCTTCATACATCACACATCATTCATCATACATCATACATCATACATCATACATCATACATAATAAATCATACATCATACATCATACATCATACATCATACATCATACATCATAAATCATACATCATACATCACACATCGTTCATCATACATCGTTCATCATACTTCGTTCATCGTTCATCGTTCATCATACATCATACATCATACATCATACATCATATGTCATACATCATACATCATACAACATCCATCGGTTATCATACAGCGGATATCATACATCATACATCATACATCATACATCATAGGTCATACATCATACATCATACATCGTACATCATACATCATACATCATACATCCAGTCATCGTTCATAATACATAATACATCATACATCATACATCATACATCATACACCATACATCATAAATCATATATCATACATCATACATCATACATCATACATCATACATCATACATCATACATCATACATCATACATCATACATCATACGTCATTCATCACGCACCGTTGATCAAACATCGTTCATCATACATTGTTCATCATACATTGATCATCATACATCGTTCATCATACATCGATCATGATACATCATTCGTCATACATCGATCATCATATATATTTCGTCAAACATCGTTCAACATACATCCTACATCATACATCATACATCATACATCGTTCATCGTTCATCGTTCATCATACATCATACATCATACATCATACATCATACATCATATATCATACATCATACATAGTTCATCATACATCACACATCATACATTATGCATCATACATCATCCATCATACATCATACATCATACATAATAAATCATACGTCATACGTCATACATCATACATCATACATCATACATCATACATCATACATCATATATCATACATCATACATCGTTCATCATACATCACACATCATACATAATGCATCATACATCATCCATCATACATCATACATCATACATAATAAATCATACGTCATAAGTCATACATCATACATCATACATCGTACATCATACATCATACATCATACATCGTAAATCATACATCATACCTTATTCATCATACACCGTTGATCAAACATCGTCCATCATACATTGTACATCATACATCGTTCATCATCCGTCGTCCATAGTACGTCTTTCATAATACATTGTGCATCATAGGTCATATATCATTCATCCTACATCATACATCGTATATCATACTTCATACATCATACGTAATACATCATACATCGGTCATCATACATCATACTTCGTACATCATATATCATACATCATACATCATACTTAATAAATCATACATCATACGTCATATATCGCACATCGTTCACCATAAATCGTTCATCATACATTGTCCATCAAGCATCGTTCGTCAAACATAGTTCATCATACATCTTACATCATACGTCATACATCATAAATCGTTCATCGTTCATTATACATCATACATCATACATCAAATATCATACTTCATACATCATACATCATACATCGTAAATCATACATCATACCTTATTCATCATACACCGTTGATCAAACATCGTCCATCATACATTGTACATCATACATCGTTCATCATCCGTCGTCCATAGTACGTCTTTCATAATACATTGTGCATCATAGGTCATATATCATTCATCCTACATCATACATCGTATATCATACTCCATACATCATACGTAATACATCATACATCGGTCATCATACATCATTCATCATAAATATTTCACCATATGACGTTCATCATATGTCGTCCATCTTTCATCTTCCTTCATACGTCGTTTACCTCACATCCTACATCATATATCATTCATCGTTCATCATACATCATTCGTCATACATCGTTCATCATACATCGTTCATCACACATTGTTCATCATACATCGTTCATCATACAACATGCATCATACGACGTACATCATACTTCATACATCATACGCCAAAATTCATACATAATACATCATTCAACGTTCATCCTTCATCATACGTCAATCATCATATGTCGTACATAATACATCACACATCGTTCATCATACATCGTTCATCTTACTTCGTTCATCATACATCGTACATCATACATTATACATCATACATTATACATCATACGTCATACATCATACATCATACATCAAACGCCGTTCATCATACGTCATACATCGTACACCGCTGATCAATCTTCGTTCACCATACATTGTCCATCATAAATCGTTCATCATACATCGTTCATCATACATCGTTCATGATACATCATACGGCATACATCGATCATCATACATATTTCGTCAAACATCGTTTAACATACATCTTGCATCATACATGATACATCATACATCGTTCATCGTTCATCATACATCATACATCATACATCATACATCATACATCATACATCATACATCATACATCATACATCATACATCATACATCATACATCAAACATCATACATCGAAAATCATAATTCATACATCATACATCATATATCGTTCATCGTTCACCATACATCGGTCATCATACACCGGTCGTCATACATCGTTCATCATTCGTCGATCATCATATATCGTTCATCTTACATCGACCATCATATATACTTCATCAAATATCGTTCATCATATATCGTTCATCACACATCGTTTGTCAGAACTGATACATCATACACCATACATCATACATCATACATCATACATCATAAGTCATACATCATACATCATATGTCATACATCATACATCATGTATCGTCCATCGTTCACCATAAATCGGTCATCATCCGTCGGTCGTCATACATCGTTCATCATTCCTCGTTCATCATACATCGTCATCATACATCATACATCATAAATCATACATCATACGTCATACATCATACGTCATATATCATACTACGTCCATCGTTCATCATACATCATACATCAAACATCACACATCATACATCATACATCATACATCATACATCATACATCATACGTCATACATCATAAGTCATACATCATACATCGTTCATCATGCATCGTTCTTCATACATCGTTCATCATGCATCGTTCATCATACATCGTTCATCATACATCGTTCATCATACATCGTTCATAATACATCATACATCACAAGTCCTACATCATACATCATAAGTCATACATCATACATCACACATCGTTCATCATACATCGTTCATCTTACTTCGATCAACGATCATTGTTCATCATACATCATAAATCATACATCTTATATCATGCATCATACATCATACATCGTTCTTCATACATCACACATCATTCATCATACATCATACATCATACATCATACATCATACATAATAAATCATACATCATACATCATACATCATACATCATACATCATACATCATAAATCATACATCATACATCACACATCGTTCATCATACATCGTTCATCATACTTCGTTCATCGTTCATCGTTCATCATACATCATACATCATACATCATACATCATATGTCATACATCATACATCATACAACATCCATCGGTTATCATACAGCGGCTATCATACATCATACATCATACATCATACATCATAGGTCATACATCATACATCATACATCGTACATCATACATCATACATCATACATCATACGTCATACATCACACGCCATTGATCAAACATCGTTCATCATGCATCGATCATCATACATCGTTCATCACCCATCGTTCATCATACATCGTTCATCATACATCGTTCATCATACATTGTTCATAATACATCATACATCATACATCATACATCATACATCATACACCATACATCATAAATCATATATCATACATCATACATCATACATCATACATCATACATCAAACATCATACATCATACATCATACATCATACATCATACGTCATTCATCACGCACCGTTGATCAAACATCGTTCATCATACATTGTTCATCATACATTGATCATCATACATCGTTCATCATACATCGATCATGATACATCATTCGTCATACATCGATCATCATATATATTTCGTCAAACATCGTTCAACATACATCCTACATCATACATCATACATCATACATCGTTCATCGTTCATCGTTCATCATACATCATACATCATACATCATACATCATACATCATACATCGGTCATCATACATCGTTCATCATACATCACACATCATACATTATGCATCATACATCATCCATCATACATCATACATCATACATAATAAATCATACGTCATACGTCATACATCATACATCATACATCATACATCATACATCATACATCATATATCATACATCATACATCGTTCATCATACATCACACATCATACATAATGCATCATACATCATCCATCATACATCATACATCATACATAATAAATCATACGTCATAAGTCATACATCATACATCATACATCGTACATCATACATCATACATCATACATCATTCATCATACATCGTACCTCGTACATCCTATATCATACATCGTTCATTGCTCATCATGCATCATACATCATACTTCGTACATCATATATCATACATCATACATCATACTTAATAAATCATACATCATACGTCATATATCGCACATCGTTCACCATAAATCGTTCATCATACATTGTCCATCAAGCATCGTTCGTCAAACATAGTTCATCATACATCTTACATCATACGTCATACATCATAAATCGTTCATCGTTCATTATACATCATACATCATACATCAAATATCATACTTCATACATCATACATCATACATCGTAAATCATACATCATACCTTATTCATCATACACCGTTGATCAAACATCGTCCATCATACATTGTACATCATACATCGTTCATCATCCGTCGTCCATAGTACGTCTTTCATAATACATTGTGCATCATAGGTCATATATCATTCATCCTACATCATACATCGTATATCATACTTCATACATCATACGTAATACATCATACATCGGACATCATACATCATTCATCATAAATATTTCACCATATGACGTTCATCATATGTCGTCCATCTTTCATCTTCCTTCATACGTCGTTTACCTCACATCCTACATCATATATCATTCATCGTTCATCATACATCATTCGTCATACATCGTTCATCATACATCGTTCATCACACATTGTTCATCATACATCGTTCATCATACAACATGCATCATACGACGTACATCATACTTCATACATCATACGCCACAATTCATACATAATACATCATTCAACGTTCATCCTTCATCATACGTCAATCATCATATGTCGTACATAATACATCACACATCGTTCATCATACATCGTTCATCTTACTTCGTTCATCATACATCGTACATCATACATTATACATCATACATTATACATCATACGTCATACAACATACATCATACATCAAACGCCGTTCATCATACGTCATACATCGTACACCGCTGATCAATCTTCGTTCACCATACATTGTCCATCATAAATCGTTCATCATACATCGTTCATCATACACCGTTCATGATACATCATACGGCATACATCGATCATCATACATATTTCGTCAAACATCGTTCAACATACATCTTGCATCATACATGATACATCATACATCGTTCATCGTTCATCATACATCATACATCATACATCATACATCATACATCATACATCATACATCATACATCATACATCATACATCATACATCAAACATCATACATCGAAAATCATAATTCATACATCATACATCATATATCGTTCATCGTTCACCATACATCAGTCATCATACACCGGTCGTCATACATCGTTCATCATTCGTCGATCATCATATATCGTTCATCTTACATCGACCATCATATATACTTCATCAAATATCGTTCATCATATATCGTTCATCACACATCGTTTGTCAGAACTGATACATCATACACCATACATCATACATCATACATCATACATCATAAGTCATACATCATACATCATATGTCATACATCATACATCATGTATCGTCCATCGTTCACCATAAATCGGTCATCATCCGTCGGTCGTCATACATCGTTCATCATTCCTCGTTCATCATACATCGTCATCATACATCATACATCATAAATCATACATCATACGTCATACATCATACGTCATATATCATACTACGTCCATCGTTCATCATACATCATACATCAAACATCACACATCATACATCATACATCATACATCATACATCATACATCATAAGTCATACATCATACATCGTTCATCATGCATCGTTCTTCATACATCGTTCATCATGCATCGTTCATCATACATCGTTCATCATACATCGTTCATCATACATCGTTCATAATACATCATACATCATACATCATACATCATACACCATACATCATAAATCATATATCATACATCATACATCATACATCATACATCATACGTCATACATCATACATCATACATCGTACATCATACATCATACGACATTCATCACACACCGTTGATCAAACATCGTTCATCATACATCGTTCATCATACATCGATCATGATACATCATTCGTCATACATCGATCATCATACATATTTCGTCAAACATCGTTCAACATACATCCTACATAATACATCATACATCATACATCGTTCATCGTCCATCGTTCATCATACATCATACATCATACATCATACATCATACATCATACATCATACATCATACATCGTTCATCATACATCACACACCATACATAATGCATCATACATCATCCATCATACATCACACATCATACATAATAAATCATACATCATACGTCATACATCATGCATCATACATCATAAATCATACATCATATATCACACATCCTTCATCATACATCGTTCATCTTACTTCGTTCATCGTTCATCGTTCATCGTTCATCATACATCATACATCATACATCATACATCATACATCATACATCATACAACATTCATCGGTTAATCTACAGCGGTCATCATACATCACACATCATATATAACACATCATACATCATGCATCATGCACAATACATCACATATTATATATCATATATCGTCCATCATACATCATACATCATGCATCGTTCATCATACATCGTTCATCATACATCGTTTATCATACATCCAACATCATACATCGTTCACCATACATCGTCCATCATAAATCGTCCATCATTCATCATACATCATGCACCATACATCATGCATCGTACAGCATACGTCATAAATCACACATCATAAATCACACATCATACATCATACATCATACATCATATATCATACATCATACATCATACATCATACATCATACATCACACATCATAATTCATAAATCAAACATCATACATCATATATCGTTCCACGTTCATCATACATCGGTCATCATACATCGTTCGTCATACATCGTTCACCATACATCGTCCATCATAAATCGTCCATCATTCATCATACATCATACATCATACATCATGCATCGCACAGCATACATCATACATCACACTTCATAAATCATACATCATACATCCTACATTATGCACAATGTATCATACATTATACATCATATACCCTTCATCATACATCGGTCATCATGCAACGTCCGACATAAGTAGTTCATCATGCATCGTTCATCATACATCGTTCATAATACATCGATCACCATACATCGTTCATCAAACATTGTTCACCATACATCGTACATCAGACATCATACAACACACATCATTCATCATACATCATACATCATACATCATACGTCATACATCATATGTCATTCATCATACATCGTCCATCAAACATCGTTCATCATAAATTGTTCACCATACATCGATCACCTTACATCGTTCATCATACATCGTTCATCATACATCGTTCATCATACATCGTTCGTCAAACATCGTTCAGCATACACTATACATCACACATCATATATCGTACATCATACATCAAACATCGTTCATCACACATCGTACATCATACATCATACATCATACGTCATACATCATACGTCATTCATCATACAACGTTCATCAAACATCGTTCATCACACATTGTTCATCATATATCTTTCATCATACATCGATCATCATACATCGTTCATCTTAAATCATACATCATACACCTTTCATCATACATCCATCTTCACACATCGTTCATCATACTTCGTTCATCATACATCATTCATCATACATCGTTCATCATACAACATACATCATAAATCATACATCATACATCGTGCATCATACATCATACATCATACATCATTCATCATACATCGTACCTCGTACATCCTATATCATACATCGTTCATTGCTCATCATGCATCATACATCATACTTCGTCCATCATATATCATACATCATACATCATACTTAATAAATCATACATCATACGTCATATATCGCACATCGTTCACCATAAATCGTTCATCATACATCGTCCATCAAGCATCGTTCGTCAAACATAGTTCATCATACATCTTACATCATACGTCATACATCATAAATCGTTCATCGTTCATCATACATCATTCATCATACATCAAATATCATACTTCATACATCATACATCATACACCGTAAATCATAAATCATACATCATATATCGTACATCGTTCATCATACAACGGTCATCATACATAATACATCAAACACCATACATCATACATCATACATCATACATCATATCACATACATCTTGCATCATACATCATAAATCATACATCATACATTATACATCATACATCGTACGTCATACGTCATACCTTATTCATCATACACCGTTGATCAAACATCGTCCATCATACATTGTACATCATACATCGTTCATCATCCGTCGTCCATAGTACGTCTTTCATAATACATTGTGCATCATACGTCATATATCATACATCCTACATCATACATCGTATATCATACTTCATACATCATACGTAATACATCATACATCGGTCATAATACATCATTCAACATAAATCTTTCTCCATATGACGTTCATCATATGTCGTCCATCTTTCATCTTCCTTCATACGTCGTTTACCTCACATCCTACATCATATATCATTCATCGTTCATCATACATCATTCGTCATACATCGTTCATCATACATCGTTCATCACACATTGATCATCATACATCGTTCATCATACAACATGCATCATACGACGTACATCATACTTCATACATCATACGCCACAATTCATTCATAATACATCATTCAACGTTCATCCTTCATCATACGTCAATCATCATAAGTCGTACATAATACATCACACATCGTTCATCATACATCGTTCATCTTACTTCGTTCATCATACATCGTACATCATACAATATACATCATACATTATACATCATACGTCATACATCATACATCATACATCAAACGCCGTTCATCATACGTCATACATCGTACACCGCTGATCAATCTTCGTTCACCATACATTGTCCATCATAAATCGTTCATCATACATCGTTCATCATACATCGTTCATGATACATCATACGGCATACATCGATCATCATACATATTTCGTCAAACATCGTTCAACATACATCTTGCATCATACATGATACATCATACATCGTTCATCGTTCATCATACATCATACATCATACATCATACATCATACATCATACATCATACATCATACATCATACATCATACATCATACATCATACATCAAACATCATACATCGAATATCATAATTCATACGTCATACATCATATATCGTTCATCGTTCACCATACATCGGTCATCATACACCGGTCGTCATACATCGTTCATCATTCGTCGATCATCATATATCGTTCATCTTACATCGACCATCATATATACTTCATCAAATATCGTTCATCATATATCGTTCATCACACATCGTTTGTCCGAACTGATACATCATACACCATACATCATACATCATACATCATACATCATAAGTCATACATCATACATCATGTGTCATACATCATACATCATGTATCCTCCATCGTTCACCATAAATCGGTCATCATCCGTCGGTCGTCATACATCGTTCATCATTCCTCGTTCATCATACATCGTCATCATACATCATACATCATAAATCATACATCATACGTCATACATCATACGTCATATATCATACTACGTCCATCGTTCATCATACATCATACATCAAACATCACACATCATACATCATACATCATACATCATACATCATACATCATACGTCACACATCATAAGTCATACATCATGCATCGTTCATCATGCATCGTTCTTCATACATCGTTCATCATACATCGTTCATCATACATCGTTCATCATACATCGTTCATCATACATCGCTCATAATAGATCATACATCATACATCATACATCACACACCATACATCATAAATCATATATCATACATCATACATCATACATCATACATCATACATCATACATCATACGTCATACATCATACGTCATTCATCACACACCGTTGATCAAACATCGTTCATCATACATTGTTCATCATACATCGATCATCATACATCGTTAATCATACATCGATCATGATACATCATTCGTCATACATCGATCATCATACATATTTCGTCAAACATCGTTCAACATACACCCTACATCACACATCATAAATCACACATCATACATCATACATCATACATCATATATCATACATCATACATCATACATCATACATCATACATCACACATCATAATTCATAAATCAATCATCATACATCATATATCGTACATTTCCACGTTCATCATACATCGGTCATCATACATCGTTAGTCATACATCGGTCACCATACATCGTTCATCATAAATCGTCCATCATTCATCATACATCATACATCATACATCATGCATCGCACAGCATACATCATACATCACACATCATAAATCACACATCATACATCATACATTATGCACAATGTATCATACATTATACATCATATATCCTTCATCATACATCGGTCACCGTGCAACGTCCGTCATAAGTAGTTCATCATGCATCGTTCATCATACATCGTTCATAATACATCGATCACCATACATCGTTCATCAAACATTGTTCACCATACATCGTACATCAGACATCATACAACACACATCATTCATCATACATCATACATCATACATCATACGTCATACATCATATGTCATTCATCATACATCGTCCATCAAACATCGTTCATAATAAATTGTTCACCATACATCGATCACCTTACATCGTGCATCATACATCGTTCATCATACATCGTTCATCATACATCGTTCGTCAAACATCGTTCAGAATACATTATACATCACACATCATATATCGTACATCATACATCAAACATCGTTCATCACACATCGTACATCATACATCATATATCATACGTCATACATCATACGTCATTCATCATACAACGTTCATCAAACATCGTTCATCACAGATTGTTCATCATACATCTTTCATCATACATCGATCATCATACATCGTTCATCTTAAATCATACATCATACATCTTTCATCATACATCGACCATCAAACTTCGGACATCATATATCGCTCATCATACATCACTCATCATACATCGTTCATCATACAACATACATCATAAATCATACATCATACATCGTACATCATACATCATACATCATACATCACTCATCATACATCGTACCTCGTACATCCTATATCATACATCGTTCATTGCTCATCATGCTTCATACATCATACTTCGTACATCATATATCATACATCATACATCATACTTAATAAATCATACATCATACGTCATATATCGTACATCGTGCACCATACATCGTTCATCATACATCGTCCATCAAGCATCGTTCGTCAAACATAGTTCATCATACATCTTACATCATACATCATACATCATAAATCGTTCATCGTTCATCATACATCATACATCATACATCAAATATCATACTTCATACATCATACATCATACATCGTAAATCATACATCATACGTCATATATCGTACATCGATCATCATACAACGGACATCATACGTAATACATCATACACCATACATCATACATCATACATCATACATCATATCTCATACATCTTGCATCATACATCATAAATCATACATCATACATTATACATCATACATCGTACGTCATACATCATACCTTATTCATCATACACCGTTGATCAAACATCGTCCATCATACATTGTACATCATACATCGTTCGTCATCCGTCGTCCATAGTACGTCTTTCATAATACATTGTGCATCATACGTCATATATCATACATCCTACATCATACATCGTATATCATACTTCATACATCATACGTAATACATCATACATCGGTCATCATACATCATTCATCATAAATCTTTCACCATATGACGTTCATCATATGTCGTCCATCTTTCATCTTCCTTCATACGTCGTTTACCTCACATCCTACATCATATATCATTCATCGTTCTCATACATCATTCGTCATACATCGTTCATCATACATCGTTCATCACACATTGTTCATCATACATTGTTCATCATACAGCATGCATCATACGACGTACATCATACTTCATACATCATACGCCACAATTCATACATAATACATCATTCAACGTTCATCCTTCATCATACGTCAATCATCATAAGTCGTACATAATACATAACACATCGTTCATCATACATCGTTCATCTTACTTCGTTCATCATACATCGTACATCATACATTATACATCATACATTATACATCATACGTCATACATCATACATCATACATCAAACGCCGTTCATCATACGTCATATATCGTACACCGCTGATCAAACTTCGTTCACCATACATTGTCCATCATAAATCGTTCATCATACATCGTTCATCATACATCGTTCATGATACATCATACGGCATACATCGATCACCATACATATTTCGTCAAACATCGTTCAACATACATCTTACATCATACATCATACATCATACATAGTTCATCGTTCATCATACATCATACATCATACATCATACATCATATATCATACATCATACATCATACACCATACATCATACATCATACATCATACATCAAACATCATACATCGAAAGTCACAATTCATACATCATACATCATAATTCGTTCATCGTTCACCATACATCGGTCATCATACATCTGTCTTCATACATCGTTCATCATTCGTCGATCATCATATATCGTTCATCTTACATCGACCATCATATATCGTTCATCAAATATCGTTCATCATACATCGTTCATCATACATCGTTTATCAGAACTGATACATCATACACCATACATCATACATCATGCATCATACATCATAAGTCACACATCATACATCATAAGTCATACATCATACATCATGTATCGTCCATCGTTCACCATAAATCGGTCATCATCCGTCGGTCGTCATACACCGTTCATCATTCCTCGTTCATCATACATCGTCATCATACATCATACATCATAAATCATACATCATACGTCATACATCATACGTCATATATCATACTACGTCCATCGTTCATCATACATCATACATCAAACATCACACATCATACATCATACATCATACATCATACATCATACATCATACGTCATACATCATAAGTCATACATCATACATCGTCCATCATGCATCGTTCTTCATACATCGTTCATCATACATCGTTCATCATACATCGTTCATCATTCATCATACATCATGTATTATACATCATGCATCATACAGCATACATCATACATCATACATCAAAAATCACACATCATACATCATGCATCATGCATCGTTCATCATACATAGTTCATCAAACATCGATCATCATACATCGTCCATCATACATCGCACATCATACATCGTTCATCATACATCGTTCATCAGTCATCGTACATCTGCATCATACATCATGCTTCATACAGCATAAATCATACATCATACATCATACATCATATGTCATACATTTTACATCGTTCATCAATCATTGTCCATCATACATTGTTCATCATACATCGATCATCATACATCGTTCATCATTCATCGTCCATCATACAACGTTCATCATACATCGTTCGTCAATCATCGTTCATCATACATCTCACATCATACATCATACATCACACATCATATATCATACGTCATACATCATACGTCATATATCATACTACGTCCATCGTTCATCATACATCATATATCAATCATCACACATCATACATCATACATCATATATCATTCATCATACATCATACATCATACATCATACATCACTCATCATAATTCATAAATCAAACATCATACATCATATATCGTTCCACGTTCATCATACATCGGTCATCATACATCGTTCGTCATACGTCGTTCATCATACATCGTTCATAATACGTCGTTCATCATACGTCGGTCATCATACATCGTTCGTCATACATCGTTCATCATACATCGTTCATCATACATCGTTCATCATACATCGTTCTTCGTACATCATTCATCATAAATCGTTCATCATTCATCATTAATCATGCATCATACATCATGCATCATACAGCATACATCATACATCACACATCATATATAACACATCATACATCATGCATCATGCACAATACATCACATATTATACATCTTATATCGTCCATCATACATCATACATCATACATCTTTCATCATACATCGTTCATCATACATCGTTTATCATACATCCAACATCATACATCGTTCACCATACATCGTCCATCATAAATCGTCCATCAATCATCATACAACATGCATCATACATCATGCATCGTACAGCATACACCATACATCACACATGATAAATCACACATCATACATCATACATCATACATCATATATCATACATCATACATCATACATCATACATCATACATCACACATCATAATTCATAAATCAAACATCATACATCATATATCGTTCCACGTTCATCATACATCGGTCATCGTACCTCGTTCGTCATACATCGTTCACCATACATCGTTCATCATAAATCGTCCATCATTCATCATGCATCATACATCATACATCATATATCATACATCATACATCATACATCATACATCATACATCATACATCATACATCACACATCATAATTCATAAATCACACATCATACATCATACATCATGCACAATGTATCATACATTATACATCATATATCATTCATCATACATCGGTCATCATGCATCGTTCGTCATAAGTAGTTCATCATGCATCGTTCATCATACATCGTTCATAATACATCGATCACCATACATCGTTCATCAAACATTGTTCACCATACATCGTACGTCAGACATCATACAACACACATCATTCATCATACATCATATATCATACATCATACGTCATACATCATATGTCATTCATCATACATCGTCCATCAAACATCGTTCATCATAAATTGTTCACCATACATCGATCACCTTACATCGTTGATCATACATCGTTCATCATACATTGTTCATCATACATCGTTCGTCAAACATCGTTCAGCATACATCATACATCAAACATCATATATCGTAAATCATACATCATGCATCGTGCAGCATACATCATACATCACACATCATATATAACACATCATACATCATGCATCATGCACAATACATCACATATTATACATCATATATCGTCCATCATTCATCATACATCATGCATCGTTCATCATACATCGTTCATCATACATCGTTTATCATACATCCAACATCATACATCGTTAATCATACATCGTTCATCATACATCGTTCATCATCCATCATACATCATGCTGCATACATCATGCTTCATACAGCACACATCATACATCGTACATCAAAAATCACACATCATACATCATGCATCATGCATCGTTCATCATACATAGTTCATCATACATCGATCATCATACATCGTTCCTCATAGATCGTACATCATACATCGTTCATCATTCATCGTTCATCATTCATCATACATCATGCATCATACATCATGCTTCATACAGCATAAATCATACATCATACATCATACATCATACGTCATACCTCTTACATCGTTCATCAATCATCGTTCATCATACATTGTTCATCATACCTCGATCATCATAAATCGTTCATCATTCATCGTCCATCATACAACGTTCGTCATACATCGTTCGTCAATCATCGTTCATCATACATCTCACATCATACATCATACATCACACATCATATATTATACAACGTTCATCGTTCATCATACATCATACATCATATATCATACATCATACATCATATATCATACATCATACATCATATATCATACATCATACATCATACATCATAATTCATAAATCAAACATCATACATCATATATCGTTCCACGTTCATCATACATCGGTCATCATACATCGTTCGTCATAAATCGTTCATCATACATCGTTCATAAAACGTCGTTCATCATACATCGATCATCATACGTCGTTCATAAATCATTGTGCACCACACATCGTTCATCAGGCATCATACATCATACATCTGGAATAATGCATCATACATTACACAACATATATCGCTCATCGTACATCGCACACCTTACTTCGTTCATCATACATCATTCATCATTCATCGTTCATCATACATCGTTCATCATACATCGTTCATCATAAATCGTTCATCAACCGTCTACATCATGCATCATACATCATACATCATACAGCATACATCATACATCACACATCATATATAACACATCATACATCATGCATCATGCACAATACATAACACATTATACATCATATATCGTACATCATACATCATACATCATGCATCGTTCATCATACATCTTTCATCATACATCGTTTATCATACATCCAACATCATACATCGTTCACCATACATCGTTCATTATAAATCGTCCATCATTCATCATACATCATGCATCATACATCATGCATCGTACAGCATACATCATACATCACACATCATAAGTCACGCATCATACATCATACATCATGCACAATGTATCATACATTATACATCATATATCCCTCATCATACATCGGTCATCATGCACCGTTCGTCATAAGTAGTTCATCATGGATCGTTCATCATACATCGTTCATAATACATCGATAACCATACATCGTTCATCAAACATTGTTCACCGTACATCGTACATCAGATATCATACAACACACATCATTCATCATACATCATACATCATACATCATTCGTCATACATCATATGAAATTCATCATACATCGTCCATCAAACATCGTTCATCATAAATTGTTCACCATACATCGATCACCGTACATCGTTCATCATACATCGTTCATCATACATCGTTCATAATACATCGTTCGTCAAACATCGTTCAGCATACATCATACATCAAACATCATATATCGTACATCATCCATCATACATCGTTCATCACACATCATACATCATACATCATACATCATACATCATACATCATACGTGATACATCATACGTCATTCATCATACATCCTATATCATACATCGTTCATTGTTCATCATGCATCACACATCATACTTCGTACATCACATATCATACATCATAAATCATACTTAATAAGTCTTACATCATACGTCATATATCGTACATCGTTCACCATACACCGTTCATCATAAATTGTCCATCAAACATCGTTCGTCAAACATAGTTCATCATATATCTTACATCATACATCATACATCATACATCATACATCATAAATCGTTCATCGTTCATCATACATCATACATCATACATCAAATATCATACTTCATACATCATACATCATACATCGTAAATATTACATCATACATCATATATCGTACATCGTTCATCATACAACGGACATCATACATAATACATCATACACCATAAATCATACATCATAGATCATACATCATACATCATACATCATACATCTTGCATCATACATCGTAAATCATACATCATACATTATACATCATACATCGTACGTCATACATCTTGCGTCATACATCATACGTCATTCATAATACAACGTTGATAAAACATCGTTCATAATACATTGTTCATCATACATCGATCATCATCATACATCGTTCATCATACATCGTTCATCATCCATCGTTCATCATATATCGTCCATCATACATCGTTCATCATTCATCGTTCATCATACATCATACATCATACATCCTACATCATACATCGTATATCATACTTCATACATCATACGTAATACATCATACATCGGTCATCATACATCATTCATCATATATCTTTCACCATGTGACGTTCATCATACATCGTCCATCTTTCATCTTCCTTCATACGTCGTTTACCTTACATCCTACATCATATATCTTACATCGTTCATCATACATCATTCGTCATACATCGTTCATCATACATCGTTCATCACACATCGTTCATCATACATCGTTCATCATACAACATGCATCATACCACGTACATCATACTTCATACATCATACGGCACAATTCATACATAATACATCATTAAACGTTCATCCTTCATCATACGTCAATCATCATATGTCGTACATAATACATCATACATCGTTCATCATACATCGCTCATCTTACTTCGTTCATCATACACCGTTCATCATACATTATACATCATACATTATACACCATACGTCATACATCATACATCATACATCAAACGTCGTTCATCATACGTCATACATCGTACACCGCTGATCAAACTTCGTTCGCCATACATTGTTCAACATAAATCGATCATCATACATCGTTCATCATACATCGTTCATGATACATCATACGTCATACATCGATCATCATACATATTTCGTCAAACATCGTTCAACATACATCTTACATCATACATCATACATCATACATCGTTCATCGTTCATCATACATCATACATCATACATCATACATCATACATCATACATCATACATCATACATCATACATCATACATCATACATCATACATCATACATCATACATCATACATCAAACATCATACATCGAAAATCATAATTCATACATCATACATCATATATCGTTCATCGTTCACCATACATCGGTCATCATACATCGGTCGTCATACATCGTTCATCATTCGTCGATCATCATATATCGTTCATCTTACATCGACCATCATATATCGTTCATCAAATATCGTTCATCATACATCGTTCATCATACATCGTTTATCAGAACCGATACATCATACACCATACATCATACATCATACATCATACATCATAAGTCATACATCATACATCATAATTCATACATCATACATCATGTATCGTCCATCGTTCACCATAAACCGGTCATCATCCGTCGGTCGTCATGCATCGTTCGTCATTCCTCGTTCGTCATTCATCGTCATCATACGTCATTCATCATAAATCATACATCATACTTCATACATCATACGTCATATATCATACTTCGTCTATCGGTCATCATACATCATACATCAAACATCACACATCATACATCATACATCATACATCATACATCATACATCATACATCGTATATCATACTTCACACATCATACGTAATACATCATACATCGGTCATCATACATCATTCATCATAAATCTTTCACCATATGATTATCATCATACATCGTCCATCTTTCATCTTCCTTCATACGTCGTTTACCTTACATCCTACATCATATATCTTACATCGTTCATCATACATCATACGTCATACATCGTTCATCATACATCATCACACATCGTTCATCATACATCGTTCATCATACAACATGCGTCATACCACGTACATCATACTTCATACATCATACGTCACAATTCATACGTAATACATCATAAAACGTTCATCCTTCATCATACGTCAATCATCATATGTCGTACATAATACATCATACATCGTCCATCATACATCGTTCATCTTACTTCGTTCATCATACACCGTTCATCATACATTATACATCATACATTATACATCGTACGTCATACATCATACATCATACATCAAACGTCGTTCATCATACGTCATACATCGTACACCGCTGATCAAACGTCGTTCACCATTCATTGTTCATCATAAATCGATCATCATACATCGTTCATCATACATCGTTCATGATACATCATACGTCATACATCGATCATCATACATATTTCGTCAAACATCGTTCATCATACATCTTACATCATACATCATACATCATACTTCGTTCATCGTTCATCATACATCATACATCATACATCATACATCATACATCATACATCATACGTCATACATCATACATCATACGTCATACATCATACATCATAAGTCATACATCATCCATCATATGTCGTCCATCGTTCACCATAAATCGGTCATCATCCGTCGGTCGTCATACATCGTTCATCATTCGTCGTTCATCATACAACGATCATCATACATCATACATCATAAATCATACATCATACGTCATACATCATACGTCATTTATCATACAACGTTCATCGTTCATCATACATCATACATCAAACATCACACATCATACATCATACATCATACATCATACATCATACATCATACGTCATACATCATAAGTCATACATCATGCATTGTTCATCATACATCGTTCATCATACATCGTTCACCATACATCGTTCATCATTCATCATAACTCATTCATCATACACCGTTGATCAAACACCGTTCATCATATATTGTTCATCATACATCGATCATCATACATCGTTCATCATACATCGTTCGTCAAACATCGTCCACCACATACATTATATCATACATCCTACATCATACATCGTTCACCATACATCAGTCATCATACATCGGCCTTCATACATCGTTCATCATTCGTCGATCATCATACATCGTTCATCATACATCGACCATCATATATCGTTCATCCAATATCGTTCATCATACAACGTTCATCATACATCGTTCATCATAACTAATACATCATACACCATACATCATACATCATACGTCATACGTCATACAACATACATCGTTCATCAAATATCGTATATCATGCCTTGTTCGTCATACATCGTTCATTATACATCGATGATCATACATCTTTCATCATACATTGTTCATCATAAATCGATCATCATACATCGTTCATCATACATCGTTCATGATACATCATACGTCATACATCGACCATCATACATATTTCGTCAAACATCGTTCAACATACATCCTACATCATACATCATACGTCAGACATCGTTCATCGTTCATCGTTCGTCATACATCATACATCATACATCATTCGTCATACATCATTCATCATACATCATACATCGTTCATCATACATCACACATCACACATCAAGCATCATACATCATACATCATACATCATACATCATACATAATAAATCATACATCATACGTCATACATCATACATCATACATCATAAATCATACATCTTATATCACACATCGTTCATCATACATCTTTCGTCTTACTTCGTTCATCGTTCATCGTTCATCATACATCATACATCATACATCTTACATCATACATCATACATCATACATCATACATCATACAACATTCATCGGTTATCATACAGCGGTCATCATACATCATACATCATACATCATACATCGTAAATCGGTCATCATAATTCGGTTGTCATATATCGTTCATCGTTCATCATACATTGTCCATCATATATCGATCATCATACATCTTTCATAAAACATCGTTCATCATACATCATACATCATACATCATACATCATACACCATACATCATACGTCATATATCATACATCATACATCATACGTCATACATCATACATCATACATCATACATCATACATCATACATCATACGGCATTCATCACACACCGTTGATCAAGCATCGTTCATCACACATTGTTCATGATAAATCGATCATCATACATCGTTCATCATACATCGACCATCATATATCGTTCATCAAATATCGTTCATCATACATCGTTCATCATACATCGTTCACCATAACTAATACATCATACACCATACATCACACATCATACATAATTCGTCATACATCATAAATCGTTCATCAAACATCGTACATCATACATTGTTCGTCATACATCGTTCATCATACATCGTTCGTCAAGCATCGTCCATTGTACATATAACATCATACATCATATATCATACATCATACAACATACAACGTTCATCTTTCATCATACATCATACATCATACTTCATACGTCATACATCATAAATCATAAAGCGCACAACATACGTCATGTATCGTTCATCGTTCATCATACATCGATCATCATACATCGTTCATCATACATTGTTCATCATTCATCGCTCACCATACATCGTTCATCATACATCGTTCATCATACGTCGTCCACCATACATCGTTCACCATACAACATACATCATACATCATACATCATACATCATTACTCATTCATCATACATCATACAACGTTAATTGTTCATTTTAAGTAATTCATCATACATCATACATCCTTCATCATATATCGTTCATCGTCCATCATACATAGTTCATCGTTCATCTTTCATCATACATCGTTCATCACACATCCTACACCTTAAATCATACATCGTTTATCATACATTGTTCATCATACATCGTTCTTCATACATCTTTCAACATTCATCGTTCATCATACTTCGTTCATCACAGGTCATACATTACACAACATACATCATACTTCATACATCATACATCGTCCATCATACTTCGTACATCATAATACGGTCATCATACATCTGTCATCATACATCGTTCATCATCCAACGATCATCATACATCGTTCACCATACATCGGTCTTCATCCGTCGTCCATAGTACGTCTTTCATAATACATTGTGCATCATACGTCATACATCATACATCCTACATCATACATCGTATATCATACTTCATACATCATACGTAATACATCATAAATCGGTCATCATACAGCATTCATCATAAATCTTTCACCATATGACGTTCATCATACATTGTCCATCTTTCATCTTCCTTCATACGTCGTTTACCTTACATCCTACATCATATATCATACATCGTTCATCATACATCATTCGTCATACATCGTTCATTATACATCGTTCATCACACATCGTTCATCATACATCGTTCATCATACACCATGCATCATACGACGTACATCATACTTCATACATCATACGTCACAATTCATACATAACACATCATAAAACGTTCATCCTTCATCATACGTCAATCATCATAAGTCGTTCATAATACATCATACATCGTTCATCATACTTCGTTCAACTTACTTCGTTCATCATACATCGTTCATCTTACATTATACATCATACATTATACATCATACGTCATACATCATACATCATACATCAAACGTCGTTCATCATACGTCATACATGGTACACCGCTGACCAAACTTCGTTCACAATACAATGTTCATCATAAATCGATCATCATACATCGTTCATGATACATCATACATCGATCGTCATACATATTTGCGTCAAACATTGTTCATCAAACTTCTTACATCATACATCATACATCATACTTCGTTCATCGTTCATCATACATCATACATCATACATCATACATCGTACATCATACATCATACATCATACATCATACGTCATACGTCATACATCATAAGTCATACATCATACATCATATGTCGTCATCGTTCACCATAAATCGGTCATCATGCGTCGGTCGTCATACATCGTTCATCATTCGTCGTTCATCATACATCGTTCATCATACATCATACATCATAATTCATACATCATACGTCATACATCATACGTCATATATCATACAACGTTCATCGTTCATCATACATCATACATCAAACATCACACATCACACATCATACATCATACATCATACATCATACGTCATACATCATAAGTCATACATCATACATCGTTCATCATGCATCGTTCATCATACATCGTTCATCATTCATCGTTCATCGTACATCGTTCATCATTCATCATACATCATGCACTATACATCATGCATCATACAGCATACATCATACATCATACATCAAAAATCACAAATCATACATAATGCATCATGCATCGTTCATCATTCATATTTCATCATACATCGATCGTCATACATCGTTCATCATACATCGTACTTCATTCATCGTTCATCGTACATCGTTCATCATGCATCATACATCATGAATCATACATCATGCTTCATACAGCAAAAATCATACGTCATACATCATACATCGTACGTCATACATCATACATCATATGTCATATATCATACATCATATATCGTTCATCGTTCTCCATAAATCGTTCATCATTCATCGTTCATTATACATCGTTCATCATACATCGTTCGTCAATCATCGTTCATCATACATCTTACATCATACATCATACATCATAAATCATACATCATACATCTTACATCATACATCGTAGTTCATAAATCAAACATCATAAATCATATATCGTTCCACGTTCATCATACATCGATCACAATAGATCGTTCATCAAACATTGTTCACCATACATCGTTCATCAGACATCATACATCATACATCATGCACAATGCATCATACATTATACATCATATGTCGTTCATCACACTTCGTTCATCTTACTTCGTTCATCATACATCGTTCGTCATAAATCATACATAATATCAAACATCATACATCATACATCATACAACACACATCATATATAATACATCATACGTCATACATCATACGTCATAAATCATATGTCATTCACCATACATCATATGTCATTCACCATACATCGTCCATCAAACATCGTTCATCATAAATTGTTCACCATACATCGATCACCATACATCGTTCATCATACATCGTTCATCATACATCGTTCATCATACATCGTTCATCATACATCGTTCGTCAAGCATCGTTCATCATACATCATACATCGCACATCATATATCGTACATCATACAACATACATCGTTCATCACACATCATACATCATACATCATACGTCATACGTCATACATCATACGTCATTCATCACACAACGTTCATCAAACATCGTTCATCACACATTGTTCATCATATATCTTTCATCGTACATCGATCATCATACATCGTTCATCTTAAATCATACATCATACACCTTTCATCATACATCGATCATCACACTTCGTACATCATACATTGTTCATCGTACATCATCCGTCATACGTCGTTCATCATTCAACATACATCATAAAACATACATCATACATGATACATCATTCATCATACATCATAAATCATACCTCATACATCATAAATCATACATCGTTCATCGTTCATCATGCATCATACATCATACTTCGTACATCATATATCATACATCATACATCATACTTAATGTATCATACCTCATACGTCATATATCGTACATCGTTCACCAAACATCGTTCATCATGCATCGTCC
Source organism: Tetragonula carbonaria (assembly GCA_032399595.1). Classification (NCBI taxonomy): domain Eukaryota; kingdom Metazoa; phylum Arthropoda; class Insecta; order Hymenoptera; family Apidae; genus Tetragonula; species Tetragonula carbonaria. Next base: position 25,874 of record JAUCRC010000023.1, read on the forward strand.
ATCAAACATCGTTCGTCAAACATAGTTCATCATACATATTACATCATACATCATACATCATACATCGTTCATCGTTCATCATACAACATACATCATACATCAAATATCATACTTCATACATCATACATCATACATCGTAAATCATACATCATACATCAAATATCGTACATCGTTCATCATACAACGGACATCATAAATAATACATCATACACAATACATCATATATCATACATCATAAATCTTACATCATACATCATACATCACACATCATATATCATACAACGTTCATCGTTCATCATACATCATACATCATACATCATGCATCATACATCATACATCATTCATCATACATCACACATCGTAATTCATAAATCATACATCATACATCATATATCGTACCACGTTCATCATACATCGGTCATCATACATCGTTCGTCATAAATCGTTCATCATACATCGTTCATAATACGTCGTTCATCATACATCGATCATCATACGTCGTACATCAAACACTGTTCACCATACATCGTTCATCAGACATCATACATCATACATCAGGAATAATGCATCATATATTATACAACATATATCGCTCATCACACATCGCACATCTTACTTCGTTCATCATACATCCTTCATCATACATCGTTCATCATACATCGTTCATCGTACATCGTTCATCATAAATCGTTCATCATTCATCATACATCACGCATCATACATCATGCATCATACAGCATACATCATACATCACACATCATGTATTACACATCATACATCACGCATCATGCACAATTCATCACATATTATACATCGTATATCGTTCATCATACATCATACGTCATGCATTGTTCATCATACATCGTTCAACATACATCGATTATCATACATCCCCCATTATACATCGTTCACCATACATCGTTCATCATACATCGTCCATCATTCATAATACATCATGCATCATTCATCATGCATCATACAGAATACGTCATACAGCACACAACATAAATCACACATCATACATCATACGTCATACATCATACATCATAAATCATACATCATACATCATATATCGTTCATCGTAAATCATACATCGGTCTTCATACATCGGTCGTCATACATCGTCCATAATGTATTGTCCTCATACACCGTTCATCATACATCGAACATCATACATCGTTCATCAAACAACGTTCGTCATACATCGTTCATCATACATCCTACATATTACATAGTTCATCATACATCGTTCATCATTCATCATACATAGTACATCATATATCATACATCATACAACATAAATAATACATCATGCATCATACATCGTTCATCGTTCATCATGTATCATACATCATAATTCGTACATATATATCATACATCATACATCATTCATAATAAATCATACATCATACGTCATATATTGTACATCGTTCATCATACATCGATCACCATACATCGGTCGTCATACGTCGTTCATAATATATCGTTCATCATACATGAATCACCATACAACTATCATCATACATCGTTCATCGTACATCGTCCATCATACATCGTGCATCATACATCGTTCATCATACATCGTTCACCATACATCATACATCATACACAACACATCATACACAACACATTATACATCATACACTATAATTCACACTACATACATCGTTCATCAAACATCGTAAATCACACTTCAAGGATCATACATCATACATCATACATCATACACCATGCATCATGCATCATATATCATACATCGTTCATCATACATCGTACATCTTGCATCATGCATCATACATCGTTCATCATAAATCATTCATCATTCATCGTTCATCATACACCATACACCATAAATCATACATCATACACCATACATCGTACATCATATATCATACATCATACCTCATACATCATACATCATACATCGTTTATTGTTCATCATACATCGTTCATCATACATCATTCACCATACATCGATCATCATACAACATACATCATAAATCATACATCATACATAAAGCATCATACATCATACATCATACATCGTACATCATACATCATACATCATACCTCATACATCATACATCATACATCGTTCATTGTTCATCATACATCGTTCATCATACATCATTCACCATACATCGATCATCATACAACTTACATCATAAATCTTACATCATACATAAAGCATCATACATCATTCATCATACATCATACCTCATACATCATACATCATACATCGTTCATCGTTCATCATGCATCATACATCATACTTCGTACATCATGTATCATACATCATTGATCATACATAATAAATCATACATCATACGTCATATATCGTACATCGTTCTCCATACATCGTTCATCATACATCGTTCATCGAACATCGTTCGTCAAACATAGTTCATCATACAGCATACATCATACCACATACGTCATACACCATATATCATATATCATACGTCACACATCATACATCATACATCATACATCATACATCATACATCATACATCATATATCGTCCATCGTTCACCATACATCGGTCATAATACATCGGTCGTAATACATCGTTCATCATTCGTCAATAATCATACATCGTTCATCACACATCGTTCATCATACATCGTTCATCATACATCGATCATCATACGTCGTACATCAAACATTGTTCACCATACATCGTTCATCTGGCATCATACATCATACGTCATGCACAATGCATCATACGTTATACATCATATATCGTTCATCATACATCGTTCATCTTACTTCGTTCATCATACATCGTTCATCATATATCGTACATCATACATCATACATCATACATCATACATCACAAGTCATACATCATACATCATAAGTCATACATCATACATCACACATCGTTCATTATACATCGTTCATCTTACTTCGTTCATCGTTTATTGTTGATCATACATCATAAATCATACATCATACATCATGCTTCATACATCATACATCATACATCGTTCATCATACATCACACATCATGCATCATACATCATACATCATACATCATACATCATACATAATACATCATTCATCATACATCATACATCATACTTCATACATCAAATATCATACATCATACATCACTCATCGTTCATCATACATCGTTCATCTTACTTCGTTCTTCGTTCATCGTTCATCATACATCATACATCATACATCATATATCATTCATCATACATCATACAACATTCATCGGTTATCATACAGCGGTTATCATACATCATACATCATACATCATACATCATAAATCATACATCAAACATCGTTCGTCATACATCGTTCATCATACATCGTTCGTCAAACGTAGACCACCATAGATATTAAATCATACATCATACATCATACATCGTACATCATACATCTTTCATCGTTAATCGTTCATCATACATCATATATCATACATCATACATCATACATCATACATCATACATCATACATCATACATCATACATCCAACATCATACATCGAAAAACATAATTCATACATCATACAACATGTATCGTTCATCGTTTACAATACATCGGTCATCATACAACGGTCGTCATACATCGTTCATCATTCGTCGATCATCATAAATCGTTCATCATACATCGACCATCATATATCGTTCACCAAATATCGTTCATCATACATCGTTCATCATACATCGTTCATCATAACTAATACATCATACACCATACATCATACATCATACATCATACATCATACATCATACATGATACATCATACATCATAATTCCTTCATCAGAAAACGTACATCGAACATCGTTCATCGTACATTGTTCATCATACATCGACCATCATTCATCGTTCACCATACATCGTTCATCATACATCGTTCATCATACATCGTTCATCATTCATCGTTCATCATACATCGTTCGTCAAACATTGTTCACCATACATCATACATCATACATTATACCTCATACATCATACATCACACATCGTTCGTCATTTATCATACATCATACACAATACATCATACGTCATATATCATACACCATACACCATACAGCATACATCGTACACCATACATCATACATCATACGTCATTCATCATACATCATAAATCATACATCATACATCATATATCGTTCATCGTACATCAAACATCGGCCTTCATTCATCGGTCGTCATTCATAGTTCATCATATATTGTTCTCATACACCGTTCATCATACATCGATCATCATACATCGTTCATCAAACAATGTTCATCATACATCGTTCATCATGCATCGTTCATCATACATCGTTCATCTTACATAGTTCATCATACTTCGTTCATCATACATCATACATAATACATCATACATCTTACATCATACAACATAAATAATGGATCATACATCATACATCGTTCATCGTTCATCATGTATCATGCATCATACTTCGTACATCATATATCATGCATCATACATCATACATAATAAGTCATACATCATACGTCTTATATCGTACATCGTTCATCATGCATCGGTCTTCATACGTCGGTCCACATACGTCGTTCATAATTCATCGTTCATCATACATGGCTCATCATACATCGATCATCATACATCGTTCATAATACATCGTCCATCATACATCGTACATAATACATCGTTCATAATACATCGTTCATCATACATCATACATCATACACAACACATCATACATCATACATAATAATTCATACAACAGACATCGTTCATCAAACATCATAAACCATACTTCATGCATCATACATCATACATCATACGTCATACATCGTTCGTCAAGCATCGTTCATCATACATCATACATCGCACATCATATATCGTACATCATACAACATACATCGTTCATCAGACATCATACATCATACATCATACATCATACGTCATACATCATACGTCATTCATCACACAACGTTCATCAAACATCGTTCATCACACATTGTTCATCATATATCTTTCATCGTACATCGATCATCATACATCGTTCATCTTAAATCATACATCATACACCTTTCATCATACATCGATCATCACACTTCGTACATCATACATTGTTCATCATACATCATCAGTCATAGGTCGTTCATCATTCAACATACATCATAAAACATACATCATACATGATACATCATTCATCATACATCATAAATCATACCTCATACATCATAAGTCATACATCGTTCATCGTTCATCATGCATCATACATCATACTTCGTACATCATATATCATACATCATACATCATACTTAATGTATCATACCTCATACGTCATATATCGTACATCGTTCACCATACATCGTTCATCATACATCGTCCTTCAAACATCGTTCGTCAAACATAGTTCATCATACATATTACATCATACATCATACATCATACATCGTTCATCGTTCATCATACAACATACATCATACATCAAATATCATACTTCATACATCATACATCATACACCGTAAATCATACATCATACATCAAATATCGTACATCGTTCATCATACAACGGACATCATAAATAACACATCATACACAATACATCATATATCATACATCATAAATCTTACATCATACATCATACATCACACATCATATATCATACAACGTTCATCGTTCATCATACATCATACATCATACATCATGCATCATACATCATACATCATACATCATACATCACACATCGTAATTCATAAATCATACATCATACATCATATATGGTACCACGTTCATCATACATCGGTCATCATACATCGTTCGTCATAAATCGTTCATCATACATCGTTCATAATACGTCGTTCTTCATACATCGATCATCATACGTCGTACATCAAACATTGTACATCATACATCGTTCATCAGACATCATACATCATACATCAGGAATAATGCATCATATATTATACAACATATATCGCTCATCACACATGGCACATCTTACTTCGTTCATCATACATCCTTCATCATACATCGTTCATCATACATCGTTCATCGTACATCGTTCATCATAAATCGTTCATCATTCATCATACATCATGCATCATACATCATGCATCATACAGCATACATCATACATCACACATCATGTATTACACATCATACATCACGCATCATGCACAATTCATCACATATTATACATCGTATATCGTTCATCATACATCATACGTCATGCATTGTTCATCATACATCGTTCAACATACATCGATTATCATACATCCCCCATTATACATCGTTCACCATACATCGTTCATCATACATCGTCCATCATTCATAATATATCATGCATCATTCATCATGCATCATGCAGAATACGTCATACAGCACACAACATAAATCACACATCATACATCATACGTCATACATCATACATCATAAATCATACATCATACATCATATATCGTTCATCGTACATCATACATCGGTCTTCATACATCGGTCGTCATACATCGTCCATCATGTATTGTCCTCATACACCGTTCATCATACATCGAACATCATACATCGTTCATCAAACAACGTTCGTCATACATCGTTCATCATACATCGTTCATCATACATCCTACATATTACATAGTTCATCATACATCGTTCATCATTCATCATACATAGTACATCATATATCATACATCATACAACATAAATAATACATCATACATCATACATCGTTCATCGTTCATCATGTATCATACATCATACTTCGTACATCATATATCATACATCATACATCATTCATAATAAATCATACATCATACGTCATATATTGTACATCGATCATCATACATCGATCACCATATATCGGTCGTCATACGTCGTTCATAATATATCGTTCATCATACATGAATCACCATACATCTATCATCATACATCGTTCATCGTACATCGTCCATCGTACATCGTGCATCATACATCGTTCATCATACATCGTTCACCATACATCATACATCATACACAACACATCATACACAACACATTATACATCATACACTATAATTCACACTACATACATCGTTTATCAAACATCGTAAATCACACTTCAAGCATCATACATCATACATCATACATCATACACCATGCATCATGCATCATATATCATACATCGTTCATCATACATCGTACATCTTGCATCATGCATCATACATCGTTCATCATACATCATTCATCATACATCGTTCATCATACACCATACACCATAAATCATACATCATACATCATACATCGTACATCATACATCATACATCATACCTCATACATCATACATCATACATCGTTCATTGTTCATCATACATCGTTCATCATACATCATTCACCATACATCGATCATCATACAACATACATCATAAATCATACATCATACATAAAGCATCATACATCATACATCATACATCGTACATCATACATCATACATCATACCTCATACATCATACATCATACATCGTTCATTGTTCATCATACATCGTTCATCATACATCATTCACCATACATCGTTCATCATACAACATACATCATAAATCTTACATCATACATAAAGCATCATACATCATACATCATACATCATACCTCATACATCATACATCATACATCGTTCATCGTACATCATGCATCATACATCATACTTCGCATATCATATATCATACATCATACATCATACATAATAAATCATACATCATACGTCATATATCGTACATCGTTCACCATAAATCGTTCATCATACATCGTTCGTCAAACATCGTACGTCAAACATAGTTCATCATACAGCATACATCATACCACATACGTCATACACCATATATCATATATCATACATCATACATCATACATCATACATCATACATCATACATCATACATCATACATCATATATCGTCCATCGTTCACCATACATCGGTCATAATACATCGGTCGTAATACATCGTTCATCATTCGTCGATAATCATACATCGTTCATCACACATCGTTCATCATACATCGTTCATCATACATCGATCATCATACGTCGTACATCAAACATTGTTCACCATACATCGTTCATCTGGCATCATACATCATACATCATGCACAATGCATCATACGTTATACATCATATATCGTTCATCTGACATCGTTCATCTTACTTCGTTCATCATACATCGTTCATCATATGTCGTACATCATACATCATACATCATACATCATACATCACAAGTCATACATCATACATCATAAGTCATACATCATACATCACACATCGTTCATAATACATCGTTCATCTTACTTCGTTCATCGTTTATTGTTGATCATACATCATAAATCATACATCATACATCATGCTTCATACATCATACATCATACATCGTTCATCATACATCACACATCATGCATCATACATCATACATCATACATCATACATCATACATAATACCGCATACATCATACATCATACATCATACATCATACATCAAATATCATACATCATACATCACTCATCGTTCATCATACATCGTTCATCTTACTTCGTTATTCGTTCATCGTTCATCATACATCATACATCATACATCATATATCATACATCATACATCATACAACATTCATCGGTTATCATACAGCGGTTATCATACATCATACATCATACATCATACATCATACATCATACATCATACGTCATTCATCACACACAGTTGATCAAACATCGTTCATCATACATCGATCATCATACATCGTTCATCATACATCGTCCGTCATACATCGTTCATCATACATCGTTCATAATAAATCATACATCATACATCATACATCATGCACCATATATCATTAATCATATATCATACATCATACATCATACATCATTCATCATACATCATATATCGTACATCAAACATCATACGTCATTCATCATACACCGTTGATCAAACATCGTTCCTCATACATCGTTCATCATACATCGTTCGTCAAACGTAGTCCACCATAGATATTAAATCATACATCATGCATCATACATCGTACATCATACATCTTTCATCGTTCATCGTTCATCATACATCATATATCATACATCATACATCATACATCATACATCATACATCATACATCATACATCATACATCCAACATCATACATCGAAAAACATAATTCATACATCATACAACATGTATCGTTCATCGTTTACAATACATCGGTCATCATACAACGGTCGTCATACATCGTTCATCATTCGTCGATCATCATACATCGTTCATCATACATCGACCATCATATATCGTTCACCATATATCGTTCATCATACATCGTTCATCATACATCGTTCATCATAACTAATACATCATACACCATACATCATACATCATACATCATACATCATACATCATACATCATACATCATAATTCCTTCATCAGAAAACGTACATCGAACATCGTTCATCGTACATTGTTCATCATACATCGACCATCATTCATCGTTCACCATACATCGTTCATCATACATCGTTCATCATACATCGTTCATCATTCATCGTTCATCATACATCGTTCGTCAAACATTGTTCACCATACATCATACGTCATACATTATACATCATACATCATACATCACACATCGTTCATCATTTATCATACATCATACACAATACATCATACGTCATATATCATACACCATACACCATACAGCATACATCGTACACCATACATCATACATCATACGTCATTCATCATACATCATAAATCATACATCATACATCATATATCGTTCATCGTACATCAAACATCGGCCTTCATGCATCGGTCGTCATTCATAGTTCATCGTATATTGTTCTCATACACCGTTCATCATACATCGATCATCATACATCGTTCATCAAACAATGTTCATCATACATCGTTCATCATGCATCGTTCATCATACATCGTTCATCTTACATAGTTCATCATACTTCGTTCATCATACATCATACATAATACATCATACATCTTATATCATACAACATAAATAATGGATCATATATCATACATCGTTCATCGTTCATCATGTATCATGCATCATACTTCGTACATCATATATCATGCATCATACATCATACATAATAAGTCATACATCATACATAATACGTCTTATATCGTACATCGTTCATCATGCATCGGTCTTCATACGTCGGTCCACATACGTCGTACATAATTCATCGTTCATCATACATGGCTCATCATACATCGATCATCATACATCGTTCATAATACATCGTCCATCATACATCGTACATCATACATCGTTCATCATACATCGTTCATCATACATCATACATCATACACAACACATCATACATCATACATAATAATTCATACAACAGACATCGTTCATCAAACATCATAAACCATACTTCATGCATCATACATCATACATCATACGTCATACATCATGCATCATACATCATACATAATACATCATGCATCATGCATCATACAGCATACATAATACATCACACATCATTAATCACACATCATACATCATACATCATGCACAATGCATCATACATTATATATCATATATCCTTCATCATACATTGGTCATCATACATCGTTCTTCATAAGTCGTTCGTCATGCATCGTTCATCATGCATCGTTCATCATACATCGATCACCATACAACGTTCATGAAACGTTGTTTACCATACATCGTTCATGCGAAGTCATACATCATACATCATGCACAATGCATCATACATTATACATCATATGCTGTTCATCATTCATCGTTCATCGTAAATAATACATAATTCAAACATCATACATCATACATCATACAACATACATCATATATCATACATCATACAACATACATCATACGTCATACATCATATGTCATTCATCATACATCGTCCATCAAACATCGTTCGTCATAAATTGTTCACCATACATAGATCTCCATACATCGTTCATAATGCATCGTTCATCACACATCATACATCATACATCATTCATCATACGTCATACGTCATACGTCATTCATCTTACAACGTTCATCAAGCATCGTTCATCACACATTGTTCATCATATATCTTTCATCATACATCGATCATCGTACATCGTTCATCTTAAATCATACATCATACATCTTTCATCATACATCGATCATCACACTTCGTACATCATACATCGTTCAACATACATCATTCTTCATACATCGTTCATCGTACAACATACACCATAAATCATACATCATACGTCATACATCGTACATCATACATCATACATCATACCTCATACATCACACATCATACATCGTTCATTGTTCATCATGCGTCATACATCATTCTTCGTACATCACATATCATACATCATATATCATACTAAAAAATAATATATCATACGTCATACATCGTACATCGTTCGCCACACATCGTTCATCATACATCGATCATCAAACATCGTTTGTCAAACATAGTTCATCATACATCTTACATCATATATCATTCATCATACATTATACAACATACATCGTTCATCGTTCATCATACATCATACATAATACATCAAATATCATTCTTCATACATCATACATCATACATCGTAAATCATACATCATACATCATATATCGTACATCGTTCATCATACAACGGAGATCATGCGTAATACATCATACACCACACATCATACATCATACATCATACATCATACATCATACATCATACATCATACATCATAAATCTTACATCATACATTATACATCGTTCATTGTCCATCATACATCGGTCATCATACATCGTTCATCATACATCGTTCATCATACATCGTTCGTCATGCATCATACGTCATACATCATACATCATGCATCATACGTCATACATCATACGTCATACATCAAACACCGTTGATCAAACATCGTTCATCACACATCGTTCATCATACATCGTTCATCATACATCGATCATCAACGTCGTCCATCAAACATTGTTCACCATACATCGTTTATCTGGCATCATACATCATACATCATGCACAATGCGTCATACGTTATACATCATATATCGTTCATCATACATCGTTCATCTTACTTCGTTCATCATGCATCGTTCATCAAAATCGTACATCATACATCATACATCATACATCATACATTATAGGTCATACATCATACATCGATCATCCTACATCGTCCGTCATACACCGTTCATCATACATAGTTCATCATACATCGTTCACCATACATCGTTCATAACGCATCATATATCATGCGTCATACATCATACACCATACATCATGAATCATACATCATACATCATACATCATACATCATACATCATACGTCTTCCATCACACACCGTTGAGCAAACATCGTTCATCGTACATTGTTAATCATACATCGATCGTCATACATCGTTCATCATACATCGACATGATACATCATTTATATACATCGATCATAATGCATCGTTCGTAAAACATCGTCCACCATACATATTAAATCATACATCATACATCATACATCGTGCATCATACGTCTTTCATCGTTCATCGTTAATCATAGATCATACATCATACATCATATATCATACATCATACATCATACATCATTCATCATATATCGTAAATCATACATCATTCTTCTTATATCGTACATCGTTCATCATACAACGGACATCATGCGTAATACATCATACACTACACATCTTACATCATACATCATACATCATACATTTTACATCATACATCATATATCGCACATCATACATTATACATCATCCATCGTCCATCATACATCGGTCATCATACATCGTTCATCACACATCGACCATCATATATCGTTCATCATACATCGTTCATCATTCATCGTTCATCATGCATCATACATCATACATCATACATCATACATCATACATCATACATCATATATCACACGTCATACACCATACATCATATATCATACATCATACATCATACATCATACATCATACGTCATACACCATACATCATATATCATACATCATACATCATACATCATACACCATGCATCATGCATCATATATCATACATCGTTCATCATACATCGTACATCTTGCATCATGCATCATACATCGTTCATCATACATCATTCATCATACATCGTTCATCATACAACATACACCATAAATCATACACCATACATCATACAACGTACATCATACATCATACATCATACCTCATACACCATATATCATACATCGTTCATTGTTCATCATATATCGTTCATCATACATCATTCACCATACATCGATCATCATACAACATACATCATAAATCATACATCATACATAAAGCATCATACATCATACTTCATACATCGTACATCATACATCATACATCATACCTCATACATCATACATCATACATCGTTCATTGTTCATCATACATCGTTCATCATACATCATTCACCATACATCGTTCATCATACAACATACATCATAAATCATACATTATACATAAAGCATCATACATCATTCATCATACATCATACCTCATACATCATACATCATACATCGTTCATCGTTCATCATGCATCATACATCATACTTCGCATATCATATATCATACATCATACATCATACATAATAAATCATACATCATACGTCATATATCGTACATCGTTCACCATACATCGTTCATCATACATCGTTCATCAAACATCGTACGTCAAACATTGTTCATCATACAGCATACATCATACCACATACGTCATACACCATATAACATATATCATACATCATACATCATACATCATATATCATACATCATACATCATATATCGTCCATCGTTCACCATACATCGTTCATAATACATCGGTCGTCATACATCGTTCATCATTCGTCTATAATCATACATCGTTCATCACACATCGTTCATCATACATCGTTCATCATACATCGACCATCATACGTCGTACATCAAACATTGTACACCATACATCGTTCATCTGGCATCATACATCATACATCATGCACAATGCGTCATACGTTATACATCATATATCGTTCATCATACATCGTTCATCTTACTTCGTTCATCATACATCGTTCATCATACATCGTACATCATACATCATACATCATACATCATACATCACAAGTCATACATCATACATCATAAGTCATACATCATACATCACACATCGTTCATCATACATCGTTCATCTTACTTCGTTCATCGTTTATTGTTGATCATACATCATAAATCATACATCATACATCATGCTTCATACATCATACATCATACATCGTTCATCATGCATCACACATCATGCATCATACATCATACATCATACATCATACATCATACATAATACATCATAGATCATACATCATACATCATACATCATACATCAAATATCATACATCATACATCACTCATCGTTCATCATACATCGTTCATCTTACTTCGTACTTCGTTCATCGTTCATCACACATCATACATCATACATCGTTCATCATACATCATACATCATAAATCATACATCATACGTCATACATCACACGTCATATATCATACAACGTTCATCGTTCATCATACATCATACATCAAACATCACACATCACACATCATACATCATACATCATACATCATACGTCATACATCATAAGTCATACATCATACATCGTTCATCATGCATCGTTCATCATACATCGTTCATCATTCATCGTTCATCGTACATCGTTCATCATTCATCATACATCATGCACTATACATCATGCATCATACAGCATACATCATACATCATACATCAAAAATCACAAATCATACATAATGCATCATGCATCGTTCATCATTCATAGTTCATCATACATCGATCGTCATACATCGTTCATCATACATCGTACTTCATTCATCGTTCATCGTACATCGTTCATCATGCATCATACATCATGAATCATACATCATGCTTCATACAGCAAAAATCATACGTCATACATCATACATCATACGTCATACATCATACATCATATGTCATATATCATACATCATATATCGTTCATCGTTCTCCATAAATCGTTCATCATTCATCGTTCATCATACATCGTTCATCATACATCGTTCGTCAATCATCGTTCATCATTCATCTTACATCATACATCATACATCTTAAATCATACATCATACATCTTACATCATACATCGTAGTTCATAAGTCAAACACCATAAATCATATATCGTTCCACGTTCATCATACATCGATCACCATAGATCGTTCATCAAACATTGTTCACCATACATCGTTCATCAGACATCATACATCATACATCATGCACAATGCATCATACATTATACATCATATGTCGCTCATCACACTTCGTTCATCTTATTTCGTTCATCATACATCGTTCGTCATAAATCATACATAATATCAAACATCATACATCATACATCATACAACACACATCATACATAATACATCATACGTCATACATCATACGTCATACATCATATGTCATTCACCATACATCATATGTCATTCACCATACATCGTCCATCAAACATCGTTCATCATAAATTGTTCACCATACATCGATCACCATACATCGTTCATCATACATCGTTCATCATACATCGTTCATCATACATCGTTCATCATACATCGTTCGTCAAGCATCGTTCATCATACATCATACATCGCACATCATATATCGTACATCATACAACATACATCGTTCATCACACATCATACATCATACATCATACATCATACGTCATACATCATACGTCATTCATCACACAACGTTCATCAAACATCGTTCATCACACATTGTTCATCATATATCTTTCATCGTACATCGATCATCATACATCGTTCATCTTAAATCATACATCATACTCCTTTCATCATACATCGATCATCACACTTCGTACATCATACATTGTTCATCATACATCATCCGTCATACGTCGTTCATCATTCAACATACATCATAAAACATACATCATACATGATACATCATTCATCATACATCATAAATCATACCTCATACATCATAAATCATACATCGTTCATCGTTCATCATGCAGCATACATCATACTTCGTACATCATATATCATACATCATACATCATACTTAATGTATCATACCTCATACGTCATATATCGCACATCGTTCACCATACATCGTTCATCATACATCGTCCATCAAACATCGTTCGTCAAACATAGTTCATCATACATATTACATGATACATCATACATCATACATCGTTCATCGTTCATCATACAACATACATAATACATCAAATATCATACTTCATACATCATACATCATACATCGTAAATCATACATCATACATCAAATATCGTACATCGTTCATCATACGACGGACATCATAAATAATACATCATACACTATACATCATATATCATACATCATAAATCTTACATCATACATCATACATCACACATCATATATCATACAACGTTCATCGTTCATCATACATCATACATCATACATCATGCATCATACATCATTCATCATACATCATACATCACACATCGTAATTCATAAATCATACATCATACATCATATATCGTACCACGTTCATCATACATCGGTCATCATACATCGTTCGTCATAAAACGTTCATCATACATCGTTCATAATACGTCGTTCATCATACATCGATCATCATACGTCGTACATCAAACATTGTTCACCATACATTGTTCATCAGACATCATACATCATACATCAGGAATAATGCATCATATATTATACAACATATATCGCTCATCACACATCGCACATCTTACTTCGTTCATCATACATCCTTCATCATACATCGTTCATCATACATCGTTC
Source organism: Tetragonula carbonaria (assembly GCA_032399595.1). Classification (NCBI taxonomy): domain Eukaryota; kingdom Metazoa; phylum Arthropoda; class Insecta; order Hymenoptera; family Apidae; genus Tetragonula; species Tetragonula carbonaria. The sequence goes on from JAUCRC010000023.1 coordinate 42,659, forward strand.
ATCGTACATCGTTCATCATAAATCGTTCATCATTCATCATACATCATGCATCATACATCATGCATCATACAGCATACATCATACATCACACATCATGTATTACACATCATACATCACGCATCATGCACAATTCATCACATATTTTACATCGTATATCGTTCATCATACATCATACGTCATGCATTGTTCATCATACATCGTTCAACATACATCGATTATCATATATCCCCCATTATACATCGTTCACCATACATCGTTCATCATACATCGTCCATCATTCATAATACATCATGCATCATTCATCATGCATCATACAGAATACGTCATACAGCACACAACATAAATCACACATCATACATCATACGTCATACATCATACATCATAAATCATACATCATACATCATATATCGTTCATCGTACATCATACATCGGTCTTCATACATCGGTCGTCATACATCGTCCATAATGTATTGTCCTCATACACCGTTCATCATACATCGAACATCATACATCGTTCATCAAACAACGTTCGTCATACATCGTTCATCATACATCGTTCATCATACATCCTACATATTACATAGTTCATCATACATCGTTCATCATTCATCATACATAGTACATCATATATCATACATCATACATCATAAATCTTACATCATACATTATACATCGTACATTGTCCATCATACATCGGTCATCATACATCGTTCATCATACATCGTTCATCATACATCGTTCGTCATGCATCATACGTCATACATCATACATCATACATCATACGTCATACATCATACGTCATACATCAAACACCGTTGATCAAACATCGTTCATCACACATCGTTCATCATACATCGTTCATCATACATCGATCATCAACGTCGTCCATCAAACATTGTTCACCATACATCGTTTATCTGGCATCATACATCATACATCATGCACAATGCATCACAAGTTATACATCATATATCGTTTATCATACATCGTTCATCTTACTTCGTTCATCATACATCGTTCATCATAAATCGTACATCATATATCATACATCATACATCATACATTACAGGTCATACATCATACATCGATCACCCTACATCGTCCGTCATACATCGTTCATCATACATCGTTCATCATACATCGTTCATCATACATCGTTCATAACGCATCATATATCATGCATCATACATCATACACCATACATCATAAATCATACATCATACATCATACATCATACATCATACATCATACGTCTTTCATCACACACCGTCGAGCAAACATCGTTCATCATACATTGTTAATCATACATCGATCATCATACATCGTTCATCATACATCGACATGATACATCATTCTATATACATCGATCATCATGCATCCTTCGTAAAACATCGTCCACCATACATATTAAATCATACATCATACATCATACATCGTGCATCATACATCTTTCATCGTTCATCGTTAATCATAGATCATACATCACACATCATATATCATACATCATACATCATACATCATTCATCATATATCGTAAATCATACATCATTCTTCTTATATCGTACATCGTTCATCATACAACGGACATCATGCGTAATACATCATACACTACACATCTTACATCATACATCATACATCATACATTTTACATCATACATCATATATCGCACATCATACATTATACATCATCCATCGTCCATCATACATCGGTCATCATACATCGTTCATCACACATCGACCATCATATATCGTTCATCATACATCGTTCATCATACATCGTTCATCATGCATCATACATCATACATCATACATCATACATCATACATCATACATCATATATCACACGTCATACACCATACATCATATATCATACATCATACATCATACATCATACATCATACGTCATACACCATACATCATATATCATACATCATACATCATACATCATACATCATACACCATGCATCATGAATCATATATCATACATCGTTCATCATACATCGTACATCTTGCATCATGCATCATACATCGTTCATCATACATCATTCATCATACATCGTTCATCATACAACATACACCATAAATCATACACAATACATCATACATCGTACATCATACATCATACATCATACCTCATACACCATATATCATACATCGTTCATTGTTCATCATATATCGTTCATCATACATCATTCACCATACATCGATCATCATACAACATACATCATAAATCATACATCATACATAAAGCATCATACATCATGCATCATACATCGTACATCATACATCATATATCATACCTCATACATCATACATCATACATCGTTCATTGTTCATCATACATCGTTCATCATACATCATTCACCATACATCGTTCATCATACATCATACATCGTAAATCATACATTATACATAAAGCATCATACATCATACATCATACATCATACCTCATACATCATACATCATACATCGTTCATCGTTCATCATGCATCATACATCATACTTCGCATATCATATATCATACATCATACATCATACATAATAAATCATACATCATACGTCATATATCGTACATCGTTCACCATACATCGTTCATCATACATCGTTCATCAAACATCGTACGTCAAACATTGTTCATCATACAGCATACATCATACCACATACGTCATACACCATATATCATATATCATACATCATACATCATACATCATATATCATACATCATACATCATATATCGTCCATCGTTCACCTTACATCGTTCATAATACATCGGTCGTCATACATCGTTCATCATTCGTCGATAATCATACATCGTTCATCACACATCGTTCATCATACATCGTTCATCATACATCGATCATCATACGTCGTACATCAAACATCGTTCATCATACATCGTTCGTCAAGCATCGTTCATCATACATCATACATCGCACATCATATATCGTACATCATACAACATACATCGTTCATCACACATCATACATCATACATCATACATCATACGTCATACATCATACGTCATTCATCACACAACGTTCATCAAACATCGTTCATCACACATTGTTCATCATATATCTTTCATCGTACATCGATCATCATACATCGTTCATCTTAAATCATACATCATACACCTTTCATCATACATCGATCATCACACTTCGTACATCATACATTGTTCATCATACATCATCCGTCATACGTGGTTCATCATTCAACATACATCATAAAACATACATCATACATGATACATCATTCATCATACATCATAAATCATACCTCATACATCATAAATCATACATCGTTCATCGTTCATCATGCATCATACATCATACTTCGTACATCATATATCATACATCATACATCATACTTAATGTATCATACCTCATACGTCATATATCGTACATCGTTCACCATACATCGTTCATCATACATCGTCCATCAAACATCGTTCGTCAAACATAGTTCATCATACATATTACATCATACATCATACATCATACATCGTTCATCGTTCATCATACAACATACATCATACATCAAATATCATACTTCATACATCATACATCATACATCGTAAATCATACATCATACATCAAATATCGTACATCGTTCATCATACAACGGACATCATAAATAATACATCATACACAATACATCATATATCATACATCATAAATCTTACATCATACATCATACATCACACATCATATATCATACAACGTTCATCGTTCATCATACATCATACATCATACATCATGCATCATACATCATACATCATACATCATACATCACACATCGTAATTCATAAATCATACATCATACATCATATATCGTACCACGTTCATCATACATCGGTCATCATACATCGTTCGTCATAAATCGTTCATCATACATCGTTCATAATACGTCGTTCATCATACATCGATCATCATACGTCGTACATCAAACATTGTTCACCATACATCGTTCATCAGACATCATACATCATACATCAGGAATAATGCATCATATATTATACAACATATATCGCTCATCACACATCGCACATCTTACTTCGTTCATCATACATCCTTCATCATACATCGTTCATCATACATCGTTCATCGTACATCGTTCATCATAAATCGTTCATCATTCATCATACATCATGCATCATACATCATGCATCATACAGCATACATCATACATCACACATCATGTATTACACATCATACATCACGCATCATGCACAATTCATCACATATTATACATCGTATATCGTTCATCATACATCATACGTCATGCATTGTTCATCATACATCGTTCAACATACATCGATTATCATACATCCCCCATTATACATCGTTCACCATACATCGTTCATCATACATCGTCCATCATTCATAATACATCATGCATCATTCATCATGCATCATACAGAATACGTCATACAGCACACAACATAAATCACACATCATACATCATACGTCATACATCATACATCATAAATCATACATCATACATCATATATCGTTCATCGTACATCATACATCGGTCTTCATACATCGGTCGTCATACATCGTCCATCATGTATTGTCCTCATACACCGTTCATCATACATCGAACATCATACATCGTTCATCAAACAACGTTCGTCATACATCGTTCATCATACATCGTTCATCATACATCCTACATGTTACATAGTTCATCATACATCGTTCATCATTCATCATACATAGTACATCATATATCATATATCATACAACATAAATAATACATCATACATCATACATCGTTCATCGTTCATCATGTATCATACATCATACTTCGTACATCATATATCATACATCATACATCATTCATAATAAATCATACATCATACGTCATATATTGTACATCGTTCATCATACATCGATCACCATACATCGGTCGTCATACGTCGTTCATAATATATCGTTCATCATACATGAATCACCATACATCTATCATCATACATCGTTCATCGTACATCGTCCATCATACATCGTGCATCATACATCGTTCATCATACATCGTTCACCATACATCATACATCATACACAACACATCATACACAACACATTATACATCATACACTATAATTCACACTACATACATCGTTCATCAAACATCGTAAATCACACTTCAAGCATCATACATCATACATCATACATCATTCACCATGCATCAGGCATCATATATCATACATTGTTCATCTTACATCGTACATCTTGCATCATGCATCATACATCGTTCATCAAACATCATTCATCATACATCGTTCATCATACAACATACACCATAAATCATACATCATACATCACACATCGTACATCATACATCATACATCATACCTCATACATCATACATCATACATCGTTCATTGTTCATCATACATCGTTCATCATACATCATTCACCATACATCGATCATCATACAACATACATCATAAATCATACATCATACATAAAGCATCATACATCATACATCATACATCGTACATCATACATCATACATCATACATCGTACATCATACATCATACATCATACCTCATACATCATACATCATACATCGTTCATTGTTCATCATACATCGTTCATCATACATCATTCACCATACATCGTTCATCATACAACATACATCATAAATCATACAATATACATAAAGCATCATACATCATACATCATACATCATACCTCATACATCATACATCATACATCGTTCATCGTTCATCATGCATCATACATCATACTTCGCATATCATATATCATACATCATACATCATACATCATACATCATACATCATAAATCATATATCGTCCATCGTTCACCATACATCGTTCATAATACATCGGTCGTCATACATCGTTCATCATTCGTCGATAATCATACATCGTTCATCACACATCGTTCATCATACATCGTTCATCATACATCGATCATCATACGTCGTACATCAAACATTGTACACCATACATCGTTCATCTGGCATCATACATCATACATCATGCACAATGCGTCATACGTTATACATCATATATCGTTCATCATACATCGTTCATCTTACTTCGTTCATCATACATCGTTCATCATATATCGTACATCATACATCATACATCATACATCATACATCACAAGTCATACATCATACATCATAAGTCATACATCATACATCACACATCGTTCATCATACATCGTTCATCTTATTTCGTTCATCGTTTATTGTTGATCATACATCATAAATCATACATCATACATCATGCTTCATACATCATACATCATACATCGTTCATCATAAATCACACATCATGCATCATACATCATACATCATACATCATACATCATACATAATACATCATAGATCATACATCATACATCATACATCATACATCAAATATCATACATCATACATCACTCATCGTTCATCATACATCGTTCATCTTACTTCGTTCTTCGTTCATCGTTCATCATACATCATACATCATACATCATATATCATACATCATACATCATACAACATTCATCGGTTATCATACAGCGGTTATCACACATCATACATCATACATCATACATCATACATCATACGTCATTCATCACACAGCGTTGATCAAACTTCGTTCGTCATACATCGTTCATCATAACTAATACATCATACACAATACATCATACATCATACATCTTACATCATACATCATACATCATACATCATAATTCCTTCATCAGAAAACGTTCATCGAACATCGTTCATCGTACATTGTTCATCATACATCGACCATCATACATCGTTCAATATACATCGTTCATCATACATCGTTCATCATACATCGTTCATCATTCATCGTTCATCATACATAGTTCGTCAAACATTGTTCACCATACATCATACATCATACATTATACATCATACACCATACATCACACATCGTTCATCATCTATCATACATCATACACAATACATCATACGTCATATATCATACACCATACATCATACATCATAAATTATACTTCATACCTCATTCATCATACATCATACATCATACATCATACACCATACAGCATACATCGTACACCATACATCATACATCATACGTCATTCATCATACATCATAAATCATACATCATACATCATATATCGTTCATCGTACATGAAACATCGGCCTTCATGCATCGGTCGTCATCCATCGTTCATCATATATTGTTCTCATACACCGTTCATCATACATCGATCATCATACATCGTTCATCAAACAATGTTCATCATACATCGTTCATCATACATCGTTCATCATACATCGTTCATCTTACATAGTTCATCATACTTCGTTCATCATACATCATACATAATACATCATACATCTTACATCATACAACATAAATAATGGATCATACATCATACATCGTTCATCGTTCATCATGTATCATGCATCATACTTCGTACATCACATATCATGCATCATACATCATACATAATAAGTTATACATCATACGTCTTATATCGTACATCGTTCATCATGCATCGGTCTTCATACGTCGGTCCACATACGTCGCTCATAATTCATCGTTCATCATACATGGCTCATCATACATCGATCATCATACATCGTTCATAATACATCGTCCATCATACATCGTACATCATACATCGTTCATCACACATCGTTCATCATACATCATACATCATACACAACACATCATACATCATACATAATCGTTCATACAACAGACATCGTTCATCAAACATCATAAACCATTCTTCATGCATCATACATCATACATCATACGTCATACATCATGCATCATACATAATACATCATACATCATGCATCATGCATCATACAGCATACATCATACATCACACATCATTAATCACACATCATACATCATACATCATGCACAATGCATCATATATTATACATCATATATCCTTCATCATACATTGGCCATCATACATCGTTCTTCATATGTCGTTCGTCATGCATCGTTCATCATACATCGTTCATCATACATCGATCACCATACAACGTTCATCAAACGTTGTTTACCATACATCGTTCATCAGACGTCATACATCATACATCATGCACAATGCATCATACATTATTCATCACATGCTGTTCATCATTCATCGTTCATCGTAAATCATAGATAATTCAAACATCATACATCATACATCATACAACATACATCATACATCATACATCATACAACATACATCATACGTCATACATCATATGTCATTCATCATACATCGTCCATCAAACATCGTTCGTCATAAATTGTTCCCCATACATAGATCTCCATACATCGTCCATAATGCATCGTTCATCACACATCATACATCATACATCATTCATCATACGTCATACGTCATACGTCATTCATCTCACAACGTTCATCAAGCATCGTTCATCACACATTGTTCATCATATATCTTTCATCATACATCGATCATCGTACATCGTTCATCTTATATCATACATCATACATCTTTCATCATACATCGATCATCACACTTCGTACATCATACATCGTTCATCATACATCATTCATCATACATCGTTCATCGTACAACATACACCATAAATCATACATCATACATCATACATCGTACATCATACATCATACATCATACCTCATACATCACACATCATACATCGATCATTGTTCATCATGCGTCATTCATCATTCTTCGTACATCATATATCATACATCATATATCATACTAAAAAATAATATATCATACGTCATACATCGTACATCGTACGCCACACATCGTTCATTATACATCGTTCATCAAACATCGTTTGTCAAACATAGTTCATCATACATCTTACATCATATATCATTCATCATACATCATACATCATACATCGTTCATCGTTCATCATACATCATACATAATACATCAAATATCATACTTCATACATCATACATCATACATCGTAAATCACACATCATACAGCATATATCGTACATCGTTCATCATACAACGGAGATCATGCGTAATACATCATACACCACACATCATACATCATACATCATACATCATACATCATACATCTTACATCATACATAATAAATCATACATCATACATTATACATCGTTCATTGTCCATCATACATCGGTCATCATACATCGTTCATCATACATCGTTCATCATACATCGTTCATCATCCACCATACATCATACATCATACATCATACATCATACATCATACATCATACATCATACATCATACATCATATATCATACGTCATACACCATACATCATATATCATACATCATACATCATACATCATACATCATACGTCATACACCATACATCATATATCATACATCATACATCAAACATCATACATCATACATCATACATCATATATCATACGTCATACACCATACATCACATATCATACATCATACATCATACATCATACATCATATGTCATACGTCATACAACATACATCATATATCATACATCATACATCATAGATCATACATCATACATCATACATCATACGTCATACATCATACGTCATACATCAAACACCGTTGATCAAACATCGTTCATCACACATCGTTCATCATACATCGTTCATCATACATCGATCATCAACGTCGTCCATCAAACATTGTTCACCATACATCGTTTATCTGGCGTCATACATCATACATCATGCACAATGAATCACAAGTTATACATCATATATCGTTTATCATACATCGTTCATCTTACTTCGTTCATCATACATCGTTCATCATAAATCGTACATCATACATCATACATCATACATCATACATTATAGGTCATACATCATACATCGATCATCCTACATCGTCCGTCATACATCGTTCATCATACATCGTTCATCATACATCGTTCATCATACATCGTTCATAACGCATCATATATCATGCATCATACATCATACACCATACATCATAAATCATACATCATACATCATACATCATACATCATACATCATACGTCTTTCATCACACACCGTTGAGCAAACATCGTTCATCATACATTGTAAATCATACATCGATCATCATACATCGTTCATCATACATCGATCATGATACATCATTCTGTATACATCGATCATCATACATCGTTCGTAAAACATCGTCCACCATACATATTAAATCATACATCATACATCATACATCGTGCATCATACATCTTTCATCGTTCATCGTTAATCATAGATCATACATCATACATCATATATCATACATCATACATCATACATCATACATCATACAACATACATCAAACATCATACATCGAAAATCATAATTCATACATCATACATCATATATCGTTCATCGTTCACCATACATCGTTCATCATACATCGTTCATCATACATCATACATCATACACAACATATCATACATCATACATTATAATTCATAAAACAGACATCGTTCATCAAACATCATAAAACATACTACATGCATCATACATCATACATCACACATCATACAACATGCATCATACATCATACACCATACATCATGCATCATCCTTCATACAGCATACATCATACATCACACATCATAAACCACACATCATACATCATACATCATGCACAATGCATCATACATTATACATCATATATCCTACATCATACATTGGTCATCATACATCGTTCGTCATGAGTCGTTCGTCATTCATCGTTCATCATACATCGTTCATCATACATCGATCACCATATATCGTTCTTCAAACATCGTTTAATATACAGCGTTCATCAGACGTCATACATCATACATCATGCACAATGCATCATACATTATACATCATATATTGTTCATCATACATCGCTCATCGTAAATCATACATAATATTAAACATCATACATCATACATCATACAACATACTTCATACATCATACATCATACTCCATACATCAGACGTCATACATCATACGTCATTCATCATACATCGTCCATCAAACATCGTTCATCATTAATTGTACACCATACATAGATCACCATACATCGTTCATCATACATCGTTCATCATACATCGTTCATCTTACAACGTTCATCATACATCGTTCGACAAATATCGTTCATCATACATCATACATCACACATCATATATCGTACATCATACGTCATACATCACTCATCACACATCATACATCATACATCATACATCATACGTTATACATCATACGTCATTCATCTTACAACGTTCATCAAGCATCGTTCATCACACATTGTTCATCATATATCTTCCATCACACATCGATCATCATACATCGTTCATCTTAAATCATAAATCATACATCTTTCATCATACATCGTTCTTCATTCATCGTTCATCAAACATAGTTCATCATTCATCATACATCATGCATCATACATCAAGCATCATGCAGCATACATCACACATCATACATCATAAATCGCACATCAGATATCATACATCATGCATCGTTCATCATACATAGTTCATCATACATCGATCATCATACATCGTTCATCACACATCGTACATCATACATCGTTCATAATACTTCGTTCATCATTCATCATATATTATGCATAATACATCATGCTTCATACAGCATAAATCATACATCATACGTCATACATCATACGTCATACATCATACGTCATACATCATACATCATACATCATAGGTCATACATCATACATCATATATCGTTCATCGTTCACCATAAATCGGTCATCATTCATCGGTCGTCATACATAGTCCAGCATACGTCGTTCATCATACGTCGCTCAACATACATCATTCATCATACATCATACATCATACGTCATATATCGTACATCGTTCATCATACATCGGTCATCATACATCGGTCGTCATACGGCGTTCATAATACATCGTTCATCATACATGGTTCATCATACATCGAACATCATACATCGTTCATAATACATCGTCCATCATACTTCGTACATCATACATCGTTCATCATACATCGTTCGTCATACATCATACATCATACACAACACATCATACATCATACATTTCAATTCATACAACAGTCGTCGTTCATCAAACATCATAAACCATACTTCGCGCATCATACATCATACATCACACATCATACATCATGCATCATACATCATACATCATACATCATGCATCATTCTTCATACAGCATACATCATACATCACACATCATAAATCACACATCATACATCATACATCATGCACAATGCATCATACATTATACATCATATATCCTTCATCATACATTGGTCATTATACATCGTCCGTCATATGTCGTTCGTCATGCATCGTTCAACATACATCGTCCATCAAACATCGTTCATCATTAATTGTTCACCATACATAGATCACCATACATCGTTCATCATACATCGTTCATCATACATCGTTCATCTTACATCGTTCATCATACATCGTTCGTCAAACATCGTTCATCATACATCATACATCACACATCATACATCGTACATCATACGTCATACATCATTCATCACACATCATACATCATACATCATACATCATACATCATACGTCATACATCATACGTCATACATCTTACAACGTTCATCAAACATCGTTCATCACACATTGTTGATCATATATCTTCCATCATACATCGATCATGATACATCGTTCATCATAAATCATACATCATATATCTTTCATCTTACATCGAACATCACACTTCGTACATCATACATCGTACATCATACATCATTCATTATACATCGTTCATCATATAACATACACCATAAATCATACATCATACATCATACATCGTACATCATACGTCATACATCATACCTCATACATCATACGTGATTCGTCTCACACCGTTGATCAAACATCGTCCATCATACAGAGTTAATCATACATCGATCATCATACATCGTTCATCATACATCGATCATGATACATCATTCTTCATACATCATTCATCATGCAACGTTCGTAAAACATCGTCCACCATACATATTAAATCATACATCATAAATCATACATCGTGCATCATACATCTTTCATCGTTAATCGTTCATCATAGATCATACATCATACATCATACATCATACATCATACATCATACATCATACATCATACATCAAACATCATACATCGAAAATCATAATTCATACATCATACATCATATATCGTTCATCGTTCACCATACATCGGTCATCATACATCGGTCGTCATTCATCGTTCATCATTTGTCGAACATCATACATCGTTCATTTTACATCGACCATCATATATCGTTCATCAAATATCGTTCATCATAGATCATACATCATACATCATGCTTCATACACCATAAATCATACATCATACGTCATACATCATACGTCATACATCATACATCATACATCATATGTCATACATCATACATCATATATCGTTCATCGTTCACCATAAATCGGTCATCATTCATCGGTCGTCATCCATAGTTCAGCATACGTCGTTCATCATACGTCACTCAACATACATTATTCATCATACATCATACAACATACGTCATACATCATTAGTCCTTCATCAGACATCATCCATCGAACATCGTTCATCATACATTGTTCATCATATATCGATCATCATACATCGTTCATCATACATCGTAAATGATACATCACTCTTCATACATCGATCATCATACATCGTTCGTCAAACATCGTCCACAGAACATATTACATTATACATCATACATCATACACCGTGCATCATATATCGTTCATCGTTCATAGTTCATCATACATCATACAACATACATCATATATCATACATCATACATCATACATCATATATAATACATCAAACATCATACATCGAAAATCATAATTCACACATCATACATCATATATCGTTCATAGTTCACCATACATCGGTCATCATACATCGCTCGTCATACATCGTTCATCATCCGTCGATCATCATACATCGTTCATCATACATCGTTCATCATACATCGTTCATCATACATCGATCATCATACGTCGTCCATCAAACATTGTTCACCATACATCGTTCATCTGGCATCATACATCATACATCATGCACAATGCATCATACGTTATACATCATATATCGTTGATAATAAATCGTTCATCTTACTTCGTTCATCATACATCGTTCATCATAAATCGTACATCATACATCATACATCATACATCATACATTACAAGTCATACATCATACTTCGAACATCCTACATCGTCCATCAGGCATCGTACATCACACATCGTTCATCATACATCGTCCATCATACATCGTTCATAATGAATCATATATCATACATCATACATCATACACCATACATCATAAATCATACATCATACATCATACATCATACATCATACATCATACATCATAAATCATACTTCATACATCATACGTCATACGTCATTCATCACACACCGTTGATCAATCATCGTTCATCATACATTGTTAACCATACATCGATCATCATACAATGTTCATCATACATCGATCATGATACATCATGATTCATACATCGTTCATCATCCATCGTTCGTAAAACATCGTCCACCATACATATTAAGTCATACTTCATACATCATACATCGTGCATCATACATCTTTCATCGTTCATCGTTCATCATAGATCATACATCATACATCATACATCATACATCACAAATCATACATCATACATCATACATCAAACATCATACATCGAAAATCATAATTCATACATCATACATCATATATCGTTCATCGTTCACCATACATCGGTCATCATACATCGGTCGTCATTCATCGTTCATCATTCGTCGATCATCATACCTCGTTCATCTTACATCGACCATCATATATCGTTCATCAAATATCGTTCATCATACATCGTTCATCATACATCGCTTATCATAACTGATACATCATACACCATACATCATACATCATACATGATACGTCATACATCACACATCGTCCATCAAACATCGTACATAATACATTGTTCGTCATACATCGTTCATCATACATCGTTCGTCAAGCATCGTCCATCGTACAAATAACATGATACATCATAAATCATACATGATACAACATACACCGTTCATCGTTCATCATTCATATAACATCATACACCATAAAACATACATCATACGTCATACATCATACGTCATACATCATACATCATACATCATAAGTCATACATCATACATCATATATCGTTCATCGTTCACCATAAATCGGTCATCATTCATCGGTCGTCATACATAGTTCAGCATACGTCGTTCATCATACGTCGCTCAACATACATCATTCATCATACATCATACAACATACGTCATACATCATAAGTCCTTCATCAGACATCGTCCAGCGAACATCGTTCATCATACATTGTTCATCATATATCGATCATCGTACATCGTTCATCATACATAGGGCATCATACATCGTTCAACATACATCGTCCATCATACATCGTTCGTCAAACATCGTTCACCATACATCAAACATCATACATAATACATCATACATCATACATCATACATCGTCCATCATTCATCATACATCGAACACAATACATCATACGTCATATATCATACACCATACATCATACATAATTAATCACACATCATACATAATATATCGTTCATCGTTCATCAATAATCGGTCATAATACATCGGTCGTCATACATAGTTCATAATACATGATCCATCATACATGGTTCATCATACATCGACCATCATACATCGTTCACCATACATCGATTGTAATACATCACTCTTCATACATCGTTCACCATACATCGTTCATCATAAATCGTCCATCATTCATCATACACCATACATCATAAATCATACATCATACATCATACATCATACATCATACATCAAACATCATATATCATACATCATATATCATACGTCATACGCCATACATCATATATCATACATCATACATCATACGTCATACATCATATGTCATTCGTCATACACCATACATCATATATCATACATCATACATCATACATCATACATCATACATCATACATCATACGTCATACATCATACGTCATACATCAAACACCGTTGATCAAACATCGTTCATCATACATTGTTCATCATACATCGATCATCATACATCGTTCATCATACATCGTACATGATACATCATTCTTCATACATCGATCATCATACATCTTTCGTCAAACATCGTCCACAGTACATATTACATTATACATCACACATCATACACCGTGCATCATATATCGTTCATCGTTCATAGTTCATCATACATCATACAACATACATCATACATCATACATCATACATCATACATCATATATAGTACATCAAACATCATACATCGAAAAATCATAATTCATACATCATACATCATATATCGTTCATAGTTCACCATACATCGGTCATCATACATCGCTCGTCATACATCGTTCATCATTCGTCGATCATCATACATCGTTCATAATGCATCATATATCATACATAATACATCACACACCATACATCATAAATCATACATCATACATCATACATCATACATCATACATCATACATCATGAATCATACATCATACATCATACATCATACGTCATTCATCACACACCGTTGATCAAACATCGTTCATCATACATTGTTACTCATACATCGATCATAATACAATGTTCATCATACATCGATCATGATACATCATGCTTCATACATTGTTCATCATACATCGTTCGTAAAACATCGTCCACCATACATATTAAATCACAAATCGTACATCATACATCGTGAATCATACAACTTCCATCGTTCATCGTTCATCATAGATCATACATCATACAACATACATCGTACATCATACATCATACATCATACATCATACATCAAACATCATACATCGAATATCATAATTCATACATCATACATCATATATCGTTCATCGTTCACCATACATCGGTCATCATACATCGGTCGTCATACATCGTTCATCATTCGTCGATCATCATACATCGTTCATCTTACGTCGACCATCATATATCGTTCATCAAATATCGTTCATCATACATCGTTCATCATACATCGTTTATCATATCTGATACATCATACACCATACATCATACATCATACATCATACTTCATACACCATACATCGTTCATCAAACATCGTACATCATACATTGTTCGTCATACATCGTTCATCATACAAGGTTCGTCAAGCATCGTCCATCGTACATATAACATCATACATCATAAATCATACATGATACAATATACAACGTTCATCGTTCATCATTCATATAACATCACACATCATAAATCATAAAACATACATCGTCCATCGTTCATCATACATCAAACATCATACATCATACATCATACATCATACATCATACATCATACATCATACATAATAATTCATAAAGCACACAACATACATCATATATCGTTCATCGTTCATCATACATCGGTCATAATACATCATTCATCATAAATCTTTCACCATATCACGTCCATCATACATCGTCCATCATACATCTTCCATCATACGTCTCTTACCTTACATCCTACATCATATATCATACATCGTTCATCATACAACATTCGTCATACATCGTTCGTCATACATCGATCATCTTACATATTTCGTCAAACATCGTTCATCATACATCTTACCTCATACATCATATATCATACATCGTTCATCGTTTTTCTTACATCACACATCATACATCATACATCATATATCATACATCATACATCATACATCATACGTCATACCTCATACATCATAAGTCATACATCATACATCATATATGGACCATCGTGCACCATAAATCGGTCATCATCCATCGGTCGTCATTCATCAATAATCATTCGTCGTTCATCATATATCGTTCACCATACATCATACATCATACATCATACGTCAAACATCATACGTCATTCATCTTACATCGTTCATCAAACATCGTTCATCATACATCGTTCATCATACATCGATCATCATAAATCGTCCATCATACATCGTCCATCATACATCGTTCATCAATCATCGCTCATCATACATCTTACATCCTACATCATACATTACACATCATATATCATACAACGTCCATCGTTCATCATACATCATACATCAAACATCACACATCATACATAATACATCATACACCATACATCATACGTCATACATCATAAGTCATACATCATACATCGTTCATCACACATCGCTCATCATAAATCGTTCATCATACATAGTTCATCATTCATCATACATCATGCATCATACATCATGCATCATACAGCATACATCATACATCACACATCATATATCGGTCGTCACACTTCGCTTGTAATACATCGTCCACCATACATCAAATATAATACATCATACATCATGCATCATACATCGTTCATCGTTCGTCATACATCATACACAATACATCATACTTCACACATCATATATCATATATCATACATCATTAATCATACATCATACATCATATATAGTTAATCGTTCATCAATAATCGGTCATCATACATCGGGCGTCATACATAGTTCATAATACATGATTCATCATACATGGTTCATCATACATCGACAATCGTACATCGTTCATCATACATCGTTCGTCTTAAATCATACATCATGCATCTTTCATCATACATCGATCATCACACTTCGTACATCGTGCATCGTTCATCATTCATCATTCATCATACATCGTTCATCATACAACATTCATCATATATCAAACATCATACATCATACATCATACATCATACATCATTCGTAATACCTCATTCATCATACATCATACATCGTCCATCGTTCATCATGCATCATACATCATACTTCGTATATAATAAATCATACATCATACGTTATATATCGTACATCGTTCACCATACATCGTTCATCATACATCGTTCATCATACTTCACACATCATACATCAAATATCATACTTCATACATCCTACATCATACATCGTAAAGCATACATCATACATCATGCATCATTCATCGTTCATCATACATCGTTCATCATACGACGTTCATCGCACATCGTTAATCATACACCGCTCATCATACACCGTACATTGTACATAGATCAACATACATCGTCCATCATACATCATTCATCATACATCGTTCATCATACATCGTTCATCATACATCGTTCGTCAAACATCGTTCATCAAACATCGTTCATCGCTCATCGTTCATCATACATCGTTCATCATATATTAGTCATCTTACAATGTTCTTCATACATCGTTCATCATACATCATACATCATACATCATACATCTTACATTATACAACATAAATAATAAATCGTACATCATACATTGTTCATGGTTCATCATGCATCATACATCATACGTCGTACATCATATGTCATACATTATACATCATACATAATAGGTCATCCATCATACGTCATATATCGTACTTCGTCCATAAAAAATCGGTCATTATTCATCGGGCGACATACGTGGTTCATAACACATCGTTCATCACACATGGTTCATCATACATAGACCATCATTTATCGTTCATCATACATAAAGCATCATACACCATACAGCAAAATTCATACATTATAATTCATACATCAAACATCGTTCATTATACATCATAAATCATACTTCAGACATCATACATCATACATCATACATCATACATGATGCATCATACATCATACATCATACTTCATACATCGTACATCATACATCATACGTCATACATCATACATCATAAATCACACATCATACATCATACATCGTTCATCACACATCATACATCATACATCATACCTCATACATCATACATCATACATCGTTAATCGTTCATCATGCATCGTACATCATACTTCGTACATCACATATCATAC
This sequence comes from Tetragonula carbonaria, assembly GCA_032399595.1. NCBI lineage: Eukaryota > Metazoa > Arthropoda > Insecta > Hymenoptera > Apidae > Tetragonula > Tetragonula carbonaria. Next base: position 62,542 of record JAUCRC010000023.1, read on the forward strand.
ATCATACATCATACATAAAAAATCATATATCATACGTCATACATCGTACATCGTTGACCATACATCGTTCATCAATATCGTTCATCAAACATCGTTCGTCAATCATAGATCATCATACATCTTACATCATACATCATACATCATACATCATACATCATGCATCGTTCATCGTTCATCATACATCGTACATCATACATCAAATATCATACTTCATACATCATACATCATACATCGTAAATCATACATCATACATCGTACATCGTTCATCATACAACGGAAATCATACATAATAAATCATAAACCATACATCATACATCATACATCATACATCATACATCATACATCTTACATCATACATCATAGATCATACATCATACACTATACATCGTTCATCGTCCATCATACATCGGTCATCATACATCGTTCATCATACATCGACCATCATATATCGTTCATCATACATCGTTCATCATACATCGTTCATCATACATCGTTCATCAAACAACATACATAATAAATCACACATCATACATCGTTCATCATACATCGTTCATCATACATCGTTCATCATACAACATACATCATACACCATAAATTATACATCACACATCATACATCTTTCATCGTTCATCATACATCTGTCATCATACATCGTCCATCAAACATCGTTCATCATATATCGTTCATCACACATCGATCATCACACATCGTTCATCATACATCGATCGTCATGCACCATACATCATAAATCATACATCATACATCATACAACGTCCATCGTCCATCATACATCATACATCTTACATCATACATCATAAATCATACATCATACATGATATATCGTTCACCGTCCATCACTCATCGGTCATCATAAATCGGTAGTCATAAATAGTTCATCAAATATTGTCATCATACACCGATCATCATATATCGTTCATCACACATCGATCATCACACATCGTTCATCATACATCGTCCATCATACATCGTTCATCACACATGGTTCATCATACATCGTTCATCGTATACCGATCATCATACATCGTTCATCATACATCGTTCATCATACACCATACATCATAAATCATACATCATACATCATACAACGTTCATCGTCCATCATACACCATACATCATACATCATACATCAAAGATCATGCCTCATGCATCATGCATCATGCTTCATACATCATACATCATACATCGTTCATCATACATCGTTCATCATACATCGATCATCATACGTCGTCCATCAAACATTGTTCACCATACATCGTTCATCTGGCATCATACATCATACATCATGCACAATGCATCATACGTTATACATCATAAATCGTTGATAATAAATCGTTCATCTTACTTCGTTCATCATACATCGTTCATCATAAATCGTACATCATACATCATACATCATACATCATACATTACAAGTCATACATCATAATTCGATCATCCTACATCGTCCATCATGCATCGTACATCACACATCGTTCATCATACATCGTTCATCATACATCGTTCATAATGCATCATATATCATACATCATACATCATACACCATACATCATAAATCATACATCATACATCATACATCACAAATCATACATCATACATCATACATCAAACATCATACATCGAAAATCATAATTCATACATCATACATCATATATCGTTCATCGTTCACCATACATCGGTCATCATACATCGGTCGTCATTCATCGTTCATCATTCGTCGATCATCATACATCGTTCATCTTACATCGACCATCATATATCGTTCATCAAATATCGTTCATCATACATCGTTCATCATACATCGCTTATCATAACTGATACATCATACACCATACATCATACATCATACATGATACGTCATACATCATACATCGTTCATCAAACATCGTACATCATACATTGTTCGTCATACATCGTTCATCATACATCGTTCGTCAAGCATCGTCCATCGTACATATAACATGATACATCATAAATCATACATGATACAACATACACCGTTCATCGTTCATCATTCATATAACATCATACACCATAAATCATACATCATACGTCATACATCATACGTCATACATCGTACATCATACATCATAAGTCATACATCATACATCATATATCGTTCATCGTTCACCATAAATCGGTCATCATTCATCGGTCGTCATACATAGTTCAGCATACGTCGTTCATCATACGTCGCTCAACATACATCATTCATCATACATCATACAACATACGTCATACATCATAAGTCCTCCATCAGACATCGTCCAGCGAACATCGTTCATCATACATTGTTCATCATATATCGATCATCATACATCGTTCATCATACATCGTTCATCATACATCGTTCATCATACATCGTTCATCATACATCGTTCGTCAAACATCGTTCACCATACATCATACATCATACATAATACATCACACATCATACATCATACATCGTCCATCATTCATCATACATCGAACACAATACATCATACGTCATATATCATGCACCATACATCATACATTATTAATCACACATCATACATAATATATCGTTCGTCGTTCATCAATAATCGGTCATAATAGATCTGTCGTCATACATAGTTCATAATACATGACTCATCATACATGGTTCATCATACATCGACCATCATACATCGTTCACCATACATCGATTGTAATACATCACTCTTCATACATCGTTCACCATACATCGTTCATCATAAATCGTCCATCATTCATCATACACCATACATCATAAATCATACATCATACATCATACATCATACATCATACATCAAACATCATATATCATACATCATATATCATACGTCATACGCCATACATCATATATCATACATCATACATCATACGTCATACATCATATGTCATTCGTCATACACCATACATCATATATCATATATCATATATCATACATCATACATCATACATCATACATCATACGTCATACATCATACGTCATACATCAAACACCGTTGATCAAACATCGTTCATCATACATTGTTCATCTTACATCGATCATCATACATCGTTCATCATACATCGTACATGATACATCATTCTTCATACATCGATCATCATACATCGTTCGTCAAACATCGTCCACAGAACATATTACATTATACATCATACATCATACACCGTGCATCATATATCGTTCATCGTTCATAGTTCATCATACATCATACAACATACATCATATATCATACATCATACATCATACATCATATATAGTACATCAAACATCATACATCGAAAAATCATAATTCATACATCATACATCATATATCGTTCATAGTTCACCATACATCGGTCATCATACATCGCTCGTCATACATCGTTCATCATTCGTCGATCATCATACATCGTTCATCATACATCGTTCATCATACATCGTTCATCATACATCGATCATCATACGTCGTCCATCAAACATTGTTCACCATACATCGTTCATCTGGCATCATACATCATACATCATGCACAATGCATCATACGTTATACATCATATATCGTTGATCATACATCGTCCATCTTACTTCGATCATCATACATCGTTCATCATAAATCGTACATCATACATCATACATCATACGTCATACATTACAAGTCATACATCATACATCGATCATCCTACATCGTCCATCATACATCGTTCATCATACATCGTTCATCGTACATCGATCATCATACATCGTTCATAATGCATCATATATCATACATCATACATCACACACCATACATCATAAATCACACATCATATATCATACAACGTTCATCGTCCATCATACACCATACATCATACATCATACATCAAAGATCATGCCTCATGCATCATGCATCATGCTTCATACATCATACATCATACATCGTTCATCATACATCGTTCATCATGCATCGTCCATCATACATCTTTCATCATACATCGATCATCATACATCATTCATTGAACATAGTACACCATACATCGTTCATCATATATTGTTATCCATTCACCGTCCATCATGCATCGCTCATCATACATCGTTCATCATACAACATACATCATAAACCATACAAGATCCATCATACATCATGCATCATACATCATACATCATACATCATGCATCTTGCATCATACATCATAAATCATACATCATACATTATAAATCGTACATCTTCCATCATACATCGGTCATCATACATCGTTCATCATACATCGACCATCATATAGCGTTCATCATTCCTCGTTCATCATACATCGTTAATCATACATCGTTCATCATACAGCATACATCAAAAATCATACAAGATTCATCATACATCATGCATCATACATCATACATCATACATCATACATCTTACATCATACAACATAAATTATACATCACACATGATACAACGTTCATCGTTCATCATACGTCGGTCATCATACGTCGTCCATCAAACATTGTTCACCATACATCGTTCATCTGGCATCATACATCATACATCATGCACAATGCATCATACGTTATACATCATATATCGTTGATCATACATCGTCCATCTTACTTCGATCATCATACATCTTTCATCATAAATCGTACATCATACATCATACATCATACATCATACATTACAAGTCATACATCATACATCGATCATCCTACATCGTCCATCATACATCGTTCATCATACATCGTTCATCGTACATCGATCATCATACATCGTTCATAATGCATCATATATCATACATCATACATCACACACCATACATCATAAATCACACATCATATATCATACAACGTTCATCGTCCATCATACACCATACATCATACATCATACATCAAAGATCATGCCTCATGCATCATGCATCATGCTTCATACATCATACATCATACATCGTTCATCATACATCGTTCATCATGCATCGTCCATCATACATCGTTCATCATACATCGATCATCATACATCATTCATTGAACATAGTACACCATACATCGTTCATCATATATTGTTATCCATTCACCGTCCATCATGCATCGCTCATCATACATCGTTCATCATACAACATACATCATAAACCATACAAGATCCATCATACATCATGCATCATACATCATACATCATACATCATGCATCTTGCATCATACATCATAAATCATACATCATACATTATAAATCGTACATCTTCCATCATACATCGGTCATCATACATCGTTCATCATACATCGACCATCATATAGCGTTCATCATTCCTCGTTCATCATACATCGTTAATCATACATCGTTCATCATACAGCATACATCAAAAATCATACAAGATTCATCATACATCATGCATCATACATCATACATCATACATCATACATCTTACATCATACAACATAAATTATACATCACACATGATACAACGTTCATCGTTCATCATACGTCGGTCATCATACATCGATCACCATACATCGTCCTTCATGCATCGAACATCATACATCGTTCATCACACATGGTTCATCATACATGGTTCATCATATACCGATCATCATACATCGTTCATCATACATCGTTCGTCATACACCATACATCATACATCGTTCATCATACATCATACATCATACATCATACATCATACGTCATACATCATACGTCATTCATCATACAACGTTCATCGAACATCGTTCATTAAATATTGTTCATCATACGTCTCTCATCATACATCGATCATCATACATCGTTCACCTTAAATCGTACATCATACATCTTTCATCATACATTGATCATCATACATCGTTCATCTTATATCATACATCATATGTCGTTCATCATACATCGTCCATCACAATTCGTTCGTCATACATACTTAATCATACATCGTTCATCATACATGCTACATCATACATGATACATCGTTCATCATACATCGTTCATCTTACATCGTTCATCATACATCGTTCATCGTTCATCGTTCATCATAAATCGTTCATCATTCACCATACATCACGCATCAAAAATCATGCATCATACAGCATACATCATACATAACCCATCATATATAACACATCATACATCATGCATCATGCACAATACATCACATATTATACATCATACATCGTAAATCATACATCATACATCGTACATCGTTCATCATACAACGGAAATCATACATAATAAATCATAAACCATACATCATACATCATACATCATACATCATACATCATACATCTTACATCATACATCATAGATCATACATCATACACTATACTTCGTTCATCGTCCATCATACATCGGTCATCATACATCGTTCATCATACATCGACCATCATATATCGTTCATCATACATCGTTCATCATACATCGTTCATCATACATCGTTCATCAAACAACATACATAATAAATCACACGTCATACATCATACATCATACATCATACATCATACATCATTCATCATACATCTTACATCATACAACATAAATTATACATCACACATCACACATCGTTCATCGTTCATCATACATCGGTCATCATACATCGACCATCAAACATCGTTCATCATATATCGTTCATTAAACATCGATCATCATACGTCGTTCATCATACATCGATCGTCATGCACCATACATCATAAATCATACATCATACATCATACAACGTCCATCGTCCATCATACATCATACATCTTACATCATACATCATAAATCATACATCATACATGATATATCGTTCACCGTCCATCACTCATCGGTCATCATAAATCGGTAGTCATAAATAGTTCATCAAATATTGTCATCATACACCGATCATCATATATCGATCATCATATATCGATCATCATACATCGTTCATCAAACATCGTTCATCATACATCGTTCATCACACATGGTTCATCATACATCGTTCACCATATACCGATCATCATACATCGTTCATCATACATCGTTCATCATACACCATACATCATAAATCACACATCATATATCATACAACGTTCATCGTCCATCATACACCATACATCATACATCATACATCAAAGATCATGCCTCATGCATCATGCATCATGCTTCATACATCATACAACATACATCGTTCATCATACATCGTTCATCATACATCGATCATCATACGTCGTCCATCAAACATTGTTCACCATACATCGTTCATCTGGCATCATACATCATACATCATGCACAATGCATCATACGTTATACATCATATATCGTTGATAATAAATCGTTCATCCTACTTCGTTCATCATACATCGTTCATCATAAATCGTACATCATACATCATACATCATACATCATACATTACAAGTCATACATCATAATTCGATCATCCTACATCGTCCATCATGCATCGTACATCACACATCGTTCATCATACATCGTTCATCATACATCGTTCATAATGCATCATATATCATACATCATACATCATACACCATACATCATAAATCATACATCATACATCATACATCACAAATCATACATCATACATCATACATCAAACATCATACATCGAAAATCATAATTCATACATCATACATCATATATCGTTCATCGTTCACCATACATCGGTCATCATACATCGGTCGTCATTCATCGTTCATCATTCGTCGATCATCATACATCGTTCATCTTACATCGACCATCATATATCGTTCATCAAATATCGTTCATCATACATCGTTCATCATACATCGCTTATCATAACTGATACATCATACACCATACATCATACATCATACATGATACGTCATACATCATACATCGTTCATCAAACATCGTACATCATACATTGTTCGTCATACATCGTTCATCATACATCGTTCGTCAAGCATCGTCCATCGTACATATAACATGATACATCATAAATCATACATGATACAACATACACCGTTCATCGTTCATCATTCATATAACATCATACACCATAAATCATACATCATACGTCATACATCATACGTCATACATCGTACATCATACATCATAAGTCATACATCATACATCATATATCGTTCATCGTTCACCATAAATCGGTCATCATTCATCGGTCGTCATACATAGTTCAGCATACGTCGTTCATCATACGTCGCTCAACATACATCATTCATCATACATCATACAACATACGTCATACATCATAAGTCCTTCATCAGACATCGTCCAGCGAACATCGTTCATCATACATTGTTCATATACATCTTACATCATACAACATAAATTATACATCACACATCACACATCGTTCATCGTTCATCATACATCGGTCATCATACATCGACCATCAAACATCGTTCATCATATATCGTTCATTAAACATCGATCATCATACGTCGTTCATCATACATCGATCGTCATGCACCATACATCATAAATCATACATCATACATCATACAACGTCCATCGTCCATCATACATCATACATCTTACATCATACATCATAAATCATACATCATACATGATATATCGTTCACCGTCCATCACTCATCGGTCATCATAAATCGGTAGTCATAAATAGTTCATCAAATATTGTCATCATACACCGATCATCATATATCGATCATCATATATCGATCATCATACATCGTTCATCAAACATCGTTCATCATACATCGTTCATCACACATGGTTCATCATACATCGTTCACCATATACCGATCAGCATACATCGTTCATCATACATCGTTCATCATACACCATACATCATAAATCACACATCATATATCATACAACGTTCATCGTCCATCATACACCATACATCATACATCATACATCAAAGATCATGCCTCATGCATCATGCATCATGCTTCATACATCATACAACATACATCGTTCATCATACATCGTTCATCATACATCGATCATCATACGTCGTCCATCAAACATTGTTCACCATACATCGTTCATCTGGCATCATACATCATACATCATGCACAATGCATCATACGTTATACATCATATATCGTTGATAATAAATCGTTCATCCTACTTCGTTCATCATACATCGTTCATCATAAATCGTACATCATACATCATACATCATACATCATACATTACAAGTCATACATCATAATTCGATCATCCTACATCGTCCATCATGCATCGTACATCACACATCGTTCATCATACATCGTTCATCATACATCGTTCATAATGCATCATATATCATACATCATACATCATACACCATACATCATAAATCATACATCATTACATCATACATCACAAATCATACATCATACATCATACATCAAACATCATACATCGAAAATCATAATTCATACATCATACATCATATATCGTTCATCGTTCACCATACATCGGTCATCATACATCGGTCGTCATACATCGTTCATCATTCGTCGATCATCATATATCGTTCATCTTACATCGACCATCATATATCGTTCATCAAATATCGTTCATCATACATCGTTCATCATACATCGCTTATCATAACTGATACATCATACACCATACATCATACATCATACATGATACGTCATACATCATACATCGTTCATCAAACATCGTACATCATACATTGTTCGTCATACATCGTTCATCATACATCGTTCGTCAAGCATCGTCCATCGTACATATAACATGATACATCATAAATCATACATGATACAACATACACCGTTCATCGTTCATCATTCATATAACATCATACACCATAAATCATACATCATACGTCATACATCATACGTCATACATCGTACATCATACATCATAAGTCATACATCATACATCATATATCGTTCATCGTTCACCATAAATCGGTCATCATTCATCGGTCGTCATACATAGTTCAGCATACGTCGTTCATCATACGTCGCTCAACATACATCATTCATCATACATCATACAACATACGTCATACATCATAAGTCCTCCATCAGACATCGTCCAGCGAACATCGTTCATCATACATTGTTCATCATATATCGATCATCATACATCGTTCATCATACATCGTTCATCATACATCGTTCATCATACATCGTTCATCATACATCGTTCGTCAAACATCGTTCACCATACATCATACATCATACATAATACATCACACATCATACATCATACATCGTCCATCATTCATCATACATCGAACACAATACATCATACGTCATATATCATGCACCATACATCATACATTATTAATCACACATCATACATAATATATCGTTCGTCGTTCATCAATAATCGGTCATAATAGATCTGTCGTCATACATAGTTCATAATACATGACTCATCATACATGGTTCATCATACATCGACCATCATACATCGTTCACCATACATCGATTGTAATACATCACTCTTCATACATCGTTCACCATACATCGTTCATCATAAATCGTCCATCATTCATCATACACCATACATCATAAATCATACATCATACATCATACATCATACATCATACATCAAACATCATATATCATACATCATATATCATACGTCATACGCCATACATCATATATCATACATCATACATCATACGTCATACATCATATGTCATTCGTCATACACCATACATCATATATCATATATCATATATCATACATCATACATCATACATCATACATCATACGTCATACATCATACGTCATACATCAAACACCGTTGATCAAACATCGTTCATCATACATTGTTCATCTTACATCGATCATCATACATCGTTCATCATACATCGTACATGATACATCATTCTTCATACATCGATCATCATACATCGTTCGTCAAACATCGTCCACAGAACATATTACATTATACATCATACATCATACACCGTGCATCATATATCGTTCATCGTTCATAGTTCATCATACATCATACAACATACATCATATATCATACATCATACATCATACATCATATATAGTACATCAAACATCATACATCGAAAAATCATAATTCATACATCATACATCATATATCGTTCATAGTTCACCATACATCGGTCATCATACATCGCTCGTCATACATCGTTCATCATTCGTCGATCATCATACATCGTTCATCATACATCGTTCATCATACATCGTTCATCATACATCGATCATCATACGTCGTCCATCAAACATTGTTCACCATACATCGTTCATCTGGCATCATACATCATACATCATGCACAATGCATCATACGTTATACATCATATATCGTTGATCATACATCGTCCATCTTACTTCGATCATCATACATCGTTCATCATAAATCGTACATCATACATCATACATCATACGTCATACATTACAAGTCATACATCATACATCGATCATCCTACATCGTCCATCATACATCGTTCATCATACATCGTTCATCGTACATCGATCATCATACATCGTTCATAATGCATCATATATCATACATCATACATCACACACCATACATCATAAATCACACATCATATATCATACAACGTTCATCGTCCATCATACACCATACATCATACATCATACATCAAAGATCATGCCTCATGCATCATGCATCATGCTTCATACATCATACATCATACATCGTTCATCATACATCGTTCATCATGCATCGTCCATCATACATCTTTCATCATACATCGATCATCATACATCATTCATTGAACATAGTACACCATACATCGTTCATCATATATTGTTATCCATTCACCGTCCATCATGCATCGCTCATCATACATCGTTCATCATACAACATACATCATAAACCATACAAGATCCATCATACATCTTGCATCATACATCATACATCATACATCATGCATCTTGCATCATACATCATAAATCATACATCATACATTATAAATCGTACATCTTCCATCATACATCGGTCATCATACATCGTTCATCATACATCGACCATCATATAGCGTTCATCATTCCTCGTTCATCATACATCGTTAATCATACATCGTTCATCATACAGCATACATCAAAAATCATACAAGATTCATCATACATCATGCATCATACATCATACATCATACATCATACATCTTACATCATACAACATAAATTATACATCACACATGATACAACGTTCATCGTTCATCATACGTCGGTCATCATACATCGTCCATCAAACATCGTTTATCATATATCGTTCATCATACATCGATCACCATACATCGTCCTTCATGCATCGACCATCATACATCGTTCATCACACATGGTTCATCATACATGGTTCATCATATACCGATCATCATACATCGTTCATCATACATCGTTCGTCATACACCATACATCATACATCGTTCATCATACATCATACATCATACATCATACATCATACGTCATACATCATACGTCATTCATCATACAACGTTCATCGAACATCGTTCATTAAATATTGTTCATCATACGTCTCTCATCATACATCGATCATCATACATCGTTCACCTTAAATCGTACATCATACATCTTTCATCATACATTGATCATCATACATCGTTCATCTTAAATCATACATCATATGTCGTTCATCATACATCGTCCATCACAATTCGTTCGTCATACATACTTCATCATACATCGTTCATCATACATGCTACATCATACATGATACATCGTTCATCATACATCGTTCATCTTACATCGTTCATCATACATCGTTCATCGTTCATCGTTCATCATAAATCGTTCATCATTCACCATACATCACGCATCAAAAATCATGCATCATACAGCATACATCATACATAACCCATCATATATAACACATCATACATCATGCATCATGCACAATACATCACATATTATACATCATATATCGTCCATCATACATCACACATCATGCATCGTTCATCATACATCGTTCATCATACATCGATAATCATACATCCCTCATCATACATCGTTCACCGTACATCGTTCATCATAAATCGTCCATCATTCATCACACATCATGCATCATACATCATGCATCATACAGCATACATCATACATCACACATCATAAATCACACATCATGTATCATTCATCATGCACAATGTATCATACATTATACATCACATACCCTTCATCATACATCGGTCATCATACATCGTTCGTCATAAGTCGTCCAACATACATCATACATCACACATCATGCATCGTGCAACATACATCATACATCATACATCATACATCATTGATCATACGACATACATCATATGTCATTCATCATACAACGTACATCAAACGTCGTTCATCATAAATTGTTCACCATACATCGATCACCATACATCGTTCATCATAGATCGTTCATCATACATGGTACATCATACATCGTTCATCATGCATCGTTCGTCAAACATCGTTCATCATACATCATACATCACACATCATGCATCGTACATCATACATCATACATGGTTCATCTTTCATCATACATCGTACATCATACATCATACATCATACATCATACTCCAAACATCGTTCATCGTTATCATACAGCAGACAAAATACATCATACGTCATACATCATACATCGTAAATCGGGCATCATACTTCGGTTGTCATACATCGTCCATCATACAACGTCCATCATACATCATACATCATACATCATTCATAATACATCATACATCATACATCATACATCATACATCATACATCATAAGTTCTTCATCAGATATCGTCCATCGAACATCGTTCATCATACGTCGTTCGTCAAACATCGTTCACCATACATCATACATCATACATAATACATCATACATCATACATCATACATCGTTCATCATTCATCATACATCATACATCACAAATCATACATCATACATCATACATCAAACATCATACATCGAAAATCATAATTCATACATCATACATCATATATCGTTCATCGTTCACCATACATCGGTCATCATACATCGGTCGTCATTCATCGTTCATCATTCGTCGATCATCATACATCGTTCATCTTACATCGACCATCATATATCGTTCATCAAATATCGTTCATCATACATCGTTCATCATACATCGCTTATCATAACTGATACATCATACACCATACATCATACATCATACATGATACGTCATACATCATACATCGTTCATCAAACATCGTACATCATACATTGTTCGTCATACATCGTTCATCATACATCGTTCGTCAAGCATCGTCCATCGTACATATAACATGATACATCATAAATCATACATGATACAACATACACCGTTCATCGTTCATCATTCATATAACATCATACACCATAAATCATACATCATACGTCATACATCATACGTCATACATCGTACATCATACATCATAAGTCATACATCATACATCATATATCGTTCATCGTTCACCATAAATCGGTCATCATTCATCGGTCGTCATACATAGTTCAGCATACGTCGTTCATCATACGTCGCTCAACATACATCATTCATCATACATCATACAACATACGTCATACATCATAAGTCCTTCATCAGACATCGTCCAGCGAACATCGTTCATCATACATTGTTCATCATATATCGATCATCATACATCGTTCATCATACATCGTTCATCATACATCGTTCATCATACATCGTTCATCATACATCGTTCGTCAAACATCGTTCACCATACATCATACATCATACATAATACATCATACATCATACATCATACATCGTCCATCATTCATCATACATCGAACACAATACATCATACGTCATATATCGTGCACCATACATCATACATTATTAATCACACATCATACATAATATATCGTTCGTCGTTCATCAATAATCGGTCATAATAGATCTGTCGTCATACATAGTTCATAATACATGACTCATCATACATGGTTCATCATACATCGACCATCATACATCGTTCACCATACATCGATTGTAATACATCACTCTTCATACATCGTTCACCATACATCGTTCATCATAAATCGTCCATCATTCATCATACACCATACATCATAAATCATACATCATACATCATACATCATACATCATACATCAAACATCATATATCATACATCATATATCATACGTCATACGCCATTCATCATATATCATACATCATACATCATACGTCATACATCATATGTCATTCGTCATACACCATACATCATATATCATACATCATACATCATACATCATACATCATACATCATACATCATACGTCATACATCATACGTCATACATCAAACACCGTTGATCAAACATCGTTCATCATACATTGTTCATCATACATCGATCATCATACATCGTTCATCATACATCGTACATGATACATCATTCTTCATACATCGATCATCATACATCGTTCGTCAAACATCGTCCACAGAACATATTACATTATACATCATACATCATACACCGTGCATCATATATCGTTCATCGTTCATAGTTCATCATACATCATACAACATACATCATATATCATACATCATACATCATACATCATATATAGTACATCAAACATCATACATCGAAAAATCATAATTCATACATCATACATCATATATCGTTCATAGTTCACCATACATCGGTCATCATACATCGCTCGTCATACATCGTTCATCATTCGTCGATCATCATACATCGTTCATCATACATCGTTCATCATACATCGTTCATCATACATCGATCATCATACGTCGTCCATCAAACATTGTTCACCATACATCGTTCATCTGGCATCATACATCATACATCATGCACAATGCATCATACTTTATACATCATATATCGTTGATCATACATCGTCCATCTTACTTCGATCATCATACATCGTTCATCATAAATCGTACATCATACATCATACATCATACATCATACATTACAAGTCATACATCATACATCGATCATCCTACATCGTCCATCATACATCGTTCATCATACATCGTTCATCGTACATCGATCATCATACATCGTTCATAATGCATCATATATCATACATCATACATCACACACCATACATCATAAATCACACATCATATATCATACAACGTTCATCGTCCATCATACACCATACATCATACATCATACATCAAAGATCATGCCTCATGCATCATGCATCATGCTTCATACATCATACATCATACATCGTTCATCATACATCGTTCATCATGCATCGTCCATCATACATCGTTCATCATACATCGATCATCATACATCATTCATTAAACATAGTACACCATACATCGTTCATCATATATTGTTATCCATTCACCGTCCATCATGCATCGCTCATCATACATCGTTCATCATACAACATACATCATAAACCATACAAGATCCATCATACATCATGCATCATACATCATACATCATACATCATGCATCTTGCATCATACATCATAAATCATACATCATACATTATAAATCGTACATCTTCCATCATACATCGGTCATCATACATCGTTCATCATACATCGACCATCATATATCGTTCATCATTCCTCGTTCATCATACATCGTTAATCATACATCGTTCATCATACAGCATACATCAAAAATCATACAAGATTCATCATACATCACGCATCATACATCATACATCATACATCATACATCTTACATCATACAACATAAATTATACATCACACATGATACAACGTTCATCGTTCATCATACGTCGGTCATCATACATCGTCCATCAAACATCGTTTATCATATATCGTTCATCATACATCGATCACCATACATCGTCCTTCATGCATCGACCATCATACATCGTTCATCACACATGGTTCATCATACATGGTTCATCATATACCGATCATCATACATCGTTCATCATACATCGTTCGTCATACACCATACATCATACATCGTTCATCATACATCATACATCATACATCATACATCATACGTCATACATCATACGTCATTCATCATACAACGTTCATCGAACATCGTTCATTAAATATTGTTCATCATACGTCTCTCATCATTCATCGATCATCATACATCGTTCACCTTAAATCGTACATCATACATCTTTCATCATACATTGATCATCATACATCGTTCATCTTAAATCATACATCATATGTCGTTCATCATACATCGTCCATCACAATTCGTTCGTCATACATACTTCATCATACATCGTTCATCATACATGCTACATCATACATGATACATCGTTCATCATACATCGTTCATCTTACATCGTTCATCATACATCGTTCATCGTTCATCGTTCATCATAAATCGTTCATCATTCACCATACATCACGCATCAAAAATCATGCATCATACAGCATACATCATACATAACCCATCATATATAACACATCATACATCATGCATCATGCACAATACATCACATATTATACATCATATATCGTCCATCATACATCACACATCATGCATCGTTCATCATACATCGTTCATCATACATCGATAATCATACATCCCTCATCATACATCGTTCACCGTACATCGTTCATCATAAATCGTCCATCATTCATCACACATCATGCATCATACATCATGCATCATACAGCATACATCATACATCACACATCATAAATCACACATCATGTATCATTCATCATGCACAATGTATCATACATTATACATCACATACCCTTCATCATACATCGGTCATCATACATCGTTCGTCATAAGTCGTCCAACATACATCATACATCACACATCATGCATCGTGCAACATACATCATACATCATACATCATACATCATTGATCATACGACATACATCATATGTCATTCATCATACAACGTACATCAAACGTCGTTCATCATAAATTGTTCACCATACATCGATCACCATACATCGTTCATCATAGATCGTTCATCATACATGGTACATCATACATCGTTCATCATGCATCGTTCGTCAAACATCGTTCATCATACATCATACATCACACATCATGCATCGTACATCATACATCATACATGGTTCATCTTTCATCATACATCGTACATCATACATCATACATCATACATCATACTCCAAACATCGTTCATCGTTATCATACAGCAGACATAATACATCATACGTCATACATCATACATCGTAAATCAGACATCATTCTTCGGTTGTCATACATCGTCCATCATACATCGTCCACCATACATCATACATCATACATCATTCATCATACATCATACATCATACATCATACATCATACATCATACATCATAAGTTCTTCATCAGATATCGTCCATCGAACATCGTTCATCTTACGTCGTTCGTCAAACATCGTTCATCATACACAATACATCATACATAATACATCATACATCATACATCATACATCGTTCATCATTCATCATACATCACACACAATACATCATACGTCATATATCATATACCATACATCATACATCATTAATCACACATCATACATCATATATCGTTCATCGTTCATCAATAATCGGTCATCATACATCGGTCGTCATACGTAGTTCATAATAAATGATTCATCATACATGGCTCATCATACATCGACCATCGTACATCGTTCATCATACGTCGTTCATCATACATCGTTCATCATACATCGTTCGTCAAACATCGTCCATCATACTTCCTACATCCTACGTCATACTTCATACCTCATACATCAAACATCATACATCGTTCATCATACATCATACTTCATACATCATACATCATACACCATACACCATACATCATACGTCATACAATATAATTCATACATCAATCATCGTCCATCACACATCATAAATAACAATTCATACATCATACATCATGCATCATACATCATACATCATACACCATACATCATACATCATACACCATACATCATACATCATACGTCATATATCATACATCATAAATCGTACATCATACATCCTATATCGTTCATCGAAAATCACACATCGGTCTTCATACATCGGTCGTCATACATCGTTCATCATATATTGTCCCCATACACCGTTCATCATACCTCGATCATCATACATCGTTCATCAAAGAACGTTCATCATACATCGTTCATCATACATCGTTCATCATACATCGTTTATATTACATAGTACATCATACATCGTCCTTCACTCATCATACAGAATACATCATACATCATACGTCACACAACATAAATCATACATCATACGTCGTTCATCGTTCATCATGTATCATACATCATACTTCGTACAACATATATCATACAACATATATCATACATAACAAATCATACATCATACGTCATATATCGTTCATCGTTCATCATACATCTGTCATCATACATCGGTCGTCATTCGTCGTTCATAATACATCTTTCATCATACATGGTTAATCATAAATCGTTCATCATACATCGTTCATCGTACATCGTCCATCATACATCGTGCATCATACATCGTTCATCATACATCGCCCATCATACATCAAACATCATACACCATACATCAAAATTCATACATTATAATTCATACATCAAACATCGTTCATCATACATCATAAATCATACTTCATACATCATACATCATACATCATACATCATACATCATGCATCAGACATCATACATCCTACTTCATACATCATACATCATACATCATACGTCATACATCATACATCATAAATCATACATCATACATCATACATCGTTCATCATACATAATCATCATATATCATTCATCATACATAATTCATCATACATCGTTCATCATACATCATACATCATACATCATACACAATACATCATATATTATACATCATATATCGTTCATCATACATCGTTCATCTTACTTCGTTAATCATACTTCGTTCATCATACGTCATTCATCATTCATCATACATCATACATCATACATCATACATCATACATAATACATCATACCACATACAACATACGTCATACATCTTTCATCATACATCATACGTAATGTATCATACACCATACAACATACGTCATACATAATAAATATACATCATACGTCATATTTCGTACATCGTTCATCATACATCGGTCATCATACATCGGTCGTCATACATCGTTCAAAATACATCGTTCATCATATATGGTTCATCATACATCGATAACCATACTTCGTTCATCATATATCGTTCATCATACATCATTAGTAATACATCATACGTCATACAGCGTTCATTGTTCATCGTAAGTAATGCATCATACATCATACATCCTATAACATATATGGTTCAACGTTCATCATACATCGTTCCTCATACATCGTTCATCATACATCCTTCATCATACATCTTTCATCATACATCCTACATAATACATCATACATCGTTCATCTTACATAGTTCATCATACATCATACATCATACAACATACATCATTCACCATACATCGTTCATCATACCTCGTTCATCATACGTCATACATCATACATCATACGTCATACATCATACGTCATACATCATACGTCATACATCATACATCGTACATCAAACATCGTTCATAATACATTGTCCGTCATACATCGTTCATAATACATCGTTCGTCAAGCATCCTCCATCGTACATCTAACATCGTACATCATACATCATACATCATACATCATACAACGTTCATCGTTCATCATACATCACACATCATACATCATGCATCATACATCATAATTCATATATCATACAGCATATATCATATATCGTTCTTCGTTCATCATACATCGTACATCATACATCATACATCATACATCATACATCTTACATCATACACCATACATCATACATCATACATTATAATTCATACATCAAACGTCGTTCATCATACATCATATATCATACTTCATACATCATACATCGTAAATCATACATCATAAATCAAATATCGATCATCGTCCATCATATATAGGTCATCATACATCGTTCATCTTACATCGTTCATCGTACATCGTCCATCATACATCATACATCATACGTCATACATCATACGTCGTTTATCGTTCATGATACATCGTTCATCGTTCATCACACATCGTACATCATACATCATACATCATACATCTTACATCATACACCATACATCATACATCATACATTATAATTCATACATCAAACATCGTTCATCATACATCATAAATCATACTTCATACATCATACATGGTAAATCCTACATCATACATCATATATCGTACATCGTCCATCATATATAGCTCATCATACGTCGTTCATCTTACATGGTTCATCGTACATCGTCCAACATATATCGTACGTCATACGTCATACATCATACGTCGTTCATCGTTCATTATACATCATCCATCATACATCACACATCATAGATCACACATCATACATCATACATCGTTCATCGTACATCATACATCATACATGATACATCATACATAATACGTCATACATCATACACCATACATCAAACATCATACATCATACATCATACATCATACATCATACATCATACCTCATACATCATACATCATACATCGTTCATCGTTCATCATGCATCATACATCATACTTCGTACATCATGTATCATACATCATTGATCATACATAATAAATCATACATCATACGTCATATATCGTACATGGTTCAGCTTACATCGTTCATCATACATCGTTCATCATACATCGTTCGTCAAACATCGTACATCATACATCTTACATCATACACCCTACATCATACATCATACATTATATTTCATACATCAAACATCGTCCATCATACATCATAAATCATACTTCATACATCATACATCATACATCATACATCATACATCATGCATCATACACCATACATCATACGTCATACATCATACATCACAAATCATACATCGTACATTGTACATCGATCAACATACATCATACATCATACAACATTCATCATACATCATACATCATACGTCATTCATCATACAACGTTCATCAAACATCGTTCATCATACACTGTTCATCATACATCTCTCATCATACATCGATCATCATATATCGATCATCTTAAATCATACATCATACATCTTTCATCACACATCGATCATCATACATCGTTCATCTTAAATCATACATCATATATCGTTCATCATACATCGTTCATCACACTTCGTTCATCATACATCGTTCATCATAATTCGTTCATCATACATCGTTCATCATACACCATACATCATATATCATACACCATACATCATACAAATTTCATCGTCCGACATACATCATACATCATACATCATACATCAAAGATCATGCTTCATGCATCATGCATCATGCATCATACATCATACATCATACATCGTTCATCATACATCGTTCATCATGCATCGTTCATCATACATCGTTCATCATACATCGATCATCATAAGTCGTTCATCAAACATTGCTTACCATACATCGTTCATCAGACATCAGAAATCATACATCATGCACAATGCATCATTCATTATACATCATATGTCGTTCATCATACATCGTTCATCAAACATCGTTCATCATTCATTGTTCATCATATATCGATCTTCATACATCCTTCATCATACATCTTTCATCATACATCGTCCATCATACTTCGTTCGTCAAACATCGTTCATCATACATCATACATCATGCATAATACATCATGCATTATACATCATACATCGTTCATCGTTCATCATACATTATACATCATACATCATACATCATTAATCAAACAACAAACATCATACATCATATATCGTACATAATACATCATACCTCATACATCATACATCATACATCATACATCGTCCATCGTATATCATACATCATGCATCATACACCACACATCATACGTCATACAATATAATTCATACTTCAAACATCGTTCATCACACATCATAAATAATAATTCATACATCATACATCATACATCATACATCATATATCACACACCATACATCATACATCATACACCATACAGCACACCTCATACATCATACATCATACATCGTTCATCGTTCATCGTTCATCATGCATCATACATCATACTTCGTACATCATATATCATACATCATGCATTATACATAATAATTCATTCATCATTCGTCATATATCGTACATTGTTCAACATACATCGTTCATCATATATCGTTCATAATACATCGTACATCAAACATCGTTCACCATAGATCTTACATCACACATCATACATCATACATCAAATATCATACATCACACCTCATACATCATACATCATACATCATACATCATACATCATACATCACGCATCATACAGCATACATCATACATCATACATCATACATCATACATCATACATCGTACATCACACAACGTTCATCATACACCGTCCGTCATACATCGTTCATCATACATCGTTCATCATAAATCGATCATCATATATCGTTCATCATACATCATACATCATACGTCACATATCATACATCATACATCACACATCATACATTATACATCATACATCATACATCGTGCATCATAATTCGTTCATCATACATCGTTTCTCATCCATCGTTCACCATACATCGATCATCATACATCATACGTGATACATCGTTCATCATACAGCATACATCATCTACCGTCCATCATACATCGTTCATCATACATCGTTCATCAAACATCGTTCATCATACATCGTTCATCATACATCGTTCATCATACGTCATACATCATACCCCATACATCATTCATCATACATTTTACTTCATACATCATACATCGTTCGTCATACATCATACACCATACATCATACACCATAAATTTATAATTCATACATCAAACATTGTCCATCATACATCATAAATCATTCTTCGTGCATCATAAATCATGCATCATGCGTCATCCATTATACAACATTCACCAAACATCGATCAACATACATTATCCATCATACATCGATCGTCATATACCGATCATCATACATCGTTCATCATGCTTCGTTCATCATACATCACACATCATCATTACACAGCATACATCATGCACCATACATCCTACATCTTACATCATTCATCATAAATCATACATCATATATTATACATCGTTCATCGTCCATCATACATTGGTCATCATACATCGTCCATCAAACATCGTTCATCATATATCGTCCATCAGACATCGATCATAATTCATCGTCCATCATACATCGTCCATCATACATCGTTCATCACACATCCTTCATCATACATCGTTCATCATTCCTCGTTCATCATACATCGTTCATAATACATCGTTCATCATAACTTATACATCATAGAACATACATCATACATCACACATTATACTTCATACATCATACATCGTTCATCATACATCATATATCATACAACATACATCATACGTCATACATCGAACGTCATACATCATACGTCATACATCATACATCGTTCATCAAACATCGTTCACCATACATTGTTCATAATTCATCGATAATTACACATCGGTCATCGTACATCGTTCATCATACGTCGTTCCACATACTTCGTTCACCATACAACATACATCATACATCATACATCATACATCATTAATCATTCATCATACATCATACAACGTTCATTGCTCATCGTAAGTAATACATCATACATCATACATCCTACATCATATATCGTTCATCGTCCTTCTTACATCGTTCTTCATACATCTTTCATCATACATCGTTCATCACCCATCCTTCGTCTTAAATCATACTTCGTCCATCATACATTGTACATCATACATCGTTCACCATACATCTTTCATCATTCATCGTTCATCATGCTTCGTTCATCATACATCACACATCATACATTACACAACAAACATCATACATCATACATCGTTCATCGTTCATCATACATCGTACATCATACATCACACATCACACATCATACATCTTACATCATACACCATACATCATACATCATACATTATAATTCATACATCAAACGTCGTTCATCATACATCATAAATCATACTTCATACATCATACATCGTAAATCATACATCATAAATCAAATATCGATCATCGTCCATCATATATAGGTCATCATACATCATTCATCTTACGTCGTTCATCGTACATCGTCCATCATACATCATACATCATACGTCATACATCATACGTCGTTTATCGTTCATGATACATCATACATCATACACCATACATAATAGATCATTCATCATACATCATACATCGTTCATCGTTCATCATACATCATACATGATACATCATACATCACACATCACACATCATACATCATACATCATACCTCATAATTCATACATCATACATCGCTCATCGTCCGTCATGCATCGTACATCATACTCCGTACATCATATGTCATACATCATGCATCATACATACTAAATCATACATCATACGTCATATATGGTACATCGTTCACCGTACATCGTTCACCATTTATCGTTCATAAGACATCGTTCTTCAAACATCGTTCACCATACATCTTACTTCATACATCATACATCATACATCATACATCATACATCGGTCATTGTCCATCATACATCATACATCATACATCAAATATCATACTTCATACACCATACATCATACATCATACATCATACATCATACATCATACATCATACATCATACATCATACATCTTACATCATACATCATAAATTATACATCACACATTATACATCGTTCATCGTTCATCATACATCGATCATCATTAATCGTTCATCATACATCGTTCATGATACATCATACTTCATACTTCGTTCATCATACATAGTTCGTCATACGTAGTTCACCATACATATTACATAATACATCATACATCATACATCGTACATCATACATCGTTCATCGTTCATCGTTCATCATACATCATAAATCATACATCATACATCAAACACCATAAATCATAAATCATAAATCATACATCATACATCATATATCGTTCATC
Source organism: Tetragonula carbonaria (assembly GCA_032399595.1). Taxonomy (NCBI): domain Eukaryota; kingdom Metazoa; phylum Arthropoda; class Insecta; order Hymenoptera; family Apidae; genus Tetragonula; species Tetragonula carbonaria. Next base: position 88,327 of record JAUCRC010000023.1, read on the forward strand.
GTTCACCATACGTCGGTCATCATAAATCGGTCGTCATACATCGTTCATCATTCGTCGATCATCATACATCGTACATCATACATCGAACATCATACCTCGTTCGTTATACTTCGTTCATCATACATCGTTTATCATTCATCGTTCACCAAACACCATACACCATAAGTCATACATCATACATCGTTCAACGTTCATCGTCCATCACACATCATACATCATACATCATACATCAAACATCATGCATCATGCATCATGCATCATGCATCATACATCACACATCATACATCATACATCATACTCCGTACATCATATATCATAAATCATACATCATACATCATACATCATACATCATACATCATACATCTTTCATCGTTCATCATACATCAAACATCATACATCAAATATCAAACTTCATACATCATACATCATTCATCGTAAATAATTCATCATACATAATATATCGTACATCGTTCATCATACAACGGACATCATACATAATACATCATACAACATACATCTTTCATCATATATCATACATCATACATCATATATAATATATCGTTCATCGTTCATCATAAATCATACATCATACATCAAATATCATACTTCATACATCATACATCATTCATCGTAAATCATACATCATACATCATATATCGTACATCGTTCATCATACAACTGACATCATAAATAATACATCATACAAGATACATCATACATCATAAATCATACATCATACATCATACATCTCACATCACACATCATAAATCATACATCATACGTTATATATCGTTCATCGTCCATCATACATCGTTCATCATTCATCGTTCCTCATACATCGACCATCATATATCGTTCATCATACATCGTTCATCATACATCGTTCATCAGACATCGTTCATCATACATCGTTCATCATACATTTTCCATCATACATCGAACATCTTAAATCATACATCATACCTCGTTCATCATATATCGTTCATTACACTTCGTTCGTCATACATCGTTCAACATACATCGTTCATCATACATCGTCCATCGTACAACATACATCATAAATCATACATCATACATCAAAAATCATGCATCATGCATCATGCATAATGCATCATACGTCATACATCAAAGATCATGCATCATGCATCATGCATCATGCATCATGCATCATACTTCATATATCATACATCATAAGTCATTCATCACACATCGTTCATCAAACATCGTTCATCACACGTTGTTCACCATACATGGATCACCATACATCGTTCATCATACATCGTTCATTATACATCGTTCATCATAACTAATACATCATAGAACATACATCATACATCACACATTATACTTCATACATCATACATCGTACATCATACATCATATATCATACAACATACATCATACGTCATACATCGTACGTCATACATCATACGTCATACATCATACATCATTCATCATACGTCATACATCACACATCATAGGTAATACATCATACATCATACATCGTTCATCGTTCAGAATATATCGGGCATCATCCATCGGTCGTCATACATAGTTCATCACTCGTCGTTCATCATACATCGTTCAAAATACATCATTTATCATACATCATACATCATACATTATGCACAATGCATCATACATTATACATCTAATGTCGTTCATCAAACATCGTTCATCTTACTTCGATCATCATACATCGTTCATCATGTATCATACATAATATCAAACATCATACATCATTCATCCTGCAACGTAAATCATACGTCATACATCATAAATCATACATCATACATCATACATCATACGTCATACATCATATGTCATTCATTATACATCGTCCATCGAACATCGTTCATCATAAATTGATCCTAATACATCGATCACCATACATCGTCCACCATACATCGTTCATCATACATCGATAATCATACATCGTTCGTCAAACATCGTTCTTCATACACCATACATCACACATCACACATCATACATCATTCGTCATTCATCGTTCATCATAAACCATACATCATATCAAACATCATACATCATACATCATACAACATACATCATATATCATACATCATACATCATACATCATACGTCATACATCATATGTCATTCATCATACATCGTCCAGCAAACATCGTTCATCATACGTTGTTCACCATACATCGATCACCATACATAGTTCATCATACATCTTCCATCATACATCGTTCATCATACATCGTTCATCATACATCGTTCGTCAAACATCGTTCTTCATACACCACACATCACACATCACACATCATACATCATTCGTCATTCATCGTTCATCATAAACCATACATCATATCAAACATCATACATCATACATCATACAACATACATCATATATCATACATCATACATCATACATCATACGTCATACATCATATGTCATTCATCATACATCGTCCATCATACATCGTTCATCATACATCGTTCATCATACATCGTTCGTCAAACATCGTTCATCATACATCATACATCATACACCATTCATCATACATCATATATCATACATCGTTCATCGTTCGTCATACATCGTCCATCATACATCATACATCATACATCATTCATCATACATCATACATCATACTTCATACATCATTCATCATAAGTCCTTCATCATACATCGTTCATCAAACATCGATCATCATACATTGTTCATCATACGTCGATCGTCATGCATCGTTCATCATACATCGTTCATCATACACCGTTCATCATAAATCATACATCATATCAAACATCCTACATCATACATCATACATCATACATCATACATCATACATCATACATCATACATCATACATCATACGTCATACATCATATATCAGTCATCATACATCGTCCATCAAACATCGTTCATCTTACTTCGATCATCATACATCGTTCATCATGAATCATACACAATATCAAACATCATACATCATACATCCTGCAACATACATCATACATCATACATCATACATCATACATCATACATCATGCATCATACAGCATACATCAAACATCACACATTATAAATAACACATCATATATCATACATCATGCACAATGCATCATACATTATACAACATATATCGTTCAACATACATCGTTCATGTCACTTCTTTCATCATATATCGTACATCATACATCGATCATCATATATCGTTCATCAAACATATTCCACCATACATCGTACATCAGACATCTTACATCATACTTCATGCACAATGCAACATACATTATACAACATATATCGTTCATCATACATCGTTCATCAAACTGTTTCATCATACATTGTTCATCATACATCGATCATAATACATCGTCCATCATACATCATACATCATACATCATTTATACTACATCATACATCATAAGTCCTTCATCATACATCGTTCATCATACATCGTTCATCATACATAGTTCATCATACGTCGTCCGTCATACTTTGCTCATCATACATCGTACATCGTACTTCGTTCAACATAAATCGTTCATCATACAACATACATCTTACATCATTCATACTACATCATACATCATACATCATTAATCATACGTCATACATCATACAACGTTCATCGTTCATTGTACGTAATTCATCATACATCGTCCATCATACATCCTTCGTTATACTTCGTTCATCATACATCGTTTATCATTCATCGTTCATCATACATCGTTCATCAAAAATCATACATCATACAACGTTCATCATATATCGTTCATCATACGTCATACATCATACATCATAAATCATACATCATTAATAATACATCATACATCATACATCTTACATTATACTTCATACATCATTCATCGTTCATCATTCATCATACATCATGCATCATACAACATACGGCATACATCATACGTCATTCATCATACAACGATCATCAAGCATCGTTCAGCATACATTGTTCATCATACATGGCTCATCATACATCTTTCATCATATATCGATCATCATACATCGTTCATCATACATATTTCATCATACATCATTCATCATACATCATTCATCATACATCACACTGCATAAGTCACACTTCATACATCATACATCTTGCACATATATTATATGCATCATATATTATACATCATATATCGTTCATCATACATCGTCCATCATACTTCGTTCATCATACATCGTTCATCGTACATCATACATCATACATCATACATCATACATCATACATCATACATCATACTTCAAACGTCATAAATCCTTTATCATACATCATACATCTTACGTCATACAACATAAATTATACATCACACATCATACATCGTTCCTCGTTCATCATACATCGGTCGTCATATATAGTCCATCAAACATCGTTCATCATATATCGTTCATCATACATCGATCATCATACATCGTTCATCATACATCGTTCATCATACATCGTTCATCATATACCGATCATCATATGTCGTTCATCATTCATCGTTCATCATACACCATACATCATATATCATACATCATACATCATTCAACTTTCTTCGTCCATCATACATCATACATCATACATCATACATCAAAGATCATGCATCATACAGCGTACAACGTACATTATACATCATAAATCACACATCATACATCATACATCACGCATCGTTCATCGTACATTGATCATCATACATCGATCATCATACATCGTTAATCATACATCGTTCATCATATATCGTTCATCATACATCGATCATCATACATCGTTCCTCATACATCGTCCATCATACATCGTTCATCACACATGGTTCATCATACATCGTTCATCTTATACCGACCATCATACATCGTTCATCATACAACATACATCATAAATCATGCATCATACATCAAAAATCATGCATCATGCATCATGCATCATGCTTCATACGTCATACATCAAAGATCATGCATCATGCATCATGCATCATGCATCACACATCATACATCATGCATCGATCATCATAAATCGTTCATCATTCATCGTTCATCATACATCGTCCATCATACGTCATACATCATACCTCATACATCATACATCATACATCATACATCATACATCATACATCATACATCTTTCATCATACATCGTTCATCATACATCTTTCATCATACATCGTTCATCATACGTCGATAATAATACATCGTCCATAATACATCATACATCATACATCATTTATTATACATCATACATCATAAGTCCTTCATCATACATCGTTCATCATACATCGTTCATCATGCATCGTTCATCATACACCGCACATCATATATCGTACATCATACATCGTTCATCATACATAGTTCATCATACGTCGTCCATCATACATTGTTCATCATACATCGTTCATCATACGTCGTTCACCACACATCGTTCATCAAACAACATACATCTTACATCTTACACATTACATCGTATATCATATATCATTAATCATACGTCACACATCATACAACATTCATCGTCCATCGTACTTAATTCATCATACATCGTGCGTCCCACATCATATATCTTTCATCGTTCATCACACATCATAATTCATACATCTTTCGTCATACATCGTTCATCATACATCCTACATCATACATCACACATCGTCCATCATACATCGTTCGTTATGTTTCGTTCATCATACATAGCTTATCATTCATCGTTAATCATACATCGTCCATAATAAATCATTCATCATACAACGTTCATCATATATCGTACATCATACGTCATACATCATACATCATACATCATAAGTCATTCATCATACAACGATCATCAAGCATCGTTCAGCATACATTGTTCATCATAAATGGTTCATCATACATCTTTCATCATATATCGATCATCATACATCGTTCATCATACATATTTCATCATACACCATTCAACATATATCATTCATCATACATCACACTCCATTAATCACCCTTCATGCATCATACATCTTTCACAATGCATCATATATTATACATCATATATCGTTCATCATACATCGTCCATCATACTTCGTTCATCATACATGGTTCATCATACATCATACATCATGAATCATAAATCATACATAACACATCATACATCATACATCATACATCATACATCATACATCATACATCATACATCATATGTCCTTCGTCATACATCGTTCATTAAACATCGTTCATTTTACGTTATTCATTATACATAATACATCATACATCACATATCACACATCGTTCATCGTTCATCATACATCATACGTAATACATCATACGTCACACATCATACATCATACATCATACACAATTAGTAATACATCATACGTCATATATCATACATCGTTCATCATACATCGGTCATCATACATCGGTCATCATACGTCGTACATAATACATCGTTCATCATATATGGTTCATCATACATCGATCAACATACATCGTTCATCATGCATCGTCCATCATACATCGTTCATCATACACCGTTCATCATACATCGTTCATCATACATCATACATCATACGCCACACATCATACATCATGCATTATAATTCATACATCAAACATCGTTCATCATACAACATAAATCATACTTCATACATCATACATCATACATCATACATCATACATCATGCATCATGCATCATACATCATACGTCATACATCATACATCATAAACCATACATCATACATCATACATCGTTCATCACACATCGTTCATATTCCTTCGCTCATCATACATCGTCCATCATACGTCATACATCATACCTCATACATCATACATCATAAATCATACATCATATATCATACATCATACATCATTCATCATACATCGTTCATCGTACATAGTTCATCATACATCGTTCATCATACCTCGCTCAACATCCATCGTTCACCATACATCGTTCATCATACAACATACATCTTACATCATACATATTACATCATACATCATACATCATTAATCATACGTCATACATCATAAAACGGTCATCGTTCATTGTACGTAATAAATCATACATCGTGCGTCGCACATCATATATCTTTCATCGTACATCATACATCGTAGATCATACATCTTTCGTCATACACCGTTCATCACACATCCTACACCATACATCATACATCGTCCATCATACATCGTTCGTTATACTTCGTTCATCATACATCGCTTATCATTCATCTTTCATCATACATCGTTCATCATAAATCATACATCACACAACGTTCATTATATATCGTTCATCATACGTCATACATCATACATCATACATCATACATCATTAATAATACATCATACATCATACATCATACATTGTACTTCATACATCATTCATCGTTCATCATACATCATACATCATGCATCATACAACATACGTCATACATCATACTTCATTCATCATACAACGATCATCAAGCATCGTTCAGCATACATTGTTCATCATACATGACTCATCATACATCTTTCATCATATATCGATCATCATACACCGTTCATCATACATAGTTCATCATACATCATTCATCATACATCACACTCAATAAATCACACTTCATGCGTCATACATCTTGCACATATATTATATGCATCATATATTATACATCATATATCGCTCATCATACATCGTCCATCATACTTCGTTCATCACAAATGGTACATCATACATCATACATCATGCATCATAAATCATACATAACACATCATACATCATACATCATACATCGTACATCATACATAATACATCATACGTCATACATCATAAGTCATACATCACACATCGTTCATCATACATCGTTCATAATTCATCGTTCATCACACATCGTTCATCATGCATCAGACATCATGCAACATACATCATGCATCATACAGCATACAACGTACATCATACATCATAAATCACACATCATACATTATACATCAGGCATCGTTCATCGTACATTGTCCATCATACATCGATCATCATACATCGTTCAACATACATCGCCCATCATACGTCGTTCATCATACATCGTTCATCATACATCGTTCATCATACATCATACATCATACACCACACATCATACATCATTCATATAATTCATACATCAAACATCGTTCATCATACATCATAAATCATACTTCATACATCATACATCATACATCATACATCATACATCATGCATCATGCATCAGACATCATACGTCATACATCATACATCATAAATCATACATCATACATCATACATCGTTCATCACACATCGTTCATCTTCCTTCGTTCATCATACATTGTCCATCATACGTCATACATCATACCTCACACATCATATATCATACATCATTCATCATACATCATACATCATGCATCGTTCATCATACATCGTTCATCGTACATAGTTCATCATACATCGTTCATCATACCTCGCTCAACATCCATCGTTCATCATACATAGTTCATCATACGACGTCCGTCATACATTGTTCATCATACATCGTACATCATACGTCGTTCACCATACATCGTTCATCATACAACATACATCTTACATCATTAATAATACTTCACACATCATACATCATGCATTGTACTTCATACATCATTCATCGTTCATCATACATCATACATCATGCATCATACAACATACGTCATACATCATACGTAATTCATCATACAACGATCATCAAGCATCGTTCAGCATACATTGTTCATCATACATGGCTCATCATCCATCTTTCATCATATATCGATCATCATACACCGTTCATCATACATATTTCACCATACATCATTCATCATACATCATTCATCATACATCACACTCCATAAATCACTCTTCATACATCATACATCTTGCACATATATTTAATGCATCATATATTATACATCATATATCGTTCATCATACATCGTCCATCATACTTCGTTCATCATACATCGTTCATCATACATCATACATCATATATCATACATCATACATCATACAACTTTCTTCGTGCATCATACATCATACATCATACATCATACATCAAAGATCATGCATCATACAGCATACATCATTAATAATACATCATACATCATACATCATACATTGTACTTCATACATCATTCATCGTCCATCATACATCATACATCATGCATCATACAACATACGTCATACATCATACGTCATTCATCATACAACGATCATCAAGCATCGTTCAGCATACATTGTTCATCATACATGGCTCATCATACATCTTTCATCATATATCGATCATCATACATCGTTCATCATACATATTTCATCATACATCATTAATCATACATCATTCATCATACATCACACTCCATAAATCACACTTCATACATCATACATCTTGCACATATATTATATGCATCATATACTATACATCATATATCTTTCATCATACATCGTCCATCATACTTCGTTCATCATACATGGTTCATCATACGTCATACATCATGCAACATAAATCATACATAACACATCATACATCATACATCATACATCATACATCATACATCATGCATCATACGTCATAGATCATAAGTCATACATCATACATCGTTCATCATACATCATTCATCATTCATCGTTCATCATACATCGTTCATCATGCATCAGACATCATGCATCATACATCATGCAACATACAGCATACAACGTACATCATACATCATAAATCACACATCATACATTATACATCATGCATCGTTCATCGTACATTGTCCATCATACATCGATCATCATACATCGTTCATCATACATCGTTCATCAATCATCCTTCATCATACATCGTTCATCATACATCATACAACATACACCACACATCATACACCATTCATTATAATTCATACATCAAACATCGTTCATCATACATCATAAATCATACTTCATACATCATACATCATACGTCATACATCATACATCACGCATTATACAGCATACATCATACATCGTTCATCATACATCATACATCATACATCATACATCATACGTCATACATCATACATCATTTATCATACAACGTTCATCAAACATCGTTCATCATACGTTGTTCATCACAAATCTATCACCATACATCGTTCATCATACATCGTTCATCATACATCGTTCATCATACATCGTTCATCATACATCGTTCGTCAAACATCGTTCATCATACATCATACATCATACATCATACATCATACATCATACAACATACATCATACTTCAAACATCATAGGTCATATATCATACATCTTGCACATATAGTATATGCATCATATGTTATACATTATATATCGTTCATCATACATCGTTCATCATACTTCGTTCATCATACGTGGTTCATCATACTTAATACATCAAGCATCATAAATCATACATAACACATCATACAACATACATCATTCATCATACATCATACATCATACATCATACGTCATAAATCATACGTCATAAATCATACATCGTTCATAATACATCGTTCATCATTCATCGTTCATCATACATCGTTCATCATGCATCATATATCATGCATCATACATCATGCATCATACAGCATACATCGTACATCATACATCATAAATCACACATCATACATTATACATCATGCATCGTTGATCGTACATTGTCCGTCATACATCGATCATCATACATCGTTCGTCATACATCGTTCATCATTCATCCTTCATCATACATCGTTCATCATACATCATACATCATACACAACACATCATACATCATTCATTATAATTCATACATCAAACATCGTTCATCATACATAATAAATCATACTTCATACATCATACATCATACATCATACATCATACATCATGCATTATACAGCATACATCATACATCGTTCATCATACATCATACATCATACATCATACATCATACGTCATACATCATATGTCACTTATCATACAACGTTCATCAAACATCGTTCATCATACATTGTTCATCACACATCTATCATCATACGACGTTCACCATACATCGTTCATCATACATCGTTCATCATACGTCTTTCATCATATGTCGTTCATCATACATCGTTCGTCAAACATCGTTCATCATACATCATACATCATACATCATACATCATACACCATACATCATACATCATACTTCAAACATCATAAACCATACATCCTACATCAAAGATCATGCATCATGCATCATGTATCATGCATCATACATCATACATCATACATCATACATCATACATCTTACTTCGTGCATCATATATCATACATCATACATCATGCATAATACATCATACGTCATACGTCATTTATCGTACATCGTTCTCCATACATCGTTCATCATAAATCGTCCATCAAAACATCGTTCGTCAAACATAGTTCATCATATATCTTACATCATACATCATACATCATACATCATACATCTTACATCGTTCGTCGTTCATCATACACCAAACATCATACATCAAATATCATACTTCATACATCATACTACATTCATTGTAAATCATTCATCATACATAATACATCGTACATCGTTCATCATACATAGTACATCATACGTCGTTCTTTATACATTGTTCATCATACATCGTTCATTATACGTCGATAATAATACATCGTCCATCATTAATCATACATCATACATCATTTATTATACATCATACATCGTAAGTCCATCATCACACATCGTTCATCATACATCGTTCATCATGCATCATACATCATACGTCATACATCATACGTCATTCATCATACAACGATCATCAAGCATCGTTCAGCATACATTGTTCATCATACATGGTTCATCATACATCTTTCATCATATATCGATCATCATACATCGTTCATCATACATATTTCATCATACACCATTCTTCATACATCACTCATCATACATCACACTCCATAAGTCACACTTCATACATCATATATCTTGCACAATGCATCTTATATTATACATCATATATCGTTCATCATACATCGTCCATCATACTTCGCTCATCATACATGGTTCATCATACATCATTCATCATGCATCATAAATCATACATAACACATCATATATCATACATCATACATCATGGATCTTACATCATACATCATACGTCATACATCATAAGTCATACATCATACATCGTTCATCATACATCGTTCATCATTCATCGTTCATCATACATCGTTCATCATGCATCATACATCATGCATCATACATCATGCATCATACAGCATACAACGTACATCATACATCATAAATCACACATCATACATCATACATCATGCATCGTTCATCGTACATTGTTCATCATACATCGATCATCATACATCGTTCATCATACATCGTTCATCATTCATCGTTCATCATTCATCGTTCATCATTCATCATATATCATACATCATACATCATGCTTCATACAGCATAAATCATACATCATACATCATTCATCATACGTCATACATCATACATCATAAGTAATACATCATACATCATATATCGTTCATCGTTCACCATAAATCGGTCATCATCCATCGGTCGTCATACATAGTTCATCATTCGTCGTTCATCATACATCGTTCAACATACATCATTCATCATACATCATACATCATACGTCATGCACAATGCATCATACATTACACATCATATGTCGTTCATCAAACATCGTTCATCTCACTTCGTTCATCATACATCATACATCATACATCATACATCATACATCATACATCATACAACATTAATAATACATCATACATCATGCTTCGTTCATCGTTCATCATGCATCGTACATCATACTTCGTACATCATATATCATACATCATACATCATACATAATTAATCATACATAATACGTCATATATCGCACATCGATCATCATACATGGGTCATCATATATCGGCCGTCATACGTTGTTCATAATACATCGTTCATCATACATGGTTCATCATACATCGATCATCATTCATCGTTCATCATACATCGTCCATCATACATCGTTCATCATAAATCGTCATCATACATCGTTCGTTGTACATCATACATCATACACCATACATCATACATCATACATTATAATTCATACATCAGACATCGTCCATCATAAATCATAAAGCACCCTTCATACATCATACATCATACATCATACAACATACATCATGCATCATGCATAATACATCATACGACATACATCATACATCATAAATCATACATCATACACCATACATCGTTCATCGTCCATCATACATCGGTCTTCATATATCGTCCCTCATACATCGACAATCATATATCGTTCATCATACATCGTTCATCATACATCGCTCATCATATATCGTTCATCATACATCTTCCATCATACATCGACCATCTTAAGTCATGCATCATACCTCGTTCATCATACATCGTTCATCACACTTCGTTCGTCATACATCGTTCATGATTCATCGTTCATCATACATCGTTCATCATACAACATACATCATAAGTCATACATCATACATCAAGAATAATGCATCATGCATCATGCATCATGAATCATACGTCATACATCAAAGATCATGCATCATGCATAATGCATCATGCATCATACATCATACATCATTCATCGTTCATCATAAATCGTTCATCATGCATCGTTCATCATACACCGTTCATCATACATCGATCATCATACATAATTCATCAAACATAGTTCACCATACATCGTTCATCAGACATCATACATCATAAATAGTGCACAATGCATCATACATTATACATCATATATCGTTCATCATACATCGTTCGTCTTACTTCGTTAATCATACATCGTTCATCATACATCATACATCATATCAAACGTCATACATCATAAATCATACAACATACATAATACATCAAAAATCATGCATCACACATCATATGTCACACATCATACATCATACATCATAAGTCCTTCATCATACATCGCTCATCAAACATCGTTCATCATACATTGTTCATCATACATCCTCCATCATACATCGTTCATCATACATTGTATATCATACGTCGTTCATCATACATCGTTCGTCAAACATCGTTCATCATACATCATACATCATACATAATACATCATACATCATACATCATACCTCGTTCATCGTTCATCATACATTATACATCATACATCATACATAATTCACCATACATCATACATCATGCATCATACATCATACATAATACATCATACCTCACACATCATACATCATATACAGTTCATCATACATCACACGTCATGCATCATACACCATACATCATACGTCATACAGTATAATTCATACATCAAACGTCGTACATCACACATCATAAATAATACATCATACATCATACATCATACGTCATACACCATACATCATACACCATACGTCATACATCCTACGTCATACATCATACATCATAAATCATACGTCATACATCATATATCGTTCATCGTCCATCATACATCGGTCATCATACATGGGTCGTCATACATCGCTCATCATATATTGTCATCATACACCGTTCATCATACATCGATCATCATACATTGTTCATCAAACAACGTTCATCATACTTCGTTCATCATACACCGCTCATCATACATCGTTCATCATGCATCTTTCATCATACATCGTTCATCATACATCGAACATCATACGTCGTTCATCAAACATTGGTCGCCATACATCGTTCTTCAGACATCATACATCTTACATCATGCACAATGCATCATACATTATACATTATATGTCGTACATCATACATCGTTCATCTTACTTCGTTAATCATACACCGATCATCATACATCATACATCATATCAAACATCATACATCATAAATCATACAACATAAATCATACATCAAACATCATACATCATACATCATATGTCATACATCATAAGTCATTCATCATACATCGTTCATCAAACATCGTTCATCACACATTGTTCACCATACATGGATCACCATTCATCGATCATCATACATCGTCTATTATACGTCGTTCATCATACATCGTTCATCATACATCGTTCGTCAAACATCGTCCATCGTAATTCGTACATCATACATCATACATCATACATCTTACATCATACATCGTAAATCGGTCATCATACTTCGGTTGTCATACATCGTCCATCATACATCATCCATCATACATCATACATCATACATCATTCATCATACATCATACATCACACATCATACATCATACATCATAAATCCTTCATCATACATCGTTCATCAAACATCGTTCATCATTCATTGTTCATCATACATCCTTCATCATACATGGTTCATCATACATCGATCATCATCCGTCGTTCATCATACATCGTCCATCATACATCGTTCATCATAAATCGTCATCATAAATCGTTCATCGTACTTCATACATCATACGCCATACCTCATACATCATACATTATAATTCATACAAAAACATCGTTCATCATACATCGTCAAGCATTCTTCATACATCATACATCATACATCATACAACATGCATCATGCGTCATGCATCATACATCATACGTCATACATCATACATCATAACTCATACATCATACATCATACATCCTTCATCACACATCGTTCATCTTCGTTCGTTCATCATACATCGTCGGACATACGTCATACATCATACCTCATACATCATACATCATGCATCATACATCATACATCATACATCGTTCATCATACATCGTTCATCATACATAGATCATCATACATCGTTCATCATACCTCGCTCAACATCCATCGTTCATCATACATAGTACATCATACGTCGTTCATTATACATTGTTCATCATACATCGTTCATCATACTTCGATAATAATACATCGTCCATCATACATCATACATCATACATCATTTATCATACATCATACATCATAAGTCCTTCATCAAACATCGTTCATCATACATCGTGCATCATGCATCGTCCATCACACACCGCACATCATATATCGTACATCATACATCGTTCATCATACATAGTTCATCACACACCGCACATCATATATCGTACATCATACATCGTTCTTCATACATCGTTCATCATACATCGATCATCATACATCTTTCATCATACTTCGTTTACCATACATCGTTCATCATAAATCGTTCACCTTACTTCGTTCATCATACATCGTTCATCATAAACCATACATCATATCAAACATCATACATCATGCATCATCCAACATACATCACACATCATACATCATACATCATACATCATACGTCATACACCAAACATCAGACACCATACATCATACATCCTACGTCATACATCATACATCATAAATCATACTTCATACATCATATATCGATCATCGTGCATCATACATCGGTTTTCATACATCGGTCGTCATACATCGTTCATCACATTTTGTCATCATACACCGTTCTGCATACATCGATCGTCATACATTGTTCATCAAACAACGTTCATCATACTTCGTTCATCATACATCGTTCATCACACATCATTCATCTTACATCGTTCATCAAACATCGATCATCATACATCATACATCATACATCATACATCATACATCATACATCATACATCATACATCATACAACATTAATAATACATCATACATCATGCTTCGGTCATCGTTCATCATGCATCGTACGTCATACGTCGTAAATCATATATCATACATCATACATCATACATAATTAATAATACATCATACGTCATATATCGCACATCGATCATCATACATCGGTCATCATACATCGGCCGTCATACGTTGTTCATAATACATCGTTCATCATACATGGTTGATGATACATCGATCATCATTCATCGTTCATCATACATCGTCCATCATACATCGTTCATCATAAATCGTCATCATACATCGTCCATCGTACATCATACATCATACACCATACATCATACATCATACATTATAATTCATACATCAAACATCGTCCATCATACATCATAAGGCACCCTTCATACATCATACATCATACATCATACAACATTCATCATGCATCATGCA
Organism: Tetragonula carbonaria; assembly: GCA_032399595.1. NCBI lineage: Eukaryota > Metazoa > Arthropoda > Insecta > Hymenoptera > Apidae > Tetragonula > Tetragonula carbonaria. Next base: position 105,275 of record JAUCRC010000023.1, read on the forward strand.
TAATACATCATACGTCATACATCATACATCATAAATCATACATCATACATCATACATCGTCCATCGTCCACCATACATCGGTCTTCATACATCGTTCCTCATACATCGACAATCATATATCGTTCATCATACATCGTTCATCATACATCGTTCGTCATACATCGTTTATCGTACATCTTCCATCATACTTCGAACATCTTAAATCATACATCATACCTCGTTCGTCATACATCGTTCATCACACTTCGTTCGTCATACATCGTTCATCAGACATCGTTCATCATACATCGTTCATCATACAACATACATCATAAATCATACATCATACATCAAGAATCATGCATCATGCATCATGCATCATGAATCGTACGTCATACATCAAAGATCATGCATCATGCATAATGCCTCATGCATCATACATCATACATCATCCATCGTTCATAATAAATCGTTCATCATGCTTCGTTCATCATACACCGTTCATCATACATCGATCATCATACATAATTCATCAACATAGTTCACCATACTTCGTCCATCAGACATCATACATCATAAATAATGCACAATGCATCATTAATTATACATCGTTTATCGATCATCATACATCGTTCGTCTTACTTCGTAAATCATACATCGTTCATCATACATCATACATCATATCAAACGTCATACATCATAAATCATACAACATACATCATACATCAAACATCATACATCATACATCATATGTCACACATCATGTACCATACGTCATAATTCCTCCATCATACATCGCTCATCAAACATCGTTCATCATACATTGTTCATCATACATCCTTCATCATACATCGTTCATCATACATCGTCCATCATACGTCGTTCATCACACATCGTTCGTCAAACATCGTTCATCATACATCATACATCATACATAATATATCATACATCACACATCATACCTCGTTAATCGTTCATCATACGTTATACATCATACGTCATACATCATTCAGTATACATCACTCATCATGCATCATACATCAAACAAAATACATCATACCTCACACATCATACATCATACATCGTTCATCATACATCATACGTCATGAATCATACACCATACATCATACGTCATACAATATAATTCATACATCAAACATCGTTCATCACACATCATAAATAATACATCATACATCATTCATAATACATCATACACCATACATCATACACCATACGACATACATCCTACGTCATACATCATACATCATGAATCATACATCATACATCATATATCGTTCATCGTCCGTCATACATCGGTCATCATACATCGGTCGTCATATATCGTTCATCATATATTGTCATCATACACCGTTCATCATACATCGATCATCATACATTGTTCATCAAACAACGTTCATCATACTTCGTTCATCATACATCGTTCATCATACATCGTTCATCATGCATCGTTCATCATACATCGTTCATCATACATCGAACATCATAAGTCGTTCATCAAACATTGTTCGCCATACATCGCTCATCAGACATCATACATATTACATCATGCACAATGCATCATACATTATACATCATATGTCGTTCATCATACATCGTTCATCTTACTTCATTAATCATACACCGATCATCACACATCTTATACAATATCATACATCATACATCATAAGTCATACAACATAAATCATACATCAATCATCATGCATCATACATCATATGTCATACATCATAAGTCTTTCATCATACATCGTCCATCAAACATCGTTCATCATTCATTGTTCATCATACATCGTTCATCATACATCGCCCATCATACGTCGTTCATCATACATCGTTCGTCAAACATCGATCATCATACATCATACATAATACATAATACATCATACATCACGCATCATACATCATACATAATACATCATACCTCATACATCATACATCATACATCGTTCATCATACATCATACGTCACGCATCATACACCATACATCATACGTCATACAATATAATTCATACATCAAACATCGTTCATCACACATCATAAATAATACATCATACATCATACATTATACATCATACACCATACATCATACACCATACCTCATACATCCTACGTCATACATCACACATCATAACTCATACATCATACATCATATATCGTTCATCGTGCATCATACATCGGTTTTCATACATCGGTCGTCATACATAGTTCATCACATTTTGTCATCATACACCGTTCAGCATACATCGATCATCATACATTGTTCATCAAACAACGTTCATCATACTTCGTTCATAATAAATCGTTCATCATACATCGTTCATCTTACATCGTTCATCAAACATCGATCATATTACATCGTACACCATACATCATACATCATACATCATACATCATACAACAATAATAATACATCATACATCATGCTTCGTTCATCGTTCATCATGCATCGAACATAATACTTCGTACATCATATATCATACATCATACATCATACATAATTAATCACACATCATACCTCATATATCGCACATCGATCATCATACATCGGTCATCATACATCGGCCGTCATACGTTGTTCATAATTCATCGTTCATCATACATGGTTCATCATACATCGATCATCATTCATCGTTCATCATACATCGTCCATCATACATCGTTCATCATAAATCGTCATCATACTTCGTTCATCGTACATCATACACCATACACCATACATCATACATCATACATTATAATTCATACATCAAACATCGTCCATCATACTTCATAAAGCACCCATCATACATCATACATCATACATCATACAACATACATAACGCATCATGCATAATACATCATACGTCATACATCATACATCATAAATCATACATCATACGTCATACATCGTTCATCGTCCATCATACATCGGTCTTCATACATCGTTCCTCATACATCGACAATCATATATCGTTCATCATACATCGTCCATCATACTTCGTTCATCATACATCGTTCATCATACATCTTCCATCATACATCGACCATCTTAAATCATACATCATACCTCGTTCGCCATACATCGTTCATCACATTTCGTTCGTCATTCATCGTTCATCATACATTGTTCATCATACATCCTTCATCATACATCGTTCATCATACATCGTCCATCATACGTCATTCATCATACATCGTTCGTCAAACATCGTTCATCATACATCATACATCATACATAATACATCATATATCATACGTCATACCTCGTTCATAGTTCATCATACATTATACATCATACATCATACATCATTCACCATAAATCATACATCATGCATCATACATCATACATAATACATCATACCTCACACATGATACATCATACATCGTTCATCATACATCATACGTCATGAATCATACACCATACATCATACGTCATACAATATAATTCATACATCAAACATCGTTCATCACACATCATAAATAATACATCATACATCAAACATCATACATCATACACCATACATCATACACCATACGTCATACATCATACGTCATGCATCATACATCATGGATCATACATCATACATCAAATATCGTTCATCGTACATCATACATCGGTCATCATACATCGGTCGTCATACATCGTTCATCATATATTGTCATCATACACCGTTCATCATACATCGATCATCATACATTGTTCATCAAACAACGTTCATCATACTTCGTCCATCATACATCGTTCATCATACATCGTTCATCATGCATCGTTCATCATACATCGTTCATCATACATCGAACATCATACGTCGTTCATCAAACATTGTTCACCATACATCGTTCATCAGACGTCATGCATCTTACATCATGCACAATGCATCGTACATTATACATCACATATCGTTCATCTTACTACGTTAATCATACACCGATCATCATACATCATACATCATATCATACATCATACATCATAAATCATACAACATACATCATACATCAAACGTCATATATCATACATCATATGTCATACATCATAAGTCATTCATCATATATCGCTCATCAAACATCATTCATCACACATTGTTCATCATTCATTTTTCATCATACATCCTTCATCATACATGGTTCATCATACATCGATCATCATTCATCGTTCATCATACATCGCCCATCATACATCGTTCATCAGAAATCGTCATCATAAATCGTTCATCGTACATCATACATCATACACCATACCTCATACATCATACATTATAATTCATACATCAAACATCGTTCATCATACATCATAAAAGCATTCTTCATACATCATACATCATACATCATACAACATACATCATGCATCATGCATCATACATCATACATAATACATCATACCTCACACATCATACATCATACATCGTTCATCATACATCATACGTCATGAATCATACACCATACATCATACGTCATACAATATAATTCATACATCAAACATCGTTCATCACACATCATAAATAATACATCATACATCATACATCATACATCATACACCATACATCAGACACCATACCTCATACATCCTACGTCATTCATCATACATCATAAATCATACATCATACATAATATATCGTTCATCGTGCATCATACATCGGTTTTCATACATCGGTCGTCATTCATCGTTCATCACATTTTGTCATCACACACCGTTCAGCATACATCGACCATCATACATTGTTCATCAAACAAAGTTCATCATACTTCGTTCATCATACATCGTTCATCATACATCGTTCATCTTACATCGTTCAACATACATCGTTCATCATACATCATACATCATACATCATACATCATACATCATACAACATTAATAATACATCATACATCATGCTTCGTTCATCGTTCATCATGCATCGTACATCATACTTCCTAAATCATATATCATACATTATACATCATACATAATTAATCATACATCATACGTCATATATCGCACATCGATCATCATACATCGGTCATCATACATCGGCCGTCATACGTTGTTCATAATACATCGTTCATCATACATGTTTCATCATACATCGATCATCATTCATCGTTCATCATACAACGTCCATCATACGTCGTTCATCATGCATCGTACATCATACATCGTACATCAGACATCATACATCATACATCATGCATCATACATCATACATTGTTCATCATACATCGTTCATCATACATTGTTCATCTTACATTGTCCATCATACATCTTACAACATACTTCAAACATCATACGTCATACATCATACATAGTTCATCTTACATCGTTCATCCTACATCACACATCATACATCATACCCAATACATCACACATCATACATCATATATCATACAACATACATCATACAACATACATCATACACCATACATCATACATCATAAATCATACATAAAACATCATACATGGTAATCGTTCATCATAAATCGTTAATCATTCATCGGTCATCATACATCGGGCATCATATATCGTTCATCGTACATCGTTCATCGTACATGGTTCATCATACATCGTTAATCATACTTCGTTCATCATACGTCATACGTCATGCATCATACATCATACATCATGCATCATACATAACACATCATACATCATACATCATACATCATATATCATAAATCATACATCATACGTCATACATCATACTTCATACATGATACACTGTTCAACATTCGTCTTTTGTCATACATTGTTCATCATACATCGTTCATCATACATCTTACAACATACATCATACATAATACGTAGTTCATCATACATCGATCATCATACATCGTTCATCGTACATGGTTCATCATACATCGTTAATCATACACCATACACAATACAACCTACATCATATATCATACATTATACATCATACATCATCCATTATATATCATACATAATACTACATTCATGGTGCATCGTTCATCATAAATCGTTCATAATACATCGGTCATCATACATCGGTCATCATACATCGGTCTTCATACATCGTTCATCATACATCGTTCATCATATATCGTTCATCATAGATCGTTCATCATACATCGTTCATCATACATCGTACATCATACATCGTACATCATACATCACACACCATACATCATACATCATGAATCATACATAACACATCATACATGGTACATCGATCTTCGTAATCGGTAATCATACATCGGTCATCATACTTCGGCAATCACACATCGTTCATCATACATCGTCCATCATAAATCGTTCATCATACATCGTCCATTATATATCTTTCATCATACATGATACATCATTATTCAAACATCGTTCATCAGACATCGGTCATCATATATCGCTCATCATACATCGTTCATCATACATCAGAGATCTCACATCATACATCATAAATCATACATCATACATCATACGTCATACAAAATACATCATCCATCATAAATCATACACAATACATCATACATGGTTCATCGTTCATCATAAATCGGGCATCATACATCGGTCATCATACATCTTTCATCATACATTGTTCATCATATATCATTCATCATACATCGTACATCAGACATCATACATCATACGTCGCTCATCGTTCATCATACATCGGTCATCATACATCGTTCATCATACATCATTCAACATCCATCGTCCATCATACACCGTTCATTATACTTTGTTCTTCATACAACATTCATCATACATCGTTCGTCAAACATCGTTCATCACACATCGTTCATCATACTTCGTTCATCATACATCGTTCATCATACATCGCTCCTCATACATCGCTCCTCATACATCGATCATCATACATCGTTCATCATACATCGTTCATCCATACGTCGTCCGTCATACATCGTTCATCATATATCGTTCATCATACATCGTCCTTCAAACATCGTTCATCATACTTCGATCATCATACATAAACATCATACATCATACATAATACACCATACTTCACACATCATACATCATACAACGTTCATCGTTAATCATACACCATACATCGTTCATCATACGTCATACATCACACATAATACACCATATATCATACAATATACATCGTCAATCGTACATCGTTCATCATGCATAGTACATCATACATCGTTCATCATACATCGTACATCATACATAGTCCAACACATATCGTCCATCATACATCGTTCATCATACATCGTTCATCATACACCGTTCATTATACTTCGTTCTTCATACAACATCCCGCAAACATCGTTCGTCAAACATCGTTCATCATACATCGTTCATCATACATCGTGCATCATACATCGTTCATCATACGTCGTTCATCATACATCGTTCATTTACATCGGTCATCATATATCGTTGATCATACATAATTCATCATACGTCATACATCATACATCATAAATCATACATCATACATCATACACCACCCATCATAGATAATACATCATACATCATACATCGTTCACGAATATCACAGTTCGGTTTTCATACATCGATCGTCAAACATCGTTCATCAGACGTCGCTCATCATACATCGTACATCATACATCGTCCAACACAGATCGTCCATCATACATCGTCCATCATACATCGTTCATCATACATCGATCATCATACATAATACATCACACAACATACATCATACATCACACATCATACATCATACGTTATACATCATTCATCATTTAAAGTACATCATAAATCTTACATCATTCATCGTCCATCATACATCGTTCTTCATACATCGTTCATCATACAAGAGACAACATGCACCTCACAACAAACACCATACATCATACATCATTCACAGTACATCATATATTGTTCAGCATTCATCGGTCATCGTACATCGTTCATCATAGATCGTTCATCATCCAAAATTCATCACACATCGTTCATCATACATCTTCCATCATACATCGACCATCTTAAATCATACATCATACCTCGTTCGTCATACATCGTTCATCACACTTCTTTCGTCATACATCGTTCATCATACATTGTTCATCATACATCGATCATCATACATTGTTCATCAAACAACGTTCATCATACTTCGTTCATCATACATCGTTCATCATACATCGTTCGTCATGCATCGTTCATCATACGTCGTTCATCATACATCGAAAATCATACGTCGTTCATCAAACATTGTTCGCCATACATCGTTCATCATAAATCGTCATCATAAATCGTTCATCGTTCATCATACATCATACACCATACCTCATACATCATACATTATAATTCATACATCAGACATCATACATCGTTCATCACACATCGTTCATCCTCCTTCGTTCATCATACATCGTCCATCATAGGTCATACATCATACCTCATACATCATACATCATACATCATACATCATGCATCATACATCATACATCGTTCATCAATCATCGTTCATCATACATCGTTCATCATACATCGTTCATCATACATCGTTCATCATACATCGTTCATCATACATCGTTCATCATACATCTATCATCATATATCGTTCATCATACATCGTTCATCACACATAGTTCATCATACATTGATCATCATACATAATACATCACACATCATACATCATACATCATACACCATACATCATACGTTATACATCATTCATCACTTAAGGTACATCATAAATCATACATCATTCATCGTTCATCATACATCGTTCATCATACATCGTTCATCATACTTCAGACATCATGCAACTTACAACATTCATCATACATCATACATCATTCATAGTACATCATACATTGTTCAGCATTCATCGGTCATCATACATCGGTCATCATAGATAGATCATCATACAACGTTCAACATACATCGTTCATCATACATCGTTCATCATGCATCGTTCGTCATACGTCGTCCGTCATACATCGTTCGTCATTCATCGTTTCACATACATCGCTCCTCATACATCGCTCCTCGTACATCGATCATCATTCATCGTTCATCATACATCGTTCATCATACATCGTCCGTCATACATCGTTCATCATATATCGTTCATCATACATCGTTCATCATATATCGTTCATCATACATAGTCCATCATACATCGTCCATCATACATCGTGCATTATATATCGTTCATCATACACCGTTCATCATACATCGTTCATCATACATCGTTCATCATATATCGTTCATGATACATCGTTCATAATACGTCATACATAATACGCCATACATCGTACATCATACTTCATACACCATGCGTCATAAATCGTTCATCATATATCGTTCATCATACATCGTCCACCATACATCGTTCATTCTACTTCGATCATCATACATAAAACATCATACATCATACATCATACACCATACTTCATACATCATACATCATGAAACGTTCATCGTTCATCATACACCATACATCGTTCATCATACGTCATACATCATACATCACACATAATACACCATACATCATACAATATACATCGTCAATCGTACATCGTTCATCATTCATAGTACATCATGCATCGTTCATCATACTTCGTCCATCATACATCGTTCATCATACATCGTTCATCATACATCGTTCATGATACATCGTTTATCTTACGTCATACATCATACGTCATACATCTTACATCACACTTCATACATCATACATGACAAATTGTTCATCATTCGTCGTTCATAACACATCGTCCATGATATATCGTTCGTCATACATCGATCATCATACATAAAGCATCATACACCACACATCATACATCGTACATCATACATCACACATCATATATCATACAACGTACATAATACAATGTTCATCGTTCACCATACATCATACATCATACATCATACATCAATCATCATGCATCATACATCATGCATCACGCGTCATATATCATACATCATACTTCGTCCATCACACATCATACATCATACATCGTCCATCATACATCGTTCATCACACATCGTTCATCATACTTTGGTCATCTTACATCGTTCACATACATCAGATATCATACATCATACAACATACATCATATATCACAAATCATATATCGTACATCATACATTGTTCAGCATTCATCGGTCATCATACAGCGGTCATCATAAATCGTTCATCATACAACATTCATCAAACATCTTTCGTCATACATCGTTCATCATACATCGTCCTTCATACATCGCCCCTCATTCATCGTTTCTCATACATCGATCATCATACATCGTTCATCATACATCGTTCATCATATGTCGTCCGTCATACATCGTGCATCATACATCGTCCTTCATACATCGCCCCTCATACATCGTTTCTCATACATCGACCATCATACATCGTTCATCATACATCGTTCATCATACATCGTTCATCACACATCGTTCATCATACTTCGGTCATCTTACATCGTTCATCATACATCAGATGTCATACATCATACATCATAAATCATACATCATATATCATACATCATACATCATACATCGTTAGTCGTACATCGTTCATCATACATAGATCATATTCCACCGTTCATCATACATCATATAATACATCATACATCCTACATCATAGATCATACATCATACATCATACATCATACATCATACATCATACATTAACATCATACATCATTTTATATACATCATACCTCATACATCATACATCGTTCATCATACATCGTTCATCATACATCGTTCATCACACATCGTTCATAATACATCGTTCATCATACATGGTTCATCATACATCGTCCATGATAAATGGTTTATCGTACATAGTTCACCATACATCGTTCACGATACGTCATACATAATACCTCGTTCATAATACGCCATAAATCATACATCATACATCATACATCGTTAATCGTACCACGATCATCATACATAGATCATCTTCCACCGTTCATCGTACGTCATACATAATACATCATACATCATACATAATAGATCATACATCATAAATCATAAATTAACATCATACATCATTTAATATACATCATACCTCATACATCATACATCGTTCATCATACATCGTTCATCATATATCGTTCATCATACATCAGACATCATACATCATACATCATACATCATTCATCATACATCATTCAACGTACATCATATGTCATACATCATACACCATACATCATACATCATACATCGTTCACCGTACATCGTTCATCATACATCGTTCATCATACTTCGTTCATCATACTTCGTCCTTCATACGACATACATCATACATCATACATCATACATCATACATCGTACATCACACATCGTCCATCATACATCGTTCCTCATTCATCGCTCCTCATACATCGTTCGACATAGATCGAACATCATACAACGTTCACCATACAACGTTCATCATACATCGTAAGTCATTCATCATTCATGATATATCTTTCATCTTACATCGTACATCACACATCGTTCAACATACATCGTTCATCATACATCGTTCTTCATACATCGTTCAACACACATCGTCCATCATACATCGTTCATCGTATTCCCTTCATCATACATCGATCATCATACGTCATACATCATACGTCATACTTCATACGTCATACATCATACATCACACTTCATACATCATACATCATAAATCGTTCATCATACGTCGTTCATCATACATCGTCCAACATATATCGTTCGTCGTACATCGATCATCATACATAAAGCATCATACACCACACATCATACATCGTACATCATACATCACACATCATAAATCATACAACGTACATCATACAAAGTTCATCGTTCATCATACATCATACATCATACATCATACATCAAACGTCATGCATCATACATCATGCATCATGGGTCATATATCATAGATCTTACATCGTCCATCACACATCATCCATGATACATAGTTCATCATACATGGTTCATCATACATTGATCATCATACATCATACATCGTACATCATACATCATACAACATACGTTATACATCATAGTTCATTTAAAGTACATCATAACTCATACATCATTCATCGTTCATCATACATCGTTCATCATACATCATTCACCATACATCAGATATCATACATCTTACAACATACATCATACATCATACATCATTCATAGTACATCATATATTGTTCAGCATTCATCGGACATCATACATCGGTCATCATACATCGGTCATCATACATAGTTCATCATACATCGTTCATCATAAATCGTTCATGATACATCGTTCATTATACGTCATACATCATACGACATACACCATACATCATTCATCATACATCATACATCATACAACATACACCATACATCATTTATCATACAACGTTCATCGTTCATCATGCATCAATCATCGTTCACCATACGTTCGTCATCATACATCGTTCATCATACATTGCTCATAATACATGGTAAATCGTACATCATTCATCATACATCGTCCATCATACGTCATATATCATACATCGTACATCATTCGCCATAATTCATACATCATACATCGTTAATCGGACATCGTTAATAATAAATCTTACATCTTACATCACACATCGTCCATCATACATCGTTCATCTTATATAAATCATACATCATACATCATACATCGTCCATCGTACATCGTCCATCATACATCGATCATCCTACAAAAAGCATCATACATAATACATCATACATCGTAAAACATACATAATAAATCATTAATCATACATCGTACATCATACATCATACATCATAAATCATACATCGTACATCATACAAAGTCCATCCTTCATCATACATCATACATCATACGTCATACATCATGCTTCATGCATCATATATCAAACATCACACTTCGTCCATCATACATCGTTCATCATACATTGTTCATCACACATCGTTCATAATACATCGTTTATCATACATCGTTCATCATACATCGTTCATCATACATGTTTCAACGTACATAGTTCACCATACATCGTTCATGATACGTCATACATCATACATCGTACATCATACATCATACATCATAAATCAAACATCGTACATCATACATCATACATCGTAAATCATACACCGTGCATCATACAATGTTCATCCTTCATCATACATCATACATCATACATCATACATCGTGCATCATGCATCATATGTCAAACATTACGCTTCGTCCATCATACATCATTCATAATATATCGTTCATCATACATCGTACATAACACATCGTTCGACATACATCGTTCATCACACATCGTTCCTCATGCATCGTTCTTCACACATCGTTCATCATACATAGTCCATCATATATCGTTCATCATACTTCGTGCATCATACATCGTTCATCATACATCGTTCATCAAACATCGTTCATCATACGTCGTTCATCATACATCACACATCATACATCGTACATCATGCACCATACATCATACTCATTAAACATTAATCTTACATCGTTAATCATAGATCCTACATCATACATCATACATCGTCAATCGTACGTCGTTCATCATACTAAGTTCATCTTCAATCGTCCATCATACATCATACATCATACATCATACATCCTACATCATACATCATACATCAAACGTCGTTAATCGTACATCGTTCATCATACATCGTACATCTTCCATCATTCATCATACATCACACATCACACATCATACGTCACACATCATTCTTCATTCATCATAAATCATACATCAATCATCATACATGATATATCGTACATCATACATCGATCAGCATTAAGCGGTCATCATACAGCAGTCATCATAAATCGTTCATCATACAACGTTCATCATATATCGTTCATCATGCATCGTCCATCATACATCGTTCATCATACATCGTTCATCATACATGGTTCACCGTCCATTTTGCATCAATCATGGTTCATCATACGTCATGCATCATACATTAAACATCATACACCATTCATAATGCATCATACGCCGTTCATCGTTCTCCATAGATCGTTCACCATACATCGTTCATCATGCATCGTCCATCATACGTCGGGCATCATACATCGGTCATCCTACATCGTTCATCATACATCAGATATCATACATCATACATCATTCAGAGTACATCATACATTGTTCAGCATTCATCGGTCGTCATACATCGGCCATCATAAATCGTTCATCATACACAATCATCATACATCGTTCATCATAAATCGTTCATCATACATCGTCCATCATACGTCGTTCGTCATATATCGTTCGTCATACATCGTTCCACATACATCGCTCCTCATACATCGCTCCTCATACATCGACAGTCATACATCGTTCATCATAAATCGTTCGTCATACATCGTCCGTCATACATCGTTCATCATATATCGTTCATCATACATCGTTCATCATACATCGTTCATCATACAACGTTCATCATACATCGTTCATCATACATGGCTCATCATACAACGTTCATCATACATCGTTCATCATATATCGTTCTTCAAACATCGGGCATCATACATGGTTCATCGTACATATTTCATCATACATCGTTCATTATACGTCATACATCATACATCGTTCATCATTCATCGTCCGTCATACATCGTTCCTCATACATCGTCCGTCATACGTCGTTCATCATACATCGTTCATCATATAACGTTCATCATACATGGTTCATCGTACATCTTTCATCATACATCGTCCATCATACGTCATACATCATACATCGTTCGTCATACATCGTCCGTCATACATCGTTCATCATACATCGTCCGTCATACATCGTTCATCATACATCGTTCATCATACATCGTTCCTCATACATCGAACACCATACATCGGACATTATACGTCATACATCATACATCATACATCATACATCGTTCATCGTATATCATACATCGTTCCTAATATCGCTCCTCATACATCGTTGGACATACATCGAACATCATGCAACGTTCACCATACAACGTCCATCATACATCGTATGTCATACATCATTCATAACATATCGTTCATCATACTTCGTACATCACACATCGTTCAACATACATCGTACTTCATACATCGTCCTTCATACATCGTTCATCTCACATCGTTCATCATACATCGTTCATCGTACACCCTTCATCATACATCGTTCATCATATGTCATACATCATACATCATACATCATACATCATACACCATACATCATAAATCATACATCATTTATCATACAACGTTCATCGTTCATCATGCATCAAACATCGTTCATCATACGTCGTTCATCATACATCACACATCATACTTCGTACATCATACACCATACATCATACATCATTAATCATTAATCGTACATCGTTAATCATACATCCTACAACATACATCACAAATCGTTCATCGTACGTCGTTCATCAAACATCGTTCATCATACATCGTTCATGATACATCGTTCATCATAAATCGTTCATCATACATCATACATCAAACATCATACATGGTTCATCGTACATCGTTCACCATACATCGTTCATCATAAATAGTTCATTACACATGGTTCATCATACATCGTTCTTCATACATCTCTCATCATACAACATACATCATACATCTTATATCATACATCATACATCATTCAACATATATCATACATCATTCATCGTCCATCATACATCGGTAATCATACATCGGTCATAATACATGGTACATCATACATCGTCCATCACACATCTTTCATCATACATCGGTTATCATACACCGCTCTTCGTACATCGGTCATCATACATGGTTCATCATACATCGTTCATCATACATCATAAGTCTAACATCAAACACCATACATCATACGTCATACATCGTTCCCCGTACATCGTTCATCATACATCGTTCATCATACATCGTTCATCATACTTCGTCCATCATACATCGCAAATCATACCACATGCATCATACATCATACATCATACATCATACATCATACTTCATAAATCATACATCATTTATCATACAACGTCCATCGTTCATCGTGCAACAAACATCGTTCGTCATACGTCGTTCATCATACATCATACATCATACATCGTACATCATACGCCGTACATCATACATCATACATCGTTAATCATAAATCATACACCATACATCATTCATCGTTCATCGTACGTCGTTCATCATACATCGTTCATTATACATCGTTCATCATACATCGCTCTTCATACAAGGTACATCATACATCGTTCATCATACTACGTGCATCATCATTCGTTCATCATATATCGTACATCATATATCGTTCATCATACATCGTTCATCATATATCGTTCATGATACATCGTCCATCATACGTCATCATCATACGTCATACATCATACATCACACTTCATACATCAAACATCATAAATCGTTCATCATACGTCGCTCATTATACATCGTCCATCATATATCGTTCGTCAGACATCGATCATCATACATAAAACATCATACACCACACATCATACATCGTACGTCACACATCACACATCATAAACCGTACAACGTACATCATACAAAGTTCATCGTTCATCATAGATCATACATCAAACATCATACATCGTCAATCGTACGTCGTTCATCATAATTCGTTCATCTTCAATCGTCCATCATACATCATACATCATACATCATACATCCTACATCATACATCATACATCAAACGTCGTTAATCGTACATCGTTCATCTACATCGTACATCTTCCATCGTTCATCATACATCACACATCACACATCATATATCACACATCATTCTTCATTGATCATAAATCATACATCAATCATCATACATGATACATCGTACATCATACATCGATCAGCATTCAGCGGTCATCATACAGCAGTCATCATAAATCGTTCATCATACAACGTTCATCATATATCGTTCATCATGCATCGTCCATCATACATCGTTCATAATCCATCGTTCATCATATATGGTTCACCGTCCATTTTTCATCAATCATGGTTTATCATACGTCATGCATCATACATTAAACATCATACACCATACATAATGCATCATACGTCGTTCATCGTTCTCCATAGATCGTTCTCCATACAACGTTCATCATGCATCGTCCATCATACGTCGGGGATCATACATCGGTCATCTTACATCGTTCATCATACATCAGATATCATACATCATACATCATTCATAGAACATCATACATTGGTCAGCATTCATCGGTCGTCATACATCGGTCATCATAAATCGTTCATCATACAACATTCATCATACATCGTTCATCATAAATCGTTCATCATACATCGTTCATCATACAACGTTCATCATACATCGTTCAACATACATCGTTCGTCATACATCATACATCATTCATCGTACATCATACATCGTACAACATACACCGTTCATCACACATCGTTCGTCATACATCGTACATCATACATTGTTCACCTTAAATCGTTCATCATACATCGTTCATCACACATCGTACATCACACATCGATAGTAAAACGTCTTACATCAAACATCATGCATCATACATCATGCGACATGCATCATACTTCTTACATCATACATCGTTCATATTTCATCGTTCACCATACATCGTTCATCATACATCAAACATCATACATCATACATCATAAGTCAGATATCATACGTCGTTCATCATACGTCGTTCATCTTACATCGATCATCATACGTCGTTCATCATACATCGTCCATTATACATCATATGTCCTACAACGTTCATCGTTCATCATACATCGTTCATCATACATCGTTCATCGTACATCGTTCATCATACATGGTTCACCATACATCGTTCATCATACATCGTTCATCACACATCCTTCATCACACATCTATATTAAAAAGACTTACATCAAACATCATGCATCATACATCATGCGACATGCATCATAATTCTTACATCATACATCGTTCATATTTCATCGTTCATCATACATCGAACATGATACATCAATCATCATGCATCATATATCATAAGTCAGATATCATACGTAGTTCATCATACATCGTTCATCATACATCGTTCATCATACATCGTACATCGTACATCATAGATCATTCATCGTCAAACATACACGGTTAATAATACCTCGTCCATCATAATTCGTCCATCTTACGTCGATCATCATACATCGTTCCTCATACATCGTTCATCATACATCATATGTCATATATCGTACATCGGTCATCATTCACAATTCATCATTCATCGTCCATAATGCCACGTTGATCATACATCATACATCATACATCATGCATCGTTCATCATACATCGTTCACCATAAATCGTTCACCTTACATCGTCCCTCATACATCATTCATTATACATCGTTCATCATAGATCGTTCATCATACTTCGTCCATCAGGCATCGTAGATCATACATAGTACATCATACATCGTTCATCATACATCGTCCATCATACATAGTTCATCACACATCGTTCATCGTACATCGTTCACCATACACAGTTCATCATATATTGTTCACCATACATCGGCCCTCATACATCATACATCGTTCATCATACATCCTACATCCTACATCATTCATCATATATCTTACACCATTTATCATATATCATACATCATACTTCATACATCATACATCATACATCGTTCATCGTTCTTCATAATCGGTCATCAAAAATCGTTCATTACACATCGTTCATCATACTTCGTTCATCATATATCGTTCACCATATATCGTCCATCATACCTCATACATCGTACATCATTCATCGTTCGTCATTGATCGTCCATCGTACTTCGTCCATCATACATCATGCATCATACATCATGCATCGTTCATCATACATCATTCATCATACACCGTCCAACTTACATCGTCCTTGATACATCATCCATTATACATCGTCATCATAGATCGTTCATCATACTTCGTCCATCACACATCGATATTAATACGTCTTACATCAAACATCATTCATCATACATCATGCGACATGCATCCTACTTCTTACATCATACATCGTTCATATTTCATCGTTCATCATCCGTCGTTCATCATACATCAAACATCATACATCATACATCATAAGTGATTAATCATACATCGTTCATCATTCATCGTTCATCATACATCGTTCGTCATAAATCGGGCCTCATTCATCGTTCACCATACATCGTCCATCATACATCGTTCATCATACATCGTTCATCATACATAGTTCATCATACATCGTTCAGCATACATCATACATCAAACATCATACATGGTTCATCATACATCGATCACCATACATCGTTCATCATACATCGTTCATCATACATCGTTCATCATACACCGTTCATCATACATCGTCCATCATATATCGTTCATTATATATCGTTCATCATACGACATACTTCATACAACATAGATCATATATCATACATCATACATCATACATCATACACCATACATCGTACAACACACACCGTTCATCATACATCTTCACATACATCGTTCATCATACATTGTTCAACTAACATCGTTCATCATACATTGTTCATCACACATCGTTCATCAGACATCGATATTAATACGTCTTACATCAAACATCATGCATCATACATAATGCGACATTCATCATAATTCTTACATCATACATCGTTCATATATCAGCGTCCATCATACATCGAACATCACACATCAATCATCATAAATCATACATCATAAGTCAGATATCATACATCGTACATCATACATCGTTCATCGTAAATCGTTCATCATACATCGTTCATCGTACATCATAAATCATTCATCGTCCATCATACATGGTTAATCATACATCGTCCATCATACATCGTCCATCACAAATCATAAACCATTCATCGTTCATCGTCCATCATACATATTTCATCATACATCGTTCATCATGCCTCGAACATCATTCATCATACACCATACATCATACACCATACATCATACTTCATACATCACAAACATAAGTCAGACATCATACATCGTCCATCATACAACGTTCACCATACATCGTTCGTCATACGTCGTTCAACATTCATCGTTCATCATACATCGTTAATCATACGTCGTTCATCATACACCGTTCATCATACATTGTTCGCCATACATCGTTCATCGTACATCGTTCATCATACATCAAACATCATACACCATACATCAAAAGTCTGATATCATACATCGTTCTTCATTCATCGTACATCATACATCGTTAATCATACATCGTTCATCTTACGTCGTTCATCTTACATCGATCATCATACATCGTTCATCATACATCGTTCATTAAACATCATATGTCATACATCGTTCATCGTTCATCATACATCTTTCGTCATACATCGTTCATCATAAATCGTTCATCATAGATCGTTCATCATACATCCTTCATCATACATCGTCCACAATACATCGTTCGTCATACACCATACATCACACATCATACATCGTTCATCATTCGTCGTTCATCATACATCGTTCATCATACAACGTTCACCATACATCGTTCATCATACATCGTTCATCATACATCGTTCATCATAAGTCGTTCAGCATACATCATTCATCATACATCATACCTCGTGCATCATACATCGTCCATCATACATCGTTCATCATACAACGCTCATCATACATCGTTCATCATACAACGTTCATCATACATCGTTCATCATACTTCGTCCATTATATATATTTCATTATACATAGTTCATCAAACAACACACATCATACATCATACATCGTACAAAATACACCGTTCATCATACATCGTTCATCATACATCGTTCATCCTACATTGTTCACCATACATCGTTCATCATACACCGTTCATTACACATCGTTCATCATACATCGATATTAATACGTCTTACATCAAACATCATGCACCATACATCATGCGACATGCATCATACTTCATACATCATACATCGTTCATATTTCATCGTTCATAATACGTCGTTCATCATTCAGCAAACATCATACATCATACATCATAAGTCAGATATCATACATCGTTCATCATACATCGTTCATCATACATCGTCCATCATACATCGTTCAACATACATCGTTCATCATATATCATATATCATTCATCGTCCATCATACATCGTTCATCATACGTCGTTCATCTTACATCGTTCATCATACATCATACATCAAACATGGTCCATCACACATCATAAGTCACAAATCGTTCATCGTTCATCATACATCGTTCATCATACATCGTTCATCAAAAATCGTTCACCATACATCGTTCATCATAAATCGTTCATCACACTTCGTACATCACACATCGAAATTAATACATCTTTCATCAAACATCATGCATCATAAATCATATGTCAGATATCATACATCGGTCATCATACTTCGTCCATCATACATCGTTCATCATACGTCGTTCATCGTACATCATAAATCATTCATCGCCCATCATACATGGTTAATCATACATCGTCCATCATACGCGGTTCATCTTACATCGATCGTCATACATGGTTCGTCATTCATCGTTCATCCTACATTATATGTCATACATCGTTCACCGTTCATCATACATCGTTCATCATTCATCGTTCATCGTTCATCATACAACGTTCCTCATTCATCGTTCATCATAAATCGTTCATCACACATCGTTCATGTTACATCGTCATCATACATCTGCCACCATACGTCGTTCATCATACATCATACATCAAACATCATACATCGTTCATCATACATCGTTCATCATACATCGTCCATCATACATCGTTCATCATACATCGTTCATCATACATCGTCCATCACACATCATAGATCATACATCGTTCATCGTCCATCATACATCGCTCATCATAAATAGTTCATCATGCTTCGTACATCATACATCGTACATCATACGTCATACATCATACATCATACACATAAGTCAGACATCATACATCGTCCATCATACAACGTTCACCATACATCGTTCGTGATACATCGTTCAAAATTCATCGTTCATCATACATCGTCCGTCATACATCGCACCTCATTCATCGTTCATAATACATCGTTCATCATACATCGCACCTCATTCATCGTTCATAATACATCGTTCACCATACATCGTTCGTCATATATCGTCCACCACACATCGTTCGTCAAACTTAGTTCATCATCAATCTTACATCATACATCATACATCATACATCATACTTCATACATCGTTCATCGTTCATCATAAACCATTCGTCATACATCGTTCATCATACATCTTCCATCATACATCGACCAACATAAATCATACATCATACGTCATTCATCATACATCGGTCGTCATATATCGTTCATCATATATTGTCATCATACACCGTTCATCATACATCGATCATCATACATTGTTCATCAAACAACGTTCATCATACTTCGTTCATCATACATCGTTCATCATACATCGTTCATCATGCATCGTTCATCATACATCGTTCATCATACATCGAACATCATAAGTCGTTCATCAAACATTGTTCGCCATACATCGCTCATCAGACATCATACATATTACATCATGCACAATGCATCATACATTATACATCATATGTCGTTCATCATACATCGTTCATCTTACTTCATTAATCATACACCGATCATCACACATCTTATACAATATCATACATCATACATCATAAGTCATACAACATAAATCATACATCAAACATCATGCATCATACATCATATGTCATACATCATAAGTCTTTCATCATACATCGTCCATCAAACATCGTTCATCATTCATTGTTCATCATACATCGTTCATCATACATCGCCCATCATACGTCGTTCATCATACATCGTTCGTCAAACATCGATCATCATACATCATACATAATACATAATACATCATACATCACGCATCATACATCATACATAATACATCATACCTCATACATCATACATCATACATCGTTCATCATACATCATACGTCACGCATCATACACCATACATCATACGTCATACAATATAATTCATACATCAAACATCGTTCATCACACATCATAAATAATACATCATACATCATACATTATACATCATACACCATACATCATACACCATACCTCATACATCCTACGTCATACATCACACATCATAACTCATACATCATACATCATATATCGTTCATCGTGCATCATACATCGGTTTTCATACATCGGTCGTCATACATAGTTCATCACATTTTGTCATCATACACCGTTCAGCATACATCGATCATCATACATTGTTCATCAAACAACGTTCATCATACTTCGTTCATAATAAATCGTTCATCATACATCGTTCATCTTACATCGTTCATCAAACATCGATCATATTACATCGTACACCATACATCATACATCATACATCATACATCATACAACAATAATAATACATCATACATCATGCTTCGTTCATCGTTCATCATGCATCGAACATAATACTTCGTACATCATATATCATACATCATACATCATACATAATTAATCACACATCATACCTCATATATCGCACATCGATCATCATACATCGGTCATCATACATCGGCCGTCATACGTTGTTCATAATTCATCGTTCATCATACATGGTTCATCATACATCGATCATCATTCATCGTTCATCATACATCGTCCATCATACATCGTTCATCATAAATCGTCATCATACTTCGTTCATCGTACATCATACACCATACACCATACATCATACATCATACATTATAATTCATACATCAAACATCGTCCATCATACTTCATAAAGCACCCATCATACATCATACATCATACATCATACAACATACATAACGCATCATGCATAATACATCATACGTCATACATCATACATCATAAATCATACATCATACGTCATACATCGTTCATCGTCCATCATACATCGGTCTTCATACATCGTTCCTCATACATCGACAATCATATATCGTTCATCATACATCGTCCATCATACTTCGTTCATCATACATCGTTCATCATACATCTTCCATCATACATCGACCATCTTAAATCATACATCATACCTCGTTCGCCATACATCGTTCATCACATTTCGTTCGTCATTCATCGTTCATCATACATTGTTCATCATACATCCTTCATCATACATCGTTCATCATACATCGTCCATCATACGTCATTCATCATACATCGTTCGTCAAACATCGTTCATCATACATCATACATCATACATAATACATCATATATCATACGTCATACCTCGTTCATAGTTCATCATACATTATACATCATACATCATACATCATTCACCATAAATCATACATCATGCATCATACATCATACATAATACATCATACCTCACACATGATACATCATACATCGTTCATCATACATCATACGTCATGAATCATACACCATACATCATACGTCATACAATATAATTCATACATCAAACATCGTTCATCACACATCATAAATAATACATCATACATCAAACATCATACATCATACACCATACATCATACACCATACGTCATACATCATACGTCATGCATCATACATCATGGATCATACATCATACATCAAATATCGTTCATCGTACATCATACATCGGTCATCATACATCGGTCGTCATACATCGTTCATCATATATTGTCATCATACACCGTTCATCATACATCGATCATCATACATTGTTCATCATACATCGTTCATCATACATCGTTCATCATACATCGTTCATCATACATCGTTCATCATGCATCGTTCATCATACATCGTTCATCATACATAGAACATCATACGTCGTTCATCAAACATTGTTCACCATACATCGTTCATCAGACATCATACATCTTACATCATGCACAATGCATCGTACATTATACATCATATATCGTTCATCTTACTACGTTAATCATACACCGATCATCATACATCATACATCATATCATACATCATACATCATAAATCATACAACATACATCATACATCAAACATCATACATCATACATCATATGTCATACATCATAAGTCATTCATCATACATCGTTCATCAAACATCGTTCGTCAAACATCGTTCATCATTCATTTTTCATCATACATCCTTCATCATACATGGTTCATCATACATCGATCATCATTCATCGTTCATCATACATCGTCCATCATACATCGTTCATCATACATCGTCATCATACATCGTTCATCGTACATCATACATCATACACCATACATCATACATCATACATTATAATTCATACATCAAACATCGTTCATCATACATCATAAAGCATTCTTCATACATCATACATCATACATCATACAACATACATCATGCATCATGCATCATACATCATACATAATACATCATACCTCACACATCATACATCATACATCGTTCATCATACATCATACGTCATGAATCATACACCATACATCATACGTCATACAATATAATTCATACATCAAACATCGTTCATCACACATCATAAATAATACATCATACATCATACATCATACATCATACACCATACATCAGACACCATACCTCATACATCCTACGTCATTCATCATACATCATAAATCATACATCATACATAATATATCGTTCATCGTGCATCATACATCGGTTTTCATACATCGGTCGTCATACATCGTTCATCACATTTTGTCATCACACACCGTTCAGCATACATCGATCATCATACATTGTTCATCAAACAAAGTTCATCATACTTCGTTCATCATACATCGTTCATCATACATCGTTCATCTTACATCGTTCATCAAGCATTGATCATCATACACCATACATCATACATCATACATCATACATCATACATCATACATCATACATCATACAACATTAATAATACATCATACATCATGCTTCGTTCATCGTTCATCATGCATCGTACATCATACTTCCTAAATCATATATCATACATTATACATCATACATAATTAATCATACATCATACGTCATATATCGCACATCGATCATCGTACATCGGTCATCATACATCGGCCGTCATACGTTGTTCATAATACATCGTTCATCATACATGTTTCATCATACATCGATCATCATTCATCGTTCATCATACAACGTCCATCATACGTCGTTCATCATGCATCGTACATCATACATCGTACATCAGACATCATACATCATACATCATGCATCATACATCATACATTGTTCATCATACATCGTTCATCATACATTGTTCATCTTACATTGTCCATCATACATCTTACAACATACTTCAAACATCATACGTCATACATCATACATAGTTCATCTTACATCGTTCATCCTACATCACACATCATACATCATACCCAATACATCACACATCATACATCATATATCATACAACATACATCATACAACATACATCATACACCATACATCATACATCATAAATCATACATAAAACATCATACATGGTAATCGTTCATCATAAATCGTTAATCATTCATCGGTCATCATACATCGGGCATCATATATCGTTCATCGTACATCGTTCATCGTACATGGTTCATCATACATCGTTAATCATACTTCGTTCATCATACGTCATACGTCATGCATCATACATCATACATCATGCATCATACATAACACATCATACATCATACATCATACATCATATATCATAAATCATACATCATACGTCATACATCATACTTCATACATGATACACTGTTCAACATTCGTCTTTTGTCATACATTGTTCATCATACATCGTTCATCATACATCTTACAACATACATCATACATAATACGTAGTTCATCATACATCGATCATCATACATCGTTCATCGTACATGGTTCATCATACATCGTTAATCATACACCATACACAATACAACCTACATCATATATCATACATTATACATCATACATCATCCATTATATATCATACATAATACTACATTCATGGTGCATCGTTCATCATAAATCGTTCATAATACATCGGTCATCATACATCGGTCATCATACATCGGTCTTCATACATCGTTCATCATACATCGTTCATCATATATCGTTCATCATAGATCGTTCATCATACATCGTTCATCATACATCGTACATCATACATCGTACATCATACATCACACACCATACATCATACATCATGAATCATACATAACACATCATACATGGTACATCGATCTTCGTAATCGGTAATCATACATCGGTCATCATACTTCGGCAATCACACATCGTTCATCATACATCGTCCATCATAAATCGTTCATCATACATCGTCCATTATATATCTTTCATCATACATGATACATCATTATTCAAACATCGTTCATCAGACATCGGTCATCATATATCGCTCATCATACATCGTTCATCATACATCAGAGATCTCACATCATACATCATAAATCATACATCATACATCATACGTCATACAAAATACATCATCCATCATAAATCATACACAATACATCATACATGGTTCATCGTTCATCATAAATCGGGCATCATACATCGGTCATCATACATCTTTCATCATACATTGTTCATCATATATCATTCATCATACATCATACATCATACATCATACATCATACGTCGCTCATCGTTCATCATACATCGGTCATCATACATCGTTCATCATACATCATTCAACATCCATCGTCCATCATACACCGTTCATTATACTTTGTTCTTCATACAACATTCATCATACATCGTTCGTCAAACATCGTTCATCACACATCGTTCATCATACTTCGTTCATCATACATCGTTCATCATACATCGCTCCTCATACATCGCTCCTCATACATCGATCATCATACATCGTTCATCATACATCGTTCATCATACGTCGTCCGTCATACATCGTTCATCATATATCGTTCATCATACATCGTCCTTCAAACATCGTTCATCATACTTCGATCATCATACATAAACATCATACATCATACATAATACACCATACTTCACACATCATACATCATACAACGTTCATCGTTAATCATACACCATACATCGTTCATCATACGTCATACATCACACATAATACACCATATATCATACAATATACATCGTCAATCGTACATCGTTCATCATGCATAGTACATCATACATCGTTCATCATACATCGTACATCATACATAGTCCAACACATATCGTCCATCATACATCGTTCATCATACATCGTTCATCATACACCGTTCATTATACTTCGTTCTTCATACAACATCCCGCAAACATCGTTCGTCAAACATCGTTCATCATACATCGTTCATCATACATCGTGCATCATACATCGTTCATCATACGTCGTTCATCATACATCGTTCATTTACATCGGTCATCATATATCGTTGATCATACATAATTCATCATACGTCATACATCATACATCATAAATCATACATCATACATCATACACCACCCATCATAGATAATACATCATACATCATACATCGTTCACGAATATCACAGTTCGGTTTTCATACATCGATCGTCAAACATCGTTCATCAGACGTCGCTCATCATACATCGTACATCATACATCGTCCAACACAGATCGTCCATCATACATCGTCCATCATACATCGTTCATCATACATCGATCATCATACATAATACATCACACAACATACATCATACATCATACATCATACATCATACGTTATACATCATTCATCATTTAAAGTACATCATAAATCATACATCATTCATCGTTCATCATACATCGTTCATCATACATCGTTCATCATACTTCAGACATCATGCAACTTACAACATTCATCATACATCATACATCATTCATAGTACATCATACATTGTTCAGCATTCATCTGTCATCATACATCGGTCATCATAGATAGATCATCATACAACGTTCAACATACATCGTTCATCATACATCGTTCATCATGCATCGTTCGTCATACGTCGTCCGTCATACATCGTTCGTCATTCATCGTTTCACATACATCGCTCCTCATACATCGCTCCTCGTACATCGATCATCATTCATCGTTCATTATACATCGTTCATCATACATCGTCCGTCATACATCGTTCATCATATATCGTTCATCATACATCGTTCATCATATATCGATCATCATACATAGTCCATCATACATCGTCCATCATACTTCGTGCATTATATATCGTTCATCATACACCGTTCATCATACATCGTTCATCATACATCGTTCATCATATATCGTTCATGATACATCGTTCATAATACGTCATACATAATACGCCATACATCGTACATCATACTTCATACACCATGCGTCATAAATCGTTCATCATATATCGTTCATCATACTTCGTCCACCATACATCGTTCATTCTACTTCGATCATCATACATAAAACATCATACATCATACATCATACACCATACTTCATACATCATACATCATGAAACGTTCATCGTTCATCATACACCATACATCGTTCATCATACGTCATACATCATACATCACACATAATACACCATACATCATACAATATACATCGTCAATCGTACATCGTTCATCATTCATAGTACATCATGCATCGTTCATCATACTTCGTCCATCATACATCGTTCATCATACATCGTTCATCATACATCGTTCATGATACATCGTTTATCTTACGTCATACATCATACGTCATACATCTTACATCACACTTCATACATCATACATGACAAATTGTTCATCATTCGTCGTTCATAACACATCGTCCATGATATATCGTTCGTCATACATCGATCATCATACATAAAGCATCATACACCACACATCATACATCGTACATCATACATCACACATCATATATCATACAACGTACATAATACAATGTTCATCGTTCACCATACATCATACATCATACATCATACATCAATCATCATGCATCATACATCATGCATCACGCGTCATATATCATACATCATACTTCGTCCATCACACATCATACATCATACATCGTCCATCATACATCGTTCATCACACATCGTTCATCATACTTTGGTCATCTTACATCGTTCATCATACATCGTTCGTCATGCATCGTTCATCATACGTCGTTCATCATACATCGAAAATCATACGTCGTTCATCAAACATTGTTCGCCATACATCGTTCATCATACATCGTTCATCATACATCGTTCGTCATGCATCGTTCATCATACGTCGTTCATCATACATCGAAAATCATACGTCGTTCATCAAACATTGTTCGCCATACATCGTTCATCATAAATCGTCATCATAAATCGTTCATCGTTCATCATACATCATACACCATACCTCATACATCATACATTATAATTCATACATCAGACATCATACATCGTTCATCACACATAGTTCATCCTCCTTCTTTCATCATACATCGTCAATCATACGTCATACATCATACCTCATACATCATACATCATACATCATACATCATGCATCTTACATCATACATCGTTCATCAATCATCGTTCATCATACATCGTTCATCATACATCGTTCATCATACATCGTTCATCATACATCGTTCATCATACATCGTTCATCATACATCTATCGTCATAAATCGTTCATCATACATCGTTCATCACACATAGTTCATCATACATTGATCATCATACATAATACATCACACATCATACATCATACATCATACACCATACATCATACGTTATACATCATTCATCACTTAAGGTACATCATAAATCATACATCATTCATCGTTCATCATACATCGTTCATCATACATCGTTCATCATACTTCAGACATCATGCAACTTACAACATTCATCATACATCATACATCATTCATAGTACATCATACATTGTTCAGGATTCATCTGTCATCATACATCGGTCATCATAGATCGATCATCATACAACGTTCAACATACATCGTTCATCATACATCGTTCATCATGCATCGTTCGTCATACGTCGTCCGTCATACATCGTTCGTCATTCATCGTTTCACATACATCGCTCCTCATACATCGCTCCTCGTACATCGATCATCATTCATCGTTCATCATACATCGTTCATCATACATCGTCCATCATACATCGTTCATCATATATCGTTCATCATACATCGTTCATCATATATCGATCATCATACATAGTCCATCATACATCGTCCATCATACTTCGTGCATTATATATCGTTCATCATACACCGTTCATCATACATCGTTCATCATACATCGTTCATCATATATCGTTCATGATACATCGTTCATAATACGTCATACATAATACGCCATACATCGTACATCATACTTCATACACCATGCGTCATAAATCGTTCATCATATATCGTTCATCATACTTCGTCCACCATACATCGTTCATTCTACTTCGATCATCATACATAAAACATCATACATCATACATCATACACCATACTTCATACATCATACATCATGAAACGTTCATCGTTCATCATACACCATACATCGTTCATCATACGTCATACATCATACATCACACATAATACACCATACATCATACAATATACATCGTCAATCGTACATCGTTCGTCATTCATAGTACATCATGCATCGTTCATCATACTTCGTCCATCATACATCGTTCATCATACATCGTTCATCATACATCGTTCATGATACATCGTTTATCTTACGTCATACATCATACGTCATACATCTTACATCACACTTCATACATCATACATGACAAATTGTTCATCATTCGTCGTTCATAACACATCGTCCATGATATATCGTTCGTCAAACATCGATCATCATACATAAAGCATCATACACCACACATCATACATCGTACATCATACATCACACATCATAAATCATACAACGTACATAATACAATGTTCATCGTTCACCATACATCATACATCATACATCATACATCAATCATCATGCATCATACATCATGCATCACGCGTCATATATCATACATCATACTTCGTCCATCACACATCATACATCATACATCGTCCATCATACATCGTTCATCACACATCGTTCATCATACTTTGGTCATCTTACATCGTTCATCATACATCAGATATCATACATCATACAACATACATCATATATCACAAATCATATATCGTACATCATACATTGTTCAGCATTCATCGGTCATCATACAGCGGTCATCATAAATCGTTCATCATACAACATTCATCAAACACCTTTCGTCATACATCGTTCATCATACATCGTCCTTCATACATCGCCCCTCATTCATCGTTTCTCATACATCGATCATCATACATCGTTCATCATACATCGTTCATCATATGTCGTCCGTCATACATCGTGCATCATACATCGTCCTTCATACATCGCCCCTCATACATCGTTTCTCATACATCGACCATCATACATCGTTCATCATACATCGTTCATCATACATCGTTCACCACACATCGTTCATCATACTTCGGTCATCTTACATCGTTCATCATACATCAGATGTCATACATCATACATCATAAATCATACATCATATATCATACATCATACATCATACATCGTTAGTCGTACATCGTTCATCATACATAGATCATATTCCACCGTTCATCATACATCATATAATACATCATACATCCTACATCATAGATCATACATCATACATCATACATCATACATCATACATCATACATTAACATCATACATCATTTTATATACATCATACCTCATACATCATACATCGTTCATCATACATCGTTCATCATACATCGTTCATCACACATCGTTCATAATACATCGTTCATCATACATGGTTCATCATACATCGTCCATGATAAATGGTTTATCGTACATAGTTCACCATACATCGTTCACGATACGTCATACATAATACCTCGTTCATAATACGCCATAAATCATACATCATACATCATACATCGTTAATCGTACCACGATCATCATACATAGATCATCTTCCACCGTTCATCGTACGTCATACATAATACATCATACATCATACATAATAGATCATACATCATAAATCATAAATTAACAACATACATCATTTAATATACATCATACCTCATACATCATACATCGTTCATCATACATCGTTCATCATATATCGTTCATCATACATCAGACATCATACATCATACATCATACATCATTCATCATACATCATTCAACGTACATCATATGTCATACATCATACACCATACATCATACATCATACATCGTTCACCGTACATCGTTCATCATACATCGTTCATCATACTTCGTTCATCATACTTCGTCCTTCATACGACATACATCATACATCATACATCATACATCATACATCGTACATCACACATCGTCCATCATACATCGTTCCTCATTCATCGCTCCTCATACATCGTTCGACATAGATCGAACATCATACAACGTTCACCATACAACGTTCATCATACATCGTAAGTCATTCATCATTCATGATATATCTTTCATCTTACATCGTACATCACACATCGTTCAACATACATCGTTCATCATACATCGTTCTTCATACATCGTTCAACACACATCGTCCATCATACATCGTTCATCGTATTCCCTTCATCATACATCGATCATCATACGTCATACATCATACGTCATACTTCATACGTCATACATCATACATCACACTTCATACATCATACATCATAAATCGTTCATCATACGTCGTTCATCATACATCGTCCAACATATATCGTTCGTCGTACATCGATCATCATACATAAAGCATCATACACCACACATCATACATCGTACATCATACATCACACATCATAAATCATACAACGTACATCATACAAAGTTCATCGTTCATCATACATCATACATCATACATCATACATCAAACGTCATGCATCATACATCATGCATCATGCGTCATATATCATAGATCTTACATCGTCCATCACACATCGTCCATGATACATAGTTCATCATACATGGTTCATCATACATTGATCATCATACATCATACATCGTACATCATACATCATACAACATACGTTATACATCATAGTTCATTTAAAGTACATCATAACTCATACATCATTCATCGTTCATCATACATCGTTCATCATACATCATTCACCATACATCAGATATCATACATCTTACAACATACATCATACATCATACATCATTCATAGTACATCATACATTGTTCAGCATTCATCGGACATCATACATCGGTCATCATACATCGGTCATCATACATAGTTCATCATACATCGTTCATCATAAATCGTTCATGATACATCGTTCATTATACGTCATACATCATACGACATACACCATACATCATTCATCATACATCATACATCATACAACATACACCATACATCATTTATCATACAACGTTCATCGTTCATCATGCATCAATCATCGTTCATCATACGTTCTTCATCATACATCGTTCATCATACATTGTTCATAATACATGGTAAATCGTACATCATTCATCATACATCGTCCATCATACGTCATATATCATACATCGTACATCATTCGCCATAATTCATACATCATACATCGTTAATCGGACATCGTTAATAATAAATCTTACATCTTACATCACACATCGTCCATCATACATCGTTCATCTTATATCGTCTTTCATACATCGTTCCTCATACATCGATCATCATACATCACACATCATACATCATACAACATACATCATACATCATACATCATACATCGTACATCATACATTGTTCAGCATTCATCGGTCGTCATACATCGGTCATCATAAATCGTTCATCATACCACGTTCATCATAAATAGTTCATCATACATCGTTCATCATACATCGTTCATCATACTTCGCTCGTCATACATCGTCCGTCATACATCGTTCATCATACATCGCCGCTCATACATCGACCATCATACATCGATCATCATACATCGTTCCTCATACATCGCTCCTCACACATCGTTCGACATACATCGAACATCATACATCGTTCACCATACAACGTTCATCATACATCGTAAGTCATACATCATTCATAATATATCGTTCATCATACATCGTACATCACACATCGTTCATCATACGTCGTTCATCATACATCACACATCGTACATCGTACGTCATACACCACACATCATACATCATACATCATTAATCGTACATCGTTAATCATAAATCATACATCATACATCATACAACGTCCATCGTACATCGTCCATCATACATCGAACATCCTACAAAAAGCATCATACATAATACATCATACATCGTAAAACATACATAATAAATCATTAATCATACATCGTACATCATACATCATACATCATAAATCATACATCGTACATCATACAAAGTCCATCCTTCATCATACATCATACATCATACGTCATACATCATGCTTCATGCATCATATATCAAACATCACACTTCGTCCATCATACATCGTTCATCATACATCGTTCATCACACATCGTTCATAATACATCGTTTATCATACATCGTTCATCATACATCGTTCATCATACATGTTTCAACGTACATAGTTCACCATACATCGTTCATGATACGTCATACATCATGCATCGTACATCATACATCATACATCATAAATCATACATCGTACATCATACATCATACATCGTAAATCATACACCGTGCATCATACAATGTTCATCCTTCATCATACATCATACATCATACATCATGCATCGTGCATCATGCATCATATGTCAAACATTACGCTTCGTCCATCATACATCATTCATAATATATCGTTCATCATACATCGTACATAACACATCGTTCGACATACATCGTTCATCACACATCGTTCCTCATGCATCGTTCTTCACACATCGTTCATCATACATAGTCCATCATATATCGTTCATCATACTTCGTGCATCATACATCGTTCATCATACATCGTTCATCAAACATCGTTCATCATACATCGTTCATCATACATCACACATCATACATCGTACATCATGCACCATACATCATACTCATTAAACATTAATCTTACATCGTTAATCATAGATCCTACATCATACATCATACATCGTCAATCGTACGTCGTTCATCATACTACGTTCATCTTCAATCGTCCATCATACATCATACATCATACATCATACATCCTACATCATACATCATACATCAAACGTCGTTAATCGTACATCGTTCATCATACATCGTACATCTTCCATCATTCATCATACATCACACATCACACATCATACGTCACACATCATTCTTCATTCATCATAAATCATACATCAATCATCATACATGATATATCGTACATCATACATCGATCAGCATTAAGCGGTCATCATACAGCAGTCATCATAAATCGTTCATCATACAACGTTCATCATATATCGTTCATCATGCATCGTCCATCATACATCGTTCATCATACATCGTTCATCATACATGGTTCACCGTCCATTTTGCATCAATCATGGTTCATCATACGTCATGCATCATACATTAAACATCATACACCATTCATAATGCATCATACGCCGTTCATCGTTCTCCATAGATCGTTCACCATACATCGTTCGTCATGCATCGTCCATCATACGTCGGGCATCATACATCGGTCATCTTACATCGTTCATCATACATCAGATATCATACATCATACATCATTCAGAGTACATCATACATTGTTCAGCATTCATCGGTCGTCATACATCGGCCATCATAAATCGTTCATCATACACAATCATCATACATCGTTCATCATAAATCGTTCATCATACATCGTCCATCATACGTCGTTCGTCATATATCGTTCGTCATACATCGTTCCACATACATCGCTCCTCATACATCGCTCCTCATACATCGACAGTCATACATCGTTCATCATAAATCGTTCGTCATACATCGTCCGTCATACATCGTTCATCATATATCGTTCATCATACATCGTTCATCATACATCGTTCATCATACAACGTTCATCATACATCGTTCATCATACATGGCTCATCATACAACGTTCATCATACATCGTTCATCATATATCGTTCTTCAAACATCGGTCATCATACATGGTTCATCGTACATATTTCATCATACATCGTTCATTATACGTCATACATCATACATCGTTCATCATTCATCGTCCGTCATACATCGTTCCTCATACATCGTCCGTCATACATCGTTCATCATACATCGTTCATCATATACCGTTCATCATACATGGTTCATCGTACATCTTTCATCATACATCGTCCATCATACGTCATACATCATACATCGTTCGTCATACATCGTCCGTCATACATCGTTCATCATACATCGTCCGTCATACATCGTTCATCATACATCGTTCATCATACATCGTTCCTCATAAATCGAACACCATAAATCGGACATTATACGTCATACATCATACATCATACATCATACATCGTTCATCGTACATCATACATCGTTCCTAATATCGCTCCTCATACATCGTTGGACATACATCGAACATCATGCAACGTTCACCATACAACGTCCATCATACATCGTATGTCATACATCATTCATAACATATCGTTCATCATACATCGTACATCACACATCGTTCAACATACATCGTACTTCATACATCGTCCTT
Organism: Tetragonula carbonaria; assembly: GCA_032399595.1. Classification (NCBI taxonomy): domain Eukaryota; kingdom Metazoa; phylum Arthropoda; class Insecta; order Hymenoptera; family Apidae; genus Tetragonula; species Tetragonula carbonaria. Next base: position 142,755 of record JAUCRC010000023.1, read on the forward strand.
CATACATCGTTCATCACACATCGTTCATCATACATCGTTCATCGTACACCCTTCATCATACATCGTTCATCATATGTCATACATCATACATCATACATCATACATCATACACCATACATCATAAATCATACATCATTTATCATACAACGTTCATCGTTCATCATGCATCAAACATCGTTCATCATACGTCGTTCATCATACATCACACATCATACTTCGTACATCATACACCATACATCATACATCATTAATCATTAATCGTACATCGTTAATCATACATCCTACAACATACATCACAAATCGTTCATCGTACGTCGTTCATCAAACATCGTTCATCACACATCGTTCATGATACATCGTTCATCATAAATCGTTCATCATACATCATACATCAAACATCATACATGGTTCATCGTACATCGTTCACCATACATCGTTCATCATAAATAGTTCATTACACATGGTTCATCATACATCGTTCTTCATACATCTCTCATCATACAACATACATCATACATCTTATATCATACATCATACATCATTCAACATATATCATACATCATTCATCGTCCATCATACATCGGTAATCATACATCGGTCATAATACATGGTACATCATACATCGTCCATCACACATCTTTCATCATACATCGGTTATCATACACCGCTCTTCGTACATCGGTCATCATACATGGTTCATCATACATCGTTCATCATACATCATAAGTCTAACATCAAACACCATACATCATACGTCATACATCGTTCCCCGTACATCGTTCATCATACATCGTTCATCATACATCGTTCATCATACTTCGTCCATCATACATCGCAAATCATACCACATGCATCATACATCATACATCATACATCATACATCATACTTCATAAATCATACATCATTTATCATACAACGTCCATCGTTCATCGTGCAACAAACATCGTTCGTCATACGTCGTTCATCATACATCATACATCATACATCGTACATCATACGCCGTACATCATACATCATACATCGTTAATCATAAATCATACACCATACATCATTCATCGTTCATCGTACGTCGTTCATCATACATCGTTCATTATACATCGTTCATCATACATCGCTCTTCATACAAGGTACATCATACATCGTTCATCATACTACGTGCATCATCATTCGTTCATCATATATCGTACATCATATATCGTTCATCATACATCGTTCATCATATATCGTTCATGATACATCGTCCATCATACGTCATCATCATACGTCATACATCATACATCACACTTCATACATCAAACATCATAAATCGTTCATCATACGTCGCTCATTATACATCGTCCATCATATATCGTTCGTCAGACATCGATCATCATACATAAAACATCATACACCACACATCATACATCGTACGTCACACATCACACATCATAAACCGTACAACGTACATCATACAAAGTTCATCGTTCATCATAGATCATACATCAAACATCATACATCGTCAATCGTACGTCGTTCAACATAATTCGTTCATCTTCAATCGTCCATCATACATCATACATCATACATCATACATCCTACATCATACATCATACATCAAACGTCGTTAATCGTACATCGTTCATCTACATCGTACATCTTCCATCGTTCATCATACATCACACATCACACATCATATATCACACATCATTCTTCATTGATCATAAATCATACATCAATCATCATACATGATACATCGTACATCATACATCGATCAGCATTCAGCGGTCATCATACAGCAGTCATCATAAATCGTTCATCATACAACGTTCATCATATATCGTTCATCATGCATCGTCCATCATACATCGTTCATAATCCATCGTTCATCATATATGGTTCACCGTCCATTTTTCATCAATCATGGTTTATCATACGTCATGCATCATACATTAAACATCATACACCATACATAATGCATCATACGTCGTTCATCGTTCTCCATAGATCGTTCTCCATACAACGTTCATCATGCATCGTCCATCATACGTCGGGGATCATACATCGGTCATCTTACATCGTTCATCATACATCAGATATCATACATCATACATCATTCATAGAACATCATACATTGGTCAGCATTCATCGGTCGTCATACATCGGTCATCATAAATCGTTCATCATACAACATTCATCATACATCGTTCATCATAAATCGTTCATCATACATCGTTCATCATACAACGTTCATCATACATCGTTCAACATACATCGTTCGTCATACATCATACATCATTCATCGTACATCATACATCGTACAACATACACCGTTCATCACACATCGTTCGTCATACATCGTACATCATACATTGTTCACCTTAAATCGTTCATCATACATCGTTCATCACACATCGTACATCACACATCGATAGTAAAACGTCTTACATCAAACATCATGCATCATACATCATGCGACATGCATCATACTTCTTACATCATACATCGTTCATATTTCATCGTTCACCATACATCGTTCATCATACATCAAACATCATACATCATACATCATAAGTCAGATATCATACGTCGTTCATCATACGTCGTTCATCTTACATCGATCATCATACGTCGTTCATCATACATCGTCCATTATACATCATATGTCCTACAACGTTCATCGTTCATCATACATCGTTCATCATACATCGTTCATCGTACATCGTTCATCATACATGGTTCACCATACATCGTTCATCATACATCGTTCATCACACATCCTTCATCACACATCTATATTAAAAAGACTTACATCAAACATCATGCATCATACATCATGCGACATGCATCATAATTCTTACATCATACATCGTTCATATTTCATCGTTCATCATACATCGAACATGATACATCAATCATCATGCATCATATATCATAAGTCAGATATCATACGTAGTTCATCATACATCGTTCATCATACATCGTTCATCATACATCGTACATCGTACATCATAGATCATTCATCGTCAAACATACACGGTTAATAATACCTCGTCCATCATAATTCGTCCATCTTACGTCGATCATCATACATCGTTCCTCATACATCGTTCATCATACATCATATGTCATATATCGTACATCGGTCATCATTCACAATTCATCATTCATCGTCCATAATGCCACGTTGATCATACATCATACATCATACATCATGCATCGTTCATCATACATCGTTCACCATAGATCGTTCACCTTACATCGTCCCTCATACATCATTCATTATACATCGTTCATCATAGATCGTTCATCATACTTCGTCCATCAGGCATCGTAGATCATACATAGTACATCATACATCGTTCATCATACATCGTCCATCATACATAGTTCATCACACATCGTTCATCGTACATCGTTCACCATACACAGTTCATCATATATTGTTCACCATACATCGGCCCTCATACATCATACATCGTTCATCATACATCCTACATCCTACATCATTCATCATATATCTTACACCATTTATCATATATCATACATCATACTTCATACATCATACATCATACATCGTTCATCGTTCTTCATAATCGGTCATCAAAAATCGTTCATTACACGTCGTTCATCATACTTCGTTCATCATATATCGTTCACCATATATCGTCCATCATACCTCATACATCGTACATCATTCATCGTTCGTCATTGATCGTCCATCGTACTTCGTCCATCATACATCATGCATCATACATCATGCATCGTTCATCATACATCATTCATCATACACCGTCCAACTTACATCGTCCTTGATACATCATCCATTATACATCGTCATCATAGATCGTTCATCATACTTCGTCCATCACACATCGATATTAATACGTCTTACATCAAACATCATTCATCATACATCATGCGACATGCATCCTACTTCTTACATCATACATCGTTCATATTTCATCGTTCATCATCCGTCGTTCATCATACATCAAACATCATACATCATACATCATAAGTGGTAAATTACCATATATTGTTCATTATTCATTCATCGTTATTCATCGTTCATCATACAACGTTCCTCATTCATCGTTCATCATAAATCGTTCATCACACATCGTTCATGTTACATCGTCATCATACATCTGCCACCATACGTCGTTCATCATACATCATACATCAAACATCATACATCGTTCATCATACATCGTTCATCATACATCGTCCATCATACATCGTTCATCATACATCGTTCATCATACATCGTCCATCACACATCATAGATCATACATCGTTCATCGTCCATCATACATCGCTCATCATAAATAGTTCATCATGCTTCGTACATCATACATCGTACATCATACGTCATACATCATACATCATACACATAAGTCAGACATCATACATCGTCCATCATACAACGTTCACCATACATCGTTCGTGATACATCGTTCAAAATTCATCGTTCATCATACATCGTCCGTCATACATCGCACCTCATTCATCGTTCATAATACATCGTTCATCATACATCGCACCTCATTCATCGTTCATAATACATCGTTCACCATACATCGTTCGTCATATATCGTCCACCACACATCGTTCGTCAAACTTAGTTCATCATCAATCTTACATCATACATCATACATCATACATCATACTTCATACATCGTTCATCGTTCATCATAAACCATTCGTCATACATCGTTCATCATACATCTTCCATCATACATCGACCAACATAAATCATACATCATACATCGTTCATCTTACATCGTTAATCACACTTCGTTCGTAATATATCGTTCATCATACATCGATCATCAAACATCATTCATCATACTTTGTTCACCATACATCGTTCATCATAAGTCGTAAACATTACTTCGTTCATCATACATCGTTCATCATAAACCATACATCATATCAAACATCATACATCATGCATCTTACAACATACATCATACATCATACATCATACATCATACATCATACAACATACACCATACATCAGACACCATACATCATACATCGTACGTCATACATCATACATCATATATCATACATCACATCATATATCGTTCATCGTGCATCATACATCGGTTTTCATACATCGGTCTTCATACATCGTTCATCACATTTTGCCATCATACACCGTTCAGCATACATCGATCATCATACGTTGTTCATCAAACAACGTTCATCATACTTCGTTCATCATACATCGTTCATCATACATCGTTCATTTTACATCGTTCATCAAACATCGACCATCATACATCTTACATCATTCATCATACATCATACATCATACATCATACATCATACGACAATAATAATACATCATATATCATGCTTCGTTCATCGTTCATCATGCATCGTACATCATTCTTCGTACATCATATATCATACATCATACATCTTACACAATTAATCATTCATCATACGTCATATATCTCACATCGATCATCATACATGGGTCATCATACATCGGCCGTCATACGTTGGTCATAATTCTTCATTCACCATACATGGTTCATCATAAATCGATCATCATTCATCGTTCATCGTACATCGTCCATCATACATCGTTCATCACAAATCGTCATCATACATCGTTCATCGTACATCATACATCATACACCATACATCATACATCATACATCATACCTCGTTCATCGTTCATCATACATTATACATCATACATCATACATCATTCACCATACATCATACATCATGCATCATACATCATACATAAAACATCATACCTCACACATCATACATACATCGTTCATCATACATCATACGTCATGAATCATACACCATACAGCATACGTCATACAATATAATTCATACATCAAACATCGTTCATCACACATCATAAATAATACATCATACATCATACATCATACATCATACACCATACATCATACACCATACGTCATACATCATACGTCATACATCATACATCATGAATCATACATCATACATCATATATCGTTCATCTTCCATAATACATCGGTCATCATACATCGGTCGTCATACATCGTTCATCATATATTGTCATCATACACCGTTCATCATACATCGATCATCATACATTGTTCATCAAACAACGTTCATCATACTTCGTTCATCATACATCGTTCATCATACATCGTTCGTCATGCATCGTTCATCATACGTCGTTCATCATACATCGAAAATCATACGTCGTTCATCAAATATTGTTCGCCATACATCGTTCATCATAAAGCGTCATCATAAATCGTTCATCGTTCATCATACATCACTCACCATACCTCATACATCATACATTATAATTCATACATCAGACATCATACATCGTTCATCACACATCGTTCATCCTCCTTCGTTCATCATACATCGTCCATCATACGTCATACATCATACCTCATACATCATACATCATACATCATACATCATACATCATACATCATACATCGTTCATCAATCATCGTTCATCATACATCGTTCATCATACATCGTTCATCATACATCGTTCATCATACATCGTTCATCATACATCGTTCATCATACATCATTCATCATTCATTTTTCATCATACATCCTTCATCATACATGGTTCATCATACATCGATCATCATTGATCGTTCATCATACATCGTACATCATGCATCACACACCATACATCATACATCATGAATCATACATAACACATCATACATGGTACATCGATCTTCGTAATCGGTAATCATACATCGGTCATCATACTTCGGCCATCACACATCGTTCATCATACATCATTCATCTTATATCGTTCATCATAAATCGTTCATCATACATCGTACATCATACATAGTCCAACACATATCGTCCATCATACATCGTTCATCATACATCGTTCATCATACACCGTTCATTATACTTCGTTCTTCATACAACATACCGCATACATCGTTCGTCAAACATCGTTCATCATACATCGTCCATCATACATCGTGCATCATACATCGTTCATCATACGTCGGTCATCATACATCGTTCATTTACATCGGTCATCATATATCGTTGATCATACATAATTCATCATACGTCATACATCATACATCATAAATCATACATCATATATCATACACCACCCATCATAAATAATACATCATACATCATACATCGTTCACGACTATCACACATCGGTCATCATACATCGATCGTCAAACATCGTTCATCATACGTCGTTCATCATACAGCGTACATCATACATCGTCCACCACAGATCGTCCATCATACATCGTCCATCATAAATCGTTCATCATACATCGTCCATTATATATCTTTCATCATACATGATACATCATTATTCAAACATCGTTCATCAGACATCGGTCATCATATATCGCTCATCATACATCGTTCATCATACATCAGAGATCTCACATCATACATCATAAATCATACATCATACATCATACGTCATACAAAATACATCATCCATCATAAATCATACACAATACATCATACATGGTTCATCGTTCATCATAAATCGGGCATCATACATCGGTCATCATACATCTTTCATCATACATCGTTCATCATATATCATTCATCATACATCGTACATCAGACATCATACATCATACATAATACATAATATATCATACATCATACATAATACATCACACATCATACATCATACATCACATATCATACATCATACATTATACTTCATAATTCAAACATCATATATCGATTACCGTTCATCATACATCGGTTATCATACATAATACATCATACATCATACATCATACATCATGAATCACACATCAGGCATCATACAGAATGCATCATACATCATACATCATACATCACATATCGTTCAACATACACGATTCATCATACATCGTTCAATATACGTCATACATCATACATCATACATCACACATCATACAACATACATCATGCATCATACGTCGTGCATCTTACATCATACATCTTGCATCATATATCATACATCATACATCATACATCATACGTCGCTCATCGTTCATCATACATCGGTCATCATACATCGTTCATCATACATCATTCAACATCCATCGTCCATCATACACCGTTCATTATACTTTGTTCTTCATACAACATTCATCATACATCGTTCGTCAAACATCGTTCATCATACATCGTTCATCATACTTCGTTCATCATACATCGTTCATCATACATCGTTCATCATACATCTATGATCATACATCTATCATCATATGTCGTTCATCATAAATCGTTCATCATACATCGTTCATCATACATCGATCATCATACATAATACATCACACAACATACATCATACATCATACATCATACATCATACGTTATACATCATTCATCATTTAAAGTACATCATAAATCTTACATCATTCATCGTCCATCATACATCGTTCTTCATACATCGTTCATCATACAAGAGACATCATGCACATTACAACAAACATCATACATCATACATCATTCACAGAACATCATATATTGTTCAGCATTCATCGGTCATCGTACATCGTTCATCATAAATCGTTCATCATCCAAAATTCATCATACATCGTCCATCATACATCGTTCATCATACATCGTTCATCATACGTCGTTCGTCATACATCGTCCGTCAATCATCGTTTCACATACATCGCTCCTCATACATCGCTCCTCATACATCGACCATCATACATCGTTCATCATACATCGTTCATCATACGTCGTCCGTCATACATCGTTCATCATATATCGTTCATCATACATCGTCCATCATACTTGGTGCATCATACATCGTTCATCATACACCGTTCATCATACATCGTACATCATACATCGTTCATCATATATCGTTCATGGTAAATCGTCCATCATACGTCATACATCATACGTCATACATCATACATCATGCTTCATACATCATACGTCATAAATCGTTCATCATACATCGTCCCTCATACATCGTCCTTCAAACATCGTTCATCATACTTCGATCATCATACATAAACATCATACATCATACATAATACACCATACTTCACACATTATACATCATACAACGTTCATCGTTAATCATACACCATACATCGTTCATCATACGTCATACATCATACATCACACATAATACACCATACATCATACAATATACATCGTCAATCGTACATCGTTCATCATGCATCGTACATCATACATCGTTCATCATACATCGTACATCATACATAGTCCAACACATATCGTCCATCATACATCGTTCATCATACATCGTTCATCATACACCGTTCATTATACTTCGTTCTTCATACAACATCCCGCAAACATCGTTCGTCAAACATCGTTCATCATACATCGTTCATCATACATCGTGCATCATACATCGTTCATCATACGTCGTTCATCATACATCGTTCATTTACATCGGTCATCATATATCGTTGATGATACATAATTCATCATACGTCATACATCATACATCATGAATCATACATCATACATCATACACCACCCATCATAGATAATACATCATACATCATACATCGTTCACGAATATCACAGTTCGGTTATCATACATCGATCGTAAAACATCGTTCATCATACGTCGCTCATCATACATCGTACATCATACATCGTCCAACACAGATCGTCCATCATACATCGTCCATCATACATCGTTCATCATACATCGATCATCATACATAATACATCACACAACATACATCATACATCATACATCATACATCATACGTTATACATCATTCATCATTTAAAGTACATCATAAATCTTACATCATTCATCGTCCATCATACATCGTTCTTCATACATCGTTCATCATACAAGAGACATCATGCACCTCACAACAAACATCATACATCATACATCATTCACAGTACATCATATATTGTTCAGCATTCATCGGTCATCGTACATCGTTCATCATAGATCGTTCATCATCCAAAATTCATCACACATCGTTCATCATACATCTTCCATCATACATCGACCATCTTAAATCATACATCATACCTCGTTCGTCATACATCGTTCATCACACTTCTTTCGTCATACATCGTTCATCATACATTGTTCATCATACATCGATCATCATACATTCTTCATCAAACAACGTTCATCATACTTCGTTCATCATACATCGTTCATCATACATCGTTCGTCATGCATCGTTCATCATACGTCGTTCATCATACATCGAAAATCATACGTCGTTCATCAAACATTGTTCGCCATACATCGTTCATCATAAATCGTCATCATAAATCGTTCATCGTTCATCATACATCATACACCATACCTCATACATCATACATTATAATTCATACATCAGACATCATACATCGTTCATCACACATCGTTCATCCTCCTTCGTTCATCATACATCGTCCATCATACGTCATACATCATACCTCATACATCATACATCATACATCATACATCATGCATCATACATCATACATCGTTCATCAATCATCGTTCATCATACATCGTTCATCATACATCGTTCATCATACATCGTTCATCATACATCGTTCATCATACATCGTTCATCATACATCTATCATCATATATCGTTCATCATACATCGTTCATCACACATAGTTCATCATACATTGATCATCATACATAATACATCACACATCATACATCATACATCATACACCATACATCATACGTTATACATCATTCATCACTTAAGGTACATCATAAATCATACATCATTCATCGTTCATCATACATCGTTCATCATACATCGTTCATCATACTTCAGACATCATGCAACTTACAACATTCATCATACATCATACATCATTCATAGTACATCATACATTGTTCAGCATTCATCGGTCATCATACATCGGTCATCATAGATCGATCATCATACAACGTTCAACATACATCGTTCATCATACATCGTTCATCATGCATCGTTCGTCATACGTCGTCCGTCATACATCGTTCGTCATTCATCGTTTCACATACATTGCTCCTCATACATCGCTCCTCGTACATCGATCATCATTCATCGTTCATCATACATCGTTCATCATACATCGTCCGTCATACATCGTTCATCATATATCGTTCATCATACATCGTTCATCATATATCGTTCATCATACATAGTCCATCATACATCGTCCATCATACTTCGTGCATTATATATCGTTCATCATACACCGTTCATCATACATCGTTCATCATACATCGTTCATCATATATCGTTCATGATACATCGTTCATAATACGTCATACATAATACGCCATACATCGTACATCATACTTCATACACCATGCGTCATAAATCGTTCATCATACATCGTTCATCATACATCGTCCACCATACATCGTTCATCCCACTTCGATCATCATACATAAAACATCATACATCATACATCATACACCATACTTCATACATCATACATCATGCAACGTTCATCGTTCATCATACACCATTCATCGTTCATCATACGTCATACATCATACATCACACATAATACACCATACATCATACAATATACATCGTCAATCGTACATCGTTCATCATTCATAGTACATCATGCATCGTTCATCATACTTCGTCCATCATACATCGTTCATCATACATCGTTCATCATACATCGTTCATGATACATCGTTCATCTTACGTCATACATCATACGTCATACATCTTACATCACACTTCATACATCATACATGACAAATTGTTCATCATTCGTCGTTCATAACACATCGTCCATGATATATCGTTCGTCATACATCGATCATCATACATAAAGCATCATACACCACACATCATACATCGTACATCATACATCACACATCATAAATCATACAACGTACATAATACAATGTTCATCGTTCACCATACATCATACATCATACATCATACATCAATCATCATGCATCATACATCATGCATCACGCGTCATATATCATACATCATACTTCGTCCATCACACATCATACATCATACATCGTCCATCATACATCGTTCATCACACATCGTTCATCATTCTTTGGTCATCTTACATCGTTCATCATACATCAGATATCATACATCATACAACATACATCATATATCACAAATCATATATCGTACATCATACATTGTTCAGCATTCATCGGTCATCATACAGCGGTCATCATAAATCGTTCATCATACAACATTCATCAAACATCTTTCGTCATACATCGTTCATCATACATCGTCCTTCATACATCGCCCCTCATTCATCGTTTCTCATACATCGATCATCATACATCGTTCATCATACATCGTTCATCATACATCGTTCATCATACTTCGGTCATCTTACATCGTTCATCATACATCAGATGTCATACATCATACATCATAAATCATACATCATATATCATACATCATACATCATACATCGTTAGTCGTACATCGTTCATCATACATAGATCATATTCCACCGTTCATCATACATCATATAATACATCATACATCCTACATCATAGATCATACATCATACATCATACATCATACATCATACATCATACATTAACATCATACATCATTTTATATACATCATACCTCATACATCATACATCGTTCATCATACATCGTTCATCATACATCGTTCATCACACATCGTTCATAATACATCGTTCATCATACATGGTTCATCATACATCGTCCATGATAAATGGTTTATCGTACATAGTTCACCATACATCGTTCACGATACGTCATACATAATACCTCGTTCATAATACGCCATAAATCATACATCATACATCATACATCGTTAATCGTACCACGATCATCATACATAGATCATCTTCCACCGTTCATCGTACGTCATACATAATACATCATACATCATACATAATAGATCATACATCATAAATCATAAATTAACATCATACATCATTTAATATACATCATACCTCATACATCATACATCGTTCATCATACATCGTTCATCATATATCGTTCATCATACATCAGACATCATACATCATACATCATACATCATTCATCATACATCATTCAACGTACATCATATGTCATACATCATACACCATACATCATACATCATACATCGTTCACCGTACATCGTTCATCATACATCGTTCATCATACTTCGTTCATCATACTTCGTCCTTCATACGACATACATCATACATCATACATCATACATCATACATCGTACATCACACATCGTCCATCATACATCGTTCCTCATTCATCGCTCCTCATACATCGTTCGACATAGATCGAACATCATACAACGTTCACCATACAACGTTCATCATACATCGTAAGTCATTCATCATTCATGATATATCTTTCATCTTACATCGTACATCACACATCGTTCAACATACATCGTTCATCATACATCGTTCTTCATACATCGTTCAACACACATCGTCCATCATACATCGTTCATCGTATTCCCTTCATCATACATCGATCATCATACGTCATACATCATACGTCATACTTCATACGTCATACATCATACATCACACTTCATACATCATACATCATAAATCGTTCATCATACGTCGTTCATCATACATCGTCCAACATATATCGTTCGTCGTACATCGATCATCATACATAAAGCATCATACACCACACATCATACATCGTACATCATACATCACACATCATAAATCATACAACGTACATCATACAAAGTTCATCGTTCATCATACATCATACATCATACATCATACATCAAACGTCATGCATCATACATCATGCATCATGGGTCATATATCATAGATCTTACATCGTCCATCACACATCATCCATGATACATAGTTCATCATACATGGTTCATCATACATTGATCATCATACATCATACATCGTACATCATACATCATACAACATACGTTATACATCATAGTTCATTTAAAGTACATCATAACTCATACATCATTCATCGTTCATCATACATCGTTCATCATACATCATTCACCATACATCAGATATCATACATCTTACAACATACATCATACATCATACATCATTCATAGTACATCATATATTGTTCAGCATTCATCGGACATCATACATCGGTCATCATACATCGGTCATCATACATAGTTCATCATACATCGTTCATCATAAATCGTTCATGATACATCGTTCATTATACGTCATACATCATACGACATACACCATACATCATTCATCATACATCATACATCATACAACATACACCATACATCATTTATCATACAACGTTCATCGTTCATCATGCATCAATCATCGTTCACCATACGTTCGTCATCATACATCGTTCATCATACATTGCTCATAATACATGGTAAATCGTACATCATTCATCATACATCGTCCATCATACGTCATATATCATACATCGTACATCATTCGCCATAATTCATACATCATACATCGTTAATCGGACATCGTTAATAATAAATCTTACATCTTACATCACACATCGTCCATCATACATCGTTCATCTTATATAAATCATACATCATACATCATACATCGTCCATCGTACATCGTCCATCATACATCGATCATCCTACAAAAAGCATCATACATAATACATCATACATCGTAAAACATACATAATAAATCATTAATCATACATCGTACATCATACATCATACATCATAAATCATACATCGTACATCATACAAAGTCCATCCTTCATCATACATCATACATCATACGTCATACATCATGCTTCATGCATCATATATCAAACATCACACTTCGTCCATCATACATCGTTCATCATACATTGTTCATCACACATCGTTCATAATACATCGTTTATCATACATCGTTCATCATACATCGTTCATCATACATGTTTCAACGTACATAGTTCACCATACATCGTTCATGATACGTCATACATCATACATCGTACATCATACATCATACATCATAAATCAAACATCGTACATCATACATCATACATCGTAAATCATACACCGTGCATCATACAATGTTCATCCTTCATCATACATCATACATCATACATCATACATCGTGCATCATGCATCATATGTCAAACATTACGCTTCGTCCATCATACATCATTCATAATATATCGTTCATCATACATCGTACATAACACATCGTTCGACATACATCGTTCATCACACATCGTTCCTCATGCATCGTTCTTCACACATCGTTCATCATACATAGTCCATCATATATCGTTCATCATACTTCGTGCATCATACATCGTTCATCATACATCGTTCATCAAACATCGTTCATCATACGTCGTTCATCATACATCACACATCATACATCGTACATCATGCACCATACATCATACTCATTAAACATTAATCTTACATCGTTAATCATAGATCCTACATCATACATCATACATCGTCAATCGTACGTCGTTCATCATACTAAGTTCATCTTCAATCGTCCATCATACATCATACATCATACATCATACATCCTACATCATACATCATACATCAAACGTCGTTAATCGTACATCGTTCATCATACATCGTACATCTTCCATCATTCATCATACATCACACATCACACATCATACGTCACACATCATTCTTCATTCATCATAAATCATACATCAATCATCATACATGATATATCGTACATCATACATCGATCAGCATTAAGCGGTCATCATACAGCAGTCATCATAAATCGTTCATCATACAACGTTCATCATATATCGTTCATCATGCATCGTCCATCATACATCGTTCATCATACATCGTTCATCATACATGGTTCACCGTCCATTTTGCATCAATCATGGTTCATCATACGTCATGCATCATACATTAAACATCATACACCATTCATAATGCATCATACGCCGTTCATCGTTCTCCATAGATCGTTCACCATACATCGTTCATCATGCATCGTCCATCATACGTCGGGCATCATACATCGGTCATCCTACATCGTTCATCATACATCAGATATCATACATCATACATCATTCAGAGTACATCATACATTGTTCAGCATTCATCGGTCGTCATACATCGGCCATCATAAATCGTTCATCATACACAATCATCATACATCGTTCATCATAAATCGTTCATCATACATCGTCCATCATACGTCGTTCGTCATATATCGTTCGTCATACATCGTTCCACATACATCGCTCCTCATACATCGCTCCTCATACATCGACAGTCATACATCGTTCATCATAAATCGTTCGTCATACATCGTCCGTCATACATCGTTCATCATATATCGTTCATCATACATCGTTCATCATACATCGTTCATCATACAACGTTCATCATACATCGTTCATCATACATGGCTCATCATACAACGTTCATCATACATCGTTCATCATATATCGTTCTTCAAACATCGGGCATCATACATGGTTCATCGTACATATTTCATCATACATCGTTCATTATACGTCATACATCATACATCGTTCATCATTCATCGTCCGTCATACATCGTTCCTCATACATCGTCCGTCATACGTCGTTCATCATACATCGTTCATCATATAACGTTCATCATACATGGTTCATCGTACATCTTTCATCATACATCGTCCATCATACGTCATACATCATACATCGTTCGTCATACATCGTCCGTCATACATCGTTCATCATACATCGTCCGTCATACATCGTTCATCATACATCGTTCATCATACATCGTTCCTCATACATCGAACACCATACATCGGACATTATACGTCATACATCATACATCATACATCATACATCGTTCATCGTATATCATACATCGTTCCTAATATCGCTCCTCATACATCGTTGGACATACATCGAACATCATGCAACGTTCACCATACAACGTCCATCATACATCGTATGTCATACATCATTCATAACATATCGTTCATCATACTTCGTACATCACACATCGTTCAACATACATCGTACTTCATACATCGTCCTTCATACATCGTTCATCTCACATCGTTCATCATACATCGTTCATCGTACACCCTTCATCATACATCGTTCATCATATGTCATACATCATACATCATACATCATACATCATACACCATACATCATAAATCATACATCATTTATCATACAACGTTCATCGTTCATCATGCATCAAACATCGTTCATCATACGTCGTTCATCATACATCACACATCATACTTCGTACATCATACACCATACATCATACATCATTAATCATTAATCGTACATCGTTAATCATACATCCTACAACATACATCACAAATCGTTCATCGTACGTCGTTCATCAAACATCGTTCATCATACATCGTTCATGATACATCGTTCATCATAAATCGTTCATCATACATCATACATCAAACATCATACATGGTTCATCGTACATCGTTCATCTTACGTCGTTCATCTTACATCGATCATCATACATCGTTCATCATACATCGTTCATTAAACATCATATGTCATACATCGTTCATCGTTCATCATACATCGTTCGTCATACATCGTTCATCATAAATCGTTCATCATAGATCGTTCATCATACATCCTTCATCATACATCGTCCACAATTCATCGTTCGTCATACATCATACATCACACATCATACATCGTTCATCATTCGTCGTTCATCATACATCGTTCATCATACAACGTTCACCATACATCGTTCATCATACATCGTTCATCATACATCGTTCATCATAAGTCGTTCAGCATACATCATTCATCATACATCATACCTCGTGCATCATACATCGTCCATCATACATCGTTCATCATACAACGCTCATCATACATCGTTCATCATACAACGTTCATCATACATCGTTCATCATACTTCGTCCATTATATATATTTCATTATACATAGTTCATCAAACAACACACATCATACATCATACATCGTACAAAATACACCGTTCATCATACATCGTTCATCATACATCGTTCATCCTACATTGTTCACCATACATCGTTCATCATACACCGTTCATTACACATCGTTCATCATACATCGATATTAATACGTCTTACATCAAACATCATGCACCATACATCATGAGACATGCATCATACTTCATACATCATACATCGTTCATATTTCATCGTTCATAATACATCGTTCATCATTCAGCAAACATCATACATCATACATCATAAGTCAGATATCATACATCGTTCATCATACATCGTTCATCATACATCGTCCATCATACATCGTTCAACATACATCGTTCATCATATATCATATATCATTCATCGTCCATCATACATCGTTCATCATACGTCGTTCATCTTACATCGTTCATCATACATCATACATCAAACATGGTCCATCACACATCATAAGTCACAAATCGTTCATCGTTCATCATACATCGTTCATCATACATCGTTCATCAAAAATCGTTCACCATACATCGTTCATCATAAATCGTTCATCACACTTCGTACATCACACATCGATATTAATACATCTTTCATCAAACATCATGCATCATAAATCATAAGTCAGATATCATACATCGGTCATCATACTTCGTCCATCATACATCGTTCATCATACGTCGTCCATCGTACATCATAAATCATTCATCGTCCATCATACATGGTTAATCATACATCGTCCATCATACGCGGTTCATCTTACATCGATCGTCATACATGGTTCGTCATTCATCGTTCATCCTACATTATATGTCATACATAGTTCATCGTTCATCATACATCGTTCATCATTCATCGTTCATCGTTCATCATACATCGTTCCTCATTCATCGTTCATCATAAATCGTTCATCACACATCGTTCATGTTACATCGTCATCATACATCTGCCACCATACGTCGTTCATCATACATCATACATCAAACATCATACATCGTTCATCATACATCGTTCATCATACATCGTCCATCATACATCGTTCATCATACATCGTTCATCATACATCGTCCATCACACATCATAGATCATACATCGTTCATCGTCCATCATACATCGCTCATCATAAATAGTTCATCATGCTTCGTACATCATACATCGTACACCATACGTCATACATCATACATCATACACATAAGTCAGACATCATACATCGTCCATCATACAACGTTCACCATACATCGTTCGTGATACATCGTTCAAAATTCATCGTTCATCATACATCGTCCGTCATACATCGCACCTCATTCATCGTTCATAATACATCGTTCATCATACATCGTTCGTCATACATCGTTCATCATACATCGTTCATCATACCTCGAACATCATACGTCATACATCAAACATCAAGCAAAATACATCATAAGTCATACATCATACATCGTGCATCATACATCGTTAATCATACGTCGTTCATCATACATCGTTCATCATACATCGATCATCATACATCGTTCATCATTCATCGTTCATCTTACATCGTTCATCATACACCGATCATCATAAATCGTCCAACATATTTCGTACATCATACATCGTTCATCAAACATCATTCATCACACATCGATCACCATACGCCATGCTTAAAACAAAATGCATCACACATCATGCGTCATGCATCATACTTGGTACATCAAACATCGTTCATCATAGACCTTTCATTTTTCATCGTCCATCAAACATCGTTCATCACACCTCAAACATCATACATCATACAACATAAATCATATCTCATAAATCGTTCGTCATACATAGTTCATCATGCATCGTTCATCATATATCGTTCATCATATATCGTTCATCATACATCATACATTGTTCGTCAAACAAAGTTCTTCATTCACCACAAATCATACATCATTCGTCATGCGTTATACTTCATACATCATGCATAGTTCATATTACATCGTTCATCTTACGTCGTTCATAATACATCATACATCATACTTCGTTCAGTGTACATATTAAATCATACACCGTTCATCGTCCATCATTGATCGTGCATCATACTTCGTTCATCATACATCGTTCATCATATATCGTTCATCATACAACGTTCATCATACATCATTCATCATGCATCATGCATCATACATAATACATCATACATCATACATCATACATCACACATCATGCATCATACATCGTTCATCATACATCGTTCATCATTCATCATACATCATACATCGTTCTGGATACATCTTAAATCATACACCGTTCATCGTACATCATAGATCGTGCATCATAATTCGTTCATCATATATCGTTCATCACATATCGTATATCATACATCGTCCATCATACCTTATACATCATACATCATACATCGTCCATCATACATCGTTCTTCATACATCGTTCATCATACATAATAAGTCAGACATCATACATCGTCCATCATACAACGTTCGCCATACATCGTTCATCATGCATCGTTCAATATTCATCGTTCATCATATATCGTTCGTCATATATCGCCCGTCATTAATCGTTCGTCATACATCGTTCATCATACATCGCTCATCATACATCGTTCATTATACATCGTTCATCATACATCGATCATCATACGTCATACATCAAACATCATGCATCATACATCATAAGTCATACATCATACATCGTTCATCATACATCGTTCATCATACATCGTTCATCATACATCGTCCATCATACATCGTCCATCATACATCGTTCATCATACATCGTTCATCATAAATCGATCATCAATCATCGTTCATCACACATCGATCACAATACGCCATGCTTAAAACATAATGCATCACACATCATGCGTCATTCATCATACTTCATACCTCAACCATCGTTCATCATAAACCTTTCATTTTTCAGCGTCCATCAAACATGGTTCATCACACATCAAAAATCATACATCATACAACATAGATCACATCTCATAAATCGTTCCTCATACATAGATCATCGTGCATCGTTCATCATATATCGTTCATCATACATCACACATAGTTCTTCACACATCGTCCATCATTCACCATACATCATACATCATTCGTCATGAATCATACTTCATACATCATACATCGTATATCATACATCGTTCATCTTTCATCGCACATCAAACATCCTACGTCACACATCAAATATCATACGTCATACAACATATATAATACCTCATAAATCGTTCATCATACTTCGAACATCATACATCGTTCATCATACATCGATGATGATACATCGATCATCATACATCATACATCACATATCACACATCATACATCGTACATCATACATGACACATCATACATCAAACTTCATACTTCATACAACGTACATCGTTCATCGTACATCAAACATCATTCATCATAAATCAAACATCATGAATCACACAACATGCATCATGTTTCATACATCATACATCATACATCGTTCGTCATAGACCGTTCATCAAACATCGTTCATCATACATCGTTCAACATAGATCGTTCGTCATACATCGTACATGATACATCATATATCATACATCATACGTCAAACATCATACACCGTTCATCATACATCGTTCATCATATATCGTTCATCATACATCGTTCGTCATACGTCGTTCATCGTACATCATAAATCATTCATCGTCCATCATACATGGTTAATCATACATCGTCCATCATACGCGGTTCATCTTACATCGATCGTCATACATGGTTCGTCATTCATCGTTCATCCTACATTATATGTCATACATCGTTCATCGTTCATCATACATCGTTCATCATTCATCGTTCATCGTTCATCATACATCGTTCCTCATTCATCGTTCATCATAAATCGTTCATCACACATCGTTCATGTTACATCGTCATCATACATCTGCCACCATACGTCGTTCATCATACATCATACATCAAACATCATACATCGTTCATCATACATCGTTCATCATACATCGTCCATCATACATCGTTCATCATACATCGTTCATCATACATCGTCCATCACACATCATAGATCATACATCGTTCATCGTCCATCATACATCGCTCATCATAAATAGTTCATCATGCTTCGTACATCATACATCGTACATCATACGTCATACATCATACATCATACACATAAGTCAGACATCATACATCGTCCATCATACAACGTTCACCATACATCGTTCGTGATACATCGTTCAAAATTCATCGTTCATCATACATCGTCCGTCATACATCGCACCTCATTCATCGTTCATAATACATCGTTCATCATACATCGTTCGTCATACATCGTTCATCATACATCGTTCATCATACCTCGAACATCATACGTCATACATCAAACATCAAGCAAAATACATCATAAGTCATACATCATACATCGTGCATCATACATCGTTAATCATACGTCGTTCATCATACATCGTTCATCATACATCGATCATCATACATCGTTCATCATTCATCGTTCATCTTACATCGTTCATCATACACCGATCATCATAAATCGTCCAACATATTTCGTACATCATACATCGTTCATCAAACATCATTCATCACACATCGATCACCATACGCCATGCTTAAAACAAAATGCATCACACATCATGCGTCATGCATCATACTTGGTACATCAAACATCGTTCATCATAGACCTTTCATTTTTCATCGTCCATCAAACATCGTTCATCACACCTCAAACATCATACATCATACAACATAAATCATATCTCATAAATCGTTCGTCATACATAGTTCATCATGCATCGTTCATCATATATCGTTCATAATATATCGTTCATCATACATCATACATTGTTCGTCAAACAAAGTTCTTCATTCACCACAAATCATACATCATTCGTCATGCGTTATACTTCATACATCATGCATAGTTCATATTACATCGTTCATCTTACGTCGTTCATAATACATCATACATCATACTTCGTTCAGTGTACATATTAAATCATACACCGTTCATCGTCCATCATTGATCGTGCATCATACTTCGTTCAACATACATAGTTCATCATATATCGTTCATCATACAACGTTCATCATACATCATTCATCATGCATCATGCATCATACATAATACATCATACATCATACATCATACATCACACATCATGCATCATACATCGTTCATCATACATCGTTCATCATTCATCATACATCATACATCGTTCTGGATACATCTTAAATCATACACCGTTCATCGTACATCATAGATCGTGCATCATAATTCGTTCATCATATATCGTTCATCACATATCGTATATCATACATCGTCCATCATACCTTATACATCATACATCATACATCGTCCATCATACATCGTTCTTCATACATCGTTCATCATACATAATAAGTCAGACATCATACATCGTCCATCATACAACTTTCGCCATACATCGTTCATCATGCATCGTTCAATATTCATCGTTCATCATATATCGTTCGTCATATATCGCCCGTCATTAATCGTTCGTCATACATCGTTCATCATACATCGTTCATCATACATCGTTCATTATACATCGTTCATCATACATCGATCATCATACGTCATACATCAAACATCATGCATCATACATCATAAGTCATACATCATACATCGTTCATCATACATCGTTCATCATACATCGTTCATCATACATCGTCCATCATACATCGTCCATCATACATCGTTCATCATACATCGTTCATCATAAATCGATCATCAATCATCGTTCATCACACATCGATCACAATACGCCATGCTTAAAACATAATGCATCACACATCATGCGTCATTCATCATACTTCATACCTCAACCATCGTTCATCATAAACCATTCATTTTTCAGCGTCCATCAAACATGGTTCATCACACATCAAAAATCATACATCATACAACATAGATCACATCTCATAAATCGTTCCTCATACATAGATCATCATGCATCGTTCATCATATATCGTTCATCATACATCACACATAGTTCTTCACACATCGTCCATCATTCACCATACATCATACATCATTCGTCATGAATCATACTTCATACATCATACATCGTATATCATACATCGTTCATCTTTCATCGCACATCAAACATCCTACGTCACACATCAAATATCATACGTCATACAACATATATCATACCTCATAAATCGTTCATCATACTTCGAACATCATACATCGTTCATCATACATCGATGATGATACATCGATCATCATACATCATACATCACATATCACACATCATACATCGTACATCATACATGACACATCATACATCAAACATCATACTTCATACAACGTACATCGTTCATCGTACATCAAACATCATTCATCATAAATCAAACATCATGAATCACACAACATGCATCATGTTTCATACATCATACATCATACATCGTTCGTCATAGACCGTTCATCAAACATCGTTCGTCATACATCGTTCAACATAGATCGTTCGTCATACATCGTACATGATACATCATATATCATACATCATACGTCAAACATCATACACCGTTCATCATACATCGTTCATCATATATCGTTCATCATACATCGTTCGTCATACATCGTTCATTATATATCGTTCATCACACATCGTCCATCATGCATCGTTCATCATACATCATTCATGATACATCATTCGTCATACATCGTTCAACATA
Source organism: Tetragonula carbonaria (assembly GCA_032399595.1). NCBI lineage: Eukaryota > Metazoa > Arthropoda > Insecta > Hymenoptera > Apidae > Tetragonula > Tetragonula carbonaria. The sequence goes on from JAUCRC010000023.1 coordinate 167,314, forward strand.
TATCGTCCGTCATACATCGTTCATCACACATCGTTCATCTCACATCGATCATCATACTTCATACGTCATATATCATACATCACAGATCATACATCATACATCGTCTATAATACATCGTTCATCATACATCGTTCCTGATACATCGTTCAATATACATCGTCCATCATACATCGTTCATCACACATCGTACATCTCACATCGATGATCATACGTCATTCATCAAACATCATGCATCACACATCATGCGTCATGCATCATACTTCATACATCAAAGATCGTTCATCATAAAACTTTCATTCTTCATCGTCCATCAAACATCGTTCATCACACATCAAATATCATACATCATAAAATATAAATCATATCTCATAAATCGTTCATCATACATACTTCATCATGAATCGTTCATCACATATCGTTCATCATACATAATACATTGTACGTCAAACATAGTCCATCATTCACCATAAATCATATATCATTCGTCATGCATCATACTTCATACATCATGCATCGTACATCTAACACCGTTCATCATACATCGTTCATCATGCATCATACATCATACATCGTTCAGGATATATCTTAAATCATACATCGTTCAACGTTCATCATAGATCGTGCATCATACTTCACTCAGCATTCATCGTTCATCATATATCGTTCATCATACAACGTTCATCATACATCATTCACCATTCATCATGCATCATACATCATACATCATACTTCATACATCGTACATCACACATCATGCATCGTTCATCTAACATAGTTCATCAAACATCGTTCATCATACATCATACATCAGACATCGTTCAGGATACATCTTAAATCATGCATCGTTCATCGTTCATCATAGATCGTGCAACATACTTCGCTCATCATATATTGTTCTAAATATATGGTTCATCATACATTGTCCATCATACCTCATACATCATACATCATACATAGTCCATCATAAATCGATCATCATACATCGTTCATCATACATCATACATCGTGCATCATACATCGTTCATCATTCATTGTTCATCATACAACGTTCATCATACATCGTTCATCATACATCGTTCATCATAAATCGTTCATCATACTTCGTACATTATATATATTTCATTATACATCGTTCATCAAACAACATACATCATACATCATACATCGTACAAAATACACCGTTCATCATACATCGTTCATCATACATCGTTCATCCTACATTGTTCTCCATACATCGTTCATCATACACCGTTCATTACACATCGTTCATCATACATCGATATTAATACGTCTTACATCACACATCATACATCATACGTCATGCATCGCTCATCATACATCATATATCATACATCATACATAATACATGGCTCGTCGTTCATCATACATCGGTCATCATACATCGTTCATCATACATCGTTCATCATATATCGTTCATCATACATCGTCCATCATACAACCTACATCCTGCATCGTACATCACACAACACACATCATACATCATACATCATACATCATTCATCATACATGATGCACCGTTCATCATAAATCGTTCATCTCACACCGTTCATCATACATCGTCCATCATACATCGTTCATCATACATCGTAAGTCATACAACGTCCATCACACATCTTTCATCATACATCGTTCAACATATATCGTACACCATACATCGTTCATCAAACATCGTACATCATACGTCGTTCCTCATTTGTCGTTCATCATACATCGGTTATCATTCATCTTCCATCATATATCGTATATAATACATCGTTCATCTTTCATCGTTCAACATATATCATTCATCATACATCGTTCATCATACATCGCACATCACACTTCGTTCGTCACACATCGATCATCATACGTCAAACATCATACATCGTTCATCGTACATCATACATCATACGTCAAACATCATACCTCATAAACCGTTCATCATACATCGTTCATCATACATCGTACATCATAAATCGTTCATCATACCTCGTTCATGTTACATCGTCATAATACATCGGCCACCATACGTCGTTCATCTTACATCATACATGAAATATCATACATCGTTCATCATTCATCGTTCATCATACATCGTTCATCATACATCGTTCATCATACATCGTTCAGCATACATCGTCCATCACACATCATATATCATACATCGTTCATCGTCCATCATACATCGCTCATCATAAATCGTTCATCATACATCGTTCATCATACATCGTCCATCACACATGATATGTCATACATCGTTCATCGTCCATCATACATCGCTCATCATAAATCGTTCATCATTCTTCGTACATCATACATCGTACATCATGCGTCATACATCATACATCATACACATAAGTCAGACATCATACATCGTTCATCATACATCGTTCATCATTCCTCGTACATCATACGTCATATATCAAACATCAAGCAAAACACATCATAAGTCATACATCATACATCGTGCATCATACATCGTTAATCATACGTCGTCCATCTTACATCGTTCATCATACACCGATCATCATATATCGTCCAACATAAATCGTACATCATACATAGTTCATCAAACATCGTTCATCACACATCGATCACAATACGCCATGCTTAAAACAAAATGCATCGCACATCATGCGTCATGCATCATACTTGGTACATCAAACATCGTTCATCATACACCTTTCATTTTTCATCGTAGATTAAACATCGTTATTCACACATCAAACATCATACACCATAGAACATAAATCATATCTCATAAATCGTTCGTCATACATAGTTCATCATGCATCGTTCATCATATATCGTTCATCACACATCATACATTGTTGGTCAAACAAATTTCATCATTCACCATAAATCATACATCATTCGTCATGCGTCATACTTCATACATCATGCATAGTTCATCTAACATCGTTCATCAAACGTCGTTCATCATTCATCATACATCATACATCGTTCAGTGTACATCTTAAATCATACATCGTTCATCATTCATCGTTCATCATACATCGTTCATCATACATCGTTCATCATACATCGTTCATCATACATCGTCCATCACACATCATATATCATACATCGTTCATCGTCCATCATACATCGCTCATCATAAATCGTTCATCATACATCGTTCATCATACATCGTGCATCACACATCATATGTCATACATCGTTCATCGTCCATCATACATCGCTCATCAAAAATCGTTCATCATCCTTCGTACATCATACATCGTACATCATACGTCATACATCATACATCATACACATAAGTCAGACATCATACATCGTTCATCATACATCGTTCATCATTCCTCGAACATCATACGTCATATATCAAACATCAAGCAAAATACATCATAAGTCATACATCATACATCGTGCATCATACATCGTTAATCATACGTCGTTCGTCATACATCACACATCATACACATAATTCAGACATCATACATCGTCCATCATACAACGTTCACGATACATCGTTCATCATACATCGTTCATCATACATTGTTCATCATACCTCGAACATCATACGTCATACATTAAACATCAAGCAGAATACATCATAAGTCTTACACCATACATCGTTCATCAAACATCGTACATCATACGTCGTTCCTCATTTGTCGTTCATCATACATCGGTTATCATTCATCTTCCATCATACATCGTATATAATACATCGTTCATCTTTCATCGTTCAACATATATCATTCATCATACATCGTTCATCATACATCGCACATCACACATCGTTCGTCACACATCGATCATCATACGTCATACATCATACATCGTTCATCATACATCATACATCATTCGTCAAACATTATATCTAATAAACCGTTCATCATACATCGTTCATCATACATCGTTCATCATACATCGTCCAACATACATAGTCCATCACACATCGATCATCATACGTCATTCATCAAACATCATACATCACACGTCATACATCGCGCATCATACATCGTTCATCATACATCGTTCAACATAAATCGTTCGTCATACATCGTTCATCATACATAGATCACCATACATCGTTCATCACACACCGATCATCAAACGTCATACATCCTACATCTTACATAATACGTCATACATCGTTCATCATACATCGTTCGTCATACATCGCTCCCCATACATCGTTCATCACACATCGTTCATCATACATCGTTCATCATACATCGTTCATCATGCATCGTTCATCATTCATCGTTCATTATACATCGTTAATCATACGTCATATATCATACATAATTCATCATGTATCATACGTCATACATCATATATCGTACATCATACATCGTACAACATAAAACGTTCATCATACAGCGTCCATCATACATCGTCCATCATACATCGTTCATCGTATATCGTTCATCATTCATCGTTCATCATTCATCGTTCACCTTACATCGTCCCTCATACATCATTCATTATACATCGTTCATCATAGATCGTTCAACATACATCGTCCATCATGCATCGTAGATCATTCATAGTACATCATACATCGTTCATCATATATCGTCCATCATACATCGTTCATCATACATCGACCACCATACGTCGTTCATCACACGTCATACATAATACATCATACATCATACATGGTACATCATAAATCATACATCATTTATCCTCCAACGTTCATCGTTCATCATGCCCCAAACATCGTTCATCAAACGTCGTTCATCATACATCGTTCATCATTCATCGTTCATCATACATGGTACATCGTACATGTCTCATCATACACAGTTCTTCATACGTCATACATCACACATCGTACATCATTCGCCAAATATCATACATCGTACATCGTTAATCATACATCATTCATCATACATCACACATCGTCCTTCATACATCGTTCACCATATATCGTTCTTCACACATAGTTCATTATACATCGTTCATCATTCATCGTCCGTCGAATTCGTTCCTCATACATCGCTTACCATACATCGTTCGACATACATCGATCATCATAAAACGTTCATCATACATCGTTCATCATACTACGTTCATTATACATCGTTCATTATACATCGTTCTTCATACGTCATACATCAAACTTAATACATCATATATCATACATCGTACATCGTATATCGTACATCATGCAACGTACAACATGCACCGTCCATCTGACAGCGACCATCATACATCGTCCATCGTACATCGTTCATCATACATTGTCCATCATACATAGTACATCATGCATCTTACCTCATGCATCGTCCATCACATATCGATCATCATACATCGTTCATCATACATCGTTCAACATACATCATCCATCATACAACATACATCATACATCATACATCATACATCATGCATCATACATCATACATCATATATCATACATCACTCATCACGCATCATACATCATACAACATACATCATACATCATACATGATACATCATACATCATACAACATACATCATACATCATACATCATACATCACACATCATTCATCATACATCATACATCATACATCATACATCATACTTCATACACCATAAATCTTACATCATATGTCATACACCATACATCATACATCATAAATCAAACATCATACATCCTACGTCATGCATCATATAGCATACATCATACATCATGCATCATACAGCATACATCATACTTCATATATCATACATCATACAACGTACATCATACATCGTTCATCGTACATCCTTCATCATACATCGTTCATCATACATCATATATCATACATAATACATCATACATCGTTCATCGTTCATCATACATCGGTCATCACACATCGTTCATCATATATCGTCCATCATACATCGTACATCATACATCGATCATCATACATCATACGTCGTTCATCATACATCGTTCATCATTAATTGTTCATCACATATCGAACATCATACGTCATACGTCATACGTCATACGTCATACATCATACATCGTACATTATACATCGTTCATTATATATCGTTCATCATACATCGTACATCAAACATCCTACATCACACATCAAATATCGTACATCATACAACGTATATCATACCTCATATGTCGTTCATCATACATAGTTCATCATACATCGTACATCATACATAATAAATCATTTATCGTTCATCGTTCATCATAGATCGATCATCATACATCGTTCGTCATACATCGTTCATCATATATCGTTCATCATACATCGTTCATCATACGTCATACATCATACACCATACATATTTCATCATACATAGTTCATCATACATCGTCCATCACACATAATAAATCATTTATCGTTCATCGGTCTCATACATCGGTCAGCTTACATCGTTCAACATACATCGTTCATCATACACAACATCATGCATCATACACCATACATCATACATCATACATCATACATTATAAGTCAGACATCATACATCTTTCATCATACATCGTTCATCATACATTGTCCACCATACATGGTTCATCATACATCGTTCATTACACATCGTTCATCACACATCGATATTAATAAGCCTTACAACAAACATCGTGCATCATACATCATGCGACATGCATCATGCTTCTTAAATCATACATCGTTCGTATTTCATCGTTCATCATACATCGTCCATCATTCATCAAACACCATACATCATACATCATAAGTCAGATATCATACATCGTCCATCATTCATCGTTCATCATTCATCGTTCATCATACATCGTTCGTCATACATCTCCCCACATTCATTGTTCATCATAAATCGTCCATCATACACCGTTCATCATACATCGTCCATCATACATCGTCCATCATACATCGTTCAGCATACATCATACATCATACATCATACTCCGTTCATCATACATCGTTCATCATACATCGTTCATCATACATCGTTCATCATACATCGTTAATCATAAATCGTCCGTCATACATCGTTCATCATACATCGTTCATCATACATCGTTCAGCATACATCATACATCATGCATCATACATCGTCCATCATACACCGTTCATCATACATCGTTCATCATACATCGTTCATCATACATCATACATCATACATCGTACATCATACATCGTACAACATACACCATTCATCATACATCGTTCGTCATACATCGTACATCATACATTGTTCACCTTAAATCGTTCATCATACATCGTTCATCACACATCGTACATCACACATCGATATTAAAACGTCTTTCATCAAACATCATGCATCATACATCATGCGACATGCATCATACATCATGCGACATGCATCATAATTCTTACTTCATACATCGTTCATATTTCATCGTTCATCATACATCGAACATCATACATCAAACATCATGCATCATACATCATAACTCAGATATCATACATAGTTCATCATACATCGTTCATCATACATCGTTCATCATACATCGTACATCGTACATCATAAATCATTCATCGTCCATCATACATGGTTAATAATACCTCGTCCATCATAATTCGTCCATCTTACGTCGACAATCATACATCGTCCATCATAAACCGTTCATCATACATCATATGTCATATATCGTACATCGTTCATCATTCACCGTTCATCATTCATCGTCCATCTTACATCGTTCATCATACATGGTTCATCATACATCGTTCCACATACAACATATATCATACTTCGCTAATCGTACACCATACATCGTTCGTTATGCATCCTTCATGATACACCGTTCAAAATACATCGTTCATCATACATCGTACATCATACATCGTTCATCATACTACGGCCATCTTACATCGTTCATCATACATGTTTCATCATACAGCAAACGTCATACATCATACACCATACATCATACATCATACCACGTTCACCGTACATCGTTCATCATACATCGTTCATCGTACATCGTTCATCATACATCGTTCATCACACGACATACATCATACATCATACATCATATATCGTACATCATAAATCATACATAATTTATCATACAACGTTCATCGTTCATCATGCATGAAACATCGTTCATCAAACGTCGTTCATCATACATCGTTCATCATTCATCGTTCATCTTACATGGTACATCGTACATCTTTCATCATACATCGTTCATCATACATCGTTCATCATACATCGTACATCATACATCGTTCATCATACATCGTTCATCATAAATCGATCATCATATATCGTACATCATACATCGTTTATCGAACATCGTTCATCACACATCGAACACCATACGCCATGCTTAAAACGTAATGCATCACACATCATGCGTCATGCATCATACTTCATACATCAAACATCGCTCATCATACACCATTCATTTTTCATCGTCCATCAAACATCGTTCATCACAAATCAAAAATCATACGTCATACAACATAAATCACATCTCATAAATCGTTCCTCATACATAGATCATCATGCATCGTTCATCATTCATCGTTCATCATACATCGGTCACCTAACTTCGTTCATCATACATCGTTCATCATATGTCGTTCATTATACATCGTTCATCATACATCATACATAATACATCATACATCATACATCATACGATAGACATCATACATCGTTCATCATACATCGTTCACCATACATCGTTCATCATATATCGTTCGTCATACATCGTTCATTATACATCATTCGTCATACATCGCCCCTCATATATCGGTCGTCGTACATCGTTCTTCATACATCATACCTCACACACCATACATCGTTCTTCATTCATCGTTCATCACACATCGTTCATCATACATTGTACATCATACAACATATATCATACATCATACATCATACATCATGCATCATACATCATACATCATACATCATATATCATACATCACTCATCACGCATCATACATCATACATAATACATCATACATCTTACATCATACATCATACATCATACATCATACACCGTTCATCATACAACGTTCATCATACGATATAGATCATACATCATACAACATACATCATACATCATACATGATACATCATACATCGTACAACATACATCATACATCATACATCATACATCACACATCATTCATCATACATCATACATCATACATCATTCATCATACTTCATACACCATAAATCTTACATCATATGTCATACACCATACATCATACATCATAAATCAAACATCATCCATCCTACATCGGTCACCTAACTTCGTTCATCATACATCGTTCATCATATGTCGTTCATTATACATCGTTCATCATACATCATACATAATACATCATACATCATACATCATATGATAGACATCATACATCGTTCATCATACATCGATCATCATACATCATACGTCGTTCATCATACATCGTTCATCATTAATTGTTCATCACATATCGAACATAATACGTCATACGTCATACGTCATACATCGTACATCGTACATTATACATCGTTCCTTATATATCGTTCATCATACATCGTACATCAAACATCCTACATCACACATCAAATATCGTACATCATACAACGTATATCATACCTCATATGTCGTTCATCATACATAGTTCATCATACATCGTACGTCATACAAAATAAATCATTTATCGTTCATCGTTCATCATAGATCGATCATCATACATCGTTCGTCATACATCGTTCATCATATATCGTTCATCATACATCGTTCATCATACGTCATACATCATACATCATACATAGTTCATCATACATAGTTCATCATACATCGTCCATCACACATAATATATCATTTATCGTTCATCGGTCTCATTCATCGGTCAGCTTACATCGTTCAACATACATCGTTCATCATACACAACATCATGCATCATACACCATACATCATACATCATACATCATACATTATAAGTCAGACATCATACATCGTTCATCATACATCGTTCATCATACATTGTCCACCATACATCGTTCATCATACATCGTTCATTACACATCGTTCATCACACATCGATATTAATAAGTCTCACAACAAACATCATGCATCATACATCATGCGACATGCATCATGCTTCTTATATCATACATCGTTCGTATTTCATCGTTCATCATACATCGTCCATCATTCATCAAACACCATACATCATACATCATAAGTCAGATATCATACATCGTCCATCATTCATCGATCATCATTCATCGTTCATCATACATCGTTCGTCATACATCTCCCCACATTCATTGTTCATCATAAATCGTCCATCATACACCGTTCATCATACATCGTCCATCATACATCGTCCATCATACATCGTTCAGCATACATCATACATCATACATCATACTCCGTTCATCATACATCGTTCATCATACATCGTTCATCATACATCGTTCATCATACATCGTTAATCATAAATCGTCCGTCATACATCGTTCATCATACATTGTTCATCATACATCGTTCAGCATACATCATACATCATGCATCATACATCGTTCATCATACACCGTTCATCATACATCGTTCATCATACATCGTTCATCATACATCATACATCATATATCGTACATCATACATCGTACAACATACACCGTTCATCATACATCGTTCGTCATACATCGTACATCATACATTGTTCACCTTAAATCGTTCATCATACATCGTTCATCACACATCGTACATCACACATCGATATTAAAACGTCTTTCATCAAACATCATGCATCATACATCATGCGACATGCATCATACTTCTTACATCATACATCGTTTATATTTCATCGTTCACCATACATCGTTCATCATACATCAAACATTATACATCACACATCATAAGTCAGATATCATACGTCGTTCATCATACGTCGTTCATATTACATCGATCATCATACATCGTTCATCATACATCGTCCATTATACATCATATGTCCTACATCGTTCATCGTTCATCATACATCGTTCATCATACATCGTCCATCGTACATCGTTCATCATGCATTGTTCACCATACATCGTTCATCATACATCGTTCATCAAACATCATTCATCACAAATCTATATTAATAAGACTTACATGAAGCATCATGCATCATACATGCGACATGGATCATACATCATGCGACATGCATCATAATTCTTACTTCATACATCGTTCATATTTCATCGTTCATCATACATCGAACATCATACATCAAACATCATGCATCATACATCATAAGTCAGATATCATACATAGTTCATCATACATCGTTCATCATACATCGTTCATCATACATCGTACATCGTACATCATAAATCATTCATCGTCCATCATACATGGTTAATAATACCTCGTCCATCATAATTCGTCCATCTTACGTCGACCATCATACATCGTCCATCATAAACCGTTCATCATACATCATATGTCATATATCGTACATCGTTCATCATTCACCGTTCATCATTCATCGTCCATCTTACATCGTTCATCATACATGGTTCACCATACATCGTTCCACATACAACAAATATCATACTTCGCTCATCGTACACCATACATCGTTCGTTATGCATCCTTCATGATACACCGTTCAAAATACATCGTTCATCATACATCGTACATCATACATCGTTCATCATACTACGGCCATCTTACATCGTTCATCATACATGTTTCATCATACAGCAAACGTCATACATCATACACCATACATCATACATCATACCACGTTCACCGTACATCGTTCATCATACATCGTTCATCGTACAACGTTCATCATACATCGTTCATCACACGACATACATCATACATCATACATCATATATCGTACATCATAAATCATACATAATTTATCATACAACGTTCATCGTTCATCATGCATGAAACATCGTTCATCAAACGTCGTTCATCATACATCGTTCATCATTCATCGTTCATCTTACATGGTACATCGTACATCATTCATCATACATCGTTCATCATACGTCATACATCATACGTCGCACATCATTCGCCATATATCAAACATCATACATCGTTTATCGTACATCGTTAATCATACATCATTCATCATACATCACACATCGTCCATCATACATCATTCATCATACATCATAAATCACACATCATATGTCATACACTATACATCATGCATCATAAATCAAACATCATGCATCATACGTCATGCATCATATATCATACATCATACATCATGCATCATACGGCATACATCATACATCATATATCATGCATCATACGACGTACATCATACATCGTTCATCATTCATCGTTCATCATACATCGTTCATCATACATCATATATCATACATCATACATCACACATCGCTCATCGTTCATCATACATCGGTAATCATACATCGTTCATCGTACATCGTTCTTCATACATCGTTCTTCAAACATCGACCATCGTACCTCATACGTCGTTCATCATACATCGTACATCATTAATTCATCATCACATATCGATCATCATACGTCATACATCATACGTCACACATCATACATCATACATCATGCATCGTTCATTATATATCGTTCGTCATACATCGTTCATCATACAACGATCATCATACATCGTACATCATACGACGTTCACCATACATCGTTCATTGTACATCATATATCATACATCATACATAATACATCGTTCATCGTTCATCATGCATCGTACATCACATATCGTCATCATACATCATACATCGTTGGTCACACATATTCTGTCATTCACCATAAATCATACATCATTCGTCATGCATCATACTTCACACATCATACATCGTTCATCATACATCGATAATCATACATCGAACATCATACATCATACATCACATATCATACATCATACATCGTGCATCATACATTGTCCATCATACATCGATCAACATACAACGTTCATCATACATCGTTCATCATACATCGTTTATCATGAATCGTTCATCATACATCGTCCATTATATATAATCCATTATACATCGTTCATCGAACAACATACATCATACATCATAGGTCATATGTCATAAATCATACATCATACATCGTACATCATACATCGTACAAAATACACCGTGCATCATACATCGTCCATCATACATCATTCATTACACATCGTTCATCATACACCGATATTAATACGTCTTACATCAAACATAATGCACCATACATCATGCGAAATGCATCACACTTCATACATCATAAATCGTTCATATTTCATCGTTCATAATACATCGTTCATCATTCAACAAACATCATACATCATACATCATAAGTCTGATATCATACATCGTTCATCATACATCGTTCATCATACATCGTTCATCATACATCGTTCATCATACATCGTTCATCATTCATCGGTCATCATAAGTCGTTTATCATACATCGTTCATCATACATCGTCCATCACACATCATAAGTCACCTATCGTTCATCGTTCATCATACATCGATCATCATACATCGTTCATCAAAAATCGTTCATCATACATTGTTCACCATATATCGTTAATCATACATCGTTCTTCACACATCGTTCATCACACATCGAAATTAATACATCTTACATCAAACATCATGCATCATACATCATAAGTCAGATATGATTCATCGGTCATCATACTTCGTTCATCATACATCGTCCATCACACATCATAAATCATACATCGTTCATCGTCCATCATACAACGTTCATCAATAATCGTTCATCACGCTTCGTACATCATACATCATACATCATACATCATACATCATACATCATACACATAAGTCAGACATCATACATCGTCCATCATACAACGTTCACCATACATCGTTCATCATACATCGGTCAACATTCATCGTTCATCATACATCTTTCGTCATACATCGCACCTCATTCATCGTTCATCATACATCGTTCATAATACATCGTTCGTCATACAACGCACCTCATTCATCGTTCATCATACATCGTACATCATACATCGTTCATCTTACATCGTTCATCAAACACCGATCATCATAAACCGTCCAACATATATCGTACATCATACATCGTTCATGAAACATCGTTCATCACACATCGATCACCATACGCCATGCTTAAAACATAATACATCACACATCATGCGTCATGCATCATACTTCGTACATCAAACATCGTTCATCATACACCTTTCATTTTTCATCGTCCATTAAACATCGTGCATCACACATCAAACGTCATACATTATGCAACATAAATCATATCTCATAAATCGTTCGTCATACATAGTTCATCATGCATTGTTCATCATATATCGTACATCATACATCATACATTGTCCGTCAAACAAAGTTCATCATTCACCATAAATCGTACATCATTCGTCATGCGTCATACTTCATACATCATGCATCGTTCATCTTACATCGTTCATCATACGTCGTTCATCATACATCATGCCTCATACATCGTTCAGTGTACATCTTAAATCATACATAGTTCATCGTTCATCATAGATCGTGTATCATACTTCGTTCATCATACATCGTTCGTCATGCATCGTTCATCATACAACGGTCATCATACATCATTAATCAGTCATCATGCATCATACATCATACATCACTCATCATACATCATACATCACACATCATGCATCATACATCTAACATCGTACATCATACATCGTTCATCATACATCATACATCATACATCGTTCAGGATACATCTTAAATCATACACCGTCCATCGTACATCATAGTTCGTGCATCACACTTCGTTCATCATGTATCGTTCATCATATATCGTTCATCATACATCATCCTTCATACCTTATACATCATACATCATACATCGCCCATCATACATCGTTCATCATACATTGTTCATCATACATCATAAAACATACTTCGTTCATCTTTCATCATACATCGTTCATCATACATCGTTCTTATTACATCATAAACCATACATCGTTCATCGTTCATCATTCATCGTTCATCATGCTTCGTACATCATACATCATACATCATACATCATACATCATACATCATACATCATACATCATAGGTCAGACATCATACATCGTCCATCATTCAACGTTCGCCATACATCGTTCATCATACATCGTTCAAAATACATCGATCATCATACATCGTTCATCATACATCGTTCATCATACATAGCTCATCATACATTGTTCACCATACATCGTCCATCGTACATCGTTCATCAGACATCGTTCATCACACATCGATATTAGTACGTCGTACATCAAACATCATGCACCATACATCATGCGACATGCATCATACTTCATACATCATACATCGTTCATATTTCATCGTTCATCATAGATCGTTCATCATTCAACAAACATCATACATCATACATCATAAGTCAGATATCGTACATCGTTCATCATACATCGTTCATCATACATCGTTCACCATACATCGTTCATCATTCATCGGTCATCATAAGTTGTGCATCATACATCATTCTTCATACATCGTCCATCATACATCATAAGTCACATATCGTTCATCGTTCATCATACATCTTTCATCATACATCGTTCATCAAAAATCATTCATCATACACTGTTCACCATAAATCGTTAATCATACATCGTTCATCACACATCGTTCATCACACATCGATATTAATACATCTTACATCAAACATCATGCATCGTACATCATAAGTCAGATATCATACATCGGTCATCATACTTCGTTCATCATACATCGTCCATCACACATCATATATCATACATCGTTCATCGTCCATCATTCATCGTTCATCATAAATCGTTCATCATGCTTCGTACATCATACATCATACATCATACATCATACATCATTCATCATACACATAAGTCAGACATCATACATCGTCCATCGTACAACGTTCACCATACATCGTTCATCATACATCGTTCAACATGCATCGTTCATCATACATCGTTCGTTATACATCGCACCTCATACATCGTTCATCATACATCGTTCATAATATATCGTTCGTCATACATCGCACCTCATTCATCGTCCATCATACATCGTACACCATACATCGTTCATCTTAGATCGTTCATCATACACCGATCATCATAAATCGTCCAATATATATCGTACATCATTCATCGTTCATCAAACATCGTTCATCACAGATCGATCACCATACGCCATGCTTAAAACATAATGCATCACACATCATGCGTCATGCATCATACTTCGTACATCAAACGTCGTTCATCTTACACCTTTCATTTTTCATCGTCCATTAAACATCGTTCATCACACATCAAACATCGTACATCATACAACATAAATCATATCTCAGAAATCGTTCGTCATACATAGTTCATCATGCATTGTTCATCATATATCGTTCATCATACATCATACATTGTCCGTCAAACAAAGTTCATCATTCACCATAAATTATACATCATTCGTCATGCGTCATACTTCATACATCATGCATCGTCCATCTTACATCGTTCATCATACGTCGTTCATCATACATCATACATCATACATCGTACTGTGTACATCTTAAATCATACATCGTTCATCGTTCATCATAGATCGTGCATCATACTTTGTTCATCATACATCGTTCGTCATATATCTTTCATCATACAACGTTCATCATACATCATTCATCAGTCATCATGCATCATACATCATACATCACACATCATACATCATACATCACACATCATGCATCATACATCTAACATCGTTCATCATACATCGTTCATCATACATCATACATCATACATCGTTCAGGATACATCTTAAATCATACACCGTTCATCGTACATCATAGATCTTGCATCATACTTCGTTCACCATATATCGTTCATCATATATCGTTCATCATACATCGTCCATCATACCTTATACATCAAACATCATACATCGTCCATCATACATCGTTCATCATACATCGTTCATCATACATCATAAATCATACTTCGTTCATCGTTCATCATACATCGTGCATCATACATCGTCCTTCTTGTATCATAAATCATACATCGTTCATCGTTCATCATACATCGTTCATCATGCTTCGTACATCATACATCATACATCATACATCATACATCATACATCATACATCATACATCATACACCATAAGTCAGACATCATACATCGTCCATCATTCAACGTTCGCCATACATCGTTCATCATACATCGTTCATAATTCATCGTTCATCATACATCGTTCGTCATACATCGCCCGTCATTCATCGTTCATCATAAATCGTTCATCATATATCGTTCATCATACGTCGTTCATCATACATCGTTCATCATACATCGATCATCATACGTCATTCATCAAACATCATGCATCATACATAATAAGTCATACATCATGCATCGCTCATCATACATCGTTCATCATACATCGTTCATCATACATCGTTCATCATACATCGTACATCATACATCGTTCATCATACATCGTTCATCATAAATCGATCATCATATATCGTACATCATACATCGTTTATCAAACATCGTTCATCACACATCGATCGCCATACGCCATGCTTAAAACGTAATGCATCACACATCATGCGTCATGCATCATACATCATACATCAAACATCGCTCATCATACACCATTCATTTTTCATCGTCCATCAAACATCGTTCATCACAAATCAAAAATCATACGTCATACAACATAAATCACATCTCATAAATCGTTCCTCATACATAGATCATCATGCATCGTTCATCATTCATCGTTCATCATACATCGGTCACCTAACATCGTTCATCATACATCGTTCATCATATGTCGCTCATTATACATCGTTCATCATACATCATACATAATACATCATACATCATACATCATATGATAGACATCATACATCGTTCATCATACATCGTTCACCATACATCGTTCATCATATATCGTTCGTCATACATCGTTCATTATACATCATTCATCATACATCGCCCTCATATATCGGTCGTCGTACATCGTTCTTCATACATCATACCTCACACACCATACATCGTTCTTCATTCATCGTTCATCACACATCGTTCATCATACATTGTACATCATACATCATACATCGTACATCATACATCATACTTCATTCACCATACATCATCAGTCAGACATCATACATCGTTCATCATACATCGTTCACCATACATCGTTGATCATATATTGTTCATCAAACTTCGTTCACCATACATCGTTCATCATATATCGTTCATCATATATCGTTCATCATACATCATAAATCATACATCGTTCATCACACATCGTTCATCATACATTGTACATCATACGTCATACATCATACATCATACATCATACTTCATACATCATACATCATATGATAGACATCATACATCGTTCATCATACATCGTTCACCATACATCGTTCATCATATATCGTTCGTCATACATCGTTCATTATACATCATTCATCATACATCGCCCCTCATATATCGGTCGTCGTACATCGTTCATCATACATCGTTCATCATACATCGTACTGCATACATCATACATCATACATCATACATCGTTCATCATACATCGTTCATCATACATCGTTCATCTTACATCGTTCATCATGCATCATGCATCATACATCATACATCATACATCATACATCATACATCACACATTATGCATCATACATCTAACATCGTTCATCATACATCGCTCATCATACATCATACATCATACATCGTTCAGGATACATCTTAAATAATACACCGTTCATCGTACATCATAGATCGTGCATCATACTTCGTTCATCATATATCGTTCATCATATATCGTACATCATGCATCGTCCATCATTCCTTATACATCATACATCATACATCGTCCATCATATATCGTTCTTCATACATCGTTCATCATACATCATAGAACATACTTCGTTCATCGTTCATCATTCATCGTTCATCATACATCGTTCTTCTTACATCATATATCATACATCGTTCATCGTTCATCATACATCATTCGTCATATATCGCCCGTCATTCATCGTTCATCATACATCGTTCATCATACATCGTTCATCATACATCGTTCATCATACATCGTTCATCATACATCGATCATCAAACATCGTTCATTACACATCGATCTCCATACGCCATGCTTAAAACATAATGCATCACACATCATGCGTCATGCATCATACTTCCTACATCAAACATCGTTCATCATAAACCTTTCATTTTTCATCGTCCATCAAGCATCGTTAATCACACATCAAATATCATACCTCATACAACATAGATCACATCTCATAAATCGTTCCTCATACATAGATCATCATGCATCGTTCATCATATATCGTTCATCATACATCACACATTGTTCGTCACACATCGTCCATCATTCACCATCCATCATATATCATTCGTCATGAATCGTACTTCATACATCATACTACGTATATCATACATCGTTCATTTTTCATCGCACATCAAACATCCTACGTCACACATCAAATATCATACGTCATACATCATATATCATACCTCTTAAATCGTTCATCATACTTCGAACATCATACATCGTTCATCATACATCGATGATGATACACCGATCATCATACATCATACATCACATATCACATATCATACATCGTACATCATACATGACACATCATACATCAAACATCATACTTCATACAACGTACATCGTTCATCGTACATCAATCATCATTCATCATACATCAAACATCATGAATCACACAACATTCATCATGTTTCATACATCATACATCATACATCATACATCGTTCGTCATATGTCGTTCATCAAACATCGTTCATCATACATCGTTCAACATAGATCGTTCGTCATACATCATACATGATACACCATACATCATACATCATACGTCAAACATCATACACCGTTCATCATACATCGTTCATCTTAGATCGTTCATCATACATCGTTCGTCATACATCGTTCATTATATATCTTTCATCACACATCTTTCATCATGCATCGTTCATCATACATCGTTCATCATACATCGTTCATCTCTCATCGATCATCATACTTCATACGTCATATATCATACATCACATATCATACATCATACATCGTTTATAATACATCGTTTATCATACATCGTTCAACATACATCGTTCAATATACATCGTAAATCATACATCGTTCATCACACATCGTACATCTCACATCGATGATCATACGTCATTCATCAAACATCATGCATCACATATCATGCGTCATGCATCATACTTCATACATCAAAGATCGTTCATCATAAAACATTCATTTTTCATCGTCCATCAAACATCGTTCATCACACATCAAACATCAAACATCATAAAACATAAATCATATCTCATAAATCGTTCGTCATACATAGTTCATCATGAGTCGTTCATCATATATCGTTCATCATACATCATACATTGTACGTCAAACATAGTCCATCATTCACCATAAATCATACATCATTCGTCATGCATCATAGTTCATACATCATGCATCGTACATCTAACATCGTTCGTCATACATCGTTCATCATACATCATACATCATACATCGTTCAGGATATATCTTAAATCATACATCGTTCAACGTTCATCATAGTTCGTGCATCATACTTCGTTCAGCATTCATCGTTCATCATATAGCGTTCATCATACAACGTTCAACATACATCATTCAACATTCATCCTGCATTATACATCGTACATCATACTTCATACATCATACATCACACATCATGCATCGTTCATCTAACATAGTTCATCAAACATCGTTCATCATACATCATACATCAGACATCGTTCAGGATACATTTTAAATCATGCATCGTTCATCGTTCATCATAGATCGTGCATTATACTTCGTTCATCATATATTGTTCATTATATATGGTTCATCATACATTGTCCATCATACCTCATACATCATACATCATACATCGTCCATCATACATCGTTCATCATACATCGTTCATCATACATCAGAAATCATAATTCGTTCATCGTTCATCATACATCTTCCTTCACACTTCGTTCATCATACATCGTTCATCATACATCGTTCATCATACATCGTTCATCATACATCGTTCATCATACATTGTTCACCATACATCGTTCATCGTACATCGTTAATCACACATCGTTCATCACACATCGATATTAAAACGTCTTACATCAATCATCATGCATCATACTTCATGCGGCATGCATCATACTTCATACATCATTCATCGTTCATATTTCATCGTTCATCATACATCGTTCATCATACATCAAACATAATACATCGTACATCTTAATTCAGATATCATACATCGTTCTTCATACATCATTCATCATACATCGTTAATCATACATCTTCATCTTACGTCGTCCATCTTACATCGATCATCACACATCGTTCATCATACGTCGTTCATTATACATAATATGTCGTACATCGTTCATCGTTCATCATACATTGTCCATCATTCATCGTTCATCATAAATCGTTCATCTTAGATCGCTCATCATTCATGGTTCATCATACATCGTCCACCATACATCGTTCGTCATACATCATGCATCACACGTCATACATCATTCATCATTCGTCGTTCATCATACATCGTTCATCACACAACGTTCACCATACATCGTTCATCATAAATCGTTCAGCATACATCATACATCATACATCATACATCGTTCAGTGTACATCTTAAATCATACATCGTCCATCGTTCATCATAGATCGTGTAACATACTTCGTTCATCATACATCGTTCGTCATATATCGTTCATCATACAACGTTCATCATACATCATTAATCAGTCATCATGCATCATACATCATACATCACACATCATACATCATACATCATACATCATACATCATATGTCAGACATCATACATCGTCCATCATTCAACGTTCGCCATACATCGTTCATCATACATCGTTCAACATACATCGTTCATCATACATCGTTCATCATACATCGTTCATCATACATCGTTCATCATACATTGTTCTCCATACATCGTTCATCGTACATGGTTCATCACACATCGTTCATCACACATCGATATTCAAACGTCTTACATCAAACATCATGCATCATACTTCATGCGGCATGCATCATACTTCTTACATCATACATCGTTCATATTTCATCGTTCATCCTACATCGTTCATCATACATCAAACATCATACATCATACATTTTAATTCAGATATCATACATCGCACTTCATACATCGTTCATCATACATCGTTAATCATACATCTTCATCTTACGTCGTTCATCTTACATCGATCATCATACATCGTTCATCATACATCTTTAATTATACATCATATGTCATACATCGTTCATAGTTCATCATATATCGTTCATCATTCATCGTCCATCATAAATCATTCATCTTATATCGTTCATCATACATCGTTCATCATACATCGTTCATCATACATCGATCATCATACGTCATTCATCGAACATCATTCATCATACATCATAAGTCATACATCATACATCGTTCATCATACATCGTTCATCATACATCGTTCATCATACATCGTTCATCATACATCGTACATCATACATCGACCGTCATTCATCGTTCATCATAAATCGTTCATCATATATCGTTCATCATACATCGTTCATCATACATCGTTCATCATACATCGTTCATCATACATCGTACATCATACATCGTTCATCATACATCGTTCATCATATATCGATCATCATATATCGTACATCATACATCGTTTATCAAACATCGTTCATCACACATCGATCACCATACGCCATGCTTAAAACATAATGCATCACACATCATGCGTCATGCATCATACTTCATACATCAAACATCGCACATCATACACTATTCGTCTTTCATCGTCCATCAAACATCGTTCATCACACATCAAAAATCATACATCATACAACATAGATCACATCTCATAAATCGTTCCTAATACATAGTTCATCATGCATCGTTCATCATATATCGTTTATCATACATCACACATATTTCGTCACACATCGTCCATCATTCACCATACATCATGCATCATTCGTCATGCATCATACTTCATACATCATACATCGTACATCATACATCGTTCATCTTTCATCGTACATCAAACATCCTACGTCACACATCAAATATCATACATCATACAACATATATCATACCTCATAAATCGTTCATCAATCTTCGAACATCATATATCGTTCATCATACATCGATGATGATACATCGATCATCATACATCATACATCACATATCATACATCATACATCGTACATCGTACATGACACATCATACATCAAACATCATACTTCATAAAACGTTCATCGTTCATCGTACAACAAACATCATTCGTCATACATCAAACATCATGAATCACACAACATGCATCATGCTTCATACATCATACATCATATATCGTCCGTCATTGATCGTTCATCAAACATCGTTCATCATACACCGTCCAACGTAGATCGTTCGTCATACATCGTACATGATACATCATACATCATACATCATACGTCAAACATCATACATCGTTCATCATACATCGTTCATCATATAACAATCATCATACATCGTTCGTCATACATCGTTTATTATATATCGTTCATCACACATCGTTCATCATGCATCGTTCATCATACATCGGTCATCATACATCATTCGTCATACATCGTTCAAGATACATCGTCCGTCATACATCTTTCATCACACATCGTTCATCTCACATCGATCATCATACTTCATACGTCATATATCATACATCACACATCATACATCATACATCGTTTATCATACATCGTCCATCATACATCGTCCATCACACGTCGTACATCTCACATCGAATATCATACGTCATTCATCAAACATCATGCATCATACATCATAAGTCGTACATCATACATAGTTCATCATACATCGTTCATCATACATCGTTCATCATACATTGTCCATCAAACATCGTTCATCATACATCGTTCAACAAACGTCGTTCAACATACATCGTCCATCATACATCGTTCATCACACATCGTAAATCTAACATCGGTGATCATACGTCATTCATCAAACATCATGCATCATACATTATAAGTCATACATCATACATAGTTCATCATACATCGTTCATCATATATCGATCATCATATATCGTACATCATACATCGTTTATCAAACATCGTTCATCACACATCCATCACCATACGCCATGCTTAAAACATAATGCATCACACATCATGCGTCATGCATCATACTTCATACATCAAACATCGCTCATCATACACCATTCGTCTTTCATCGTCCATCAAACATCGTTCATCACACATCAAAGATCATACATCATACAACATAAATCACATCTCATAAATCGTTCCTAATACATAGTTCATCATGCATCGTTCATCATATATCGTTTATCATACTTCACACATAGTTCGTCGCACATCGTCCATCATTCACCATACATCATGCATCATTCGTCATGCATCATACTTCATACATCATACATCGTACATCATACATCGTTCATCTTTCATCGTACATCAATCATCCTACGTCACACATCAAATATCATACATCATACAACACATATCATACCTCATAAATCGTTCATCAAACTTCGAACATCATATATCGTTCATCATACATCGATGATGATACATCGATCATCATACATCATACATCACATATCATACATCATACATCGTACATCGTACATGACACATCATACATCAAACATCATTCTTCATACAACGTTCATCGTTCATCGTACAACAAACATCATTCGTCATACATCAAACATCATGAATCACACAACATGCATCATGCTTCATACATCATACATCATACATCGTCCGTCATAGATCGTTCATCAAACATCGTTCATCATACACCGTCCAACGTAGATCGTTCGTCATACATCGTACATGATACATCATACATCATACATCATACGTCAAACATCATACATCGTTCATCATACATCGTTCATCATATATCGATCATCATACATCGTTCGTCATACATCGTTTATTATATATCGTTCATCACACATCGTTCATCATGCATCGTTCATCATACATCGGTCATCATACATCATTCGTCATACACCGTTCAACATATATCGTCCGTAATACATCTTTCATGACACATCGTTCATCTCACATCGATCATCATACTTCATACGTCATATATCATACATCACACATCATACATCACACATCGTTTATCATACATCGTTCATCATACATCGTTCAACATATATCGTCAACATACATCG
Source organism: Tetragonula carbonaria (assembly GCA_032399595.1). Taxonomy (NCBI): domain Eukaryota; kingdom Metazoa; phylum Arthropoda; class Insecta; order Hymenoptera; family Apidae; genus Tetragonula; species Tetragonula carbonaria. Next base: position 192,575 of record JAUCRC010000023.1, read on the forward strand.
TCCATCATACATCGTCCATCACACGTCGTACATCTCACATCGAATATCATACGTCATTCATCAAACATCATGCATCATACATCATAAGTCATACATCATACATAGTACATCATACATCGTTCATCATACATCGTTCATCATACATTGTCCATCAAACATCGTTCATCTATAAATCGTTCATCAAACTTCGAACATCATATATCGTTCATCATACATCGATGATGATACATCGATCATCATACATCATACATCACATATCATACATCATACATCGTACATCGTACATGACACATCATACATCAAACATCATTCTTCATACAACGTTCATCGTTCATCGTACAACAAACATCATTCGTCATACATCAAACATCATGAATCACACAACATGCATCATGCTTCATACATCATACATCATACATCGTCCGTCATAGATCGTTCATCAAACATCGTTCATCATACACCGTCCAACGTAGATCGTTCGTCATACATCGTACATGATACATCATACATCATACATCATACGTCAAACATCATACATCGTTCATCATACATCGTTCATCATATATCGATCATCATACATCGTTCGTCATACATCGTTTATTATATATCGTTCATCACACATCGTTCATCATGCATCGTTCATCATACATCGGTCATCATACATCATTCGTCATACACCGTTCAACATATATCGTCCGTAATACATCTTTCATGACACATCGTTCATCTCACATCGATCATCATACTTCATACGTTATATATCATACATCACACATCATACATCACACATCGTTTATCATACATCGTTCATCATACATCGTTCAACATATATCGTCAACATACATCGTCCATCATACATCGTCCATCACACGTCGTACATCTCACATCGAATATCATACGTCATTCATCAAACATCATGCATCATACATCATAAGTCATACATCATACATAGTACATCATACATCGTTCATCATACATCGTTCATCATACATTGTCCATCAAACATCGTTCATCATACATCGTTCAACAAACGTCGTTCATCATATATCGTCCATCATACATCGTTCATCACACATCGTAAATCTAACATCGGTGATCATACGTCATCAATCAAACATCATGCATCATACATAATAAGTCATACATCATACATCGTTCATCATACATCGTTCATCATACATCGTTCATCATACATCGTTCACCATACTGCGTTCATCGTACATCGTTCATCATATATCGTTCATCATACTTCGTTCTCCATATATCGTTATCTCTCATCGTTCATAATACGTCGTTCATCATACATCGTTCATCATTCGTCGTTCATCATACATCGGTCACCTTACATCGTTCATCATACATCGTTCATCATATATCGTTCATTATACATCGTTCATCAAACATCATACATAATACATCATACATAAAACATCATACATCGTTCACCATACATCGTCCATCATACTTAATAAATCATTCATCGTTCATCGTACAACATACACCGTTCATCATACATCGTCACCATACATCGTTCATCGTACATCGTTCATAATCCAACGTTCATCATACATCGTTCACCATACATCGTTCATCATACATCATACATCATATATCATACATCGTGCTTCATTCATCGTTCATCATACATCGTTCATCATACGTCGTTCATCATACATCGTTCATCATAGATAGTCCATCATACTTCGTTCACCATATATCGTTCATCTTACATCGTTCATCATACATCATACATCACACTCCATATATCGTGATCATTCAACGTTCATCACACATCGTTCATCATACATTGTACATCATACATCATACATCGTACATCATACATCATACTTCATTCAACACATATCATCAGTCAGACATCATACATCGTTCATCATACTTCGTTCACCATACATCGTTCATCATATATTGTTCATCAAACTTCGTTCACCATTCATCGTTCATCATAGATCGTTCATCATGCATCGTTCATCATAAATCGTTCATCATACATCGTTCATCATACATCGTACATCATACATCATACATCGTTCATCATACATCGTTCATCACAAATCGTTCATCATACATCGTTCATCATACATCATACATCATACATCGTTCAACATACATCGTTCATCATATATCGTTCATCACACATCGTTCTTCATACATCGTTCATCACACATCGTTCATCATACATCGTTCATCATACATCATACAGCATACATCGTTCGTCATACATCGTTCATCATATATCGTTCACCATATATCGTTCATCATAAATCGTTCATCATACATCGTTCATCATACATCGTTCATCAAACATCGTTCATCATACATAGTTCATCATACATCGTTCATCATACATCATTCATCATACATCGTTAATCATACATCGTTCGTCATACATCGTTCGTCATACAACACACATCATACATCATACATCGTTCATCATTCATCGTTCATCATACATCGTTCATCATACATCGTTCATCATACATTGTTCATCATACATCGTTCATCATAGATCGTTCATCATACTTCGTTCACCATACATCGTTCATCATACATCGTTCATCATATATCGTTAATCATACATCGTTCATCATACATCATACATCATACATCATACCTAGTTCATCATACATCGTTCATCATACATCGTCCATCATACATTATAAATCATTAATCGTTCAACGCTCATCATACATCGGTCATCTTACATTGTCCATCGTACATCATTCATCATACACAGTACACCATACATCATAAATCATACATCATACATCATACATCATACATTATAAGTCAGACATCATACATCGTTCATCATACATCGTTCATCATACATCGTCCATCATACACCGTTCATCATACATCGTTCATCATAAATTGTTCATCATACATCGTTCATCATACATCGTTCATAACACATCGTTCATCACACATCGATCATCTTTCGTCATACATCAAACACCAAGCTTCATACATCATGCTTCATGCACCATACATCTTACATCATACAACGTTCATATTTCATCGTTCGTCATACATCGTTCATCATACATCATACATCATACATCATACATCATTCATCATACAACGTACATCATACATCGTTCATCATACATCGTTCATCACAAATATTAAATCATATATCGTTCATCGTTCATCATACATCGATCATCTTAAATCGTTCATCATACATCGTCCATCATACATCGTACATCATACATCATGCATCACACGTCTTACAACGTGTTTCGCAATTAAAGTAGCGAAATATCTATGAAAACGACAGAAATAAGCGGTATCTCTCTTAAGTCAAAGTCTTTTTCACGAGTTCTGCTTAAAGCGAGGAAATTTTACTTAATAACGTGTTTCGCTTTGTAAGTTGCGACATATCTATGAAAACAACAAAATTAAGCTATAACTTTCATAGTTCAAACGCTTTTTCACGAATCCTTCATCATAAAACGATGAAATTCAACTGAACAACGTGTTGCGTAGTGAAAGTAGCGAATTAACTATGAAAAACCCAAAATTAAGCTATATCCCACATAGATCGTAGGCTCTTTCACGAATCCTTCTTAAAACGACGATATTCAACGATATAACGTGTTTCGCAGTGAAAGTATGGAAATATCTAAGAAAACATCAAAATCATGCGGTCTCTCTTAAGTCAAAGGCTTTTTCACGTCCATAAAACGATGAAATTCGACTAAACATAGTCTTTCGCAGTGAATGTAGCGAAATATCTATGATAACATCAGGTTTTGGCGCTGACTCACCTATGTCAACGGTTTTTTCACGCGTCTTTCATAAAACGTTGGAGTTCAACTAAAAAACGTGTTTAGCAATCAAAGTAGCGAAATATCTATGAAAGCACCAAATTTAAGATATATCTCAAATAGGACAAATGCTTTTTCCCGAATGCTTCCCAAATCGATGAGATTCAACTAAGTACCGTGTTTCGCAGTGAAACTAGCGAAATATCTTTGGAAACATCTTAATTAAGCTGTATCTCGCTTAAGTCACAGGCTTTTAAAAGAATCCTTCATAAAAAAGTGAAATACAAGGAAATAAAGTGTTTCGCAGTGAAAGTAGTGCGATATCTATGAAAACATCAAAATTAAGCGAAATATCACATATTTCTCAGACTTTTTCGCGGATCCTTCATCATATAACGATGAAATTCAACTAAATAACGTGTTGCGCAGTGAAAGTATCGAAATAACTATGGAAAACTCAATATTAAGCTATATCTCTCTTAGATCTTATGCTTTATCACGAATCCCTCATAAAACGAGTAATTTCAGCTTAATAAAGTGTTTAGAAAGGAAAGTAGCGAAATATTTATGAAAACAACAAAATTAACATATACCTCACTAAGGTCAATGGCTCTTTTACGAATTTTTAATAAAACGATAAAATTCAACGAAATATCGTGCTTCGCAGTCCAAGTTGTGTGATATTTATAAAAACATCAATATTAAATGGTATTTCACTTGGGCCACACGCTTTTTCAAAAATCATTCGTAAAACGACGAAATTGAGATAAATAGAGTGTGTCGCAGTAAAAATATGGAAATATCTAAGAAAACAACAAAATCAAGCGGTACTACACTTAGGTCAATGGCTTTCTCATTAAACCATCATAAAACGATGACATTCAACGAAATAACGTTTTTCGCAGTGAAACTAGCGGAATATTAATGAATAAATGAAAATTAAGTGTTATCTCAATTAGGTCCAGGCCTTTTTGACGACTCCTTCAAAAAACCGATCAAATTCAACATAATAAAGTGTTTCGCGATGAATGTAGCGAAATAGCTATGACAACATCAAATTTTAGCGATATATCACTTAGGTTAATAGCTTTTTCACGAAACCTCAAAATCGATGTAATTCAACTGAATAAAGTGTATGATGAACGATCTATGATGTACGATATATGACGTATGATGTACGATGCATGATGTATGATGTGTGATGTATAATGCATGATGTACGATGTAGGATATTTGATGAACTGTGTATGATGTACGATGTATGATGAAGGATGTATGATGAACGATATATGATGAACAATATATGAGGAGCGATGTATGAAGAGCGATGTATGATGAACGATATCTGAAGAACGATGAATGATGTGCGATGTATGAAGAACGATGTATGATGGACGGTGTATGATGGACGATGTATGATGAACGAATTACGATGAACGATGTATTATGTACGATGTATGATTGTTGATGAACGATGTATGATGAACGATGTATGATGAACGATGTATGATGAACAATGTATGGTGAACGAAGTACAATGAACGATCTGTGATGAACGATATATGATGAATGATATACGATGTATGATGAATGATGTATGATGTATGACGTATGATGAACGATGTATGATGAAAGATGTACGATGAACGATGTATGATGGACGATGTATGATGAATGATGTACGATGAACGATGTATGACAGACGATGTATGATGAACGATTTATGACGAATAATGTATACTGTGCGATGTATGATGAAAGATGTATGATGAACGGTGTATGTTGAACGATGTATGATGACCGATGTATGATGACCGATGCATGATGAACGATGCATGAAGAACGATGTATGATGTATGATGTATTATATATGATGTATGATGTATGATGCATGATGTATGATGCATGATGTATGAGGTATGGTACATGATGTATGATGCATGATGCATGATGCAGGATGTATAGTGTCTGATGTGTAATGAAGGATGTATGATGAACGACGTATGATGACCGATGTATGATGAACAATGTATGATGACCGATGTATGATGACCGATGTATGATGACCGATGTATGATGAATGATGAACGAGTTATGTGGTTCGATGTATGATGTATGATGTTAGATGTCTGATGTACGATATATGTTGTATGATGTATGATGTATGATGAATGATGTATGATGCACCGTGTATGATGAACGATGTATGATGAACGATGTGTGATGAACGATACATGTTGAACGATGTATTGTGACCGATGTATGGTGAACGATGTATGATGAGCGATGTATGAGGAACGGTGTATGACGAACGATGTATGAAAATCGATGTATGATGAACGATGTATGAGGAACGACTTATGATGGTCGATGTATGATGGACGATATATGATGAACGATGTATGATGAAGGACGTATGATGTATGATGTATGATGTATGATGTATGATGTACGATGTATGATGTATTATGTGTGATGGACGTTGTATGTTGCACGATGTACCATGCCTGATATATGATGTAAGACCCATAATGAACGATGAGTGGTGAACGATGTATGATGAACGATGTATGATGAACGATGTATGAGGAACGATGTATGACGAACGATTTAAGACAATCGATGTATGATGAACGATGTATGAGGATCGATTTAGTGATTGTCGATGTATGACGATCGATGTATGTGGAACGATGTATGATGAAAGATGTATGATGTATGATGTATGATGTATGATGTATGATGTATGATGTATGATGTATGATGTATGATGTATGATGTATGAAGTATGATGTATGATGAACGATGTATGATGGACGATGTATGATGAACGCTTTATGATGAACGATTTATGATGAACGTTGTACGGAGGACGCTGTAAGATGGACGATGTATGATGAACAATGTATGGTGAACGATGTTTGTTGTACGATATATGGTGAACGATTTTTGATGAAAGATGCATGATGAAATAAGTATGATGAACGCTGTATGATGAACGATGTATGATGAACGATGTACTCTGGACTTTGTATGGTGGACGATGTATGGTGGACGATATATAATGAACGATGTATGCTGAACGATTTATGATGACCGATGTATGATGAACGATGAACGATGTATGATGTATGATATATGATGTATGACGGAGGATGTATGATGCACGACGTATGATGGACGATGTATGAATAACGATGTATGATGAACGATGTATGGTGTACTATGTATGATGAACGATGTATGATGGACAATGTATGACGAACGATTTAGACGGACGATATTTGATGACCGATGTATGATGAACGATGAACGATGTATGATGTATGATGTATGATGTATGACGGAGGATGTATGATGAACGACGTATGATGGACGATGTATGATTGACGATGCATGATGAACGATGTATGATGAACGATGTATGATTACCGATGTATGATGGCCAATGTATGGTGATCGATGTATGATGTATGATGTATGATGTATGATGCATGATTTGTGATGTTTGATGTTTGATGTATGAGGTAGGATGTATGATGAGCGATGTATGACGAACGATGTATGATGTACGATGTTTGATGACGTATGTATCATGAACGGTGTTTGATGAATGATATATGTTGACTGATGAATGATGACCTACGTATTATGAAAGATGTATGATGCACGATGTATGATGTATGATGTATGTCGTGGTATGTACGATGCATGATGTATAAAGAACGATGCATGATGAACGATGTATGATGAACGTTGTATGATGGACGGTGTATGATGTATCATGTGTGATGTATGATGTATGATGTATGCTGTCTGATGTATGATGAACGATGTATGATGAACGATGTGTGACATATGATTTATGATGAATGATGTATTATTTATGATGTATGATGTATGATGTATGATGTATGATGGAAGATGTATGAAGAACGGGGTATGATGATAGATGTATGTTGAACGATGTATGACCACCGGTGTAAGATGAAAGATGAATGATGGACGATGTATGGTGACAGGTATATGATGCATTATGTATGATGTATTATGTATGATGTATGATGTATGACGTGTGATGTACGTTGTATGATGTATAAAGAACGATGCATGATGAACGATGTATGATGAACATTGTATGATGGACGATGTATGATGTATGACGTAAGATGTATGATGTATGATGAACGGTGTACGGTGGACGGAGTATGATCAGCGATGTATGATGAACGATGTATGGTGAACGATTGATGATGACCCATCTATGATGCATGACGTATGATGTTTAACGTATGATGTATGATGTATGATATACGATGTACGATGTATGATGTATGATGTATGATGTATGATATATGATGTATGATGTATGATGTATGATGGTCGATGTATGGCGAATGATGCATGTTGAACGATGTATGGAGAACGATGTATGAGGTATGATGTATGTTGTATGATTTATGATGTATGATGTACGATGTATGATGAACGATGTATGATGAACGATGTATGATGGAGATATATGAAGAACTATGTCTGACGAAAGATATATGTTGAACGATGTATGATGAACGATGTATGATGAACAATGTTTGATGACCGATGTATGATGACCGATGTATGATGAATGATGAACGAGTTATGTGGTTCGATGTATGAAGTATAATGTAAGGTGTATGATGAATGATATATGTTGTGTGATGTATGATGTATGATGTATGATGTATGATGCAGGTTGTATGATGAACGATGTATGATGAAGGATGTGTGATGAACGATACATGTTGAACGATGTATTGGGACCGATGTATGGTGAACGATGTATGATGAACAATGTATGAGGAACGGTGTATGAAGAGCGATGTGTGAAAATCGATGTATGATGAACGATGTATGAGGAACGACATATGATGGTCGATGTGTGATGAAGGATGTATGATGAACGATGTATGATGAACGACGTATGATGTATGACGTATGATGTATGATGTATGATGTATGATGTATAATGTTTGATGAACGTTGTATGTTGAACGACGTACCATGCACGATGTATGATGTATGACCAATAATGGACGATGAATGGTGGACGATGTATGATGAACGATGTATGATGATCGATGTATGAGGAGCGATGTATGGCGAACGATGTATGACAATCCATGTATAACGAACGATGTATGTGGAACGATGTATGATGAAAGATGTATGATGTATGTTGTATGATGTATGATGCATGATGTGTGACGTATGATGTATGATGTATGATGTATGAAGTATGATGTATGATGAACGATTTATGATGAACGGTATATGATGAACGTTTTATGATGAACGATTTATGATGAACGTTGTACGGTGGACGTTGTAAGGTGTACGATGAATGATGAACAATGTATGGTGAACGATGTTTGTTTTACGATATATGGTGAACGATATATGATGAAAGATGCATGATGAAATGTGTATGATGAACGCTGTACGATGAACGATGTATGATGAACGATGTACTTTGGACTCTGTATGGTGGACGATGTATGATGGACGATGTATGATGAACGATGTATTCTGAACGATGTGTGATGACCGATGTATGATGAACAATGAACGATGTATGATGTATGATGTATGATTTATGATGTATGACGGAGGATGTATGATGAACGACGTATGATGGACGATGTATGATTAACGATGTGTGATGTACGATGTATGGTGAACTATGTATGATGAACGTTGTATGATGCACGATGTATGATGAACGATGTCAGGTGGACGATGTGTGATGAACGATTTGAGACGAACGATTTTTGATGACCGATGTATGATGAACAATATATGATTGACGATGTATGATGAACAATGTATTGTGAACGATGTTTGATTATCGATGTATGATGGCCAGTGTATGACGAACGATGTATGATGTACGATGAATGATGTATGACGCATGATTGGTGATGTATGATGTATGATGTATGAGGTAGGAGGTATGATGAGCGATGTATGATGAACGATGTATGTTGAACGATGTATGATGTATAATGTATGGCGATCTATGTATGATGAACGACGTATGATGAACGATGTATGTTGAACGATGTATGATGGACGATGTATGATTCACGATGTATGGTGAACGATGAACTACGAACGACGAACGATGTATGATGTATACTGTAAGATTTATGTTGCGTGATGTATGACGTATGATGAACAATGCACGATTTGTTAAGTGTTATCTATGATTTAAGATGTATCATTTATGATTTAAGATGTATGATTTAAGATGTATGATGACCGATGCATGATGAATGATGAACGAGTTATGTGGTTCGATGTATGATGTATGACGTAAGATTTATGATATACGATATATGTTGTATGATGTATGATGTATGATGCAGGGTGTATGATGAACGATGTATGATGAACGATGTGCGATGACCGATACATGCTGAACGATGTATTGTGACCGATGTATGGTGAACGATGTATGATGAACGATGTATGAGGAACGGTGTATGACGAACGATGTATGAAAATCGATGTATGATGGACGATGTATGAGGAACGACATATGATGGTCGATGTATGGTAAACGATGTATGATGAAAGAATTATGATGGACGACGTATGATGTACGATGTACGATGTATGATGTATGATGCATGATTAGTGATGTATGATGTATGATGTATGAGGTAGGGGGTATGATGAGCGATGTATGGTGAACGATGTATGTTGAACGATGTATGATTTATAATGTATGACGAACTATGTATGATGAACGACGTATGATGAACGATGTATGTTGGACGATGTATGACGGACGATGTATGATTTACGATGTATGGTGAACGATGAACTACGAAAGACGAACGATGTATGATGTATACTGTAAGATTTATGATGTATGATGTATGACGTATGATGCACAATGCACGATTTGTTATGTGTGATTTATGATTTAAGATGTATCATATATGATTTATGATGTATGATGAACGATGTATGATGTATGATGAATGATCAACGGTGTACGATGAACAATGTATGATGTATGATGTATGATGTATGATGTATGATGCATGTTGTAATATGTATGATGCATGATGTATGATGCGTGATGTATGATGTATGATATATGATGTATGATGCATGATGTATGATGCATGATATATGATGCAGGACGTATGATGTGTGATGTATGACGAACGATGTATGATGTACGATGCATGATGACGTATGTAGCATGAACGGTGTTTGATGTATGATATATGATGTCTGATGAGTGATGACCTACGTATTATGAACGATGTATGATGTACGATGAATGATGTATGATGTATGATGTGTGATGTACGATGTATGATGTATAAAGAAGGAGATGTAGGATGTATGATGAACGATGTATGATGAACGATGTATGATGTACGTTGTACGACGTATGTTGTATGATGTATGATGTATGATGCATGCTGTATGATGTGTGATGCATGATGTATGATGCATGACGTATGATGCATGATGTATGATGTATGATGTATGATGTATGATGTATGATGTATGATGTGTCGTGTATGATGTATGATGTATGATTTATGATGTCTGATGTATGATGGACGATGTATAATGAACGATGTATGATGAACGTTGTGTGAAGGACGATGTATGATTTATGACGTATGATGTTTGATGCATGACGGACCCTGTATGAAGAACGATGTATGATGAACGATGTATGTTGAACGACGTATGATGAACGATATATTATGTTCGGTGTATGATGAAAGATGTATGATGAACGACGTATGATGAACGATGTATGATGAACGTTTTACGATGAACGTTGTATGATGGGCGATGTTTGATGAACGATGTATGGTGAACGATTTATGATGACCGAATTATGATGTATGATGTATGATTAATGATGTATTATATATGATGTATGAAATGTGATGGAACATGTATGATGAACGGAGTATGATGAGAGATGTATGATGACTGATCTATTATGTATGATGTCTGATGTATATTGTATCATGTATGTTCTATGACTTATGATGTATGATGTATGATGTATGATGTATGATGTATGATGTATGATGTATGATGTATTATGTATGATGTATGATGTTTGATGTATGATGTATGATGAAATAAGCATGATGAACTGGGAATGATGAAAGGTGTATGATGAACGATGTATGACCACCGAAGAATGACGAACGACGTATGATGAACGATGTATTTTGAACGATGTATGATGACCGATGTATGATGTCCGACCTGTGATGACCGTTGCATGATGAACGATACATGTAGTACGATGTATGATGTATGATCTATGATACATGATGCATGATGTATGATGCATGATGTATGATGCATGATGGATGATGCAGGATGTATGATGTCTGATGTGTAATGAACGATGTATGATGAACGACGTATGATGACCGATGTATGTTGGACGATGTTTGTTGTACGATGTATGATGACCGATGTATGATGACCGATGTACGATGTACGATGTATAACGTATGATGTTTGGTGTATGATGTATGATGTATGATGTATGATTTATTATGTATTATGTATGATGTATGATCACCTGTATAATGGAAGATGTATGATGAACGGTGTATGATGGGAGAAGCATGGTGAACGATGTATGATCACCTGTGTATGATGGACGATGTATGATGGACGATGTATGATGACCGATATATGATGTATGATGTATGATGTATGATGTATGATATATGATATATGGTGTATGATGTATGATTTATGATGTATGATGTATGAAGTATGATGTATGATGTATGATGTATGATGTATGATGTACGATTTAAGATTTATGATGAATGATGAACGACTTATGTGGTTCGATGTATGATGTATGATGTAAGATGTAAGATGTATGATATATGTTGTTTGATGTATGATGTATGATGTATGATGGTTGATGCAGGGTGTATGATGAACGATGTATGATGAACGATGTGTGAAGAACGATACATGATGAACGATGTATTGTGACCGATGTATGGTGAATTATGGATGATGAACGATGTATGAGCAAAGTTGTATGACGAAGGATGTATGAAGGTCGATGCATGATGAACGATGGATGAAGTACGACTTATGATGGTCGATGTATGATGAATGATGTATGGTGAACGATGTATGATGAACGACGTATGATGTGTGATGTATGATGTATGATGTATGATGTATGATGTATTATGTGTGAAGAACGTTGTATGTTGAACGATGTACCATGCATGATGTATGATGTATGACCAATAATGGACGATGAATGGTGAACGTTGTATGATGAACGATGTATGATGAACGATGTATGAGGAACGATGTATGACGAACGATGTATGACAATCGATGTATGATGAACGAAGTATGAGGAACGATTTTGTGATTGTCGATGTATGACGTACGATGTATGTGGAACGATGGATGATGAATGATGTATGATGTATGATGTATGATGTATGATGATTGGTGTATGATGTATGATGTATGAAGTATGATGTATGATGAACGATGTATGATGAACGATGTATGATGACGTATGCATCATGAACGGTGTTTGATGTACGATATATGATGTCCGATGGATGATGACGTACGTATTATGAACGATGTATGATGTACGATGTATGATGTATGATGTATGATGCGTGATGTACGATGTACGATGTATAAAGGACGATGTGTGATGAACGATGTTTGACGAAAGTTGTATGATGAACGATGTATGATGTATGATGTATGATGTATGATGTATGATGTATGCTGTCTGATGTATGATGAACGATGTATGATGAACGATGTACGATGAACGATGTACGATGAACGATGTACTGTGAACGGAGTATGATCAGCGATGTATGATGAGCGATGTATGGTGTACGATTGATGATGACAGATCTATGATGTATGACGTATTATGTTTAACGAATGATGTATGATGAACGATGCATGTAGTACGATGTATGATGTATGATGTATTATATATGATGCATTATGTTTGATGCATGATGCATGATGCATGATGTATTATGCATGATGTATGATGTATGATTCTTGATGTATGATGCATGATGTATGATGCAGGATGTATAATGTCTGATGTGTAGTGAACGATGTATGGTGAACGACGAATGATGACCGGTGTATGTTGGACGATGTTTGTTGAACGATATATGATGACCGATGAATGATGACCGATGTATGATGAACGATGCATTACGCATGATGTATTAAGTATGATGTATGATATATGATGTTTGATTTATGATGTATGGTGTATGATGTATGATGTATGATATGTGATGAAAGATGTATGATGGGGTATGAACCGGGTATGATGAGAGATGTATGGTGAACGCTGTATGATCACCGGTGTATGGTGAACGATTTATGATTGACGATGTATCAAGACCGATATATGGTGTATGATGTAAGATGTATGATGTATGATGTATGATGCATGATGCATGATGTATGATGTATGATGTATGATGTGTGATGTATGATGTATGATGTATGATATATGATGTATGATGTGTGATGAAATATGTATGATGTACGGTGTATGATGAAAGATGTATGATGTACTATATATGGTCACCGATGTATGATGAACGATGTATGATGAACGATGTATGATGAACGGGGGATGACATACGATGTATGATGTATGATGTATGGTATATGATGCATGATGCGTGATGCATGATGTATGACGCATGATATATGATATATGATGCATGATGTGTGATGCATGATATATGATGCAGGATGCATGATGCCTGTTGTATGATGAACGACGTGTGATGAGCGTTGTATGATGAACTTTGTACGATTAACGTTGTATGATGGACGATGAATGATGAACGATGTATGATGAACAAAGTATGATGTTTGATGTATGATGTATGATGCATGATAAATTATTTATGTTGTATGATTTATGATGTATGATGTGTGATGTATGACCTATGATGTATGATGTATGATTTATAATGAATGATGTATGATGTTTGATTAATGATGTATTATGTTTGATGTATGATGTGTGATGACCGATTAATGTTGAACGATGCATGTCGTACGATGTACGATATATGATGTATGATATACGATGCATGATGTGTGATGCATGATGTATGATGCACGATGGATGATGTATGATTCATGATGTATGATGCATGATGTATGATGCAGGATGTATGATGTCTGATGTGTAATGAATGATGTATGGTGAACTAAGTATTATTACCGATGTATGTTGAACGATGTTTGTTGAGCAATACATGATGACCGATGAATTATGACCGATGAATGATGAAAGATGTATGACGTATGATGTATGATTTATGATGTACTATGTATGATGTATGGTGTATGATGAAATATGTATGAAGAACGGGGTATGATGGGAGATGTATGGTGAACGATGTATGATCAGCTGTGTATGATGAAAAATTTATGATGAGCGATGTATGGTGACCGATTTATGATGTATGATGTATGACGTTTGAGTTATGATTTGTGAAGTATGATGTATGATGTATAATGTATGATGTATGATGTGTGATGTATGATGTATGATGCATGATATATGATGTATGATGAATGATGAAGGATGTATGAAGAACGGTGTATGATGAAAGTTGTATGATGAACGATGTAAGATCACCGATATATTATGGACGACGTCTGTTGAACGATTCATGATGAACTATGTACGATGAACGATGAGTTATGTCCGATGCATGATGACCGATATATGATGAACGATTCATGTCGTACGATGTATGATGTATGGTGTATATTATATGATGCATGATGTATGTTGCATCATGTATGATGCATTATGTATGATGTATGATGCATGAAGTCTGATGCATGATATATGATGCCGAATGTATTATGTCTGATGTATGATGGACGACGTATGATGAACGATGTATGATGGACGATGTATGATGGACGATGTATGATGGACGATGTATGATGGACCATGTATGATGGACGATATATGATTAACGATGTATGATGACCGATGTATGATGACCGATGTATGATGAACGATGTGTGATGTACGATTTATGATGTACGATGCATGTAGAACGATGAATGATGTATGATGTATTATATATGATGCATGATGCATGATGAATTATGTATGATGCATGATGGATGTTGTATGGTACATGATGTATGATGCATGATGTATGATGCAGGATGTATAATATCTGATGTGTAATGAAGGATGTATGATGAACGACGTATAATGACCGTTGTATGTTGGACGCTGTTTGTTGAACGATATATGATGCCCGATGAATTATGCCCGATGTATGATGAACGATGTATGACGAATGATATATGATGTAGGATGTGTGATGTATGATGTATGATGTATGATATATGATATAAGATGTATGATGTGTGATGAAAGATGTATGATGAACGGTGTCTGATGAAAGATGTATGATGAACCATGTATGATCACCGATGTATGGTGAACGAAGTATGATGAACGATGTATGATGAACGATGTATTTTGAGCGATGTATGATGACCGATATATGATGAACGATGGATGTCGTACGGTGCATGATGTATGCTGTATAATAAAAGATGCATGATGTATGATACATGATGTATGATGCATGATGTATGATTTATGATGCATGATGTATGATGCATGATATATGACGCAGGATGTATGATGAACGTTGTTTGAAGAACGATGTTTGATTTTTGACGTATGATGTATGATGCATGACGAACCCTGTATAATGAAATATGTATGATGAACTATGTATGTTAAACGATGTATAATGACCGATGTATGAAGAACGATGTATGATGAACGATGTATGATGAACGATGTGTGACGAACGATACATGATGAACGATGTATTGCGACCGATGTATGGTGAACGACGTATGATGACCGATGTATGTTGGACGATATTTGTTGTGCGATATATGATGACCGATGTATTATGACCGATGTATGATGAACGATGTATGACGTATGATGTATGATGTATGATGTACGATGTATGATGTATGATGAATTATATATGATATATGATGTATGACGTGTGATGAAATATGTATGATGGACGGTGTATGAATAAAGATGTATGATGAACGATGTATGATCACCGATGTATGATGAACGATGTATGATGTATGATGTGTGATGTATGATGTATGATGTATGATGTATGATGTATGGTGTATGATGTATGATGTATGATGTATGATGTAGTATGTATGACGAACGATGTATGATGAACGATGTATGATGATCGATGTATGATGAACTATCAATGGTGAACGATGTATGCTGAACGATATATGTTGAACGATGTATGATGAAAGATGTTTGATGAACGATGTATGATGTATGATGTATGATGTATGATGTATGCTGCATGATGCATGATGTATGATGCATGATGTATGACGTATGATGTATGTAGAACGTTGTACAATGAACGATGTAAAATGAACAATGTATGGAGAACGATGTTTGACGATCGATATATGTTGAACCATGTATGATGAAAGATGCTTGATGAACGATGTATGATGTATGATGTATGGTGTATGATGTATGCTGCATGATGCATTATGTGTGATACATGATGTATGTCGTATGATGTATGTAGAACGATGTACAGTGAACGGTGTATAATGAACGATGTATGATGGACGATGTATGATGTATGATGTGTGATGTATAATGTATGATGAACGATGTATGTTGTATGATGTATGATGTATGATGTATGCTTCATTTAGCATGATGTATGAAGCATGATGTATGACGTATGATGTATGTAGAACGATATACAGTGAACGATGTATAATGAACGAAGTATGGTGAACGATGTATGACGATCGATGTGTGTTGAACGGTGTAGGATGAAAGATGTTTGATGAACGATATATGATGGACGATGTATGATGAACGATGTCAGATGAACGGTGGATGATGATCGATATGTGATGAACCATGTATGACGTATGATAAATGGTGTATGATGTATGATGTATAATGTATGATGTATGGCGTATGATGTATGATGTATGGTATATGATGTATGTTGTATGATGTATGGTGTATAATGTATGTTGTTTGATGTCTGATGTATGATGTATGATGTATGATGTATGATGTCTAATGAAAGATGAACGATGTATAATGAACGATGCATGATGACCGATGTATGATGAACGATATATGGCGTATGATGTCTGACGTATGATGTATCATGTATGATGTATGATGTATGATGTATGTTGTATGATCTATGATGAACGATGTATGATGTATGGTGTATGATGTATGATGTATGATGTAGGATGAACGATGTACGATGAACTATGTATGTGTATGATGTATGTATATGTTGGGGGATGTATGATGAACGATGTATGATGAACGATGTATGATGAACGATTTGTGATGTACGATCAATGGTGAACGATGTATGATGTACGTATATATTGAACTATGTATGAAGAATGATGTTTGATGAACGATGTATGATGGACGATGTATGATGAACGGTTTATATTGAACTATGTTTGATGAACGGTGAAAGATGAACGATGCATGATGAATGATGAATAATGCACTATGTATGATGGCCGATGGTTGATTTACCATGGACGATGTTTGATGTATGATGTGTGATGTTCGATATATGATTTGTGATATATGATGTATGACGTACCATGTATGATGTACGATGTATGTTGTATGATGTATGATGTATGATATATGATGAATGGTGTATGACGTATGATGAATGATGTATGATGAACGATATACGATGAACTATGTACGATGTATGGTGTATGATGTATAATGTATGATGTATGATGTATGATGTATGCTGCATGATGCATGATGTATGATGTATGATGTATGCTGTATGATGCATGATGTGTGATGCCTGATGAATGACGTATGATGTATGTAGAACTATGTATAATGAACGATGTATAATGAGCGGTGTGTGGAGAACGATGTATGACGAACGATGTGTGGTGAAAAATATACGATGTATGATGTATGATGTATGCTGTATGATGCCTTATGTATGATGCATGATGTATGATGCATGATATATGATGCAAGATGTGTGATGAACGGTGTATGATGACAGATGCTTGATGCACGAAGTTTGATGTACGGTTTATGATGAACGATGTGTGATGAACCATGTATGATGTATGATGTATGGTGCATGATGTATGATGTATGATGTATGATGTATGGCGTATGATGTATGATTTATGATGTATGATGTACGATGTATGATATATGGTGCATGATGTATGATGTATGATGTCTGATGTATGATGTATGATGTATGATGTATGATGTATGATGTCTGATGAAATTTGTATGATGACCGAAGTATGATGAACGATGTATGATGAACGATGTATGATGAACGACGTGTGATGAACGATATATGATGGACGATGTATGACGACCGATGTATGATGAACAATGAACAATGTATTATATATGATGTATGATGTATTACGTATGATGTATTATGTATGATGTATGATGTATGATTTATGATGTATGATGTATAATGTTTGATATATGATGTGTTATGTATGATGTATGGTGTATGATGTATAATGTTTGATGTATGATGTATGATGTATGATGTATTGTGTATGATGTATGATGTATGATGTATGATGTATGATGTATGATGTATGCTGTATGATGCCTTATGTATGATGCATGTTGTATAATGTATGATGTATAATGCACGATGTATGATGAATGATGTATGTTGACAGATGTATTATGAATGGTGTTTGATGAACGGTGTATGATGAACGACGTGTGATGAACGATGTATGATTTATGATGTATGGTGTATGATGTATGATGTATAATGTATGATGTATTATGTATGATGTATCATGTATGATGTCAGATGTATGATGGACGAAGTATGATGAACGATGTATGATGAACGATGTATGACGTATGATGTACGATGTATGATGTATGATGTATGATGTATGTTGTAGGATGTATGATGTACGATGTATGATGAACGATGTTTGAGGAACGGTGTATGATGTACGATGTGTGATGAACCATGTCTGACGTATGACATATGGTGTATAATGTATGATATATAATGTATGATTTATGGCGTATGATGTATGATGCATGATGTATGATGCATGATGTATGACGTATGGTGTATGATGCATGTTGTCTGATGTCTGATGTATTATGTGTGATGTATGATGTATGATGTCTAATGAAAGATGAACGTTGAATTATGAACGATGCATGATGACCGATGTATGATGAACGATATATGGCGTATGATGTCTCATGTATGATGTATGATGTATGATGTATGTTGTATGATCTATGTTGTATGATGAATGATGTATGGTGTATGATGTATGATATATGATGTACGATGAACGATGTATGATGAACGATGTATGATGAACGTTGTGTGATGATCGAAGTATGATGAACGATCAATGGTGAACGATGTATGGTGAACGATGTATGTTGAACGATGTATGATGAAAGATGTTTGATGAACGATGTATGATGTATGATGTATGCTTCATGATGCATGATGTATGGTGCATGATGTACGACGAATGATGTATGCAGAAAATGTACAATGGACGATGTATAATGAACGATGTATGGTGAACGATGTACGACGAGCGACTTATGTTGAACGATGTATGATGGAAGATGTTTGATGAACCATGTATGATGTTTGATGTATGATGTATGATGTGTGCTGCATAATGCATGATGTATGACGTATGATGTATGTAGAACGATGTACAATGAACGGTGTATAATGAACGATGTATGGTGGACGATGTATGACGAACGATGTGTGGTGAACGATGTGTGTGGAACGATGTATGATGGCCTATGTATGATGACCGATATATAATGACCGATATATGAAGGACGGAGTATGATGTAAGATGTATGATGAACGATGTATGAATTGTGATGTATGTTGTATGATTTATGATGAACGATGTATGACGAACGATGTATGTTGAACGGTGTAGGATGAAAGATGATTGATGAACGATGTATGATGTATGATGTATGATGTATGATGTCTAATGAAAGATGAACGATGTATTATGAACCATGCATGACGACCGATGTATGATGAACGATATATGGCGTATGATGTCTGACGTATGATGTATCATGTTTGATGTATGATGTATGATGTATGTTGTATGATCTATGATGTATGATGCATGATGCATGATTATGATGCATGAATTTAGACGTATGATGTATGTTGAACTATGTACGATGAACGAGTTATGATGAACGATGTATGGTGATCGATGTATGACGAACGATGTATGATGAACGATGTATGATGTATGATGTATGATGTATGATGTATGCTGTATGATGCATGATGCATGATGCCTGATGAATGACGTATGATGTATGTAAAACTATGTATAATGTACGGTGCATGGTGAACGAATTATGCCGAACGATGTGTGGTGAACGATATATCATGTATGTTGTATGATGTATGCTGTATGATGCCTTATGTATGATGCATGATGTATGGTGCATGATGTAAGATTCAAGATGAATGATGAACGATTTTATGATGATAGATGTATGACGAACGATGTTTGATGAACGGTGTATGATGAAAGACGTGTGATGAGCCATGTATGATGTATGATGTATGGTGTATCATGTATGATGTATGATGTATGATGTATGGCGTATGATGTATGATGTATGATGTATGTTGTATGATGTATGATGTATGATGTATGATGTATGGTGTATGATGTATGATGTATGATGTCTGATGTATGATGTATGATGTATGATGTATGCAGTATGATGTATGATGAACGATCGAAGACGGACGATGTATGATGAACGTTATATGATGAACGATGAAGGATATATGATATATGACGTATGATGTATGATGTATGATGTACGATGTATGATATATGATGTATGATGTATAATGTCTGATGTATGATGAACGGTGTATGGTGGACGATGTATGATGAACGATGTATGAAGGACGATGTATGATTGCCGATGCATGATGACCGATGTATGATATCCGATGTATGATGAACGACGACCAATATATGATGTATGTTGTATGTTGTATGATGTATGATGTATGACGTAAGATGTATGATGTATGATGTTTGATTTATAATGTATGGTGTATTATGTTTGATGTATGATGTATGATGTCAGATGAATGATGAACGATGTATGATGAACGATGTATGATGAACGATGTATGATGTATTATGTATGATGTATGATGTATGATGTATCATGTATGATGTATCATGTATGATGTATGATGTATGATGTATGTTGTAGGATGTATGATGAACGATGTATGATGAACGATGTATGATGAACGATGTATGATGAACGATGTATGATGGACGATGTATGATGAACGATCAATGGTGTACGATGTATGATGAACTATGTATGATGGACGGTGAACGATGAACGATGTATGACGAATGATGAATGATGCACTATCTATGAAGTCCGATGATTGATATAACGTGAACGATGTATGATGTATGATGTGTGATGTTCGATATATGATGTGTGATATATGATGTATGACGTACGATGTATGATTTACGATGTATGTTGTATGATGTATGATGTGTGATATATGATGTATGGTGTATGATGTATGATGAATGATGTAGGATGAACGATATACGATGATCGATGTTTGATGAATGATGTATGATTTATGATGTATGATTTATGATGGACGATGCATGATGAACGATGTATGATGTATGACGTATGATGTGTGATGTATGATGTATGATGACGATAGGAGACGGACGATTTATGATGAACGGTATATGATGAAAGATGTATGATGTATGATATATGATGTATGATTTATGAAGTGTGTTTTATTTTGTATGATGTATGATATATGATGTATGATGTATGATGTATGATGTATGATGTCTGATGTATGATGAACGATGTATGATGAACGGTGTATGGTGAACGATGTATGATGAACGATATATCATGACCGATGAATGATGGCCGTTGTATGATGAACGATGTATGATGACTGATGAATGATGAACGGTGTATGATTTACGACGTATGATGAGCGATGTATGATGTATGAAATATGTTGCATGATGTTTGATGAACGATCTATGATGGACGATGTAGGATGAACGATAAATGATAAACGATGTATGATGTATGATGAACGATGTGTGATACATGATGCATAATGTATGATGAACGATGTGTGATGTATGATGCATGATGTATGTTGTTTGATGCAAAATGAACTCTGTATGATGAACGATGTATGATGAGCGATGTATGATTCCAGATGTATGATGAACGATATAAAATGAAAAATGTTTGATGAACGATGAGTTATGAACGATGAATGATGGCCGATGTATGATGGACGGTGAATGATGGACGATGTATGATGCATGACGTATGTTGTATTACGTATTATGTATGATGTATGATGTCAAATGAAGTGTGAACGATGTATGATGAACGATGGATAATGACCGATGTATGATAAACGATATATGGCGTATGATGTGTGACGTATGATGTATCATGTACGATGTATGATGTATGAAGCATGTTGTATGATATATGATGTATGATATATGATGTATGATGTATGATGTATGATGTATGGTGTATGATGTGTGATGTGTGATGTATGTTGTATGATGTGTAATGTATGATGTATAATGTATGATGTACGTTGTATGATGTCAGATGAATGATGAACGATGTATGATGAATGATGTACGATGTATGATGTAAGATATATGATGTATGATTTATGATGTATGACGTATGATGCATGATGCTAATGTATGACGTAGGATGTATGAGGAACGATGTATGATGAACGATGTATGCTGAACGATGAATTATGAACGATGTATGATGAACGACTTATGATGTACTATGTATGATGTGTGATGTATGATGTATGATGTTTGATGTATGATGTGTGAGGACCGATGTATGATGAAGGATGTATGATGAGCGATGTATGCGAATGATGTATGACGAACGATGTATGATGTGTGATGTATGTTGTAAGATGAGTGATGGACGATGCATGATGACCGATGTATGATGACCGTAGGATGATGACATATGTCTGACGAAAGATGAACGATGTTTGTTGTATAATGTATGATATATGATGGATGATGTATGACGTATAATGTATGATGTATGATGTATGATGTATGATGTATGACGTATGATATATGATGTATGATGTATGATGTATGGTGAATGATGAATGATGAATGATGTATGATGTGTGACGTATGATATATGATATATGATGTATGATGTATGATGTATGATGTTTGATGTAATATGGATCGTGTACGATGCATGGTGTATGATGTAGGATGAACGATGTGTGATGAACGAAGCATGATGTATGATGTATGATACATGCTGTATGTTGTATGATGAATGATGATTGACGTTTGATGGACGAGTTATGTTGAACGACGTATGATGTATGATGAAAGATGTATGATGTACGATATATGATGTATGGTGCATGATGTATAATGTATAATGTATGATGTATGGTGTATGATGTATGATGTAGCGTGTATGATGTATGATGTATGATGTCTGATGAATGATGAACGATGTATGATGAACGGTGTATGATGAACGATGTATGATGACAGAAGGATGTTGAGCGATCTATGGCGTATTATGTATGACGTATGATGCATGATGTATGATGTATCATGTATGATGTATGTTGAATGGTGTATGATGTATGATATATGATGTATGGTGTATGATGTATGTTGTATGATGTAGGATGGACGATGTACAATGAACTATGAATGATGTACGATTTATGATGCATGATGTATGATGTATGATGAACGATGTGTGATGAACGATGTATGATGTACGATGTATTCTGTATGATGTATGATGAACGACATATGATGGAGTGTGTATGATGAACGATATATGATGAAAGATGTATGATGTATGTGGCATGATGTATGATGTATGATGGGCGATGTATGATGTATCAAGTGTGTTGTATGATGATTGATGGACGATATAAGATGGACGATATATGATGAACCATATACGATAAGCGATGTATGATGTATGATGTATGATGTATGATGTTTGATGTATGATATATGATGTATCATGTCGGATGTATGATGTATGATGTAAGTTGTAGGATGTATGATGAAAGATGTATGATGAACGATGTATGATGAACGATGTATTATGATCGATGTATGATAAACGATTAATGGTGAACGAAGTATGATGAACGATATATGTTGAACGATGTATGATGAAAGATGTTTGATGGACGATATATGATGGACGATGTATGATGAACGATGTATGATGAACTATGTATGATGGACGGTGAACGATGAACGATGTATGACGAATGATGAATGATGGACTATGTATGATGTCCGTTGATTGATATACCGTGAACGATGTATGATGTATGATTTGTGATGTTCGATACATGATGTGTGATATATGATGTATGACGTACGATGTATGATGTACGATGTATGTTGTATGATGTATGATGTATGATATATGATGTATGGTGTACGATGTATGTTGTATGATGTATGATGTATGATATATGATGTATGATATATGATTTAAGATATATGATGTATGATGAAAGATGCATGATGAACGATGAATGATGTATGATGTATGATGAATGTTGTATGATGTATGATGTATGCTGTATGATGCATGATGTATGATGCCTGATGAAAGACGTATGATGTATGTAGAAATATGTGTAATGAATGATGCACAATGTACGCTGTATGGTGAACGATTTATTACGAACGATGTGTGGAGAACGATATATGATGTATGATGTATGATGTATGCTGTATGATGCCTTATGTATGATGCATGATGTATGATGCATGATGCATGATGTCAGATGTATGATGAACGATGTATGATGTATGATGTATGATGTATGATGTCAGATGTATGATGAACGATGTATGATGAACGATGTGTGGTGAACGATGTATGACGAACGATGTGTGCTGAACGATGTATGATGATAGATGTATGATGACAGATGTATGATGAATGATGTTTGATGGACGGTGTATGATGAACGACGTGTGATGAACGATGTATGACGTGTTTAGTATGGTGTATGATGTATGATGTATAATGTATGATGTATGGTGTATGATGTATGATGTATGATGTATGATGTATGATGTATGGTGTCTGATGTATGATGTATGATAACCGTTGTATGATGTATGATGTATGATGTTAGATGTATGATGGAATATGTATGATGACCGATGTATGATGAACAATGTATGATGGACGATTTATGATGAACGACGTGTGATGCACGATGTGTGATGGACGATGCATGATGAACGATGTATGATGACCGATGTTTGATGACCGATGCACAATTTATGATTAATGACGTATGATGTATGACGTATGATGCATGATGTATGATATATGAAGTATGATGTATGATGTATGATGTATGATGTATGATATATGACGTGTGATGTGTGATGCATGGTGTATGATGTATATTGTATGATGTATGATGTATGACGTATGATGTATGGTGTCTGATGTATGATTTATGATGTATGATGTATGATGAACGATGTATGGAGAACGATGTATGATGATCGATGTATGATGTGTGATGAATGATGTATGATGTATGATGTAAGGTGTATGATGTACAATCTATGATGTATGATGTTTGATGTATGAAGTATTATATATGGTGTATGATGTATGATGCATGATGTATGATGTAAGATGAACGATGAATGATGAACAATGTATGACGAGCGAGGTATGATGCACAATGTATGACGAACGATGTATGATGAACTGTGTATAATGTATGATGAATGTTGTAGGATGTATGATGAACGATGTTTTATGGACGAGGTATGTTGAACGGTGTGTGATGAACGTTGCATGGTGTATGAAGCATGATGTATGATGTATGAAGCCTGATGTACGAAGTATGACGAACGATGTCGGATGATCGATGTATGATGTATAATGAATGAAGTATGATGAACGTTATATGATGTATGATGTATGATGAACGATCTATGATGGACGGTGTATGATGACCGATGTATGGAGACCGATGTATGATGACCGATAAATGATGACCGATGTATAATGAACGATGAACAATGAATGTTGTATGATGATCAATCTATGATGTCTGATGTACGATGTATGATGAACGATGTATGGTGACCGATGTATGATGAACGGTTTAAGATGTACTTTGTATGATGTATGACGTATGATGTAAGATGAACGGTTTATGATGAACGATGTATGATGTACGGTGTATAATGAGCGATGTATGATGAACGACGTATGATTTATGATGTATGTTGTGTGATGTATCGTGTACGACATATGATGGACGATCTATGATGAGCGATATATCATGAATGATGTATTATTTATGATGTATGGTGTATGAAGTATGATGCATGATGAATGATGTATGATGAATGATGAATGATGCACTATGTATGATGGCCGAGGGTAGATATACCATGAACTATGTATGATGTATGATGTGTGACGTTCGATATATGATTTGTTATGTATTTTGTATGACGTACGATGTATGATGTACGATGTATGTTGTGTGATGTATGATGTAGGATATATGATGTATGGTGTATGATGTATGATGTATGATGAATGATGTATGACGAACGATTTACGATGAACTATGCATGATGTATGGTGTATGATGTATGATGAACGATGTGTGATGTATGATGCATGATGTATGATTTTTGAAGCAAGATGAACTCTGTATGGTGAACGATGTATGATGATCGATGTTTGATGCCAGATGTATGATGAACGATGTAAAATGAACGATGTTTGATGAACGAGGAGTGACGAACGATGAATGATGTCCGATATATGATGAGCAATGTATAATGCCCGATATATGATGAACGGTGTGTGATGAAAGATATATGATGGACGATGTATGATTTATGATGTATGTTGTATGATGTATGATGAACGATCTATGTTGGACGGTGTATCATGAAGGATATATGATGAACGATGAATGATGTATGATGTATGATGTATGATGTATGATGTATGACAAACGATGTATGTTGACCTATGTATGATGAACGAAGTACGGTGAACGATGAATGATGTACGATGAAAGATGAACGATGTAACTTGAAATATGTATGATGAACGGTGTATGATGAACGATGTATGATGGACGATATATGATGAACGATGTATGATGAATGATGTATGATGTATTATGTATGATGAATGTTGTATGATGTATGATGTATGGTGTACGATGTATGATGTATGATGTATGATGTATGATGTATGATGTATGGTGTATGATGCCTTATGTATGATGCAAGTTTTATAATGTATGATGTATGACGCACGATGTATGATGAATGATGTATGATGTCAGATATATGATGATCGATCTTTGATGAACGGTGTATGATGAACTATGTGTGATGAACTGTGTATGATGTATGATGTATGGTGTATGATGTATGATGTATGTCGTCTGATGTATGATCTATGATGTATGATGTATGATGTATGATTTATGATTTATGATGTATGATGCATGATGAACGATAGTAGACGGACGGTGTATGATGAACGATATATGATGAACGATGAATGATATATGACATATGATGTATGATGTATGATGTACGATGTATGATGTAAGATGTATGATATATGATGTGAGATGTATAATGTCTGATGTATGATGTACGGTGTGTGGTGGTCGATGTATGATGACCGATGTATGATGACATATGAATGATGAACGATGTGCGATGACCGATTAATGATAGAAGGTGTATGATGTACGATGTATGATGGGCGATGTATGATGTATCAAGTGTGTGTGATGAATGATATATGATGTATGATGCATGAAATACGATGCATGATGCAAGATGAACTCTGTATGATGAACGATGTATGACGAACGATGTATGATGCCTGATGTATGATGGACGATGTATTGTGAAAGATGTTTGATGAACGATGTGTGTGGATCATTGTATGATGGCCGATGTATGATGACTGATGTGTAATGACCGATATATAATGAACGGTGTATGATGTAAGATGGATGAAGGACGATGTATGAATTGTGATGTGTTTTGTATGATGTATGATGAACGATCTAAGTAGGACGATATATGATGAACGATATATGATGAACGATGGCTGATGTATGATATATGATGTATGATGTGTTGTTTATGACGAATGATGTATGATAAACGACGTATGATGTACTATGTATGATGAACAATGTATGGTGCACGATGTACGATGAACGATGAATTATGGACGATGAAAATCGAACTATGTATGATAAACGGTGTACGATGAGCAATGTATGATGGACGTTGTATTATGAATGATGTCTGATGAACGATGTATGATGAACGATGAATGGTGAACGATGTATGATGTATGATGTATGATGTTTGATGTATGATGTATGATGTATCATGTCGGATGTATGATGTATGATGTATGATGTTTGATGTATGATGTATGATGTATCATGTCGGATGTATGATGTATGATGTATGTTGTAGGATGTATGATGAAAGATGTATGATGGACGATGTATGATGAAAGATGCATTATGATCGATGTATGATGAACGACTAACGGTGAACGAAGTATGATGAACGATATAAGTTGAACGATGTATGATGAAAGATGTTTGATGAACGATATATGATGGACGATGTATGATGAACGATGTATGATGAACTATGTATGATGGACGGTGAACGATGAACGATGTATGACGAATGATGAATGATGCACTATGTATGATGTCCGATGATTGATATACCGTGAACGATGCATGATGTATGATGTGTGATGTTCGATACATGATGTGTGATATATGGTGTATGACGTACGATGTATGATGTACGATGTATGTTGTATGATGTATGATGTATGATATATGATGTATGGTGTACGATGTATGTTGTATGATGTATGATGTATGATATATGATGTATGGTGTATGATGTATGATGAATCATGTAGGATGAACGATATACGATGATCTATGTTTGATGTATGATATATGATTTAAGATATATGATGTATGATGAAAGATGCATGATGAACGATGTATGATGTATGATGTATGATGAATGTTGTATGATGTATGATGTATGATGTATGATGTATGCTGTATGATGCATGATGTATGATGCCTGATGAAAGACGTATGATGTATGTAGAAATATGTGAAATGAATGATGTACAATGTACGCTGCATGGTGAACGATGTATGACGAACGATGTGTGGAGAACGATATATGATGTATGATGTATGATGTATGCTGTATGATGCATTATGTATGATGCATGATGTATGATGCATGATGTATGATGTCAGATGTATGATGAACGATGTATGATGTATGATGTATGATGTATGATGTATGGTGTATGATGTATGATGTGTTATGTATGATGTATTATGTATGATGAATGATGTATGATGTCAGATGTATGATGAACGATGTATGTTGAAAGATGTGTGGTGAACGATGCATGACGAACGATGTGTGATGAACGATGTATGATGAATGATTTATGATGTATGATGTATGATGTATGATGTATGATGTATGATGCCTTATGTATGATGCATGATGTATGATGCATGATGTATGATGCATGATGTATGATGTCAGATGTATGATGAACGATGTATGATGTATGATGTATGATGTATGATGTATGGTGTATGATGTATGATGTATGATGACCGTTGTATGATGTATGATATATGATGTAAGATGTATGATGAACTTTGTATGATGACCGATGTATGATGAAAAATGTATGATGGACGATTTATGATGAACGACGTGTGATGCACGATGTGTGATGGACGATGCATGATGAACGATGTACGATGACCGATGTTTGATGACCGATGCACAATTTATGATTAATTACGTATGATGTATGACGTATGATGTATGATGTATGATATATGAAGTTGATGTATGATGTATGATGTATGATGTATGATTTATGATGTTTGATGTATGATGTATGATGTATCATGTCGGATGTATGATGTATGATGTATGTTGTAGGATGTATGAGGAACGATGTATAATGAACGATGTATGATGAACGATGTATTATGTTCGTTGTATGATGAACGAATAATGGTGAACGAAGTATGATGAACGATATATGTTGAACGATGTATGATGAAAGATGTTTGATGAACGATGTATGATGGACGATGTATGATGAACGATGTATGATGAACTATGTATGATGGACGGTGAACGATGAACGATGTATAACGAATGATGAATGATGCACTATGTATGATGTCCGATGATTGATATACCGTGAACGATGTATGATGTATGATGTGTGATTTTCGATACATGATGTGTGATATATGATGTATGACGTACGATGTATGATGTACGATGTATGTCGTGTGATGTATGATGTATGATATATGATGTAAGGTGTATGATGTATGATGAATGATGTAGGATGAACGATATACGATGATCTGTTGTTTGATGTATGATATATGACTTAAGATATATGATGTATGATGAAAGATGCATGATGAACGATGTGTGATGTATGATGTATGATAAATGATGTATGAGGTATGATGTATGATGTATGATGTATGCTGTATGATGCATGATGCATGATGCCTGAAGAAAGACGTATGATGTATGTAGAGAGACGTGTAATGAATGATGTACAATGTACGCTGTATGGTGATCGATGTATGACGAACGATGTGTGGAGAACGATATATGATGTATGATGCATGATGTATGCTGTATGATGCCTTATGTATGATGCATGATGTATGATGCATGATGTATGACGTCAGATGTATGATGAACGATGTATGATGTATGATGTATGATGTATGATGTATGGTGTATGATGTATGATGTGTAATGTATGATGTATTATGTATGATGAATGATGTATGATGTCAGATGTATGATGAACGATGTATGATGAACGATGTGTGGTGAACGATGTATGACGAACGATGTGTGATGAACGATGTATGATGAATGATATATGATGTATGATGTATGATGAACGATATATGATTGACGATGGCTGATGTATGATATATGATGTATGATGTATTGTTTATGATGAATGATGTAT
This sequence comes from Tetragonula carbonaria, assembly GCA_032399595.1. NCBI lineage: Eukaryota > Metazoa > Arthropoda > Insecta > Hymenoptera > Apidae > Tetragonula > Tetragonula carbonaria. The sequence continues at coordinate 224,849 of JAUCRC010000023.1, forward strand.
GATAAACGACGTATGATGGACTATGTATGATGAACAATGTATGGTGCACGATGTACGATGAACGATGAATTATGGACGATATAAATCGAACTATGTATGATAAACGGTGTACGATGAGCAATGTATGATGGACGTTGTATTATGAATGATGTATGATGAGCGATGTATGATGAACGATGTATGATGAACGATGTATGATGTATGATGTATGATGTTTGATTTATGATGTATGATGTATCACGTCGGATGTATGATGTATGATGTATGTTGTAGGATGTATGATGAAAGATGTATGATGAACGATGTATGATGAACGATGTATTATGATCGATATATGATGAACGATTAATGGTGAACGAAGTATGATGAACGATATATGTTGAACGATGTATGATGAAAGATGTTTGATGAACGATATATGATGGACGATGTATGATGAACGATGTATGATGAACTATGTATGATGGACGGTGAACGATGAACGATGTATGACGAATGATGAATGATGCACTATGTATGATGTCCGATGATTGATATACCGTGAACGATGTATGATGTATGATGTGTGATGTTCGATACATGATGTGTGATATATGATGTATGACGTACTATGTATGATGTACGATGTATGTTGTATGATGTATGATGTATGATGTGTGATGTATGATGTATGATGTGTGGTGTATGATATATGATGTATGATGACCGTTGTATGATGTATGATGTTTGATGTAAGATGTATGGTGGACTTTGTATGATGACCGATGTATGATGAACGATGTATGATGGACGATTTATGATGAACGACGTGTGATGAACGATGTGTGATGGACGATGCATGATGAACGATATATGATGACCGATGTTTGATGACCGATGCACAATTTGTGATATATGACGTATGATGTATGACGTATGATGTATGATGTATGATATATGAAGTATGATGTATGATGTATGATGTATGATGTATGATATATGACGTGTGATGTATGATGCATGGTGTATGATGTATAATGTATGATGTATGATGTATGACGTATGATGTATGGTGTCTGATGTATGATGTATGATGTATGATGTATGATGTATGATGTATGGTGTCTGATGTATGATGAATGATGTCTGATATATGATGTATGATGTATGATATTTGATGTATGGTTTATGATGTATGATGTGTGATGTCTAGTGAAATGTGTACGATGTATGAAGAACGATGCATGATGACCGATGTGTGATGAACAATATATGGCGTATGATGTGTGACGTATGATGTATCATGTATGATGTAAGATGTATGATGTATTTTGTATGATCTGTGATGTATGATGTATCATGAATAATGTATGATGTATGACGTATGGTGTATGAAGTATGATGAATTATATATGATGTATGATGTATTATGTTTGACTTATGATGTATGATGTATGATGTATGATGTATGGTGTATGATGTATGATGAATGATGTCTGATGTATGATGTATGATGTATGATATATGATGTATGGTTTATGATGTATGATGTATGTTGTGTGATGAACGATCCAAGACGGACGACGTATGATGAAAGATGTATGATGAACGATGTATGATATATGGTGTATGATGTGTGATGTATGATGTATGATGTATGGTGTATGATGTATGATGTATAATGTATGATGTATGGTGTATTATGTATGATGCACGATGTTTGATGGATGATGTATGATGCTAGATGTATGATGAACGAAGTTTGAGGAACGGTGTATGATGAACTATGTGTGATGGACGATGTGTGATGTATGATGTATGGTGTATGATGTATGATGTATAATGTAAGATGTATGGTGTATGATGTATTATGTATGATGTATGATGTATGGTGTATGATGTATGATGTATGATGTACGATGTATGATGAACGATGTATGATCAGCGATGTATGGTGAACGATTTATGACGAACAACGTGTGATGAACGATGTATGATGGCCGATGTATGATGACCGATGTATAATGCCCGATATATGGTGAACGGTGTATTATTTACGATGTATGATGAGCGATGAATGATGTATGAAAAATGTTGTATGATGTTTGATGAACGATCTACGATGGACGATGTAAGATGAACGTCATATGGTAAACGACGTATGATGTATGATGTATGATGTATGATGAACGATGTATGATAAATGATGTATAATGTATGATGAACGATGTATGATGTATGATGTATGATGTATGGTGTATGATGCCTTATGTATGATGCATGTTGTATAATGTATGATGTATGACGCACGATGTATGATGAATGATGTATGATGTCAGATGTATGATGATCGATCTTTGATGAACGGTGTATGATGAACTATGTGTGATGAACTGTGTATGATGTATGATGTATGGTGTATGATGTATGATGTATAATTTATGATGAATGGTGTATGATGTATGATGTATGACATATGATGTATGATGTATGGTGTATGAGGTATGATGTATGTCGTCTGATGTATGATGTATGATGTATGGTGTATGATGTATGATTTATGATGTATGCTGCATGATGTATGATGTATGATGTAGGATGTATGATGAACGATGTATGACGGTCGATGTATGTTGAACGGTGTATGATGAACGATGTATGATGAACGACGTGTGATGAAAGATGTAACACGGACGATGTATGATGAACGATATATGATGACCGATGTTTGATGACAGATTCATTATGACCGATTTATGACGACCGATGTATGATGAACGACGAATGATGAACGATGTAACATGAACGATGCATGATGACCGATATATGATGAACGATATATTGCGTATGATGTATCATGTATGATGTATGATGTATGTTATATGTTTTATGATCTATGATGTATGATGTATGATGTATGGTGTGTGATGTATGATGTGTGATGTAGGATGAACGATATACCGTGAACTATGTATGATGTATGATATGTGATGTATGGTATATGATGTATGATGCATGATGTATGATGAACGATAGAGGACGGACGATGTATGATGAACGATATATGGTGAAAGAGGGATGATGTATGATATATGATGAATGATGTATGAAGTATGTTGTATGTTGTATGATGTATGATATATGATGTATGATGTATGATGTATGATGTATGATGTTTGATGTATGATGAACGAAGTATGATGAACGGTGTATGGTGAACGATGTTTGATGAACGATATATCATGACCGATGATTGATGCCCGATGTATGATGAACGATGTATGATGACCGATGAATGATGAACGGTTTATGATTTACGACGTATGATGATCGATGTATGATGTATGATATATGTTGTGTGATGTTTGATGAACGATCTATGGTGGACGATGTATGATGTATCAAGTGTGTTGTATGATGTTTGATGAACCATATAAGATGGACGATGTATGATGAACCATATATGATAAGCGATGTATGATGTATGATGTATGATGTATGATGTATGATGTATGATGAACGATGTATGATATATGATGAATAATATATGATGAACGATGTATGATTTATGATTCATGATATACGATGTATGATGCAAGATGTACTCTGTATGATGAACGATGTATGACGAACGATGTATGATGCCTGATGTATGATGGACGATGTATTGTGAACGATGTTTGATGAACGATGTGTGTGGAACGATGTATGATGGCCGATGTATGATGACTGATGTGTAATGACCGATATATAATGAACGGTGTATGATGCAAGATGGATGAAGGACGAGGTATGAAATGTGATGTATTTTGTATGATGTATGATGAACGATCTAAGTAGGACGATGTATGATGAACGATATATGATGGACGATGGCTGATGTATGATGTATGATGTATGATGTATTGTTTATGATGAATGATGTATGATAAACGACGTATGATGAACTATGTATGATGAACAATGTATGGTGCACGATGTTCGATGAACGATGATTTATGGCCGATGTAAATCGAGCTATGTATGATAATCGGTGTACGATGAGCAATGTATTATGGACGTTGTATTATGAATGATGTATGACGAACGATGTATGATGAACGATGTATGATGAACGATGTATGATGTATGATGTATGATGTTTGATGTATGATGTACGATGTATGATGTATGATGTATGATGTATGATGTATGATGTATGATGAACGATGTATGTTGAAAGATGTGTGGTGAACGATGCATGACGAACGATGTGTGATGAACGATGTATGAAGAATGATTTATGATGTATGATGTATGATGCCTTATGTATGATGCATGATGTATGATGCATGATGTATGATGACAGGTGTATGATGAACGATGTATGATGTATGATGTATGATGTATGATGTCAGATGTATGATGAACGATGTATGATGATAGATGTATGATGATAGATGTATGATGAATGATGTTTGATGGACGGTGTATGATGAACGATGTGTGATGAACGATGTATGACGTGTGATGAATGGTGTATGATGTATGATGTATAATGTATGATGTATGGTGTATGATGTATGATGTATGATGTATGATGTATGATGTATGGTGTATGATGTTTGATGTATGATGTATGATGTATGATGTATGAAGTGTGATGTATGATGCACGATGTGTGATGAACGATGTATGATGATAGATGTATGATGAATGATGATTGATGGACGGTGTATGATGAACGATGCATGATGAACGAAGTGTGATGAAAGATGTATGATGGACGATGTATGATGAACGATATATGATGACCGTTGTTTGATGACCGATGCATTATGACCGATGTATGACGACCGATGTATGATGAACGACGTATAATGAACGATGTAACATGAACGATGCATAATGACCGATGTATGATGAACGATATATGGCGTATGATGTGTGACGTATGATGTATCATGTATGATGTATGATGTATGATATATGTTTTATGATCTATGATGTATGATGTATGATGCATGGTGTGTGATGTATGATGTGTGATGTAGGATGAACGATATACGGTGAACTATGTATGATGTATGATGTGTGATGTGTGGTATATGATGTATGATGCATGATGTATGATGAACGATAGAGGACGGACGATGTATGATGAACGATATATGATGAAAGATGAATGATGTATGATATATGATGAATGATGTATGAAGTATGTTGTATGTTGTATGATGTATGATACATGATGTATGATGTATGATGTATGATGTATGATGTCTGATGTATGATGAACGATGTATGATGAACGGTGTATGGTGAACGATGTATGATGAACGATATATCATGACCGATGTTTGATGACCGATGTATGATGAACGATGTATGATGACCGATGAATGATGAACGGTGTATGATTTACGACGTATGATGAGCGATGTTTGATGTATGATATATGTTGTGTGATGATTGATGAACGATCTATGGTGGACGATGTATGATGTATCAAGTGTGTTGTATGATGTTTGATGAACGATATAAGATGGACGATGTATGATGAACGATGTATGACGTGTGATGTATGGTGTGTGATGTATGATGTATAATGTATGATGTATGGTGTGTGATGTATGATGTTTGATGTATGATGTATGATGTATGGTGTATGATGTATGATGTATGATGACCGTTGTATGATGTATGATGTATGATGTAAGACGTATGATGAACTTTGTATGATGACCGGTGTATGACGAACGATGTATGATGGACGATTTATGATGAACGACGTGTGATGAACGACGTGTGATGGACGATGCATGATGAACGATGTATGATGACCCATGTTTGATGACCGATGCACAATTTATGATATATGACGTATGATGTATGACGTATGATGTATGATGTATGACGTATGATGTATGGTGTCTGATGTATGATGTATAATGTATGATGTATGATGTATGGTGTCTGATGTATGATGTATCATGTATGGTGTATGATGTATGATTTATGATGTATGCTGTATGATGTATGATGTATGATGTAGGATGTATGATGAACGATGTATGACGGTCGATGTATGTTGAACGGTGTATGATGACCGTTGTATGATGAACAATGCATGATGACCGATGTATGATGAACGACGAACGATGTATGATGTATTATGTACCATTTATGATGGATGATGTATGATGCATGACGTATATTGTATGATATATGATGTATGATGTATGGTGTCTAATGAAAGGTGATCGATGTATGATGAACGATGCAAGATGACCGATGTATTATAATCGATATATGGCGTATGATATGTGACGTATGAAGTATCATGTATGATGTATGATGTATGAAGTATGTTTTATGATCTATGATGTATGATATATGATGAATGATGTGTGATGTATGACGTATGATGTATGATGTATGATGTTGGCTGTATGATGCATTATGTATGTTGCATGATGTATTATGTATGATGTATGATGCACGATGTATGATGAAAGATGTATGGTCATTGATGTATGATGAACGATGTATGATGAACGGTGAATGATGAACGATGTGTGATGAACGATGTATGATGTATAATGTATGGTGTATGATGTATGGTGTATGATGTATGATGTATAATGTATGATGTATGGTGTATGATAAATGATGTATGATGTATGGTGTATGATGTATAGTGTATGATGTATGATGTATGATGTCTGATGTATGATGTATGGTGTATGATGTATGGTGTCTAATGAAAGGTGAACGATGAGTGATGAACGACGCATGATGTCCGAAATATGATGAACAATATATGGCGTATGATGTGTGACGTTTTATTTATCATGTATGATGCATGATGTATGATGAATGTTGTATGATATATGATGTATGGTGAATGATGTATAATGTATGATGTATGATGTATGGTGTATGATGTATGATGAATTATGTGTGATGTATGATGTATGATGTATGATGTTTGACGTATGATGTATGATGTATGATGTTTGATATATGATGTATGGTGTATGATGTATGATATATGATGTATGATGTATGATGTACGATGTTTCTTGTATGATGTATGATGTATGATATATCTCGCATTGTGTATGATGTATGATGAATGAGGTCGGATGAACGATGTACGGTGAACTATATATTATGTATGATGTATGATGAATGAAGTATGATGTATGATGTACGATGTATGATGGACGAAGTATGATGTATGATGTATGATGTATGATGTATGATGTATGATGCATTATGTATGATGAATGATGTATTACGAATGATGTATGAAGCACGACGTATGATGAACGATGTATGGTGATAGATGTTTGATGAACGATGTATCATGAACGGTGAATGAGGAACGATGTGTGATGAACGATGTATGATGTGTGATGAATTGTGTATGATGTATGGTGTATGATATATGATGTATAATGTATGATGTATGGTGTATGATGTATGATGCACGATGTATGATGAATGATGTATGATGATAGATGTATGATGAACGATGTTTGAGGAACGGTGTATGATGATCTATGTGAGATGAACGATGAATGAAGCATGTTGTATGGTGTATGAAGTATGATGTATAATGTATGATGAATGGTGTATGGTGTATGATGTATGATGCACGATGTAGGATGAATGATGTATGATGATAGATGTATGATGAACGATGTTTGAGGAACGGTGTATGATGATCTATATGAGATGAACGATGAATGATGTATGATGTATGGTGTATGATGTATGATGTATAATGTATGATGAATGGTGTATGATGTATGATGTCTGATGTATGATGTATGATGTATGGTGTATGATATATGATGTATATTGTATGATGAATGGTGTATGATGTATGATGCACGATGTATGATGAATGATGTATGATGATAGATGTATGATGAACGATGTTTGAGGGACGGTGTATGATGATCTATGTGAGATGAACGATGAATGAAGTATGATGTATGGTGTATGATGTATGATGTATAATGTATGATGAATGGTGTATGATGTATGATGTCTGATGTATGATGATCGATGTATGGTGAATGAAGTATAATGAACGATGTATGATGTATGATGTATGATGAACGATATATGATGGACGGTGTAAGATGAACGATATATGGTGAACGGTGTATGATGTAAGATGTATGATGTACGATGTATGATGTCTGATGTACGATGTATGATGAACGATGTATGATGTATGTTGAAAGAAGTATAAATGACGATGTGTGATGTATGATGTATGATGTGTGATGCATGATATATGATGAACGATGTATGATGAAGGGGGTATGATGAACGACGTATGATGAATGATGTATGATGTATGACGTATGATGTCTGATGTACGATGAATGATGAACGATGTATGATGAACGATGTATGATGGACGATGTATGATGAACGATGTATGATGTGTAATGAATGCTGTATGAAATATGATGTACGATATATGATGGACGGTGTCTGTTGAACGATATATGTTGAACGATGTATGATGTAAGAAATATGATGTATGATGTGTGATGTCAGATGTTCTATGTATGATAAACGATGTACGTTCTTCGATGTATGATGTATGGTGAATGAAGTATAATGAACGATATATGATGTATGATGTATGATATATGATGTATGATATATGATGAATGTTGTACGATGAAAAGTGTATGATGAAGGATGTTTCAGGTATGCTTTATGATGGATGATGTATGATGTATGATGTATGATGTATGATGTATGATGTATGACGTATGATATATGATGTATGATGTATGATGTATGGTGAATGATGAATAATATATGATGTATAATGTATGATGTACGATTTATGATTTATGATGTATGACGTTTGATGTATGATGCATGATGTATGATGAATGATGTATAACGTATGATGTATGATGTATGATGTATGTTGTATGATGTATGATGTATGATGTATTATGTATGGTGTATGATGCATTGTGTATGATGTAGGACGAACGATGTATGATGTATGATGTATGATGTATGACGTATGATATATGATGTATGATGGACGATGTATGATGGACGATGTATGATGTATGATGAATGATGTACGATGTATGATGTCTGATATATGATGTATGATGTATGATGTATGACGTATGATGTATGATGTATGATGTATTTTGTATGACGTATGGAGTATGATGTATGAAGGATGGTGAATGATGCATGATGTAGGAAGAACGATGTACGATGATCTATGTATGATGTATGATATATGATATATGATGTAAGGTGTATGATGAATGATGTATGATGAACGATGTATGATGGACGATGTATGATGAACGATTTATGATGTATGATGTATGATGTATAGTGTATGATGAACGATGTATGATGGACGATGTATGATGTATGAATTATGCTGTATGATGTATAATGAACGATCTATGTTGGACGGAGTATGATGAAAGACATATGGTCAACGATGTATGATGTATGCTGTATGGTGTATGATGAACGATCTATGATGGACGGTGTATGATGACCGATGTATGGAGACCGATATATGATGACCGATATATGATGTCCGATGTATGGTGAAAGATGAACAATGAATGTTGTGTGATGATCAATCTATGATGTCTGATGTACGATGTATGATGAACGATGTATGATGACCAATGTATGATGAACGGCGTATGATGTACTATGTATGGTGAATGACGTATGATGTATGATGCATGATGTATGATACATGATGTATGATATATGATGTATGATGTATGATGCATGATGCATAATGTATGACGTAGGGCGTATGAGGAACGATGTACGATGTATGATGTATGATGTATGGTGTATGACGAAGGATATCTGATGTATGCTGTATGAAGTATGGTGAACGATGTAAAATATATGATGTATGATGTATGATGTGTGATGTATGATGTATGATGTATGATGTATGTCGTAAAATGTATGATGTATGATGTATGTTGTATGATGTATGATGTATGATGTATTATGTTTGGTGTATGATGCATGGTTTATTATGTAGGATGTACGATGTGTGATGAACGGTTTATGATGTATGATGTATGATGCATGCTGTGTGTTGTATGACGTATGTTGAACGACGTTTGATGGACGAGGTATGTTGAACGATGTATGATGTATGATGTATGATGAACGATGTATGATGTATGACGAATATTCTATGAAGTATGATGTACGATAGATGATGGTCGATGTATGATGAACGATATATGATGGACGATGTAAGACGTATGATATATGCTGTATGATGTATGATGAACGATCTATGATGGGCGGTGTATGATGAAAGTTATATATTGAACGATGTATGATGTATGCTGTATGATGTATGATGAACGATGTATGATGGACGGTGTATGATGCCCGATGTATGCTGACCGGTGTATGATGACCGATGCATGATGGCCGATGTATGGTGAACGATGAACAATGGTTGTTGTATGATGTTCGATATATGATGTATGAAGTACGATGTATGATGAACGATGTATGATGAACGAAGTATGATATATGATGTATGATGCATGCTGTATGATGTATGATGTATGATGAACGACGTTTGATGGACGAGGTATGTTGAACGATGTATGATGTATGATGAACGATGTATTATGTATGATATATGATGTATGGTGCATGATGTATGATGTATATTGTATGATGAATGGTGTATGATGTATGATGTATCACGTATGATGTATTATGTATGATATATGATGTATGGTGTATGTTGTATGATGTATGATGTATGATACATAAAGTATGGATCATGATGTATGATGTATGATGAAGGATGAACAACGTACTATGAATTATGTATAATGTATGATGTATGATGTGTGATGTATGACGTATGATGTATGATGCATGATGAATAATGTATGACGTATGATGTACGATATATGATGTATGATGTAAGATGTATGATGAAAGACGTATGATGAACGATGTATGATCACCGATGTATGATGAACGATGTATGATGACCTATGTATGATGACCGATGTATGATGACCGATGTATTATGGACGATGAACGATGTATGATGTATGATGTATGATTTATGATGGATGATGTTGATGTATGATGTATGATGTATGATGTATGATGTATGCTGTATGATGTAGCATGTATGATGTATGATGTATGATGTGTGATGTATGGTGTCAGATGAATGATGAACAATGTATGGTGAATGGTGTATGATGAACGATGCATGATGACAGAAGTATGATGAGCGATCTATAGCGTATGATGTATGACGTATGATGCATGATGTATGATGTATGTTGTATGATGTAGGATGAACGATGTACAATGAAATATGTATGATGTACGATGTATGATGCATGATGTATGATGTATGACGTATGATATATGATGTATGATGTATGATTTGTGATGTATGATGTATGATGGACGATGTATGATGAACAATTTATGACGAACGAAGTATGATGAACAATGTATGATGACCAATGTATGATGAATGGTGCATAATGTATGTTGTATGTTGTATGACGTATGATGAACGATGTTTGATGAACGAGGTATGTTGGACGAAGTATGATGTATGATGTATGATGCACGATATATGATGTGCGATGTATGATGTACGGAGTTTAGTGAACGATGTGTGATGAACGATGTATGATGTATGATGTATGGACGACATATGATTTACGATGTAAGATTTACGGTGTATGATGAATTATACATGATGAACGAAGTATGATGAACGATGTATGATTTATGACGTATAATGCATGATGAACGATGTATGATGACCGATGTATGATGAACGGTGTATGATGTTCTATGTGCGATGTATGACTAATTATGTATGATGCATGATGTATGATATATGATGTATGATATATGATGTATGATGTATGATGTATGATGAATGATGAAATATGTATGATGAACGATGTATGATGTATGATGTATGCAGTGTGATGTATGATAAACGATCTATGATGACCGATGTGTGATGACCGATGTATGACGACCGATGTATTATGGGCGATGAACGATGTATGGTGTATGATGTATGATTTATGATGGATGATGTTGATGTATGATGTATGATGTATGATGTATGATGTATGATGTATGATGTATGCTGTATGATGGTCCATGTATGATGTATGATGTATGATGTGTGATGTATGGTGTCTGATGAATGATGAACGATGTATGATGAACGGTGTATGATGAACGATGCATAATGACAGAAGTATGATGAGCGATCTATAGCGTATGATGTATGACGTATGATGTATGGGGTATGATGTATGATGTATGATATATGTTGAATGGTGTACGATGTATGATATATGATGTATGGTTTATGATGTATGATGAATGATGTAGGATGAACGATGTACGGTGAGCTATGTATGATGTATGATGTATGATGTATGATGAATGATGAAATATGTATGATGAACGATGTATGATGTATGATGTATGCTGTATGATGTATGATGAACGATCTATGATGGACGGTGAATGATGAACGATATATGATGTGCGATGTGTGATGTAAGATGTATGATGTACTATGTATGGTGTCTGATGTCCGATGTATGATGAACGATGTATGACGAAAGATGTATGATGTATGATGTATGATGTATGATGATCGCTGACTGATGAAAGGTGAATGTTAAACCATGTATGATGTATGATGTATGATGTATGATGTATGATGTGTGATGTACGATATATGATGCATGATGTATGATGGATGATTTATGACGTATGATGGACGATGTATGATGAACGATGTATGAAGAACAAAGTATGATGAACAATGTATTGCGAACGAAGTAAGACGAACGATGTTTAATGCATGATGTGTGTTGTATGATGCATGATGAACGATGTTGGATAAGCGAATCATGTTGCACGATGTATGATGAAAGATATATGATGTATGGTGTATGATGCATGCTGTATGATGCCTGAAGTAAAATGTATGATGTATGATGTATGATGTATGATGTATGGTGACCGAAGTATGATGAACGATGAACCATGTATGATGTGAGATATATTATTTATGATGTATGGTATATGATGTATGATGTATGATGTATGGAGTATGATGTGTGATGAACGTTGTATGATGAACGATGTATGATGGACGATGTATTATGAACGATGTATGATGAACGATGTATGATGAACGCATTATTGTGAGCGATTTATGATGAATGATGTATGTTGAACGATATATGACGTCCGATGTATGATGAACGACGAACGATGTATAATGTATTATGTTCGGTTTATGATGGATGATGTATTATGTATGATGAACGTTGTATGATGAGCGATGTATGATGAAATATGTAAGATGACCGATGTATGATGACCGATGTATGATGACCGATGTATGATGAACGATTTATGATGTGTGGTGTATGTTGTATGATGTATGATGAACGATCAATGATCGACGGTGTATGATACACGATATATGATGATCGATGTATGTTGTAAGATGTATGATGTATGATGTATGATGTCTGATGTACGACGAATGGTGAACGATGTATGATAAACGATGTATGATGTATGGTGTATTATGAATGATGTACGATACATGATGTATGACGTATGATGTAGGATGTATGATGAACGATGAATGATGATCGATGTATGCTGAACATGTATGATGAACGATGTATGATGAACGATGTATGATATATGATGTATAATTTATGAAGTACTATGTTTGATATATGATGTATGGTGCATGATGTCTGATGCATGTTGTAGGATGTATTGTGAACGATGTATGATGAACGTTTTATGATGAACGATGAATGATAACCGAAGTATGATGGACGATGTATGATGAACGATGTATGATGGACGGTGTATGATGAACGATATATGATGAGCGATGTATGATGTAAGATATTTGATGTATGATGCATGAAGTCTGATGTACGACGTATGGTGAACCATGTATGATTAACGATGTATGATGTATGGTGTATTATGTAGCATGAACGATGTATGATGTATGATGTATGATGTAGGATGTATGACGAACGATGTATGGTGAACGACTTATGATGAACGATGTATGATGTAGGATGATTTATGTATGATGTATGATGATTGATGTATGATGTATGATGTAAGATGTATGATGTATGATGTATGATGAACGATCTATGATGAACGATGTATGATGAACGAAGTATGATGAACAATGTATGATGGACGATGTATGATGAACGATGTATAATGTATGATGTATGATGTATGATGTATTATGAACGATTTGTGTTGGACGATGTATGATGAAAGATGTATGATGACGGTTGTATGATGTATGAAGCACGAAGTATGATGTATGATGTATGATGAACGATGTATGACGCACGACGTATGATTTGTGATATATGTTGCATGCTGTATGTTGCTGATGTATGATGCATGAAGTATAATGTATGATGTATGATGTATGATGATCGATGAATTATGAACGATTTATGGTGAATGATGTATGATGTATGGTGTATTATGGACGATGAATGATGAAAGATGTGTGATGTATGATGTATGCTGTATGATGTATGATGAACGATATATGATGGACGGTGTATGATGAAAGATATATGATGAACGATGTTCGATGTATGCTGAATCACGTACGATGAACGATATATGATGGACGATGTATGATGACCGGTGTATGGTGACCGATGAATGATGACCGATGTATGACGGCCGATGTATGATAAACGATGAACAATGGATGATTAATGATGTTCTATCTATGACGTCTGATGTACGATGTTTGATGAACGAAGAATGATGAACGATGTATGATGTATGATGTATGATGCATGCTGTATGTTGTATGATGTATGGTGAACGATGTTTGATGGACGAGGTATGTTGAACAATGTATGATGACCGTTGCATGATGTATGAAGCATGATGTATGATGTATGATGGATGATGAACGATGTATGATGGACGATGTATGACGAACGATATATCATGTACGATGTATTATATATGATGTATGATGTAAGACGTATGTTGTATTATGTACGACGTATGATGAACGATGTATGATGAACGATGTATGATGAAAGATGTATGATGAACGATGTATGATGTATGACGTATACTGTATGAAGTATGGTTTAAGATATATGACGAACGATATATGATGAACGATGTATGATGTAAGTTGTATGATGTTTGATGTATGATGTCTGATGTACGACGTATGATGAACGATGTATGATGAACGATGAACCATGTATGATGTGAGATATATTATTTACGATGTAATATCTATGATTTATGATGTATGATGTATGTTGTATTATGTATGATGAACGTTGTATGATGAACGATGTATGATGGACGATGTATTATGTACGATGTATGATGAACGATCTATGATGAACGTATTTTAGTGAACGATTTATGATGTATGATGTATGTTGAACGATATATGATGACCGATGTATGATGAACGACGAACGATTTATAATGTATTATGTACGGTTTATGATGGATGATGTATTATGTATGATGAACGTTGTATGATGAGCGATGTATCATGAACTATGTAAGATGACCGATGTATGATGACCGATGTATGATGAACGATTTAGGATGTATGGTGTATGTTGTATGATGTATGATGAACGATCAATGATCGACGGTGTATGATAAACGATATATGATGAACGATGAATGATTTAAGATGTATGATGTATGATGTATGATGTCTGATGTACGACGTATGGTGAACGATGTATGATTAGCGATGTATGATGTATGGTGTATTATGAATGATGGACGATTCATGAAGTATGACGTATGATGTAGGATGTATGATGAGCGATGGATGATGATCGATGTATGCTGGACATGTATGATGAACGATGTATGATGAACGTTGTATGATATATGATGTATAATTTATGAAGTACGATGTATGATATATGATGTATGATGCATGATGTCCGATGTATGATGTAGGATGTATGGTGAACGATGTATGATGAACGTTCTATGATGAACGATGTATGATAACCGAAGTATGATGGACGTTGTATGATGAACGACGTATGATGACCCATGTATAATGACCGATGTATGATGCATGAAGTATGATGTATGATGTATGATGTATGGTGAATGATGAATAATATAAGATGTATAATATATGATGTATGATGTATGATTTATGATGTATGACGTTTGATGTATGATGTATGATGTATGATGTATGATGTATTATGTATAACGTGTGATGTATGATGTATGGTGTATGTTGTATGATGTATGATGTATGATGTATTATGTATGGTGTATGATGCATTGTGTATGATGTAAGACGAACGATGTATGATTTATGATGTATGATGTATCACGTATGATATATGATGTATGATGAACGATTTATGATGGAAGATGTATGATGTATGATGAATGATGTACGATGTATGATGTCTGATATATGATGTATGATGTAGATTTATGATGTATGATGTACGACGTATGATGCATGATGTATGATGTATTTTGTATGACGTATGGTGTATGATGTATGATGGATGGTGAATGATTCATGATGTAGGAAGAACGATGTACGATGATCTATGTATGATGTATTATATATGATATATGATGTAAGGTGTATGATGAACGATGTATGATGAACGATGTATGATGGACGATGTATGATGAACGATTTATGATGTATGATGTATGATGTATAGTGTATGATGAACGATGTATGATGAACGAAGTATGATGTATGAAGTATGCTGTATGATGTATAATGAACGATCTATGGTGGACGGAGTATGATGAAAGACATATGGTGAACGATGTATGATATATGCTGTATGGTGTATGATGAACGATCTATGATGGACGGTGTATGATGACCGAAGTATGGAGACCGATATATGATGACCGATTTATGATGTCCGATGTATGGTGAACGAAGAACGATGAATGTTTTATGATGATCAATCTATGATGTCTGATGTACGATGTATGATGAACGATGTATGATGACCGATGTATGATGAAAGGTGTATGATGTACTATGTATGATGTTTGACGTGTGATGTATGATGCATGATGTATGATACATGATGAATGATTTATGATGTATGATGTATGATGCATGATGCATAATGTATGACGTAGTACGTATGAGGAACGATGTACGATGTGTGATGTATGATGTATGGTGTATGACGTATGATATCTGATGTATGCTGTATGAAGTATGGTGAATGTTGTATAATATATGATGTATGATGTATGATGTATGATGTATGCTGTATGATGTATGATGTATGTCGTACGATGTATGATGTATGATGTATGTTGTATGATGTATGATGTATGATGTATTATGTTTGGTGTATGGTTCATGGTGTATTACGTAGGATGTACGATGTATGATGAACGGTTTATGATGTATGGTATATGATGCATGCTGAATGTTGTATGACGTATGATGAACGGCGTTTGATGGACGAGGTATGTTGAACGATGTATGATGTATGATGTATGATGTATGATGTATGACGAATATTCTATGAAGTATGATGTACGATAGATGATGGTCGGTGTATGATGAAAGATATATGATGGACGATGTTAGACGTATGATATATGCTGTATGATGTATGATGGACGATCTATGATGGGCGGTGTATGATGAAAGATAAATGATGAACGATGTATGACGTATGCTGATTGATGTATGATGAACGATGTATAATGGACGGTGTATGATGCCCGATGTGTGCTGACCGATGTATGATGACCGATGTATGACGGCCGATGCATGATGGCCGATGTATGGTGAATGATGAACAATGATTGTTGTATGATGTTCGATATATGATGTATTATGAACGATGTATGATGACCGATGTTTGATGACCGATGTATGATGACCGATGTATGATGACCGATGTATTATGGACGATGAACGATGTATGGTGTATGATGTATGATGAATGATGAAATATGTATGATGAACGATGTATGATGTATGATTTATGATGTATGATGTATGATGAACGATCTATGATGGACGGTGTATGATGAACTATATATGTTGAGCGATGTATGATGTAAGATGTATGATGTACTATGTATGATGTCTGATGTCCGATGTATGATGAACGATGTATGACGAAACATGTATGATGTATGATATATGATGTATGATGAACGCTGACTGATGAAAGGTGAATGATAAACCATGTATGATGTATGATGTATGATGTATGATGTATGATGTATGATGTACGATATATGATGCATGATGTATGATGGATGATTTATGACGTATGATGGACGATGTATGATGAACGATGTATGAAGAACAAAGTATGATGAACTATGTATGTCGAACGATGTAAGTCGAACGATGTTTAATGCATGATGTGTTGTATGGTGTATGATGAACGATGTTGGATAAGCGAATCATGTTGCACTATGTATGATGCAAGATATATGATGTATGGTGTATGATGCATGCTGTATGATGCCTGAAGTAAAATGCATGATGTATGATGTATGATGTATGATGTATGGTGACCGAAGTATGATGAACGATGAACCATGTATGATGTGAGATATATTATTTATGGTGTATGATCTATGATGTATGATGTATGATGTATGGAGTATGATGTATGATGAACGTTGTATGATGAACGATGTATGATGGACGATGTATTATGTACGATGTATGAGGAACGATGTATGATGAACGCATTATTGTGAGCGATTTATGATGAATGATGTATGTTGAACGATATATGATGTCGGATGTATGATGAACGACGAACGATTTATAATGTATTATGTACGGTTTATGATGGATGATGTATTATGTATGATGAACGTTGTATGATGAGCGATGTATGATGAAATATGTAAGATGACCGATGTATGATGACCGATGTATGATGAACGATTTATGATGTATGGTGTATGTTGTATGATGTATGATGAACGATCATTGATCGACGGTGTATGGTAAACGATTAATGATGAACGATGTATGTTGTAAGATGTACGATGTATGATGTATGATGTCTGATGTACGACGTATGGTGAACGATGTATGATTAACGATGTATGATGTATGGTGTATTATGAATGATGGACCATACATGATGTATGACGTATGATGCAGGATGTATGATGAACGATGAATGATGATCGATGGTTGCTGAACATGTATGATGAACGATGTATGATGAACGATGTATGATATATGATGTATAATTTATGAAGTACGATGTTTGATATATGATGTATGATGCGTGATGTATGATGTATGATGTAGGATGTATTGTGAAAGATGTATGATGAACGTTTTATGATGAACGATGATTGATAACCGAAGTATGATGGACGATGTATGATGAACGATGTATGATGACCCATGTATAATGACCGAAGTATGATGACCGATTAATGATGAACGATGTATGATGTATGGTGTATGATGTATGATGTATGATGAACGATGTATGATGGACGGTGTATGATGAACGATGTATGATGAGCGATGAATGGTGTAAGATATTTGATGTATGATGCATGAAGTCTGATGTACGATGTATGGTGAACGATGTATGATTAACGATGTATGATGTATGGTGTATTATGTAGGATGAACGATGTATGATGTATGATGAATGATGTAGGTTGTATGATGAACGATGTATGGTGAACGACTTATGATGAACGATGAATGATGTA
This sequence comes from Tetragonula carbonaria, assembly GCA_032399595.1. Lineage (NCBI taxonomy): Eukaryota > Metazoa > Arthropoda > Insecta > Hymenoptera > Apidae > Tetragonula > Tetragonula carbonaria. The sequence goes on from JAUCRC010000023.1 coordinate 244,688, forward strand.
GGATTATTTATGTATGATGTATGATGATTGATGTATGATGTATGATGTAAGATGTATGATGTATGATGTATGATGAACGATCTATGATGAACGATGTATGATGAACTAAGTATGATGAACAATGTATGATGGACGATGTATGATGAACGATGTATAATGTATGATATATGATGTATGATGTATTATGAACGATGTTTGATGGACGATGTATGATGAAAGATGTATGATGACGGTTGTATGATGTATGAAGCACGAAGTATGATGTATGATGTATGATGAACGATGTATGACGCACGATGTATGATTTGTGATATATGTTGCATGCTGTATGATGCTGATGTATGATGCATGAAGTATGATGTATGATGTATGATGTATGATGATCGATGTATCATGAACGATTTATGGTGAATGATGTATGATGTATGGTGTATTATGGACGATGAGTGATGAACGATGTGTGATGTATGATGTATGCTGTATGATGTATGATGAACGATATATGATGGACGGTGTATGATGAAAGATATATGATGAAAGATGTTCGATGTATGCTGAATGACGTACGATGAACGATATATGACGGCCGATGTATGATAAACCATGAACAATGGATGATTAATGATGTTCTATCTATGACGTCTGATGTACGATGTATGATGAACGAAGAATGATGAACGATGTATGATGTATGATGTATGATGCTTGCTGTATGTTGTATGATGTATGGTGAACGATGTTTGAAGGACGAGGTATGTTGAACAATGTATGATGACCGTTGCATGATGTATGAAGCATGATGTATGATGTATGATGGATGATGAACGATGTATGATGGACGATGTATGACGAACGATATATAATGTACGATGTATTATACACGATGTATGATGTATGACGTATGTTGTATTATGTACGACGTATGATGAACGATGTATGATGAACGATGTATGATGAACGATGTATGATGAACGATGGATGATGTATGACGTATATTGTATGAAGTATGGTTTAAGATATATGACGAACGATATATGATGAACGATGTATGATGTAAGATGTATGATGTTTGATGTATGATGTCTGATGTACGACGTATGATGAACGATGTATGATGAACGATGAACCATGTATGATGTGAGATATATTATTTACGATGTACGATATATGATGTATGATGTATGATGTATGTTGTTTTACGTATGATGAACGTTGTATGATGAACGATGTATGATGGGCGATGTATTATGTACGATGTATGATGAACGATGTATGATGAACGTATTATTGTGAACGATTTATGATGAATGATGTATGTTGAACGATATATGATGACCGATGTATGATGAACGACGAACGATTTATAATGTATTATGTACGGTATATGATGGATGATGTATTATGTATGATGAACGTTGTATGATGGGCGATGTATGATGAACAATGTAAGATGACCGATGTATGATGACCGATGTATGATGAACGATTTATGATGTATGGTGTATGTTGTATGATGTATGATGAACAATCAATGATCGACGGTGTATGATAAACGATATATGATGAACGATGAATGATGTAATATGTATGATGTATGATGTATGATGTCTGATGTACGACCATGGTGAACGATGTATGATTAACGATGTATGATGTATGGTGTATTATGAGTGATGGACGATACATGATGTATGACGTATGATGTAGGATGTATGATGAACGATGAATGATGTTCGATGTATGCTGAACATGTATGATGAACGATGTATGATGAACGTTGTATGATATGTGATGTATAATTTATGAAGTACGATGTATGATATATGATGTTTGATGCATGATGTCTGATGTATGATGTAGGATGTATGGTGAACGATGTATGATGAACGTTTTATGATGAACGATATATGATAACCGAAGTATGATGGACGTTGTATGATGAACGATGTATGATGACCCATGTATAATTACCGATGAATGATGCATGAAGTATGATGTATGATGTATGATGTATGATGAACGATGTATTATGAACGATTTATGGTGAATGATGTATGATGTATGGTGTATTATGGACGTTGTATGATGAACGATGTGTGATGTATGATGTATGCTGTATGATGTATGATGAACGATATATGATGGACGGTGTATGATGAAAGATATATGATGAAAGGTGTTCGATGTATGCTGAATGACGTACGATGAACGATATATGATGGACGATGTATGACGACCGGTGTATGGTGACCGATGTATGATGACCGATGTATGACGGCAGATGTATGATAAACGATGAACAATGGATGATTTATGATGTTCTATCTATGACGTCTGATGTACGATGTATGATGAACGAAGAATGATGAACAATGTATGATGTATGATGTATGATGCATGCTGTATGTTGTATGATGTATGGTGAACGATGTTTGATGGACGAGGAATGTTGAACAATGTATGATGACTGTTGCATGATGTATGAAGCATGATGTATGATGTATGATGGATGATGAACGATATATGATGGACGATGTATGACGAACGATATATCATGAACGATGTATTATATATGATGTATGATGTATGACGTATGTTGTATTATGTACGACGTATGATGAACGATGTATGATGTACGATGTATGATGAACGATGTATGATGGACGATGTATGATGTATGACGTATATTGTGTGAAGTATGGTGTACGATATATGACGAACGATATATGATGAACGATGTATGATGTAAGATGTATGATGTTTGATGTATGATGTCTGATGTACGACGTATGATGAACGATGTATGATGAACGATGTATGATGTATGGTGTATTATGTATGATGAACGATGTATGATGTATGATGTATGATGTATGATGTAGAATGTATGATGAAGGATGTATGATGAACGATTTATGATGGACGATGAACGATGTATGATGTGTGATATATGATTTATGATGTAAGATGTATGTGTTCTCGTGAGTGCTACGGAACCCATCGTATCTCCGTTCCAGTTTGGATTATTCGGTATCCTGTGGGGTTCCGTTACCACGGCCAGACCTACTTCTCTCTCGACCAGTGACATAGCATATCATGCGCCCTGTCAGATCGATTCACATTTGCCTGGATGATGCGGCCCGCGAGGGTCATCAGTTCGTTGTTTCCGTCGCCTCGTCTCCGCCAGTCGTGGCGGCGGGCTTCTCTGCCTCCTTCTTCTTCCTTTCATCAGTGCTGGTGCGCTGCTTCGAGGGCGGTCTGCATTTTCTTGGCTCCCGCCTTTCTTAGCTCTTGCTCGCCGTCTTCTTCCTCGGTTTGCTTGGCGGTTTGCACGCTCTACTTCCAAGTCGATGACTCGCCGGTTTTCCCAGGTCCTCGCACACCGGGCATTTAACCGCGGCTGTGCAATCTCTGGCGAAGTGTCCATTTTCACCACACCTGTGGCAGCGCTGGCATCTCTCGGTGTCCTATGGGCAGCGCTGTGCTGTGTGGCCAACCACCATGCAGCGGAGACACTGCAGCGGTCTCTTCTCGAGAGCTTCCACTCGCGCTGACACCCAGCCAACGCGTAGTCTTCCCGTGGTGACGATCTTTCTGGCAGCTGTGGCCGGGCATCTCAGCCATTTCGATGCTGTGCACATCGGTGTGCGCCGCCGGATTTCGCCTGTCTTTACTGCCGCTGCGTCGCAGTCTCCAGCTTTGGCCACTGCTGCTGCCACCTCGGCCGGGCTGACAGAGTCGTCCAGTCCGCTGACGCGAAGCTCGGCCATTTTGCATGGCCTGGATATCTTGACGCCCTCTGTATTTTTGAAAACGTCCTTCAAATGGCCTGCAAGGTCGTCTGCCCTTGCGGCTCTATTCTCTCCTGGAATCTCCAGGATGAGCCCGCCGGTTATCGCGAGTCGAACTCGCACCTCTTAGACTCTAGCTTCCGTCAGGTTCATGCTCGTTTTGGCCGCAGCCATGACGTCCGCATATGTTTTTCCTCTCTCTGGGGCAACGGTCAACGTGACCGCCGCTCTTCTCGGGGCTCTCTCCGGTCGTTGCTTCCTCGGCGGCTGTTTCTGCTGCTGCTGCTGATGTTGCTGTCTTTGAGCAGCTTCCGCTTTCTTTCTTTCTTGCCGGACTTTCTTCCGGCTCACGACAGTTGCCCATGTCTCCGTTTCCCTGTTGCGCCCAGTAACAGGCGCCTCGCCTTTGCTCCTTTCCTTTCTGACGTCCTGCTTCGTCTGCGGAATCCTCTCGAGCGTAGAGCTAGCTGCTGCGGCTCTTACTTCCGCCCGGATACGCTCAATCCGATCCGTGGTCTTCGCGGGTTTTTCCTTCCTAGTTTCCTGGCGCAGTGCTGCGAGCTCTTTCGCCAGTGACATAACCATCTCCTTCAATTCGGAGATTTCGTTCTTCGGAGGGGGAGTAGGTACCCTCGGCGTGCTCCTCGTTCCCACCGTCCTCCCGGTAGGTTCCGGAGGAGCTGGGCATATTGCCAGTTTCCTTCCTTCGTTGTTGCTGCTTCTTGCCTCGGTGCTTTCAAAGCGAGCAAGCCTCTCCTTTAAGAGCCGATTTTCGGCCAGTACTTGCATCAGCTCTGCCTCCAGCGCTGTTTCGCTGGCCGTGGACAAACTCCTTTTCGCCCATTCCGCGGCGCTGGCTCGCGTTCCACCAGCCGCTTCTCTGAGGAGACGCTGGAACGTCCCTTTCAGATTGCCGGCTTTCACCACTGTCTTCTCCACCATCTTCATATATTCGAATATGTTGGCTGCGAGATTAGCCGTCGGTTGTCCCCGCACTTCCATAGCCCTTTCCTCGTCCGTAGGCAGAGGCTTCGATGACTTGGAAGGAGCGGGTGCTTCCACAGTCGGGTCACGGATATAGGCCTCGTCGTCGTCGTCCATATCCCTCTTTTTTCCTCTGTCCTGGTTCTTCTTCCGGACCTCGCGGGCACTACTGGATTCCCCGTCTGACTCCAGGCGCCCTCTCTTCTTCCCCTTCCTCCTCTTTGAGACCCATTCGCGCGGTGGAAATGAATCGTTAGACTCATCTCCGCTGCTGATGAGCATGTCATCATTACCAGTAGTTGCACTGATAGAGCAGGCCTGGTTTCCCACCTGCTCACAGCCGCGGTCGTTTGATGACGATGTGGAAGGGACCCGCTTAACAATCCCCTCCTCACCGGGCCTGGAGCCTCCGAGCTCTCCTGGACCAGTAATATTTTTCTCCTTAATTGTACTGTCCATATTTTTCTTTAATGTCCCAGTAGATATGTCCTGGGTGCAGAGCCTGGTGTCCACAATGCATCCAGTTGATGATGTTGCTGATGTTGTCGTTGCTCCGCAGTTGCTGGGTAACGATGCAGCAAAGACCTGCCGAGACATCTTCGCTGCACCGGGGCTGGGGCCTCCGAACTCCTCTGCACATGTAACATAATCTTCGAAACATTTCTCAGCGATGATATTTAAAATGCTAACGCCTTGCCTCTTGACCACTCGCTCTTTCGCGCTCCACTTTGCCGGCAGACATCGGTAAAGTAGAGCCCCGGGAGCACCACGAGGAGGTGAGACTAGTGGTCCATTTGATCGGTGCAAGTCTTCAACTTCGCCGAAATATACACCGCCCACAAACGAGTATGCCTTGAGTGCAACATCAGCTTCAACAGAGTGTTTGATCCTGTCCAAGTTACCCTGAAATCGGAAAAACTTGCACCAATCTCAGCTCCCAACCTAAACCTAACATATTTTTTTTTTTTTTTTTTTTTTTTTTTTTTTTTTTTTTTTTTTTACGTGGAGGAAATCTTCCAAAGACACCCGGCTGTTCTTCCCTGAGGGAGGGAAGTCGGGTAGTGTCGGATTCCTACCGACTAAAACCTCCACGGTGGCCTCTTACCTGCCTATTGGGAAGCTCCGCGACCTTTATATACACTCGGTGCTTCCCAGGCATATTGCCTTGCAGCTTCTTCTTGGCGATCTTCGCTTGATCCGTCGCGGTAATTTCTTCTCGCGACAACAGACGGCCATCGCCCGTTGCCGCTTCTATCACGGGGCGACTTCTACGGGATGGATCGGCCCTCACCTGTACTCCCGACGACCCCGGGTTCCTCTTCATTTCTCTTCCGTTTACCAGTGCGAGCCTGGGTCTCGCTATCCTCCCAGGCTCTTCCATCACGTCCTGGAATGTGGCGGCGGCATCTGGAGGGGTGGACTAGCCCCTCGTTGTGGCGATGTCGCCGCGGCGTCCTCAGATGGGATGAGGAGCGCCTCGGACGCGGCGGCCGAGCGCGGCTCTGGCTCGCCCTCTTCACTGACGCATCGGGTTGTTATTCTCCCGCGTCCGCTCGGCGTTCTCTTTGGCGGTCATTACCTCGTCACAGTAATTAATGACCGCCGAAAGCTTGCTGTCGTCTGCCAGCAGCGCCTTTATCACTGCTGCTGGTGACAGATCCTGCCCGAAGGTCGATCTGAGGGCTCTCCTCCTGTCCTCGAGGGCCGGGCATTCCTGCAGGGTGTGTTGCGCAGAGTCGAACTCCGCTCAGCACGGGTTGCAGACGGCTGTCTGCTCGGCTCCTATCCTCTTCAGATACTCACCGAAGCATCCGTGTCCGGTGAGCATCTGGGTCGTCCTGTAGGTGAGTCGTCCAGGACCGCGCCACATCCATTCTTCCCAGTGGGGAAGAATTGCTCCAGCGACTATTCTGCCGCGAGCGCCGCTATACTCCAGGTCGTCCTTCCAGTCGTGGAAGGCTCGCTGGTGAGCCCGCAGTCTTACCGCCGCGAGCATCCTCTCTCGTTGACGTTCACTGCACCCGCGGAGTTCCCGCGCGCGTTGGAACAGGTGCGCCTCCACCTCTGCCAGCCGGTCGAACGGTAACCACCCGGCTAAGGTTAGCGCCGCCTCCTCGGAGATCGTGCGGTATCCGCGCACGTTCCGGATCGCCATCCTTCGCTGCAGTCTCCGCAGCATCCTTGCGTTAGGATGCCGCTCGGTCAGACCTTGCGACCAGACGGGTGCACCGTACAAGGCCATCGACCTTATCACCGAGGTGTAAAGTCTCCGGACCCTGTCCTCCGGCCCGGAGATGTTGGGCAGAATTCTGCCCAGCATGGTAGCCACGCCTTCCACCCTGGGCAAAAGGGCGGTGTAGTGCGCCTCGAAGTTCATTCGCTCGTCGAGCGTCACTCCGAGGTACTTCAGTGTCCTTCCCTCCGCGATACGGTCGTCGCCGATCCTTATCCACGACAGCGGCGGACTTCTCGTCCGCGGCAGTCCGTGGAACCAGATGGCCTCCGTTTTCGCCGTCGCGACGCTGTGTCCGAGTCGCCGGATGCGACTCGTGACCGCGGCTACGCCCACCTCTGCCAGCCTGGTGGTTCTCGTACAGTCCCGTCCACCGGCGATCAGCAAGGTGTCGTCGGCGTAGCACGTTACGCGCACTCCCGGGGGTACGGCCGACCGAAGCACCTCGTTGTACCCAATGTTCCAAAGCAGGGGTCCGAGAACTGACCCTTGTGGAACTCCGCGATCGATAACTCGACGCCCGACCACGCCACCACCGGTGGTGTACTATGCGGCACTTCCGTCGAGATAGTTCGCGACTCTCTGCCGTAGATATTCCGGCACTCGATGACGAGCGAGGCCCTCTCGGATCCTCGACCAGGGCAGGGAGTTGAACGCGTTGACTATGTCCAAGGACACCGCCAACGCCACTCCGCCCTGGCTCACCGCTGAACTCGCGTCCGCGATAACGCGCCCGATCGCGTCGATGGTGGACCGCCACTTTCGGAAGCCGTACTGGCTGTCTTCGAGGTTCGGTCCCGCGCCCGTCAAGTGGTCCGTGAGGCGGTTCATAACCACCCTCTCGAACAACTTGCCCGTCTCGTTTAACAGGCATATCGGCCTGTAAGCCGAAGACGTGCCCGGCGTCCTTCCCGGCTTGGGAGTCAGCACGAGCTTCGCCGTCTTCCAGCTGGTGGGGATTCTCCCGGCGGCTAGGCAGCTGTCGAACAGTTCCTTGGCGGAAACCTAACCTAACCTAAACCTAACCTAACCTATTTTTTTTTAATGTGACAAAATCTTCCAAAGATACCTGTGCTCTTCCTAGGAGGGAAGTCGGGTAGTGTCGGATTCCTACCGACTAAAACCTCCACGGTGGCCTCTTACCTGCCTATTGGAAGAGGCCATCGCCCGTTGCCGCTTCTATCACGGGGCGACTTCTACGGGATGGATCGTCCCTCACCTGTACTCCCGACGACCCCGGGTTCCTCTTCATTTCTCTTCCGTTTACCAGTGCGAGCCTGGGTCTCGCTATCCTCCCAGGCTCTTCCATCACGTCCTGGAATGTGGCGGCGGCATCTGGAGGGGTGGACTAGCCCCTCGTTGTGGCGATGTCGCCGCGGCGTCCTCAGATGGGATGAGGAGCGCCTCGGACGCGGCGGCCGAGCGCGGCTCTGGCTCGCCCTCTTCACTGACGCATCGGGTTGTTATTCTCCCGCGTCCGCTCGGCGTTCTCTTTGGCGGTCATTACCTCGTCACAGTAATTAATGACCGCCGAAAGCTTGCTGTCGTCTGCCAGCAGCGCCTTTATCACTGCTGCTGGTGACAGATCCTGCCCGAAGGTCGATCTGAGGGCTCTCCTCCTGTCCTCGAGGGCCGGGCATTCCTGCAGGGTGTGTTGCGCAGAGTCGAACTCCGCTCAGCACGGGTTGCAGACGGCTGTCTGCTCGGCTCCTATCCTCTTCAGATACTCACCGAAGCATCCGTGTCCGGTGAGCATCTGGGTCGTCCTGTAGGTGAGTCGTCCAGGACCGCGCCACATCCATTCTTCCCAGTGGGGAAGAATTGCTCCAGCGACTATTCTGCCGCGAGCGCCGCTATACTCCAGGTCGTCCTTCCAGTCGTGGAAGGCTCGCTGGTGAGCCCGCAGTCTTACCGCCGCGAGCATCCTCTCTCGTTGACGTTCACTGCACCCGCGGAGTTCCCGCGCGCGTTGGAACAGGTGCGCCTCCACCTCTGCCAGCCGGTCGAACGGTAACCACCCGGCTAAGGTTAGCGCCGCCTCCTCGGAGATCGTGCGGTATCCGCGCACGTTCCGGATCGCCATCCTTCGCTGCAGTCTCCGCAGCATCCTTGCGTTAGGATGCCGCTCGGTCAGACCTTGCGACCAGACGGGTGCACCGTACAAGGCCATCGACCTTATCACCGAGGTGTAAAGTCTCCGGACCCTGTCCTCCGGCCCGGAGATGTTGGGCAGAATTCTGCCCAGCATGGTAGCCACGCCTTCCACCCTGGGCAAAAGGGCGGTGTAGTGCGCCTCGAAGTTCATTCGCTCGTCGAGCGTCACTCCGAGGTACTTCAGTGTCCTTCCCTCCGCGATACGGTCGTCGCCGATCCTTATCCACGACAGCGGCGGACTTCTCGTCCGCGGCAGTCCGTGGAACCAGATGGCCTCCGTTTTCGCCGTCGCGACGCTGTGTCCGAGTCGCCGGATGCGACTCGTGACCGCGGCTACGCCCACCTCTGCCAGCCTGGTGGTTCTCGTACAGTCCCGTCCACCGGCGATCAGCAAGGTGTCGTCGGCGTAGCACGTTACGCGCACTCCCGGGGGTACGGCCGACCGAAGCACCTCGTTGTACCCAATGTTCCAAAGCAGGGGTCCGAGAACTGACCCTTGTGGAACTCCGCGATCGATAACTCGACGCCCGACCACGCCACCACCGGTGGTGTACTATGCGGCACTTCCGTCGAGATAGTTCGCGACTCTCTGCCGTAGATATTCCGGCACTCGATGACGAGCGAGGCCCTCTCGGATCCTCGACCAGGGCAGGGAGTTGAACGCGTTGACTATGTCCAAGGACACCGCCAACGCCACTCCGCCCTGGCTCACCGCTGAACTCGCGTCCGCGATAACGCGCCCGATCGCGTCGATGGTGGACCGCCACTTTCGGAAGCCGTACTGGCTGTCTTCGAGGTTCGGTCCCGCGCCCGTCAAGTGGTCCGTGAGGCGGTTCATAACCACCCTCTCGAACAACTTGCCCGTCTCGTTTAACAGGCATATCGGCCTGTAAGCCGAAGACGTGCCCGGCGTCCTTCCCGGCTTGGGAGTCAGCACGAGCTTCGCCGTCTTCCAGCTGGTGGGGATTCTCCCGGCGGCTAGGCAGCTGTCGAACAGTTCCTTGGCGGAAACCTAACCTAACCTAAACCTAACCTAACCTATTTTTTTTTAACGTGGAGGAAATCTTCCAAAGACACCCGGCTGTTCTTCCCTGAGGGAGGGAAGTCGGGTAGTGTCGGATTTCTACCGACTAAAACCTCCACGGTGGCCTCTTACCTGCCTATTGGGAAGCTCCGGGACCTTTATATACACGCGGCGCTTCCCAGGCATATCGCCTTGCAGCTTCTTCTCGGCGATCTTCGCTTGATCCGTCGCGGTAATTTCTCCTCGCGACAACAGACGGCCACCGCCCGTTGCCGCTTCTATCACGGGGAGACTTCTACGGGATGGATCGGCCCTCACCTGTCCTCCCGTCGACCCCGGGTTCCTCTTCTTTCCTCTTCTTGATGCCAGTGCGAGCCTGGGTCTCGCTATCCTCCCAGGCTCTTCCATCACGTCCTGGACCGTGGCGGCGGCATCTGGAGGGGTGGACTAGCCCCTCGTTGTGGCGATGTCGCCGCGGCGTCCTCAGCTGGGATGAGGAGCGCCTCGGACGCGGCGGCCGAGCGCTGCTCTGGCTCGCCGTCTTCCCTGACGCAACGGGTTGTTTTTCTCCCGCGTCCGCTCGGCGTTCTCTTTGGCGGTCATTACCTCGTCACAGTAATTAATGACCGCCGAACGCTTGCTGTCGTCTGCCAGCAGCGCCTTGATCACTGCTGCTGGCGACAGATCCTGCCCGATGCTCGATCGGAGGACTCTTCTCCTGTCCTCGAAGGCCGGGCATTCCTCCAGGGTGTGTTGCGCAGAGTCCAACTCCGCGCCGCACTGGTGGCAGACGGCTGTCTGCTCGGCTCCTATCCTCTTCAGATACTCACCGAAGCATCCGTGTCCGGTGAGCATCTGGGTCGTCCGGTAGGTGAGTCTTCCAGGACCGCGCCTCATCCATTCTTCCCAGTGGGGAAGAATTGCTCCAGCGACACTTCTGCCGCGAGCGCCGCTATACTCCATGTCGTCCTTCCAGTCGTGGAAGGCTCGCTGGTGCGCCCGCAGTCTTGCCGCCGCGAGCATCCGTTCCCTGGTCCTTTCGTTGCACCCGCGGAGTTCCCGCGCGCGTTGGAACACGTGCGCCTCCACCTCTGCCAGCCGGTCGAACGGTAACGACCCGGCTAAGGTTAGCGCCGCCTCCTCGGAGATCGTGCGGTATCCGCGCACGATCCGGATCGCCATCCGTCGCTGCAGTCTCCGCAGCATCCTGGCGTTCGGATGCCGTTCGGTCAGACCTCGCGACCAGACGGGTGCACCGTACAAGGCCATCGACCTTATCACCGAGGTGTAAAGTCTCCGGACCCTGTCCTCCGGCCCGCCGATGTTGGGCAGAATTCTGCCCAGCATGGTAGCCACGCCTTCCACCCTGGGCACCAGGGCGGTGAAGTGCGCCTCGAAGTTCATTCGCTCGTCCAGCGTCACTCCGAGGTACTTCATTGTCCTTCCCACCGCGATACGGTCGTCGCCGTTCCTTATCCACGACAGCGGCGGACTTCTCGTCCGCGGCAGTCCGTGGAACCAGATGGCTTCCGTTTTCGCCGTCGCGACGCTGAGTCCGAGTCGCCGGATGCGACACGTGACCGCGGCTACGCCCACCTCTGCCAGCCTGGTGGTTCTCGTCCAGTCCCGTCCACCGGCGATCAGCAAGGTGTCGTCGGCGTAGCACGTTACGCGCACTCCCGGGGGTACGGCCGACCGAAGCACCGCGTTGTACCCAATGTTCCAAAGCAAGGGTCCGAGCACTGACCCTTGTGGAACTCCGCGATCGATGACTCGACGCCCGACCGCGCCACCACCGGTGGTGTACTCTACGGCTCTTCCGTCGAGATAGTTCGCGACTATCTGCCGTAGGTATTCCGGCACTCGATGACGAGCGAGGCCCTCTCGGATCCTCGACCAGGGCAGCGAGTTGAACGCGTTGACTATGTCCAAGGACACCGCCAACGCCACTCCGCCCTGGCTCACCGCTGACCTCGCGTCCGCGATAACGCGCCCGATCGCGTCGATGGTGGACCGCCCCTTTCGGAAGCCGTACTGGCTGTCTTCGAGGTTCGGTCCCGCGCCCGTCAAGTGGTTCGTGAGGCGGTTCATCACCACCCTCTCGAACAACTTGCCCGTCTCGTTTAACAGGCATATCGGCCTGTACGCTGAAGACGTGCCCGGCGTTCTTCCCGGCTTGGGAATCAGCGCGATCTTCGCCGTCATCCTGCACGTGGGGATTCTCCCGGCGGCGAGGCAGCTGTCGAACAGTTCCTTGGCGGTTCATCCGAGCACGAGCAGCACCAGTGCAAGCGCGCGGCCGGGAACACCGTCGGGTCTTGGAGCGGTGTTTTTCGCAGACATCTTCCGTATCGCTGCAGTCATCTCGTCTTCCGTCACTGGTGGTGGCGGTGTCCTGTGCTGCAGCGGCGATTCCCTCTCCTGAGGCGGGTCACCACGCGTCTCTTCCGAGTCTCTGGGAAACAAATCTTCCAGGACTCTCGCGAGCGTATCCTCGTCCAGAGCTTCCGTCGCTGGGGGCTCCCTCGGCCTTAGTTTACCCAGCACCAGCCGGTAGGGCCTTCCCCATGGGTCGCGGTCTATCGTGCCGATAAGCTCGTCCCACGCGCGAGCTTTGGCAGACCGAATCATCCACTGAATTCGCTTGACTCGAACTCTGTACCGCGTGTAGAGCGCCTCTTCCATCCTGGCGTCTCTGCGCCTTCTCCTGCGCGCCCGCTGGAACTTGCGGCGTGCCCAGGCGCAGATTGTCCTCTCTCGCTCGATCTCTGGAGTCCACCAGTAGACCGAGTCGCGGTGCGCTCGCCTGACGCGTGGCATTGCAACGTCGCAGATCTCCGTCATCTTGCGTTGCCACCAGTCCGCTTGTGCGTCCACGTCACGGGCTGTTTGAATTAGCGGTGCCTCCCACGCTGCTCCGTGGGCCGCTGCCGCCAACATGTCCTCGTTGAGCTTCCGGATCGCCCATCTTGCTGGGGGCGGATTCTCCTGACGACGATGTCCATCGGCGGCTTCCTCGGCTCCTCTTCGGCCGGTCTGGAGTTCCACGAGGATGTAGAGGTGGTCGCTGAGCGTCTCCAGCTCCACCGCTACTCTCCATCCGGCGATTCTTCGCGTTGCTGCGGGAGAGGCCCACGATAGATCCACTATCGACTCTCCCTGCCAGCGAACGCAGGTGCTCGTCGTCCCGGTGTTGAGCAGACGCAGGTCCAGGCTGGCTGCCCAGTCCACTACGGCGTCTCCTCTTGGGTCGGTGCGGGGGGAACCCCAAAGCGTGGATTTGGCGTTGAAATCCCCCATTACGAGCACCTCCGCATCATCCTGCGGCAGTCTTCGAGCGATGCAGTCCCGAAGTCTGTCCAACGTCCTCTGGAACGAGGCCAGTGTTTCGTTCGGCGGTGCGTACACGCCGACGACGATCATCTGGCTCCATTGCGCCACCACGTATCCCTGTCCCCGGTCTGTCCCTCGTAGATGGGTGGAGGCGCCGAGTCCCGTGCTGACGAGTGCAACGGAATTCAGCGCGTCTCCGACCCAACCGGGGTTGTCGGGAACTCTGTAGGGCTCCGCTATCGCGGCCAGTCCCGCTCCTCGCTCCGCCATGGTCTGCAGTAATAGGTCCTGCGCCCCGGCTGAGCGATTGACGTTGGCTTGAATGATGCTGCGGCCCGATTGGGCCATCACTCAGCCACTTCCATGGCCTCTTCGCGGCCGCTTCCTTTGCTGTTGGTCCCTCGATGTTCCTCGGTTCTCCTCTCCGTCGTCGTCGTCGTCGTCGTCGATTTCTTCTTCTCCGTGGCCGTCGTCGTCGATTTTTTCCTCTCCTTGCTGCTGCTTCTTGCTTGCGATGCGTCCTGTACTTTGCCGTTGGTGGTCGCGGTCGCCTTCTTGCTCCTGGGAGGCTTACAGGCCTTGCTACCGAGCCTGTGGTCAGCCTGTCTGCCTAGGTCGGTGCACACTGGGCACTTTACGGGGGCGGTGCAATTCCGCGCCCAGTGCCCCGGTTCTCCGCACCTGTAGCACCGGCTGCTTCGGTCCTTGTCGGACGGGCATCGTGCCGCAGTGTGTCCTGCTTCCATGCATTTGAAGCACTGCAGAGGACGAGTCTCCAGTGCTTCCACACGTGCCGACGACCATCCTACTAGCAGTCGCCCTTCGGCTGCGATCTTCTTCGCTGCTGCGGCCGGACATCTGAGCCATATCGTACCGAGGCTCATCGGTGTTCGTCGCCTTATCTCGCCCGTCTTTACGGCGTCCGCGTCGCATCCGCCAGCCGATGCGACCGCCGTTGACACGTCCTTCGGTGTAACCGAGTCGTCCATCCCGGACACTCGGAGTTCCACCATTTTCATAGGGCGGGTGACTTTGACACCCTGCCCTTCCGGGAAGATTCCGCGGAGGCAGCTCGCCAGCTGGTCCGCCTTCTCGGCGCTCTTCTCGCCGGGCACCTCCAAAATTAGGCCTCCGGTGATGGCGCGTCTCATGCGGAGACCTTGGATCCCGGCGCTCTCCAGCTTTACTTGCTGGCGCGCCGCGGACATGATCTCCGCATAAGTCTTTCCGCTTCCTGGAGCTGCGGTCAGCGTGACCGCGGCTCTCCTTGGCGCTCTCGGTGGCCGTGGCTTCCTCGATGGTTGGCGCTGCTGCGGCTGCTGTTGTTGCTGCTTCCGCTGCTGCTGCTGCGGCTGCTGCTGTTGTTGCTTCCGCTGCTGTTGTTGGCGCCGTTGCTGCGGTTGCTGTTGTTCAGCCTCCGTCTTCTTTCTTTCCTGCCGGGCTTTCTTCCGGCTCACGACGGTGGCCCAGGTTTCGGTTTCCTTTGCGGAGCCGTTCCCCGGAGCCTCGCCGCTGCTCTTTTCCCTCCGGACATCCGGCGTCGTCCGCGGAATCTTCTCGAGCGGCGGCCTGGCTGCCGCGGCTCTCGTTTCCGCTCGGATGCGTTCGATCCGGTCCGATGTCCTTTCAGGCATCTCCCCTCTGGTCTCCCGGCGCAGAGCTGCGACCTCCCTTGCCAGGGACATCACCATCTCTTTTAGCTCCGAGATTTCGTTCCTCGGCGGTGGGGTAGGCTCTCTCGGCGTTTTCCTATTGCCCACCGTCTTCTTAACAGGCTCTGGTGGAGCTGGGCACAATGCCAGCATCCTACCTTTGCCGTTGCTGTTGCCAGCTTCCGTCCTTTCGTGACGCGCCAGCTTCTCCTTTAGCTGGCGGTTTTCCGACAGCTTCTTCATCAGCTCGGTTTCCAACGCTGCCTCGTTTGCGGTGGACTTCGTTCTCTTCGCCCACTCGGAAGCGTTGGCCCTTACTGCCCCTGCTACCTCCCTCAAGAACCGTTGGTATGTTCCCTTGAGGTTCTTACATTTTTTGGCCATCTTCTCTATCATCGACATATAGTCGAAGATATTGGCCGCAAGATTTGCCGTTGGTTGTCCTCGTACAACCACGGCTCTCTCCTCCTCTGTCGGCAGGGGCTTTGCTCCTTTCGACGGAGCGGGCGCCTCCACCGTCGTGTCCAGGATGTATGACATCTCTTCATCATCCTCTTCCTTCCTCTTCCTCTCCCGGTTTTTTCTCCGGGTCTTCTCTTCGGCGCTGCTGGTGTCGTCCGACTCCAGTCGCCCTCTCTTCCTTCCCTTGCGTTTAGATGCCCATCCGCGCGGCGGGAACGAGTCGTAAGACTCGTCGCTGCTACTGATGAGCATGTCTTCATTCCCAGTAGCTATACTGTTAATGCAGGCCTGGGTATCCACCTGCTTGCAGCCGCGGTCTTTCGATGACGATGCGGAAGGGACCCGCTTCACCATCCCTTCCGTACCGGGCCTGGAGCCTCCGAGCTCTCCTGGTCCTGTAGGTTTGTTTTCCTTTTTCGTGCCGTTCATATTTATTATGGTTGATTTCCCAGTAGAGATGTCCTGGTCGCAGCGCCTGGTGACCACGCTGCTTCCGGTTGTTGTAGCTGCTGTTGTTGTTGCTGCTGCTCTTGTTCCGCAGTTGCTGGTTGACGATGCGGCGAAGACCTGCTGGGTCATCTTCGCAGCACCGGGACTGGGGCCTCCGAGTTCCCCTGTTCCTGTAACAAAAGCTTCAAAATCGTTGTTAGCCATATATTGTTTTATGTAACTCCATGCCTGTTGACCACTCGTTCTTTCGCACTCCACTTTAAAGACCGAGGTCGATAAAGTAGAGCCCCAGGAGCACCACGAGGAGGTGAGACGAGTGGACCATTTGATCGGTGCAAGTCTTCAACTTTGCCGAAATATACACCGCCCACAAACGAGTGGGCCTTATGTGCAACATCAGCTTCATCAAAGTGTTTGATCCTGTCCAGGTTACCCTGAAATCGGAAAAACTTGCACCAATCTCAGCTCCCAAACCTAACCTAACCTAAACCTAACCTAAACCTAGGTCGTCGTACAGGAAGTTTGGACACCCTACACCATCATAAGACATTGCGCATGACGTTCATAACCTCCGACACGATGCATGGAACATCGTTCACGACGTCCAGAGTGTCAAACACGACTTTCGGGTGATCATACAAGATGCCAAGGACATCGCCGTTCAGAACATCGTACGCGAAGCACAAATATCGTAACGTTCAGCGCAACGAACACGACGTTGAGAAACGGACGACTATAAGCTAATTGAATGCGACGTCCAGTACTTCGTACACGTCGTTCAGTAACTAGCTCATGGCAGTCAGAACATGGTACACGAATTTCAGGACATCATACTCGTTGCCCAAGGCAAGGAACACTAAGTCCATAACATCGTCCGCGGAGCCTACAACGTCGTACACGACGTTCTGTACTTCGCAAACGAAGCAAAAGACGTAATACGCGTATTTCAGAAAAACGTACTCGGAGCAGAGAAAATCGAAAGCTATGTTCAGCACAACGTACACGAGGTTCAGAACCACGTACACGACGTTCAGAACTTTGAACACGAGGCATGGAAAGTCGTACACGGAATTCAGAGTATCCTAAACGACGTTCAGGACATGGTAAACGAAATTAAGGTCATTGTACAATTTTTCCGGAACCACTTCACAAAATTCAGAATATAGTACACGAAGCATAGAACGTCGTACACAACGTTCAGAACATGGTACACTACGTCAAGGACATCATACACTTTGTCCAGTACAACGAACAAAATGTGTAGGTGATAGTAAACGGTGTCTACAACGCTGTACACGACATGGAGGTCTCCGTAGAAGAAGCAGTGGGAATCGTACAGGACCTTGTGGACAACGTACAGGAAGCACAGAAAATCGTAACAACGTTCAGCACAACGTACACTACTTGAAGAACTACGTACGCGACGTTCAGAAACTCGTACACGAGGCATAGGATATCGTACACAACGTTCTGTACTCTATATATTCTGATCGTCGCGTTCGATGTTCTACATTTTCTTTACGATGACCTGAACGTCGTTAACGATGATCTATGCCTCGTGTACGATGGTTTGAACGTTCTGTACGATATTCCGTTCGTTGTTGTCCTATTCTTCGTTTGCAATGTCCTAAACGTCGAGTACGATATAATAGGGTTCGTGTAAGATGTTCTGAACGACATGTGCGATGTCCTTGATTTCTTGTACGATATCATCAACTTCAGAGTCGAAGTTCTGAACGTCGTGATCGATGTTGTACGCTTCCTGTTGGATGGCCTGTAATTCGAGTCCGATGATCTGAACGTCATGTGCGATGTTTTAGTATTAGATTACGAGGTTCTATTCTTCGTTCAAAAAGTTCTTGGACGTCGTGTGCGGTGATATTGACGTAGTGGAGGATGACCTGTGCTTCGTGTACGATTCACTGCATTTCATGTTCGATCTCCTAGGCTTAGTGCACTACGTTCTGGAAGACGAGAACGATGTTCAGAACTTCGTGTACGATGTCCTATGCCCCGTGAACGATGATTCGAACGTTGTGTACAATGTTCGGAGCGTCGTTTTTTCTATTCTTCGTTTGTAATATCATGAACTTCGTGTACGTTGTGCTGGGCTTCGTGTACGATGTTCTAAACGTAGTATACGAATGTCTGAGTTTCGTGTACGCTGTTCTTAACGTCGTGTACGTTGTCCCAATGGTCGTAAACGATGTTCTAGTATACCTGTTCTGAGTCTTCGTTGTCGTATATGATATTATTCTCTACGAGATCGATGCCCTGTACGCCGATTACGACGTTCCCTGCATCGCGTGCGATGTTCTGAACTTCGTATACGATGTACTGGAAGTAGTGTAAGATGTATTAAACTCCATATACGATATTCAGAACGTCTTGTATGAAGTTGCCATCGTCGTGTATGATATCCAGAATGTCGCGAGCGATGACGTGAACGTCGTCTATGATGACCAGAGAGTCGCGTACGATCAACTGAACATGGAGTATAATGTCCTGAACGTCGAATACGGTGTCCTTAACCTTATGTACGGTGGTCTAGTATTCGTGTACTATGACCTGAATGTTGTGTACGATGTCCTCAACTTCGTTTCCGACGTTCTGAATGTCGTCTATGACGTTTTGACCGTCGAGTACGATGTTCTTGTCGTCGTGTATGAAGAGCAAATGGTCGTATACGATGTTCTAAACATCGTTTGCTGAATACTGAACGTCGTGTATGATGTTCTAGTCTTCGTGTACGATGTTGTTAACGTCGTGATTGATATTCTGCACGTCTTGTACCTTGTTCTAGACATCGTCTACCTTGTCGTGTACGTCGTGTACGATGTTCTAGACTTCGTGTACATAGTTCTTCACGTCGTTTACTATATTCCCAACGTAGTTCACGGTGTTCCGAACGTGGTCTACGACGTTCTGGACGTCGTGTAACCAGACATAGGCATCGAAAATTATTTCTTAATGTTAGTCTACGATGGTCTGAAAGTCGTGTGCGAAGTACTGTACGTCGTGTACGAAGTTCTGTACGTCGTGTACGTAGTACTGTTCGTCATGTCCGTTGTTCTGAACGTCGTCTACGGTGATCTAACGTCACTTACGGTGGTCTGAACGTCGTGAAAGATGTCCTGAACGCTGTGACCGATGATCCGATTGTCGGGTTCGACGTTCTGATCGACTCGTGCCATGATCTGCGTTTCGTGAACGATGTTCTAAACGTCGTCTACGATGGTCTGAACGGCAATTGCTATGTTTTAATCATCGCGCATGATGGTGTGAACTATGTGTGCAAAACAAAAAACGTCGTTTACGATGTCCTGAACGTCGTGTAATATGTCCTTGACGGAATGTACGATGTCCTAATCATCGAGAAATCTGTTCTAAACGTCTTGTACTACGTTCTGAACGTCGTGAACGACGTTCCGGTGTTCGTGTACGGTAAAGAGAACCTAGCGTACGATGTTCTTATCGTTGATTTCAAAGGTCTAGACGTCGTTTACGGTTCCCGGAACTTTGTTTACGTTGTCTGAGCGTCGTGTTCGAAGACTTAATGGCTATTTACAATGTTCTAAACCTTGTGCACTATACCCTGAACTTCCTGCTCGTAGATCAGATCGTCAAGTACGAGGTTCTGAACGTTGTAAACGTTGTACTAATCGTCGAATTCTGAGTTTTAAACGTCGTGTGCTACGTTCTGTACATCTTGTTCGATGTCATAAATGACGATTATGATTTTCTAAACATTGTGTACGGTGTTCTGAGTGTCGTGTACGATGTTCTGAACGTAGTCTCCAATGCTCTGAGGGCGCCTAGTATGTTCTGAACGTCTTTTACGATGTCCTGAACGTCGTTTATGATGTCATGTACATCTTGCTTTTTTTCCTGAATGACGTGTACGATGTCCTTGGATTCTTCTACGATGTTCCAAACGTAGTCTACTGAGTCCTGTAGGGCGTGTACGATTATCTGAACGTCGTGAACGATGGTCCTATGAAATTCCACGATGATCTGAACGTCGTTTGCTATCTACAGAACTTCGCTTACGATGTTCTGTACTTCGTTCACTATTTCCTGAAAGACGTGTAATATGCATTAGGTTTCGTTTGCGATGTTCTAAACATAGCCTACTGTGTCATGAAGGACGTGTACGATGTTCTATGCTTCGTGCATGATGTCATGTATGTCGTGAAATATGTACTGACCGTCGTGTACGATGTACTATAAACAGTGTACTATGTCCTGTACATCGAAAACGTTAATGCCGTGTACGATATCCCTAACGTCATGTACGATGTCCTGAAGGTCGTATATGACGTCATGTAAATCGTATACAATGCCGGGAACGTCGTGAACGATGTCACCATCATCGTGTGCAATGTTCCTTTACATCGTGTACGGTGTTCTGAACGTCGCCTCCGATGATCTGTACGTCAATGACGATTACCTTATCGTGATGTGCAATGTTCCGAATGTCGCGTACGATCTTCTATACGACAACGTATACGATGGCGTAGGATTCTTGTGCGATGTACTGTACGTTGTGAGCTGTGCTCCCAACGATGTGAACCGTGTTCCAAATGTCGTGTACGATGTTCTGAAATTCGGGTACCATTTTTTAGGCTTCGTATACGATGTTCTGAAAGTGGTATACTATGTTATGACCGTCGTGTACGGTGTCATGTACACCGTGTATAATGTACTAATCCTCTTGCACTGTGTTGTAAACACCGTGTTCTTTTCATTAATCTCGTGTACGAAGCCCTCGTATTCGTTTACGATGTTCTGTACATCCTGTATGATGTTCCAGTCGTCGTTTACGATGCTCCGATCGTGTTGTACGATATTTTGAATGTCGTGCGCGATGTTTTTCACATTGTGTACGAAGTCCTGAAAGTCGTCTGCGATTATCTGATCTTCGTGATCTAGTTCTTGAATAAAGTGTTCGAATTCCTATACTCCATGAACGATGTTCTGTACGTCGTGCACTATGATCCGATAGTCGTGTACGATGTTCTATGCTTCGTGTTCCATATTATGAACGTTGGGTACGATGACATTAACGTGGTGTACGATGTCGTAATTTCCGTGTACGGTGTTCTATACATTGAGAACGTAGTTCCATCCTACGTGTATGATGTACAGATATTAGTGTTAGAAATATTAAACGGCGTGTACGTTGTCGCAGGCTACGAAGACGTTCTACGAATCGAATTGTGTAGAATGTTCTGAACGTCTTTAACATACTTCTAAGCGTCGTGTACGACGTTCTATACGTCGCGAACGATTTCCTAAACGTCGCTTTCGATGTCCTATACGTCGGGATGAGGCTTGAACGATGTTTCAAATGTAGCTTCTTTCGTTTTGAACGATGCGTACGTTCCAAGCAATGCCTATGAAGCTCCAAACGTCGTGTACGATGTACCAAACGTCTTTTAGGATTTTCCAAACGTAGGTAGCTGTGTACGTATTTTCGTACGTAAGTAGGTAAAGTTGTTCATATGTTTGCACGTAATTGTACATTTATGTACATTGTTATTTATGTATGTAGTTACTCATATATTTGTGACTCCCTATTTGTGCACCTACATACTTAGTTATGTTAATACTTATGTATGAACTTATGTAGATACGTACTTACCTATGAGTGAATGTACATGCTTATATACGTAAGTGTGTATGTCCATACCTGTGTATGTACGACCGTAGTTATTCACGTAAGGATGTACGTACAAACGTATATCCGTACTTATATCTGTCCATGCACTTTTATATACGTTAACTGTTCATTACTTGCTTATATGTGTACGTATGGAGTTTAGAGCATACAACTGTAAGGACGGACGTATGTACGTCAATACGTAAATGAGGAAGTTCGTGTAATGAACGTAAACATGTATATTCGTACGTGTGCATGAATATTATTTGGTGTCTACTTACGCAGTTTAGCACGTACATTGTTGCCAATGTACGTATGTTTGCGTACAAATTCGTATGTGTACATATATGGACGTCTTTATGTGCATACATAGTTACTTTCATATATTTTAAAGTCCTTAAATATGGATCTACATACGTATGTATGTACGTAGGTATGTACGAGAGCACGCATGTATGTACGTAGTTACGACCATTTTCTGGTATGTACTTAAGTATGTACGTACGTACTTATGAACGTAAGGTTTTATGTAAGAAAGAAAGTGTGTCCATACGTTTGTTTGTACCAACGTATAATCGAATATACGTTTATTTGTACGTAAACTTTCATGAAAGTACGTTGGTATCTACGTTCATATTTCTTGACGATCGTAGGTTGAAGGTACGTAGTCCTGTGCATACCACTGTGTGTATATTACCGGTATGTACGTGTGCACATAAGTTCATTAATAGTTCGGAACCTGCGTTTTTATATACGGACGTTTATATGGAAGTCGGTTTATATGTTCATATGTGTGCTTGAGATTGTGTGTTGTGTACGTATGCTAGTTTCCACTTAAGCAGTGATTGTAACTATGTATGAATTGACTTATGCGCGTTCGTATACAGGTATGTTCGTAAGTTATATTGTGCGTACGTCATGAATATAATTTAGGTCATACGGATGTAGGCATGTTCGACCGTAAGTTTAACAATATGTGTATACATTTAAACGTTATTAATGTACATAATTATGAACGTTCGTAGGTGTGAAGGAACATAGGTATGCACGTACCTATGTACGGATCTTCGTATATACGTTTGTACGAAGGAAGGATTGTACGTATGTCCGCAAGTGCGCATGTGTGTACATTCTTACGTATGCACGTACGTACGTAAGTATGTTCTTATGTACGTACGTGCGAATCTATGTACGTATCTGTGTAAATATTTGTATACTTATACACGTTGTTATATACGTACTTGTGGAAGTTCGTATACAGAATCTTCGTATTGAACATAAGTAGTTTCGCACAATCGTAGCAATGGATGTATCTCGATTTGTACCAAGTTGTACATGTGTGTAATTTGGAGTGTACGTAATTATTTGTGAACGAACGTCGATATGTAGGGACGTATGTAGGCACCCGTTCAGTTATGCACATAAATATGTATGTCCGCATGTATACGTTAGACGTAGGTTTGTCCTTACGTATGTATGAAATGAGCTGGTATGGACGTGTGTGTGTACGTACATACAGTTAACTGTGTATGATCGTACGTAGTAA
This sequence comes from Tetragonula carbonaria, assembly GCA_032399595.1. Classification (NCBI taxonomy): domain Eukaryota; kingdom Metazoa; phylum Arthropoda; class Insecta; order Hymenoptera; family Apidae; genus Tetragonula; species Tetragonula carbonaria. The sequence goes on from JAUCRC010000023.1 coordinate 267,979, forward strand.
TATACATACATATATCGATATTACATTAGTATATACGTTCTCCGAAGTGTTCGTTCGTATGTACTAATGAGGTTATGTGTTTACGTACCAATGAACGAGACAACATACGTGCGTACTGTGGTATATACGTAACTATGTACGGAAACATCTCGTATGTGTATACAACCTAGTAATATACATACGAACGTACATGAATAGTTAGGTAGAATATTACATGCGTATATCCTAAAAAAATTTGCCTACGTACATCATAAGGAAAGACATACATACGTACGTATATACATACGTACGTACATTCGTATCAATGTACATAGCTGCCTAAGTAAACTCTTACGTGGGTACGTTTATAACTGAACGTTTTATGTCCCTAACTTCTTAACTACAAGATTACGTATGTACAAACTTACATACATACGCGCATACGTACGTATTCATACATAAATATATTCATTGGAGCGTCCGAACTCACTTCGTAAATCCATTGCTGGCTACGGTTACGAAGCCAATAAAGCGAATGAATGAATACACAAATACGAATGTATTAAGTTTGTATATATGTATATACGTATGTTTATACGTAAGTATGTATTGCAGGTAAACATATGCATGCGATATGCAGGAGAGACCTACATACGTACATACTATCAAACATACGTGAATGCGTACATAATCACCTAGTTATATTCGTACGTACGTACATAGGTATCCCGCACTAACCCACCTGCATATATTCATACACACCATCGTAAGTTTGAAAACTCCTGCGTACCAAAGGGTACGCCTACCTACATAGATACTTATATAAAGAAACACTTACGTACTTCCCAAAGTAGTATCATAACTTCTTAAATATAAACGTAGGTACGTACAGAGTTGTCTACATTGACAATTACTTAAGCAAATACATAAGAAGTTACACAAATGCGTATCTACGTATCGACGTTCGAAACCAGAAACATACGTAAATATGGACGTACGTACTTAAATAATTAAATTCGTACATACGTACATGAAATCGTACCTCCATAGATAGCTTCGTAAGTACAGAAAGTGAGTAAACAAATATAAGAAAATACATACAAACGTACATAAAACAATAATTCCTTTCATACATATGTAGGTACGTAACTACAAACACGTACATTCATAACGTTCTTTTATACGTACGTTCATATCTTCGAACGATCATAACTGCTTCTATATAAAATTACGTAAGTACGTGACGTGGTACACTGACCGAATTTCGAAAATGCACATGTACGTGAATACGTATGTACGAAATTACATAAGTTCATCCATATCTGCGAACGTACGTATCTACGTAAGTCCATATATAATTACGCTAGTACCTACGTAGGTTCGTAGAACCGTAATTCCATACTTGCGTACTGACAAGCTCACGTACGTTTGTTCCTCCTTTCTTACATACATGAGGGAGTACATGCTTATACACGGGAGTAAATCTATACAGAATTTCATACCAATGAACGAACATTCATAAGTATGTATGTAAGTACGGACATTATTCCGTACTTACATACCTACGAACGCATACCACGAAGCACCAACATACAAACGTACACACATGACTATGTACGTACCTACCATATTAATTACGATACCACTTACATACTAATGAATTTTCGAACAAACTTACGAACGTTCCCACGTACGTCCTTGCACATACGTATGTACATAACAACGTTTGATGAAAAAAGGTACGTACCACCCTACGTACGTTCATACCGACTTACGTTCAGGACTTCGTATAAAATTACATACTTACAGACATACAACCGTACGTTTACAGCTGGGAAAGATCGTACCTACAAACAGGCATAACTGCGTACATAAATTCTTCTTTTCATAAATGCGAACGTTATATCGCACGTGAGAGGGTACATACTTACGCACCTACAAACCAAATTAAGTCCATAACCACGCACATACACAGATACGTACGTACATACGTACACACATTCATAGTGATGTACGAATACATAGGCGAACATTCATTGTTGCGTATGAAGGTTCACAACTAATTTAATAACTGCTTATAAATATGTTTAAGATAAATCATTGAAATACACGCAAGTACTTTCGGACGTACACACCAAAGTATACGAATTATTACGTACGAGGTATCCTGCGTACGTACATAACTACCTACGTTCAAACCAGCGTAAGTATCTACCTACTTACGTACATATCAACGTGCACATACTCCTACATACGGGCGCACATGTGTACGTACGTACCTAATGATTACAGACGTATTTAATGACACGTCAATGTAAGTATATACGTACGCACGTGGTTGGTAACATTCGAACGTCTGTATGTGAAAACGAATGTAAGGAAGTACGTTCGTACTTACATACGTAGCTTCAAACATACGTAAGTAAGTGTATACTTTAGTGTGTACCTTCGTATTTATATAACTACGTTGTTATTTTGGTACGTAGTTATTTAATTTCGTTTGGTTGAAGATAAACAGTTATATTCCTATAACTACATACGTACAATGGCATATATACGTACAATTATGTGTTAGATATTTGAACATACGTAGTTGTGTAACTTTATCTGTATGATTTTACGTAAGTACGTACGTTAGTAGATATGTTCGTACATGCGTTCCTAAGGAACTGTGTATGTACGAATGTTGCATGTATGACGTCATATATGTGTCTACGTAGGTATGTACGTATAGCAGTATGTACGTAAATCGGTATGTACGTTAGGATATATGTAGAAAGGTTCGTATTTACAAACATTTACACATTTTAATGTTGTGTTCACACATATATATGTACGATGCAAAGTATGAATTTACGTTGGTATGAACGTACTTAGGGATGTACGCACGCTGGTACTCCGAGTTAGGTATGAAACAACGAAGTTGTCGACGCAGTTTGGTTAGAGCGAACGTTTGTGTGTGAATCCGTAGGTGTAGTAACTCCTTGTGAACTTAACTTTGAAATAAATACCGTAGTTGCGTCCAAGCAAATGTATGTCCATACGTTGTGTGATGTATCATGTTTTTACGAGCGTTGGTTTGTACTTAAATTAGTAAGTACATGCTTACATTTGTACGTACGTAAGTTTCTCCGTACGTTGTCAATTACGAACGTATGTATTTAGTATGAATATATGTATTTATGTATACACTATGCTGGAGTGTACGTATGTACCTAGTTAGTTGTGTACATCGGTATAAATGTAAGATTGTTGGTTTGTACTTGTGTCTATATGTGCGTAGGTATTGTGATGTGCGTACGTATGTCCGTACGTTGTTATACACGGACTTATTTACGTATATACATAGGATTATCAGAGTAAACATATGTTCCGTCGCAGTGATCCATATACCTACGTATGAAGGACCATTTTTACGTACGCTCGAAGGTATATGCTTACGTTTGCATACCAGAACGTTTGGTCGAAGGTTTGGTCGAACGTTAGTTTGATCGAACATAGGTACGCACGTACGTATGTATGTAAGGATGTAGAAATGTTTGCTCGTAGGTATATTTTCGATGGTAGATATATACGTACCTGTGAGTGAACGTGCATAGCTCTACACGTACTCAGGTCTTAACTTATGTACATATTTCTGAACGTAGTTATGAATACCGAATTCTAGTTGCTGAGAAATCACGTATGGGTGAACATAATAATGTGCATATGGACGTAGGTATGAACGTAGGTAAGATTCGTCAATATTTACGAAAGTACGTAAATTTGCCTTAAAAATAACATACATAGAGTGGAACATATTTACATAACTATGTACGTATGTATGTATATACGTATGTAGTTATATTCCTACGTGTATACGTTGGTATGTTCTTAAGTTGTTTCATACGTATGTCGAATGCATGTCGGTTTGTATGTATCTGTGTATTTACGTACGCAGTTGTGTACGGAAATATGTACTCTAGGTAGGTGTGTACGTACCCATATATGTACGTAAGTATGAATTAGAGTCTGTACTTTGTATGGACGTAGTTACTTGCGTTCTTAGTTAGTAGAGCAAGAATTTATATACGTTGGCATGTGTTTACCTAAGTAGGTATGAGTGATAATATATATTTATATATTTGTATGTACGTTATTATGAACGGTATATTATATGTTCATAATTCGGCATGTACTTAAGAAGCTGTATATGAGTATATAAAAATTTCCGTAGGTAAGCGTGTTCGTACTTATTTATAAGCTCTCTTGTGTTTGCACATACTTAGCTGTTTACGCTCATATATATGTACGCATACAGGGTTGTACGTACTTAGGCGTGTGCGTATGCATGAATGTTTCCACAAGCGCATGTACGTACATTTTGACCAACCATATTTTTGTGTACCGACGTATATGCATACGTATTAATGTATGTTCGTATGTATGTATGTATTTTCGTAAGCATGTACGTATTTCGTAATTTACGGACGTATGTGTTATTGTAATATTCTACGTTCATGTGTATTTTCGTACGTAAGTATAAACGTTTGTATTAAGGTTGTAACTAAGTTACATGCGTATGTGTATATGTTCGACGTAATTTCCTACTGACTTGTCTCTATGCGAAACTATTTTCATACATTCGCACTTATTAGGTTTCCAAGGGATTTTCGTACGGAGTTATATAACTACGTATGTTGGTATGCATACGTTAGTATATATACACGACGTTACGTTCGTACATATATATTTTAGAACTTATTAAAGTACGTACGTATGAAGTAATGTACGTGTTTTTGTACGTTCATTTATGGAATGATTTACGTACGTTTTTAAACTATTTCTTTGGTTTTTACGCGCAAATCTTGTACGTCCGAATTAAAGTATTTGCGTTTCTGAGTTCCTACGCATTTGAAAACGTAGGTTTATACGTACGACCATAAGTATGACCGTACGTGGTTACTTACGTGCATGTATTTATGAAATCTATGTTATATATGAATTTACGTACCAGTGTGTGTATGATTGTTGACATGTAAGTACTTAGTTATGTACGTAGTTATGAAGGGATACATATAAGCGCGTGCGTAAGCAGATAAGTAAGCATGTAAGGTGCTTACGAATATATGTACTTAATTATTAACTAATATACTTATTTATGTACGTAAGAACGGATGCATATTCGTAGGTGAGTACTTCTGTAATAATGTATGAATATAAGAAATTGCATTTTCAAGATTATGTATATTTCATTGTAGGTGAACGTGAAAGTAGATCTAATAGAATCGTTATACGACATTTTCGTGTAATTGTCGTAAACATCTCTGTCGTTGTTTTCGTTTCTTCTGGATAGTTTAATGTATAACTTGTTTATTTCTTCACGAATTATTTCAAAATATTTATTTTACTAATTTCGAATTGGTTTTGCTGATATAATCGTGTTTGCGGATGAGATTTCGTCTAATCTTTCTAGTCTCATGTGTATCTTAACAATTTCATGTCGAATCGTGATAATGCGTTGTATTTTAGAGTTAATTTGTTGTTCTCGTGTAATAATCATTATTATGCTGAGATTCCAAAAAATCCATCTAGTTTTATTGATATCTTGCTAATTTCAACAGGAACCGAATTATCATTTGGAATTTCACTATTTGGACGATGTTATAGAGCCGCAATCGTACATTTCACTCATGTTTCGTCAAATCCTGCTAGTGTCACATATATCTCGCTATTTTTACGACAAATCTTAATGAAACGATGAATTACACCTTTTCGACAACGTTTTTCCTGGTAATAATCGTAAATTTCAGTGAAATTTGCTCTAATCAGATAATATGATAGATATGTTACTAATTTCCCGACTAAACACGATAAAACATTGAATATCACCGTTACGAATTCCGCTGCATAATCTCACACTTCATTGAGATTTCGTCTAATATTTCTAGTTTCAGTGATTTCTTTGTCAATTAATTACAAATATCAATAATACTTTCAATTTCGTCGTTTCGAGGACCTTTTCGAGAAATATTCGCATATTTCGCGTTGATCCTGAAAGTTTATTGGATACGTTGATCTTTTCACTACGAAACGAATTAATACGTAGAATTTTATATAGAGTCTACGATGCTTTCATGATATAATCGTTTAGTTCGCTTATGTCTCGTATAATTTTGTTGTTTTCATATATACCTTCATACATTCAAAACGAAACATTGTAATACCTCGAATTTCAAGATTCAACCTAAGGCTTTGCAAAATAATGTATATCTTGCAGCGATTTCGAGTAATCGTGCAAGCTTCATGTGTACCTTGAATATTTCCCGGCGAAACGCGGTATCACTATTAAATTCATCTTTACGATGATGCTTTCGATTAATGTTCTTTTATATCTATGAGGTTTCGCCTATTCCTTCTGGATTGGTGTATACGTTCCCAAGTTTGCGCAATAATTTTTCTTAGAATTTAAATTCCGAATTTACGGCTATGTTTTTTTGGTTATGTACGTTCGTAGCTATACACTTACGTAAGTATGTACGTACGATAGTATTGATGTAATTATCAATGTTCGTACGTATGACTGTACATAATTATGTATGTACGAACTCGGTTATATACATTCGCATGTACCTACGGTCGTTGGTATATACGTATGCAGTTTTGCTTTTACGTATCTTTGTACGATGAGATTTTTGTTCCACATTTGCTACGAGCACTCGCATGAATGTACATACGTATGTTTTTACGAATTAACACATATAAGTACTTTGTTTTATAGGTACGTTTTTATAAACTTATGCAGTAGTGAAGTTACATATGTAATTACGTATATATTTAAGTACGAAGTTAAGTACGTAAGTTGGTACCTACGTACGTACGTCTTTATGTACGTATTAATTAACACGTTCTGTTATATGTGTCTGGATGTTTTTACGTACGTAGTTAAATTCGTCATTATTTATTTTAGCAGGCACTCATGTAAATATGTTTGTACGAACCTAGTTGTTTTGGTTTCTAAGTTCGAGTTCCACCAGTTCCACATGCTTTCCAATTACATGCTTTCGCAATATTTCCGGGTTACCTACTTGTTTTTCGTCTTAAAAGCAGCAAAACAGGTTAGAAGCTTAGGAAACATTGATAAAATAGCGAATTTTTGGGAAACACTTTTATTTCTGACATTCGGCTTTGTTTTCGTGAAATTGACGTATTTTTCGTTTTTTAATCCGCAAAATATTAGACATCAAAAATGTATCTTCTTTTTCGTGACGTAACTGCTGTAAGTAGGCTTAATTTCACCTTGTCCTGGCCATCTTTTTCCTTGAAAAATTCTTGTTTTTGCAATGATGATTCAATGAGAACCTGCAAAATTACTAGATATTTCGTAGATTTCACTACGAAGCAGTTGCAATAATTCAAATTCCTTTGCTTCGAAGATGTTTTCTTCTAACATTCCGTTTTTCTGCTATAAGAACGAAAATACTATTTTCGTCGATACATCATAGTTCCTATCATTCACCGATAAGTCCCGTTTCTCCTATGTTTTCGTGAAAGATACGTGTTTTCGTCGTAAATTCGACTTAATATGTAAAAGGCAATATTTTACCAACGACATCGTGACTAAACTGTGGTCATAACATTAAGTGCAACCTTTAGATAACGTTTCCATGAATTATATTTATTTTTCTTCGCAATTTCAATAGAACATAGTAATTTTACAGGTATTCGTTTTTCCGCGCAGAAACAGTAATAAATGTTTGTTGAATTCTGTTCAAAAGTTGTTATTGTGTAGCATTCGTATTCGAATATACGCTGTACATTCTGTAAAACTTGAAAGTTTCATAGATATTTCAAAGAATTCAAGACAAAATAGAGGTTAAATTGAATTTGACTGATTCCGGTGTGCTTTCGAGTAACATTTGTATTTTTTGTTGTAAGTTTGACAAATCTTACTCTTTCCACGTATATTACTTAGTTGCCACTCTTTCAATGGATTGCGTTACTTCGCAGATATTAGGGTGAGATATTTCTTCTATACATTGTAAATTCCTCAAAACAATTAAAAGGCTAAGTTGATCCTTATCTATCTTTACGAAACTGATACAATAATAAAAATTTCACAATTTCCACTGTAGAATCGATTAAACATATTAATTTCTGAATTACATCGTTGATGTCTCGAAGTAAAAGTGTTAATAGTTTGCAAATTTATATTTCGGGAAGGCTTTCCTGTTATATACGTATTCGAAGTTGTATGCTCGAAAAAATAAACTTATACCGTAGGTAACTCTTATTCACATACAATTCAATATTTTACCAATTTTCACCGAAAATTTCGTGCAATTGTCATGCTTCTCGTTGTTAATTCGGGAAAACATTTTTAACGCATATATTTTCTAATGATATGGTGACGAAACGGTGACAATGAGTATATTTCAGATTATGGAACAAGTTCTCTTGAATTATTCGTGTTTCTCGTTGAAAAATTCGTTCTTCTTATTTCTCAAAACATGCCAATTTTAATTATATTTCCGTGATATAACAACCAAATTGAGATTATAAGTTGCCTTACACTGCTTCGAAGATGTTTCCTTGTTACATTCGTATTTTTCTTAGAAGTTCATCAATGCTGTCTTAGTTTACACTTGTTACTTATTTCCACGAATTCAATCAATTATTCGGTTTCGCTGTTTGTCGTGAAATTTCCATATTTTATGTTCTAAATTCGTGAAAAGTTGTAAAAGATTTAGTTATTCCTTTCATATTTTGAGGAAACGATTATTCATCCTGGAAATTTATTGTTCAACGATGTCTCTTTTGAGTATTCGTATTTTCGTTGTAGATAAGTTATAACGTGCTCAATTCAAATATGTTTCTTGAATTTCCCCAAAAAGCGGTTCTAAAAGTTTCGTTCCTATGTTTCGTCTGTGTTCTCGTGTAACATTCGTATTTTTCGTTGTAAAATCCTGTGAACAATACAATATGTTATCGTTAACATCATATATTTCCAAACTGGTCAATGTATCATTGATTTACGCAGTTATTTTCTTTAAATATTCTTTTTCGTTATATATTGTTTTTCGTTTTAATTTCGGCAAAACTTGTAAAAGGCATACGTATTCAATTAATAGAATGACGAAATTGTGATAAAACAGTGTACTTCAGTCTTTCGCAAACATTTCCGTGATACATTCTTATCTTTCGTTGTAAATATGGAAATGCAGGTGAAAGGCAAAGTTATTCCACTGATATCCTGACGAAGCAATCATAGCAATCTAAATTTCCAAGATGTTGTCTAGAGTTGTTCGAAGTTAACGTTGTAGAAACTGTCCAACCAGCTAGTTACTTGTATATTTTGAAGATTGTAAGACGAAAGGATGGCAATAACTTTAATTTCTCTCTTTCGAGTATGTTCACTTATTACTTTAGTATTTACGTTTTCAGACCAGCTAAAATGCAAAGGTGTTTTACGTATATATTGCCGAAACGGTGTTAATACCCTCGTGAAAGATTTCACACTGTCGGCAATGTTTTTTTGAAATTAAAGTAATGTCCGTTGTGGTTTCGACGAATCCTACTAATTTCTTGTATTAGGTATATTTCAAGACGAAACTGAATTAATATGTTATTCCCACTTTCAAACATTTTTTTCATGGTACATACGTGTTTTCCATCGTATGACCGAAGGAGCTGGATATAATTTCACATATTCTTCAAGGTTCCCATCAATTCAACGATTTGCGCAGTTTCGCCGGCATTATACTTAGATAATTTTGTTCTTCGTTTTTAATGCGGCAAAACTTGTAAAAGTCTAAGTTACCCCATTTCATATTTTCGACTCGTATTTTTCGTGTTAATTACTACAATACTACCTAGTATCATCGGTAATTCATTATTACAAACAATTCAATTATCTACACAGTTTCGCCGATGTTTCTCTCTAATATACGTGTATTATCTTGAGAAAGCTGCAATACTTGTAAAAGCCATGTTCTTTCCATTGATTTCGTGTTGAAATTGTGAAAGTATTATATATTTCAATCTTCCGACAATATTTTGGTGAAAATCCTTTTTTTCCATTGTAAATACGGCAAAACCTGTAAATGGCACATTTGTTCCTCGTATATCGTTACGAAAGTGTGATAATACAGCAATTTCATATCTATCGGCGTCGTTCTCATGAAATACGAGTATTTTCCAATATATATTCCAAAATAAATGGAAATATCGGAGTTATTATCAAGATTTCACGACGAATGAATGACAAAAATGCCAATTTTTATGTTTCGAATATGTCATCGTGTGACATACGCTTTCTTCTTTTGTAAGTTAGACACTTCTAATTAATTCCGCAAATATATCGCTTAATTCTCACCAATTAAATGAATTACACAATTTCGACGAATTTTCGCATAATTATCGTGTTTACGTAAAACTCGTCAAAATCTGTAGAAGCAGTACGGATTCCATGATATCGTTACGAAAATGTATTCTTCCTTACAATTTCACTTTTGCTAGGATGATAACAATAAATACAACTAGTCCTTGCTTGAGTAATCGGAATAAAATTTAATTTAATAGATATTCCGTAGATTTCGCGAGGCAACGCTAATAATAATTTGAATTTCACTGTTTCTACGGTTTTCGCGTGACACAAGTGTTTTCCGTTTAACTTTTACTCTACTGTCAATTTCTATATGAATTTCGTGGTTCCCCCAAATTCACTGTATTACCTTCTTTCTACATGAAATTAGATGGTTTTGTAAAACTTACAACGAGAAATAAAAGTGTCACACGAGAATAAATGTCGGGAATGTGAAGTTCAATTTATTATGATAGTTTCGTCTTGAAATCCATGAGATATCAAGGAAATTAGCACACCTTACGTAATCTAAAATGAAAAAAACGAATACTTCGAGAAATCATCGTCGAAAGTTTGATATTTGTCATTTTCGCACAATCGTCATAACATGATATGAATACATTCGCATTTTCCTAGTTTTGTCAAATTGGCAATGAACAACACATATATTTGAAAAAAATATCGGCGAAAAGTAATAAATCATTGAACTTGAGGTAGCTACGAATTATCTATGACATCAGTTAATTTTATCGAAAAACGGAATATACGAATGTTACACGAAGACATAGTTGAAACAAGGGTTTAAAATTTAATATAATATTTGGTCGTAAATTCTACGAAATATCAGAGATTATAATGTTCTATGGAATCTGCAACGAAGAATAAGAACATTTAAGTCAAATATAATCGATTGCTTTAAATTTGATATTTTATCGCTGTTTAGTCATGTTGTCAATAGAATAGCAATTCGAATTTGGAAGATCTGTTGAATATAATTCGAATAATTCATGCACGTATCGGCAAAAGTTTGTATTACATTGAATTGCAGGGAAATACGAAATATCTATGTAATTATATTGTTTTGTCGAACTCACTGCGAAAATTACAAATGTTAAATGAAAACATCGTTGAACAGGAATTCAATTTGTTATAAATTTTCGTAGTGAAGTGAAGGAGATATTAATGAATTGAGTTTGTTCTTTCGAAGCTACAATTGTAAATATGAATATTTCCAGATAATAACTTCGAGAAAGTGAGATGTAACGCATTTTCGTTGTTTCGTTGTGATATCAATGAATTAACTGTGAATTTTACAAGTTTGACAGAATTTATAAAGAAAAACGTGAATATTTCAAAAAAATTTTGGCAAAATTGTGTGATACATAGAATTGGTGGCAAACAAACAGCTATTTATGAAATTAGCAATTTTCGCCGAGCTTACACAGAACAAAACGTTTGTTGCACTGAACCATTGTCTAAAGTGAGAAATTCAAATTTTAATCACTGTTTCGTCGTGAAATATACGATACATCTGTGAAATTATGATGTTTTATAGAATATAAAATGAGAAATACGATTTACTCTTGAAAACATAGAGCACATATGAAATTCAACGTATTATCACATTTTCGTTGTTACATAAACTGAATATCTTCAAACCAAAACACCCTTCAAATATTTTGTTGAATTTATTACGAAAATGGGATTGTAAATCGTAGATGCAGACGTTTCAGATTAATTCTATTTATTACAACCCTCTCGTAGTGAAATTTTTGAAATATATATGAACATGAATCTGTATTATAGGATCTATAACTGAAGGCAAAATAATATTTTGAAAATATCTTCGATTGTGTGAAACATAACTTATTATCTATGTCTCGACGATATCAATGGAACAGCTATGTTTTTATAAATTTTGCCGCATTTACAACGAAAAACAAAAATGTACCACTAAAATATAATTGAATGTGTGTAACACATCGAATTGGTGGGAAATACGGAATATACTTTAATTGGCTGGTTTTGTCGACTTTTCAACGAAAAATAAGATTGTTACAAGGAAGCAGCGTCGAAAGAGTGTATTTCATATTGTTATATATGTTTCCACTTAATATCTGCTAAATATCTGATCAATTAATATGTATTTTCGAATATACAAAGAAAAATATGAAAACTTCAGTAAAACGTATCCGAAGGAGGAATGTTTAAAGTTGTATCACTGTTCCGTCACGGCACCCTTGGAATAAGTAAGTTTTCGAATAATTTTTCATAAAAACAGATAAAAACACGAATATATCGCGAAAGGTTCGGAGAAACCGATTAAATCATTGACATAAATGGAACTAAGTTATATCTATGAAGTTAGCTAGTATTGTAGAAATTACGGCAAAAAGCAAAACAACGTCGTGAAATATTCGCAATATCTAAATTAAAATCCTATCAAAGCTACAGGGAATAATTCAAGAACCGAATAATTCAAGAACACGTTGACGATTTGACATTTAACGTATTATCACACTATCGTGGTACTATCAATGGAAAAACTGCGTTTAACAAATGTTTTGCTGAACTTTAGGTGATAAAAAGGATAATTTCAAACGGAAATTTATGCAATACAGAGTAATTCGTTGAATTGGTGGGAACTAATGTATACATGTATATTACATAGTTTTGTCCAGCTTCCAGCGAATTATATGAATGTACTCGAAATCACTGACTAGACAGTTTGTGTCAGATATTCATCACCCGTTCCTCGTTAAATCTGTGAAATAATCAATGAAATAGAATCTTTTACGTATTCTATATTGAAAAAAACTGCTTTTTCAATCAAAAATCGTTGGTGGAGCGGAATTTATCGTATTATAATGGTTACTTCACGATAACAATGCAATGAATTACCTTTGACAAGTTATTTCTGAACTTACAACGGAAAACACGAACTTTATACGAAAGCAATGGCTGAAAATTACAGTTCTCTGAATATATGTCAAATAGGAGATGTGTAAAGTTCTAGCATACTTTCTGGAACTAAACGAGGAATATACGAATGTCACAAAGAAACAAATTCCAAACAGGGAAATTCATTTTGATGTCACTGATTTGGCGTAAGATCTAAATGTGAAATTAGTAAGTTCATCAAATCTACAACGAAAAATTAGTATATTTCAGCAAAAAATCTAAGAAAGTGTGACATTTAAATTATTACCACTGATACGTTAATATATCAAAGGAATACTCATATCTTTCGTTACAAATTTCAAGATTCACAACGAAAAACACGTATACATCACGAGAACTATGTCGATATTACGAAGAACATATTTTTATCACTCTGATGTCTACAAAATATTTATGAAACTATTAAGTTTGAACGAGTCTACACGAGTTTAAAGTGAGCGTCGTCGATCGATTGAAATACATCGTATTACTGTTTCGTATTTTTATCACTCTTATTACAATACCTTTGACAAGAAACCATTCACAGAGAAACAGTGAAACTCATATAAATATCAGGAACCACGTAGTTTTAATATTTAAATACTGGTATCTATGATATTACCTAGATTTGTTTAACTTACAAGTTGAAATACGAATGCAAGACGAAAACAAGTACGGAAGAGGGAAACTCCAATCATTTTTACAGCTTTATTGTAAAATACGGTGTATAGGTATATGACATTAGCGTTTCGTATCTAGTATACTAAGAAAAGCACTAATATTTGAAGACGATAATTTCTAAAGGACGAAATTTAACGTATTATTACTTTACTCGTCGCTATATCCATGGAACACGAATTCCTTTACTTGATTTGCGGAATCTACAATGAGGAACACGAACATTCAACGAATACATCTGCGAAAAATTAAAGTCAATTAATTAGGCTGGATCTAGGATAAATTTGAATAAGTTGCAAGATTAGCCGAATTTACAAAGAAAAACGAATGATACACGAAATTATAGGCAACGTCTGTAATTCATGGAATTTGTGCTAACTGCGATACATTTATATAATTGGCTAACTTTGTCAAACTTGCAACAGAAAATACGAATGTTAATTGGAAACATAGAAACATGTCCCTCCGAGACAGAGAAATTACAACTGTTATTTGAGATTCGTCGTGAAGTTTAAGTAATACCTATGAAATTATAATACCTTATGGCATCTTCAATGAAAAAAATGAAGTTTTCAAGAAAACTTGTTCGAAAGAGCGATATTTGTCGTAAAATCAGAGTTTGGTAGTAATATTTGTGGAATAAATATTCATTCTACAATTCGGCCGAATTTACAACGGAAAACACAGACTAATCTCTAAAAATTAATTGACCATGTGTAGTTTATTTACTAGTTTGGAAATACGAGGTATTCATGATATTAGACATGTTTGTCAATCTTAATACGGGAAATGCGAATGATACACGTATACACAACCGAAAAAGCGAAATTCATACTATCATCACTGTTGCTACGTGAAATACAAGTAATATATAATAAAATATAACGTTTCATCAAAACTGCAACGGAAAATAGGAATATATCCAGTAACCGTTGTCGAATGAGTATAATTATATCATATTAACAAAGTTTCCTACCGATTTCAATACAATGCTACTACTATAGCACGTTTTGCAGAATTAACAACGATATACTTGATTACCTCACGAAGTTATCTGAAACTGTGAAACTAATTGTGTTTGCGATAATTACGATTTAACTAGTAATTATGCTTTACTGTCGAATATACAACGATTGAAAATGATGTTACACGTAAGCGTATTCGAAACACAGATATTACAATGATTATCACACTTTCGTCGTGCAGTCAAAGTTATATCTATAATACTAGTCAGTTTCGCCGCACGTATAATGATAATTAATGTTATTTCACAGAAACATTGTCGAAGGAGTGAAATTTGGCACTTAGTATCCTTTTCGTCATTATTTCAAAGGAACTCGAATCTTCCAGTTTAGCCTAATTTGCAACGGAATACACGTATATTTCGCTAGTATATCGGCGAAACAGTATACTCCAAATTTGAATTGCTGAGAGCTGAAATATCTATGGAATAGGATTGTTTAGTCGTGTTTATAACGAAAAATAGAAATTTTTCACGTCAACATCAACGAAACAGTGAAATTGTAGTCGTTGTCAGTGTTTCGTCGTGTAATACATGTAATATATGATATGAAATTGACATGTTCCCTCGAATCTACAACACAAGTTACGACTATATCAGGGAATGAAAGGGAACAGTGAAATTTGACTTATTGCAGTTGTTTAGTCACTATATGGAGTAAAGGAGAATTTTACATTTTCTGCAGAATATGCAACGGATAACACGAATCTTTCGGGATAATATCACCGAAAAAGTGTAATTCACTTAATTGGTGCGAACTACTATTAACCGCGTTAACTAGTTTTGACGAACTTGTAACTGAACATACGATTGTTACTTGAAAACGTTGTCGTATCAGAGAAATTCAGACTAATATCACTGCTCGTGAAATTTAAGAAATATTCATGAGAACATAACGTTTCTTCGAATCTACAACGAAAAATACGAATATTGCCACAGAATAGATTCGAAATCCCGAAATTTAACGTAATTTGCCAGTTTCGTCACGATATCAATTGAACAAATATGCCCTTTACGTATTTTACCCATTTAACAACGAGAGAGAAGGATATGTCACGGTAACATTGGCGAAAGTAATACAATGATTTGGTGTGAACTACGAAATATATATGGAGATAACTATCTTCGCCGAAAGCTACTACGAAAGAACCAATGATACAAGAAAGGATTGTCGAAACAGTGGAATACGTAGTATAATACATGTTCCGTCGTGATATATGAAATATAGACATGAAATCAACATGTCTTCCGTATCTAAAATTGATACACGAATCATTGAAGGAACCAAGTTCGCTAGAGAGTAATATATCGAAAAATAATTATTTACATTACTTGGTCACGATACCAATGGGAAACAAATGCCTTTTAAATTTTCTCCCAATTTATAACGAAAAACGTGAATATATCACGAAGAAGTGAGCGAAACGTTGCAGCTCTTTTAATTGATGGGAACAAAGCAGGTCTAAGGTTAGAAGGCGATGATGATCTTACAAAGAAAATCAGAAAGGTTGCACGAAAACATAGTGGAATCAGTGAAATTTGAATCATTTCCACTTTTTGGTGTACTCTAACTTGTATGTAAAGAATTAGCATGTTCTTTGAAAATGCAGCGATATTTCAGTGAAACATATTCTAAAGAAAGGAATATAAATTATTGTCAAGAATTTGTTGCGCTATATAAGGAATAACAATGCTTCTACAAGTTCTTAAGTATTATCTGCGAAACAAAGGAATATATATCGAAGGTATATGCGGAAAAGCGTAACGAAATTGCGGGAAATAAAATATGTTAATAAAATTAGAGTGTTTTATCGAAATAACAACCTAAATTGCGAATTCTAAGCGAAAACGTTGTCGCGTTATTCTAATTATATTGCTGTTTCGTCGTGAAATATACGAATTCTAAATACAATTATCATGTTCTATCGTATCTAAATAGAAAGATAACAGTGTTTCAAGAGAACAAATTACAAAGATGGAAACATAACGTATTATTATCTTGACTTCATGATAAGTCTGTAATATTTAAGCCAATCTCATGTTGTGTTGTGTATATAACCGAAAATGCGAATGATTTCGGAATGATATGTATAACGATAATTTTGGCGAAAGGGTGAAATTATATGTACTGTCACTGTTTCGTCAGAATATCAATGGAATGAATATGCTTCTTACACGTTTCGTCGAATTTAGAGCGAAGAACTGTAGTATATAAGAAAAACGAATGGGATACTATGATTTTCATGAATTGGTAGGAAGTACGGTACATAAATATATAAATATATATATACATTTATATACATATATATATATTTATATATATATATAAAGAGAGAGAGAGAGGGAGTGTGAGAGGGAGTTTTCAGGAACATACAATGAAATATCGAATGTCAAAGTAAAACGTAGTCGAATCAGTGCAATTCAATTAATGGTCAGTGTTACGTCGTGAAATATACGAAATGTATTCACATTATCTTATTCTAGAGAATCTACAACGTAAAACAGTAACATATCAAGAAGATATTGCGAGAAATTTAACGAAGAAACAGTGCTGCTTCACGATATCAGCTGAATAACTATGTTTCTTACAAGTTTCTACCGTATTCTCAAAGAAAAACACCAACATATCACGAAACTTTCATCGAAATATATTAATACATTAAATTGGTGGGGAATACGAGATATCCAAGAAATTAGCTAGTTTTCCCGAGATTAAAATGAAAAATGAAAGTGTTTCATGACCACATAATCCAAACAGCGATATTCACCATATTATCGTTGTTTTGAAATGAAATTTGCGAAATACCTATAGAACTAACTTGTTCTTTCAAATCAACAAAGAAAACTACTAATATATCACGTAAATATCATCGTAAAAGTATAATTCAATGAATTGTGGGGAACTACGGTATGACTACCAAGTATTGTATCTCTATCTTTAGTCCAACAATAACACGGATGTTAAATAAAAAATTGTCTCAACGTAGAAATTCAAAATATTATCTCTGATTCGTCGTGAAATCTACGAATATTTTATAAAATTATCGAATATCTAACCTGCAAATTATCTAACCTGCAAATATATGAAATTAGCATTTAATATTGAATATAACCGGAAATATATGATTATCTTTAGCAAACATAGTCGAAAGTGTTAATTTTTACTTATTATTACTGATTTGCCGTAATATCAAAGGAATAGCTTCGTTTTTTAAAATTTTCGCCAAATTTAGAGAGAAAAACTATAACAGATCATGGAAATATCGCCGGATAATTATAAAGCCTTCAATTGGTGGGAAATACGATGTATCTATAAACTTATGTTGTTTCCCTGAACATACTACGAAAAATACGAATGTTCCACGAAAACATTGCTGAAAGAGGGATATTCGAAGTACTTTCGCAAATTGGAAGTGAAACAGACGATATATCTATGAAATGAGTATGTTTTATCGAAACTACAGAAAATATTAATATTCCAGAGAAACATATTCGAAAGAGTGAAATTAAAGTTACTTTAATTTACTACCACTGTTTCCTCACCATACATATACTATACCAATGCTTTTTACAGGTTCTGACGACTACAAAACGAAAAAGAGAATATATCACGATACCTTCGGCGAAAATGGAAATTCACAGAATTGGTGTGAGCTGACGATATATCTACAAACTGAGCTTGCATCGCCGAACGTACACAGGGATTACCGAATCATTCACGAAAACCAAGAAAACGGAGAAGTTCAGGATTTTCACGGTTTCGGCACGAAATTTACAATGTTTCAATGAAATTACAGATATTGATGGAATATATAACATGGAATGTTATTATTTGAAGACGAAATCGTCTAAAGAGCGAAATTTAACGTATTTTCTTTTATTAGATACGGTTACAATGGAACACCGAAGACATTTATTTGTTATTCCGAATTAACGTGGAGAAACACGAATATTACCAACAAATTTCGGCGAAACATGGCAATACACTTATATGGTCGGAAATTCAGTATACATACGGAATTTGTTACGTTCGTAGAATATTCTCGAAATAATACGAACGTTAGTTTACACGAAACAGTCGTCGAAAGAGGGAGAATCATCTTATTATCCACCTAACGTCGCGAAATCATTGAAATAAATGTATAAAATTATCATTTTCACCGAGAGAGCAAAAAAAAAATACGACTACTCTTCGGAAATCATCGTCGGAGTTGTGATCCAAACGTATAAGCATATTTTTGTCCTGATATCGAAGGAATACCAATGCTTTTCACAAGTTGTGCTGAAATTACGTCGAAGGACACCAATGTTTCACTAATAAATCAGTAAAAATATGTAATTAATTGAGATACTGGGTGAGAATTGCGTACTATATATGAAATTAGCTAGACTTGTCTTACTTACAAAGAATAATTCGTGTCTTTCACGGAAAACATATCGATTTAAAGAAATTCGAGGTATTATCACTCTTTCGTAGTTAAATCTACAAAATATTTATAGATTTACGGATTCTCTAATGTAATTTACGAATTTTTCAAGAAATGTCGTCGAAATATTGAAATTTGCCTTACTATCACTGTCTTCTCATGTTATCGATGGCATACACTGCCACTAACATGTTTTACAGAATTTAAAACGGAAATCACGAATATTGCACGACATCATCAACGAAATAGAATGATAATTTAAATTGGTGGTAACTACGATATATTTACGGAAATTTAGAGATTTACAGTACATAAACTCTGAAATTACTGTTTTAAACGAAAACATGATCGAAGCAGTGTAATTCAAATTATTATCACCGTTTCGTAGTTATATCCAAGTAATATCATTGGAATTAATAAGTTTTGGCGCATCTATAACAAAAAAAAACGTATACCAAAGGTAACACATTCGAAAGAGTGAAATATACAGTATTATAAATGATATATCATGATAACAAGAAAATACGTATCCGTTATTAAAGTTTGATGAATTTACGACGAAAGAGAGGAATATATAGCTAAAATATACTCGAAACTATGAAATGCTTCGAATTAACACGTTCTGTCTTGAAATCACCAAGAAAACTCTGAAAAGAGAATGAGCAGACGAGAACTAATAGAAATGCACGACCACTTTACATAAACGCCGAAATGATTAAATACAATATATTACCACGTTTCGTCTTGAAAATAGCAAGAAATATTTGAGACTGCCAAGATTAGACGAAATTCAAGCGAAATACCATGTTAACTAACGAAAACATCGTCGAAACGATGAAAATGACGAATTATAACGTTTAGTCCTGAAATTAGAAAGAAATCAATTGAAATAGTAAGATTAGAGGAAATCGCAAAAAAATAAACCTTCGCATTACGGAAATGAATTCGAAAATATAAAACACACCGTTTTTTCTCGTTTCGTCGTGAAATTAGTAAAATACTTATTCATATGTCAAAATCATACCAAATCTCTACGAAATATACGACTATTTCACGTAAACATAGTTGAATCAGTGATAATGAAATAATAACACGTTTCGTCGTGAAATTAACAAGATAATCATGAAACTAGCTGTGTGACATAATCTCAACGAAATATACGATTTTTCCTCGGGGATACTTTCAGAACGGTGAAATTCAACGTGTTATCCAGTTTCGTCTTTCACTAACAAAATAGGTATGGAACAAGAATGATTAGTCGAAACCTCCTAGAAATTTATTATTACATCACAGATACGTGGTCGAACCCAAAAAATTAAAAATGTTTAGCTGTGAAATCAGATAGATATATATGGAACTATAATATTGGACTGTATATCAGAGTTTATACTGCTATTTCACGAAAACGTAATCGGAAGAATGATATTGAAATTGTTACAACTTTTCGTCTTGAAAAAAGGATGATATCTATGCAACGGGCAAGATTAGACAAAATATCAGAGGTATATAAGATGATTTCATGAAAACGTTGTCGAAACCAAGGATTTCATCGTACTACGTCGATTCGTAGTGAAATTATAAAGAGATGTTTGAAAATATAAATATTCGATGAGATCTCAGAGGAACAAGAGAACGTCGAAACCACGAAATGCAACATATTATATCGTTTCGTCTACAAATTAGTAGGAGAACAACGAAATTTACAACAGTAGAAGAAAACGTGATATCCGATTAATATTGAACATAGACAGAGGGATGATATTCAATGTATTATCAAAGCTTCGTTGTGATATTTGCAAGATAACTGTGGAAATTGGAAGATTAATCCATATCTCAGCGAAAGATACAATTGTCTCACAGTATTATCGTCCAAACAGTGAAACAAGTTATTAAAACTTTTCGTCCTGAAAAAAGCAAGATATGTTTCCATCTAGCAGAATGAATGAAAACTCAGAGAAATAAAATATTATTACACGGAAGCAACTATTCAAATAATGAAATTCGACGTATTATAGCGTTTCATATTTGAGTTAACGAGATATCCCTGGAAATAGCAAGATTTGAAGATTTCTGAGAAATATGCGAATATTACTTCAAAAAATCTTCGAAACTGTGAAAAACAACGTTTTGCCACTTTCCGACGTGAAACTAGAAAGTTGTCATGAAGACTGCAACATTAGGTGAGATCACAGTGAAACATTCGATTACATCACGAAAACGGGATCGAAATATATTTCAGCGAATTAAAACGTGTGGTCGTCATATTAGCTAGATAACCTAAACACCAGGATTAGACGAAATCTCATCGAATTAGAATGTTATATTCTGATAACGTTATCGAAAATATGAAATTCAACGTATAATCACGTTTAATCTCGGGGAATATAAGAATAGATATCGAGAACACCGTAGAGACTATGGGATTAAAATGATTTTCACGTTTCGTCTTGAAATTAATTAAATACTAGTACAATGAAACCAGAAACGTTAGACAAAATGTTAGCAGAATATACGTATATTTAATGAAAATATTGTCGATTGGCTGAAATGCTTCACATTAGCCCGCTTCTTCGTGAAATTAGCACGATAGCCGTTAAATTGGGAAGGTCAACTTAAATCTCAGCGAAAAATTATTTTATATCGCAAAAATGTTGTCGTAAGCATGAAATTCAAGGTATTGTCAATTAGCAAGGTATATAGAGAAATAGCATGATTAGAAGTATCTCAAGGAAATCATCCTCGAAACATGGAAACGTTACGTATTGTAAGGCCTTGCCTTGAATTTAGCGAGATATATATGTAATATTATAGGCTAGAAGAAAACTCTGCGAAATGTTTCTGCGTTTCAAGAGAAGGTCGTTGACACGGTGAAATGAATTACATTCCTACGTACGTAGGTACCTGCGTATGTGCATACGTAACTACGTGTATACCTACGCACATAGATTCTAGCGTACGTACAAACCTACGTAAGCACGCACGTATTTACTTATTTACAGACGTACGAATATATAAGTATGTGCACAATTACGGATGTACAAAGTGTCGTACTTACGTAACTACGTACAAATCTACATTATTCCGTACATAACTTCGTACGTACATACATACGTACATACATACATAAGTACCAACTTACCTACATACATACTTACTTGGATATGAACATACTTGCGTACGTATATACGTACGTAGGAAAATAAATACTTATGTAGATACTTGCATTCTTACGTGCCGACGTAGGTACAAACGCTCGTACATAACGAAATGCACCTATACATTCTTTCGATCATAATTACTAATGTACGTAATTGCGAACGAATATACATACAGCGTTCACAAATACTTACGTACATATCTACGAATGTACATACCTACGTACGTAAACACATTTGTTCGCCGATACGTAATTACGAAATGAACCACAATAGTTCATACCAACTTACGGATATTCCTGTGCTCGTTCATTCCTACGTAGGCGCGTACATGATTTCGTATATATCTACGTTGCTTCATAACTCCGTAAGTACTCATCTACGTACGTACATGAAACGTAGGTAGGATCCGAAGTAGGTACAGAACAACGTACCATCGCAACGACGTTCGTGCAAATCTACGTACGTTCATGCTTACGTAGAAACTTTCCCTTGTACGTACTTACATACGTACGCACATAATCTAATAAGGGCATTCATACGTACGTACACTCATACGTACGCACAGAATTACAGAAGAACATACTTGCATAAATATTTGCATACGCATCTACATACATTGGAATCCTCTGACTTACTTTCGTACACATGTACGTATGTACGTTACTTCGTACATCAGTAACTAATTTCGTTTATACATGAGTACGTACAAACACACGTCCGTAAACATCTACGGAACAACATAAATAGTTACATGATTACTTACGTAAATACAAACATGCCTACGGATACGCATACGTACGTGATTACGTACCTACGTTTGTAAAATATTACGTACTTATATAACTACGGAAGTACACAGAGAAATATGTACATAACTACGTACATATAAAGCTACGTACGAACATCCCTATGTACGTATTTACAGAAGGACGTACATACATTAAGACGTGCATAGAAACGTACGTACATAACTACGTACGTTCACAACTATATAACATCCCATCTAATTTCATATACAGGTATGCACGTGCATGTACATGTACAAACCATGGATATACACTTACGTACATACCTATACACGAACATTCGCAGTTCCGTAAATGGTTATGTGTATACATGGGTAAGTCAATCCACAATAAATTATGTACATGCACACGTAAGTACAAAAATATGTTCGGATGTTCCTACTTACTTATATACCTACGTAGCTATATTGCTATACACGTAATTATATAATTACTTATATAACAGATAATATACATATGAAAGTAATACGTTGCCCATGTACGTTCACCTATCCTTGCGGATATTTCTACGTTCGTATATACCTACGTACGCACACACAATATACGTATTTTCTTAATTACGTAAATAAGAAAATACACATGTGAATGTATGTCCATGGCAAAGTAACTACAAAACCACGTTCTTTAAAACCTACTTGCGGGTATTCCTCCATACGTACAAACTCGTAAGTACATATATACTTACGTGCACGTTTTCGTGAGTATTTACATAAATCAGAACGTGTATACATAACTAATACAATGCATATATACGTACGGTCATTCCTACGGAAGTACACACGAACGTGTATACATACATTCCATCGTGCATAACTACGTACGAACGTACATGCGTAAATAGCTAAATATTTACCTACATATGGAAGAGAATACGTACGTAAGTTGATGTCATACATCATTCTTAACGCTCTAAGTACACAATCACATTCATCCACACCTAAGTACGGTTATACATACGTACGTCCAAATGTACGCCCGCACATGCCTGTATAACTACTCCAGTATGAACGAACATACATTTCTACTAAAATAGCGATGTTAGATCATTCTAAGTTGCACAAATTCATACATACGGGCATTCCTCGATACGTAATTACATACGTACAATCATACCAATGTAAGTTAATACCAACGAAATTACAAACCTACGTACGTTCGCAACATGGTAAATGAACATCTATGTACGTACATACCAAGGTACGTACATATATGCCATCCAAGTAGACTGGGTAATTGTATAACTCAGTTGGTAAATATTTACGAACGTTCATGCCTAATAACGGATATAACTGCGTACGCACATTCATACGTACGAGCATACCTGTGTACGTACGTACTGACTTTCGTACAAACATACGTGTATACAATCATATGTACTAGTACACCTACGTAGGATCACAAATACTTACGTGTATAATTTATTTCGTCTTCAAATACGTACCTACATATCTACGTACGAATATACCCTCGTTAATAAATACGGAGATCTGTACCTTCTTTCGTACGAACATACCTCCTTACAAATATACCAATTTACGAAAGCACATAGGTAATTACATATCTTCTTACGAACACAAATACGTAAGTTCGTACGTACCTAAGTAATAACCTTAGTACGTACATGCATATGTTAGTACATAAAAACGTATGTACTTACCTACGAACGAGCAAACAAAGTTATATAAATAATTACGTACGTACACAGATATATATACTCAAAACTACATTCGTATGCATCTAGTTACGTACAGACATACTTAAGAAGAAGCCTACAGAGGTGCATGTATACATACTCACCAACCAACGATAGTACATACTCAATAGCTTAAGGGTATACATACGTTTATAAAGACCTACATACATATATTCATACATACATACATAAGAACGTAAATACATTAGTACCAATACAAATTCGTACGCACATACATACGTAAAAATATAAATACTTACTTACTTTCATGCGAAATTACATACCTGCGTGCGTGCACTCCTATCTACGAGATACCAATGTGTGTATATTAATACGGACTTGCATACCTTCGATAATATATACCTAAATGCGTACAAACCTATGAATGCACTTAACGTGGTAGGTACAGATTGACGAATTTAAGTACATACGACCGTACATACGTACGGACGTACGTAACTACGTATAAACATACACACGTACTTTGGTACCTACAAAAGGACATTCCTTCGTACTTACATATCTACGTATGTACCTACATAGGTACGAAAAGACACACGATTAATCGCAATAACGTACGGTAATGCTTAATCATATACTTAGGTTCGTGCATACCCACGTAAGAACAAATTCACTTTCACAATTACCTACTTAATTACATACAAACCTACGTACCAGCATTCCAACACATGTACATAGTATTTAGGTAAATATTTACTTACGTATGAACGTTCGTTCGTCGGTATATACGTATATACGTCAATTACGTACGAACGTAGGTATTTACGTACGTGTTTATGTACGTACGTAATAAAGTATAAATGCACCTACGTACGTATATATGTAGTTACGTATGTATGTATAAAGTGATGTACGTACGTATGAAGTCTGTAACTACATAGGCATGTAATTAAGTATGTACGCACATATGTATGTAGCAAAGCCTGTATGTAAGACCGTTCGTTGGAATGTATGAATATAGCAGTGAACGTACGAACATGTGTAGGTTCTTAGTTTCGTCCAGACGTATGTATGTACAAACGTGTGTTTGTGCGTATGAAATTATGTAGGTACGTGTGTACACACGTTCGTAAGTAAGGGTATCACTAAATATGTATTTATTAAGTTTACGTATGTAATAAATGCTTGTAAATAAATGTATATAATTACAGACGAAGTTATATACTTTCGGGTGTATGAACTAACGTTGTCCTGTATGCACTAATGTACGAAGTTTCGAAGATTTGTACGTACGCATGTCTGTTTGGACGTGAGAATATGCGAAATCCTTTATGAACGTACGTGTCTATTTACGCACACATGTACGTGTATACCTTGGTATAAAGTTCAGTATGTCTGTACGTCGGTATGTATGTACGAGCGTGTTTAGGTAGGATTGTAGATAATTCAGTAAGTATGCTTCCACGTAGGTAGTTGTGTTCCTAATTTTATGTTTATGTATGTAATAACTTGCATTGTACCCACGTAGGTATGTTCTTATTTTTGTAAATGATTACGTACGTAAAATCGAACGTTGAGATGTACATACACATGTGTGAGTAAATTTTAACATGTACGAACGTAGGTATGTCTGAGCGTAGCTATGTGTGAACGTTGGAATGTACGTATGCATGTATGCACCTTCGTAGGTTTTTACGAACGTATGTAGGTACGTAAGTATTAATTTACGTATTAATTTACTTTCGTATACCTGCTGGTAACACATGTAGTTTTCCAATTCCACGACTAACCGTGGTAATACGTTGAATTTCATAATTTGGTGTTTTTCCGCCACAGAGACGTATATTTCGCAGAGATTTCATCTAATCTTGCTTGTTTCGTGTATAGATTGCTATTTTCTTGACGTAACGTGTTATTGGGTTGATTTTCTAAGTTTCGAATTTTTATTTCTATGACAATCCTTTATTTCGTTGAGACTTCGTCCAATTTTGATAGATTCATAGATATCTTTCAAAATAGCACGACGAAACCTGATAAAAATCTGAATTTCATTTTTTCGCTGAAGTTTTCGTATTCTTATATTCAGCTGAGATTACTCCCAATATTGATAGCTACATATACATGAGGCGAATTTTTCTACAAAACCAGATATTTCATGGTTTCGGCAATGTTTTCATGAAATTATCGTCTGTTTCGCGGGGAACCTATCGTCTGTTTCTTCTAAAAACATAGTATGATAGATACCTCTGAAATTTCAATACGGAATGCTATGATACGTGGAATTTCATCGTTTCCATGATGTTTTTGTGAACTAATCGTATGTGCCGCTGAGATTTCGTCTAAACCTCTATTTCTACAGATACCCTTCTAATTCCTTGACGAATCGTGGTAATACGTTGAGTACATTGGTTTCGTCGAAGTTTTCGTGTAATAATCGAATATTTCCCTGCGATTGTGTCTAATCCTTCTTGTTTTATTGGTATATTAATAATTAAATTGAGAAACGTGAGGATAAGTTGAATTTCATCGTTTCGAAGCTGTTATCCAGAAGCACTCAGACATTTGAATGAGATATCTGCTACTCTTGATGGTTACATCGAAATCCTGCTATTTTGGAGACCAAACGATGCAGTACACTGAATTTCATGGTTTTGGCGCTATTTAAGTTATATAATCGAATATTCCGTTGAGATAACAATTAATCTTGTTAGTGTCGCAGATATATTTTTTTATCATGACGAAACGTGACAGTACGTTGAATTCAACGCTTACTAAATTTTATTCTTGTAATAATCGTGTACGTCGCTAAGGTTTCTTAGTATCTACATCGTATAATAAATATAGTGATTAATTGTCACAACGAAACGGGAGATACTCTGAAATTCATCGTTTCGATGGTGCTTTCGTGAAACAATCGAAGATGTCGCACAGATTTTGTATAATCATACAATTTTCCGAGACATTTCTTTAATTTCGAACGAAACGTATTAATAAGATGAATTTAATTTTTTCGACGATTGTTTCGTGAATGATATGAGAATTTCTCTACGATTCATCTAGCCTTCCTGGTTACATATACATCTCGCTTGTTTCACGAAACGTGATAAGACCTTGTATTTCATCATTTCATTTATCATGAAACGTGATAAGACCTTGTATTTCATCATACCGGAGGGTTTTTCTCAAAAAATAGAGGTATATTACGGTGAGACTACGTCTAATAAGGCTAGACTCATAGAGATCTGTCCAATTTCACGGAGAAACATATGACTACGACAAATTTCAATTGTTGGACGGTTATATCGTGATATACTCGTATATTTCGGTGAGATTTCTTCCAACCGTGGTAGTTTGACACATATCTTGCTAAATTCAAGACGAAACTAGGTAATACGTTGAATTTCAACTTTTTGAAATGATTTCGTTGTATAATTGTACATTTCGTTGAGATACAGAGTAATATTTCTAGTTTCTTAGTTGTCATTCTAATTTCACGGCAAAACGTGGTTTTACGTTTAATTTCGTCGTTTCGAGTATGTTATCGCGAAATATCTATGCATATCCCGTTTCGAAACTCTTCCACTCTATCTCTCTTCGTATCTCTTTGTACATATCTATGAGATTTCATCTAAACATGCAAGTTTCACAGATATATCGTTTAGTTTTCGTCCAAACATGGAAATACGAAGAATTAATTGTTTCGAAGAGAATTACATGTAATATTTGTTTAAATCAACATCAGGCCGTTTAATCCAGCCGTCTTTAAAGATATATGGCCAATTTAGAGTCGAAAATTAATTAAACGTTGACTTTCGTGGTTAGGTGAAATAATCATCTATGTGCTTGAGATTTCGTGCTATGCTGCTTGTTCCATAGATATCTTTCTTAATTCACGAAGAATTGTGATAATATCATGGATTTCATCGTTTCAACGGTGTTTTCCAGTTATAATAATATAGTTCGGCGAGATTTCCCCTAATGTTGCACTTTCCATGGATACATAACCAATTATTCAGCGAAAAGTGATAATACGTTGAATTCGCTGTTTCGACTAACGTTTCGATAATTAAATCAGTATTCCCACGAGATTTCGTCGAATCTTTCAGTTTTCAAACTTATCTTGCCAATTTCACCACGACACATGACAATGCTTTGAATTCCAAATTACCGACGATAATACGGTGTTGTATTGCGGTCGTTTATATTCGTTTTTCTCACATGTTTTTATTGGAATCGTATTTTTGCATTTTTTCCTTTTTTTCTATTTTCTATGTATCCATACGAGTAATTTCACACCGTGTCCGCAGAACGCAACATCTCAATGTCGCAGATGTTACATATGTATTCGTATCTCGCATTAAATAGCACGAAGTGTACGTAAATACATTCGTGTGAAGTTTTTCACACGCGTAGAGGTTTTAGTAGAATCATGTTGAAACTTGTGAAGTAGCACAGTACAGTAACAGACGTTCCAATATTTCAATTTCTTTCATAACTGAGCTGATAATGTAATTAAACTTCTAATGTTATTTGCCAATCATTTTTCATCGTAAATTTTCAGCGTGCGCAATTTTTCTTTCATAAAAGGGAATTACTCCACATAGCAATTTGCTTTGTGGAAGTTACTTCAACAGAATTGAAAATAACCTCGTGTTCTTCAATTTACCATCAGAATATTCAGTAGAATTTTCAGATATCTAATATCAGACATCTGATATCTGTAGGAAATTAATAATTAGAAGATGGTGAAACCAAACATTATAAGCCATTCTCATACATTAAGAAAAATTGTGCCACGCAAATATGTTTCCGTTCTGCAGTTTCTCCATTTATTGGACAATTAATTAATTAGGTTTGCGTTGCAATGGTTATACCGTGTGGTGACTTTATTGTTCTATCATTTTAATTTTACTAATCAAAATTAGCTTACGTCGATTTTCTGATTCGTTCCGTTGTAGATTGATAACATTCATGATACGTTGCGCATAGTACAATATAACGTAATTGTATTGTATAAATTTAGAACATTTTAGAGCAACGTTACAACGCAGGACCTTAAATGAATTAATCACACGAATAATGCTAATGCGAGATTTTCTCAATATTCAAATACACAGGAAGGGTATAAATGAGTTCACGTTAATGGCCAGAAGCGATCAGAGATGATTTTACAAATATTCAAGGTTTGTTCTCGATCAACATTAGTATTCTTCACCGCAACAGTTGCGTATACATGCTTTTATATATGGGCACTGTTTATTCAATTCCTCGCGTTTGTCGTTCGTCTCAGAGGAGCAAACATTTCCAACGCAGTTGGAGGTTAAAACGGAGTTAAATGTCGTGGATCGTTGCACTTGCAACATTCAGGCGAAACGATGGCTATCATTCTGTAGCCTGTACCTGAATCTAAGATGAGAAGAAGTTACAACTCGATCAACCTGATATGAAGTTACATTACATATTGTGGTAAAATCAGAGAAACTAAAACCTCTATATTGACCGTGAAATATTCGACTCAGTATACCAGATTGTAGGGCGTAGCATTGATCAGAGATATTTTTCTTAGTTCAAAGATGCAGAAGACTGACAGCGAGATTGTTGTTCACTGCTTGGAATAAGAAATAAATGTCTGCTCGAGCATTTGGATTGCGCACACATAGTTATTATCTCCTTCAATGCAGGTAAATCTAATATATAGAATATAAGTGTTTATAGAATATATAGAACACACGTGTTTATAAATACAAATTGTAATAATTTTTAACGTTTTTTTCAGTGATTACGAATTATCAACATCGAGGCGGAAATCAATGCTCACCTTCTGTTTATGTGTGTATATATAGATGAAAAACGTATTTCTCGGTAATGAAATGTTGGTGTCAAAGTTGCCATTTATTTCTTCATCGTTTTATTTTCGGCTACATTGTATCGTCCATTTTGTTTATTATCGTTAATTTACAATTTAAATTTAAATTTTCGCTCGTACAACAAGAAGCTTTCGGGTATTTGCACAATTATATAATATTGTGACTATAAATAAAGGGATAGAATTTAGATAGTAATTTATACCCATTTACGCTGGAGTTTAAATTTCTTCGAAACTTGAATATTCCGAAAATATATGAATCGAGTAATAAATGAGAAGATGAAATTAGAATGAGGATGAGCAGGTATTATTTCATTCATTCTCCTTTCCACATTCAAATGATGCTCGTAATCGTTGTTCGAGTGAAGCTATATGAGAAACTATACCGGCAGTTAGAATATTTAAGCGTTTCCGATTCTATTGACCGTAGATCCTCGATAGTTATTACCGAATAGTAACAGAGGAGAGGAAGATTTCCAATATCGGTCTGGGAATATTAAGGGTATCATCCAATAGGCACGACCCATTTCGAAAAAACCGATTTAGTGGCATCGTTAATGTCAGGCAATAAAATTACTGAGCGTCATTGAATCGTGGGTTCTCTTTGCGTGAAACATGAATCGTCGGATGGGTCAAATACTAATTTCCCTCCCCGCCAAAAAAGCGTCGAAGACGAGTGTTATAGTATGTAGAACAAGGCGCTTTCAATTATTTCAATTTACCGATATACATAAAAATCCTAGAGGCTTTGAATCTTCAAGATTCTCAAATTTGTAGACCTATGTCGCCTTTGAGACTAATGACTAATGGAAATTTACGAAGCTCATGTTCAATCATAGACTTAGATCTCGGAGCCTTTTAAAGTCCGTTTATGGAGTAACAACACACTGTCTTCGACATATGTGTTATCTCACAGTTTGTAGACGACATTTTATACAATTTAGACAACTCGACAACCTGGATTTTGAGAAAATGAGCAATTGACGATTTCCGCTCCTTGCATATTGACGCTTGAATCGTCGAGCTACGGTAGCTAGAGCTTTCAATTCAGTTCTAGTTATGTACAACTTTCGCTTCATGTCATGGTATTCGGTAACTTGAATTATTCTTGGATATATCTAAAATCAGTGGTTTACAATTTTATATGAGCTTGTAGAATGCTATATACTCGTAATAGTAACTGTCATCGTAAAACTCAAGTGATCCAATATTTCTGAGGTAACTCTTACTCTTGTTATATCATTTAAAGTTTACATTTATATGTAGTATAACCGATTCCCCACTTCTTTAAAAGAGAATGAATTTATACGTTCAGATAACATGAGGAAGAGATTTCTACCCCTGATATTTAAAGGTAAATTATGGTCCTTTATATCGCTAAAATTAGTTGATTTGTTAGATATAGATGATTCTGAATTTTTCTTTCCATCTTTGCATAGGATTTCGTTTGAAACGGAGCTCTACTTTCATTTACTGCCACAAATTGTCATCATTTTGTCTTTCTCTTTCGTCCTGTACCATTTACTATATTGTTGAAATATGCGTGTTGGTAGCAATAAAAATTATAGCAATAATAGCAGGTAATGTTTAATTAATTAATAACAACTAGCAAATAATAGTAGTTTAATTAAAAACTTATCTATAGCAAACAATAATAAAATCAAACAGTAATAATGATGAAAATGCAGGCTCTGCGGGCCAACTACGAATTACGTCCGCTCATTAATCATATTTCATTAGAATACGTTTGTCTTTAATTTGCATCGAATTTAAATGACTCATCACATATTTCAACTTAGCCTTAATTGCAGAATCCAACAACATTCCGATCCAAGAACAATTTTAATTTCGAATTGGCGTAACAAACAGTTTGCGTATAGAAACTTTCAAAACGGAAATTTCTGTTTCTCGCGGACAGATTTTACATTTCTTAACCCTGTGATTTAGACTTTGAAAACTTAAGCCTGCAGACTCCAGCTTATTCGAATTTCTCGACAAAATCTCGAAACGATATCGAGCACCAGAAATCGCATCGCTAATTGGTAATCAAACGTCGAATCGGCCGTAGATCAATAAATCTCCGTTACGATTAATCCTAAAGTGATCTTGAATGTCGCCAATGCGAAATCCGACTGACGACGCCGACGATGACTATTTTAAAATCACTAAACATGAGAAGCTTGCACGTGTTCTTTCGTTGCTTAAGGTTCGTAGATCCTGAATGTTCACGTTCTGGTATGAAGAGATCTAGGTTAGGCAATCCACATTCAAGACCAAACAAATACCAAGGATAGTGAAGTCCACGATTCGCGATTTCGGTTGGAGCCAACCGAACGCGGATCGTTTCGACCGTGCGTTATACAACGAACTGACAGCCGGGTTTCACTTTTACGTAATCGATTCCATGTTACCTCAGTTGTGTCAGACGGAGGTCTCCCTGTCTTGATCTCTTTCGACGTGTGTTTTACGGCGAAAGGGCAATTTGCAGGGGTCGACTCTTTAATTGAAGGGAAAAGAATTGGAAGGAGAGAATTTTACATTGCCGAACGATTACGATTTCGTGGCAAGGTTGCTGGCGTTCGAGCTCTGAATATCGGTCTGAAGGGAATTCCTGTCTCGGCCGATGATTCTACATCTGTCGTTTGCTCTGACGAGTATTTCCATCAAATTGGGCAATCTCAATCGGCCTGTCGTGGTTCTGTATGTATCCTCGTCTCTATTTATGCACGTGCTCGATGTAGAGACCGCAGTAACAACGACGTTGGACCCACGTGTCGCTTGGTAAAGTACCGTTTTAAGATCATACACTGTCTCACTCCATTTCTCTATAGTCTCAATAACTCTCGACCGTATTGATGAATCGATATTGCGTATCCCATTTTACGGGCCGTGTGCAGAGTCTTCAACCGGCGCGCGAACCTGCGAAACTTGTTTCCAAGCCCACCACGGCAATCTAAGCCGTCGCCGAAACGAGTTCCCATCGTGACTGTCTCCTTTTCGACGCTTGGGATTACCGATTGTCCTGTTAGCAAGAACCAACGTCTTATATCGTCCTCCTCTCAATACGTGGGTTGGCACGCGTGACACTGCTTATAACAGCGTTCCGTTGCATGATGTACAGCGTTTCTACGAGGAGGGCTTCAATTTTCGCGATGAAACACGTTGCTTCCCCTCTGTCCAGTTCAAACAAATTGTCAGCTGCTGTGAAGTTTCCACCGTGCTCGTTTGGAAAAATACATCTTTCTTACACTATCTTGTTCCTCCCTCTTTCCTTTTTTACGCGGGACTTCCTTCCGCCAGCAGTTATCGGTCTACTTTGCACCACTATCTTCTCAAGGCTCTGGAAATTGAGCTCAGGCTTCGAATTCATAATCCAATATGAAAATTATTTCGGTGCTTCCAAGATATTGCAATCGTCATCTATTTGAATGAAACCACAAATTTACTGTGTCCGTGAGATTTATAATAGGGAACATTGGTTGCCAATCCCCTTAACTGACTATACGTGATTGATTTCAAAGTTGTAAAAATGTAAAGTATTCTCTAATTTGAAAATGTTTATTAATAATTATTGTGTAACTGCCATTTCTGCTATGAACGATTGCATAAATACTTATCGCGAACAGTATGATATACTTGGCAAGACCTGTGCTACAGAGATGTGAAGAATATGAGGCGTTCAAATTATTAACGAAATAAAATGTGTTCGTTTACACATCATCTTACGTATCTGGCAATATTTCTACCATGTTCTTTCAAATGACCGATTTTAAAATTTCCTATGTAATTTCGTATTACAAAGTAATTGATCGAATATAAACTTCACGATTTTTCCTCAAATATACGTATTATACATTTTTCAATATTCACTTCTTTTCTTATTGTATATTTGTTGAGACAGTTTGTAGTCGGTTTTACCTGTCACGATCGGTCATTTGACCGGTAAAAATTTATATCTTCTTCTGACAGTACTCTCTCAAGGACATAGGTTAGAATCTGTGAAGTCGTTACAAACAATAGGTAATCGGTTTGTGGCATGATTTTAGTAAACGTAACATCGGGACACTGTCATACGTCACTACAAATTGCGATGAAGTGAGATAATTCAATTCCATTTGAAGGGTTTGTCACTTTGAAATTAGTGGAATAGCATACAGGATGTGAAAGAAAAATAACCACAATTTATTTACAAGCATGTATCTAGCAACAAAAGTTTTAGCAAAGGAAACTGATCTGTTGCTGGAAAAATTCGAGGTTATATAAGATAACCACCAAAACTGGCGAATATTAAAAATGAGATTATGACACGTTTCTCAATAAAATAATATCGTTCAAATAATTGTACTCTGACAATTTACAATGATAAACGAAATAAATTGTTACTTATCCCTTGTTCAATTCATACCTCCGTACAAGTTGATGAAAATTTTATCATTATCCCGGAGGCAACGTTATTATATAATAGCAAAAAGTTTGGCTTAGTTATGACCGAACAAATGGACAGAAATTGCAGAAATTGTTAAAATTTAAATTTCGGAGATGACCTCTACCTGTATTTTTAATATTTTAGTCTTAGGCATGGTAAATGCATGGATTTTCAGTAAAAAAATCACGGGAGAAGTACTTTCGAGAAAAGAACATTTACTTCAATTGGCAGAAATCTTGCCATCGCATAACAAAGAGTGATACATCTAGGCAAATGTCAACCAACACCTGTCACAATTGCAAGTACTGTTTGACGTGAACGTAAATACTTCCAGATACGACATTTCAAAGACAACAATAGGCCTAACAAGTTCTGTTTAAAATGTAAAATTACATACGTGGAAAATGTACAGTTGAGAATCCTAAATGTAATAAATGCGGACAAAACGATTAAATTATACATATATACATATGAATAGAAGTAACTTTACCTTTATATTGTCAAATTGGCTTTTCTCTTCATTCTATATTAAAAAATATAAGTTGTGCTAACGAACGGTCAATTGATCGAGGTAGGAATATGTATAAGGGAAGTGTCGGTAGAAATAGTGCTAGGAACACGGTATATAGCATTATCCTCTTCCCTTGTCGAAGAAAACGCTTGGTCAAATTACATGAGGAGTTCGATCCATCCAAGTGTTACCATTTTCGGAGATCTAATATTTGTCTCTCTCTCTTTCTTTTCCCTTTCATTTCCCTCACCTTCTATTGGCAACGCGCGACCGGAGATTGAATTTAAAACTTGCTGGAACTCGCGGCCTGTTCCCATTCTCGAGAGGGTTCATCGTTAACGGGACACGCGCGCTGGTTTTATTCGTGCAATTTCTCGCACAGTGGTTGTCGTGGTATATAAGAAACTACATGGTCACGTTATTATTTCATAGTGTCTGCCACCGTGAACGATTCGAGCAACGGCAACCATGGACGTTATGTGTCGAGGATTTAATGTAACCTTTCCCTGGTAAACGGTGCAGCTTTTCACCGACCTTTCGGTTTCCATATTCCGGGCGCAGGGTTTTCGAGTGCAGGTGGTACTGCGCGCCGGCGGGGAATGTTATTACAGGGGGGGGGGCATCCTTCGTTCAATCGGTTCGTCGGTCAAGTTCGTGCTTTTTCTTACATTTTTGTTTCCAACGTTGTGTTTATACATTAATATTTACAACAGTTTCTCACCAAGTTGCAGGTCTGTAACGTCAAAGTTGCGCAGCGTCTGATTAAAAATTACGCGCATAGCTATAAAATTATGTTCGGCTATTTCTCACAAACGTTGCAAATGGATGTCACATATGGTAGTTGTCTGAGAAGGAAAGGTGTATTGCTTCTCTCTGTCGTTTGTGAATTTCTCGCTGCAGATGTGTTACATGTTTTTCTAAATGAATAGCCATTCCTCGTAATTTTAATTTCGTAGAGATTGAAAAGGGAGGAAGGTTGTTAAAATAAAATTATTAGACGTTAAATGTTAAACTAAAATAACAATATTGAATTATTACCTTCCTGATGAAGGACTTTTTTTATAAAGGGGAGGCACAATTTCATAGCAGACGTTGACATGTCAATTATCTGATTTCGATAAATTTTCACCGAAATATTAAGAATGAAGCGAAAGGTACGGAAGAAAATATGAACTGTTACATGCATTGAAATTGTTCGTTAAACATAAATTTGTTCCTTCTCAATTCTTATTTAAAGTGATTGCAATGCTAGTATAACAATGTTTGATTGATAATGTGGTGATCAATTTTGATAGTAAATGCTTCCATGTTCTGTATAGTCATTCGTATGCAAAGAATGTTGTTACATACTCTATCGAAATAAAGATTGTAGCTAATTGATAACAATAAAATTACAATTCTTCCGTTTTAAAAACAAAGGACTATGGAGAATTTTGATTTTTTGCGAGTTTTCAGGAAATTTGTGGGAAATTTCACAGTTTCGACCTTACGATTTATCTAAAATACGATACTCTCTACAATTCCGTAAAAGTATTTGTTTTCTTAAGTTATACTTTGAGAAGTACGAATTTTCACAGAGACCCGGAACTATTAAGTTTTCCACTTGAAATTGAACAACTTTCATAAGGAAGCAGCTTTTTCACATTTTCAAATTTCTACACGAATAACTGTTCTCGTTTCTTTCTGATGACACTTACAAGAACGTAGGAGAAAGAAAAGAGAGTAAAAAATTCTGGATAATAAACCTTTGGCTGTGAATGAAACGATATTTCGTTAAAAGCATTTGAAATAATATTATAAACCGAAACTGATAATCCTCATTTTCTAATGGGTCACTGCTTAATTAATCCGTCCCGGCATTAAACGAGAGAATCTTGTCGTCATTGAACGAGTCACGAGTGCAAAAATAGCTAAAAATTTTCAATTACAGTAGCGACTGGCATTGAAGATCCGTGTGTACGCATATTAATGTGTTCAAAGAAAACGAAGTTTTCTTAACAAAATGAGTAAGCAGAGAAATTTTTTCGTTATTATATATAAGATGTCTCGAATTCAAACTGGTGGGAAAAGACCGATAAACCAGTTGTAATGTAAAGTTGACAAAGAACGAAACTCTTAGAAATATTATCGAGGTTAATTTTCCGGCGTAATACGCTATTTTGAGAAAAATATTCAATCGTGAGTAGCAGGGAAAGGCCAAGCGAGTCTATAAATTTAGGATTTTGGTACGGTCGAATAAATGGTGACCTTATACCTGGCATGGTTACCTTGCCAATTTCGCTTTTCACGCAATATTTCAGGTTAGTGCAGTTTCGTGTAATCGCGGTCTATCACGTAAGAT
This sequence comes from Tetragonula carbonaria, assembly GCA_032399595.1. Taxonomy (NCBI): domain Eukaryota; kingdom Metazoa; phylum Arthropoda; class Insecta; order Hymenoptera; family Apidae; genus Tetragonula; species Tetragonula carbonaria. The sequence goes on from JAUCRC010000023.1 coordinate 306,128, forward strand.
GAATTCGCTCGTTTCGAACAGTCTGGAAAATTATCCTCGTCGAGCGAGGAGGATCGCGATTATATTAGTCGCTGGCATCTGATATGCCTCGTAAATCACAGTCGCTCGATACCTCCATGATCGTCCGGAAAAGGTTATTATTTCTCACAATTTCCTCGATGCCCAGAGTAAATCATTTCGCCCTGATGCAAAGAAGGAACCTCGCGGGAAAATTTATCGCTTCCTGTATTATCGAAAAACTCGATGATGCTTCTTATTTGTCAGGGTGGCATCTACTTCCTAGTGAATGTCCAGTTCACCTGATAGAGTCCGAGATGATAACCAGTTTACCTGATAAAGTACGATGACTAGATTCACTGCCGCGATGCATATAAAAAATACCATAATCAAGAGCGTTTATTGTCACGTAGGATTGAAATGTACCACACTATGGTAACACTATCTTTTCTATTCCTCTTTTCTTTGTTCGAATATATTTGTACAGCGGCTCGTATTCTCCTGTTTCTCAAATTCTGCTTAGCTGATGTTGCATTGGATTTGTTTGAAAAGTATTTACTGTGACTCACGTACCAACTCTATGCCACCGAAAATTTTTACGAACTTCTAACATACGCGAAATATTTGAATGTTCGTAACAATGTTGCGGCAGGAGATTGTTGCTAGGGAAATTTTGAACCGATCTGGAAATGCACATGGTAATTGCAAATTTTTTTGCTGCAGATCGAGTCACTTAATGAACGTGTAGTAGCAAAAAAATAAGAATAATAATCATAAACACGAAACTCGTATTTAATTGTTAATGGAGCATAATAATTGCTCGTTTAAAATTTCGAATGCGAAGTGTACGTTTGTTAGGATTCATCTTGCTTAAACTATCTACATATTGTGTACATTTACAGATACGTTTCAAATTCTATTTGTATAATTATAGTAATTTTAATTCATCACGATATATCACGATGAAGTTTCAATATATTTTGACCAATATGCTATGTCTGTACATATTCAGATAATCTCGCAAGCCATCCTTGCATACAACAAAATAAAATTTAACAAATAATATAATCTAACATGAAAACTAATTCCAGAGCAATAGTGACGAAAACTTACATATGAGTCAAATATAATCGAAATCTCTTTGAACTTCATTACAATGATTTCTAAAAAGTTTTGTCAAATTTTTTGATTATGTCCAATGCAATGCTTACAAATTTCTTTGATTACAATACAAATGACACATTTCAAATAAAAATAATATGAAATTAGTACAATATACACATTACTCTATGCCAGGTGTCACCAAACTTCGACCCGAAGTGTTTATTCATCCGGCACGCCGACGGTAATTGAATTTGTGTGAAATTCAGATACGTGCATACTAAGTCTATTGTAACTATCTTTTTCCTAACGTTGCTTTGTTTGATAAATTTTCTAGTAAGTAATTTTGATGGCTGTTATTGTTTCCGTGCATTGCATGTCACACATCTATGATTAATACGGCATGCTGAACTTAGTTTAGTGACTATGCCGGACGCGGCAATCATTTTGTCTATATTTATTATATATTTTGTCTAGCTATGTGGTCCACTGGGACAAATGTTTGGTGACCCCTGGTATAAGTAGGTAATACAGACTAACAGAAAAAGTGGTAAGTACTTAGTTATAGAAAACTGAAGAATAATTATTTTATGATTGACTATACTTAACTGATTTACATGCAATCATGTCAAGTAAACGCGAGTAAAATGATAAGAAAATATAAAATGTTTCTGAAAGTTAGAAATACATTTCATGTACAGTCTTTCGACGAACTCAAAGGCAGCCAAACCCTTCCGGACACCGACGTATTTACATATAACATGAGCGTACATTCTCATTAAATGACACGAGCGCCTTTCATTGTAACATAGATCTATAATAAGTAAAATTTTACACACATGTACAATGCCAAAATGTTTATAAATATTTCAAAATTGAACGAACCGAGGCAAAACGGCACAAAGATAATTACGATACTCCAGTTTCAAAATAATAGCAAACTTCAAACTAAGAGAGCCGGGTATATGTGACCTCGGTACTTTTTCCATGTAATTACGGTCCGTGCCACGAGAGAGAAAGCTTTAACTACTTTTTCTGCATTTTCAACGTAATAAAGATGGTCAAGTTCCCGCTATCGTATTTCTAACAGGCTCTGTATATCATTAAATGTCGCGAGTTTCTCTACAGTATTCAGAACGGGGATTGGTGTCGGTTGGTGAAATTATGTCGGTGGTATGAACACCCCTTACGACACCCTGTCTACCACGCGAGGAGTTTCTCATGAAAAATATTCATTCAATATTATGCGTACATTACTACCCGACACTGTGTGGGAGTACATGTTTCTGTGTTTGTGTGTGTGTCTGTGTGTGTCGGTGGGTCGAACGCTCAGCGAATTATCAATGTTTAACTCGAACACTCTATCGCGCCTCAGGCCTGCACGACGAAGAAGCAGATTCAAAGGGATCGTTCGCTCCTGCAAACGCGGAAGGGAAACGACGGAAATTTTTCACGGATTTAATGCGTTTTTGAAGGCGAGGGGACGTGTTCGTTTATCCCCGGCGTTTGCGCCGTGTTATTATCTCCGATTTAAAAACGGAGCGGACGAATTTCCGACCGTAATAACTTACAACCACTCTGACACTCGGCAGGTTTCCTTTCTGTGAGAAATGCAGATACTGTACGCGCAAATGCCTCTCCCTCGACTTGCACCACTAGCACAAGTATTCACCGCTTCTGATGATTGCGCTTTCGATTATATGATATTCTGAGTACGATACATCAAGCGGTGCGTTTGTGTATTTAGTTTCGAGTATTCTATAAGTGGGTAGATATCCACGATTCAACTGCTGGACAGAGGAATGTCTATGCTGATCTTTGTCGAAGAATGTGATTCAAAAAAAGAAGAACATCGGAGGAAAGCTGTATCAAATATTATTGAAAGCATTGTAGCTAGAATATTTGATAGATTCGTGCAATTTTATACTTCATCTCAGGATTAACAACATACAAAAAATTACAGTAATTACTTATAAACTCCCGATTCTGTATTCCTTTCGTCACTTCTTTGCCATATTTTATTTTCGACTTCACAAAACATCGATAACAAAGATTATCCATTGATATGAACATGGTATCACAGATAAATCACGATATACGTTACTTACTGGGAATATGATTGAAAGCATTACACCTTAACGGATATCGCATTTTCTGTGCAAATTTAATGTTCCAATATTACCCACAGAAATAACACAACTTCAAAACGTTACTTCATCTTTTTTCCAATAAACGAGCAAATAACTGCTGATTACAACGATTTCGTCTCGAGAATCGAGTAGAATCCTATTACGCCCTCTACACGGTGTCAGGAACGTTCCTGACGATGGTCTTTGTGCCAGGATGGCGGTATCACGGCGATCGGTACAGCAGCATCGCAGTCGCAGAAACAAGCACGGTCGTCGGCAATAAGAATGCAGTCCTGTCATGGGAGTTGCGAACGGCGAAGGTATACGAGGTCACTGCCAGTAGTCCGAGAGCTGGATACTTGGTATTCGAGAAAGTGGTAGTTCAGCTCGAGGCCGACATTACCGCGTTTCGCGGTGGATGTGCCTTGCCGTTTTTCGTACGGTTCCACGTTAGGAGCCGTGGCACGTAAATTTCACACCGAAACTCTATTCACCGGATAGCTCTGTTTCCTATAAGCGTGGTAACTTTGGCCTCGACGCCGTTCGATATGTCTAGTAACGAATCGACGGAAGAAAGGGAACCTCCCTAGGGTGAGAGGTGCAGTTAAAGTTGCTCCTCCTCTTTATCATCCGCTACTTTATACAGCTCCCGCTCATTGTTACGCCGGCCTCCTTTTCATTTGCATGCGGAGCATTAGCACTCGTTATTGCTGCCGGGGCTTGTTCAAGCTAAAAAAAAAAAAAAGGAATGTGTCCCAGGGATCGCGTTAAAATTCGAGGAAACTTCGGTGGATAGTTGAGGCGGATAGGGGAACATGCACTCGAAAGAATCGTAAATTATCAGGGAAACGAACATTTACGCTCCTTCTATTCCGTGTCGAATGCTCTCCGTGAGACAGTAATCGGACCGAGAAAATAGAATCGGTTGTTAAATTAAATTAATTTATATGCATGTATCTGTAAAGATATTTCCGATTTCGGCAGCTTCGAATGTTTCAAATGTATATTGACACATTCTCTCTGAGTTACGTTGATTTTATAGTTAGCAATGTCGATCAAGTGTAACTCCGTATATCTAAATCTTTCGTGGTACAAGTAATGTAGTATTGAGATTAATCAATTGATTCATTGTTCGCGTAACATGAATGTCTAAGTTCATATGTAGTGGGTAATATTTGATTGTATATTGACTGAAATTTGCTCCAAATAATTGACTGAAATAATAGAAACGGATCTACGATTCGTATTGTACAGATACTGTTTACAACTTGCGCTATTTAATGTTAGAGCCTTGACAAATTACGCTTAAGCATTCGGAAGCAGAAGCCAGTTAAAATAACTCGTACAATGCAACTTATACTTCTCGTTAAATGTAACTTGTGCTTCCAAAGTAATCAGATGAAGAAAGACCTTAGTTATCGATTGAAATCATTGAAATATTGTAAATAAACTGTTCTATTAGCTTAAGCATTTACGACGAAAGTATACATATAAATTTTATATTTTTATTTAGTTCAAATATGTAGACGTTCATTATACCTTACACTTTGTGGAAAGAATATTTCTATACCCTTTTTAATGGAAAATGACTTAAAGTAATTGGACTCTGACCTCTCCATACAATACACTCCCCACAATAGAAAGGATGTCATCAGTTTAGTGATGTCTTCTAGAATTCTAATGTACAGAATTGTAATATTACCTATTGAAGTTACAACTATTTACCAGTACGTTTTCAAAATTCGCGACTACTCCTTCGAAACATTAAATCCAGTTCATTACGAGTGTATATGTACGTGAATTACTAACATAATTAATACGAATGGTGCGAATAATATGCGAAAGTACACGAAAGCCACGAGAAACAGATGTAAATCAGTATTTAACAGGAGGGTCCTTGCATTTCTCTATCTCCCTTCAGATCTAGGAATTTTCTGACGAAAGCAAATTTTCAAAGCGCTGCAAGTTAAACAAAGCACCACCATTTTTAATGATATTTGAGAAACAATTTATTTCCATAAACACTAACACTAAAGCTACCAAAGTGATCAATGTGTCCATTTTACAATTTTCAAAGAAATTTTACAAGAATAACATAGTATAAGTGTATTTTCAACATTTTAAATGATATTTTCCGAAGACGTTTAAATAGAAGATTGTAATTTATACTGCAAGAAATCTTTTCCAATTCTTTTTACTTCAATGTTCCTGAAAGAAACAAACTACAAATAATTTTGGCAACAAGTCAGCGAAAAATATAAGAAACTTTATGCTTGTATAACTTAAATCCCGCGCAAAAAAGAAATTGTACATATCTACCTTCAGTTAAGTAACTCAAGTCTACCTTCACGTGTTAAGTCGTACTCCACCTATTCAGCATTTTCACGTATCTAGAGCTACAGTTTATTATAATAATCACACTATGGTCACAGGCTTCGGCTGGCTTCGCGACACTCCGATTTCGGGACCCATTCCAGATCCCGCAGATCGACCGTCCAATAAGTGTTAATAAGATATCGCATTTCGGAATAGTTGCCGTGGTGTTGTTTCGCCATTTTATGCATTTGGGCAGCGGGTATTCTTTCCCCGCGACTTCCATCCATCCCCCTTCGCACGGAGGTTGAAATGTTGTCGCTCGAGGCTCTAAGGAATTATTTACTCTACTCATGAGATAATAACTTTCTGGGGTGAAGTCACATAAAGGCAGCACTGCGGCTAAAATTTATGAATGATCAAACACATCCTGTCCAATAGTGTCTTCTCTTTGGTTATCTATTTAGTCCGCGGTCGTCCAAAATGTGACGGACCGGCGTTCCAGGGATTTCCTTGTGTTTGTCGTGCCATTGTCGCGCGATCCCTCGTCGAGGGTATTCATTAAATTAACGGATAGAATGGGTCGCCGTCACGGGATTTGCGGACGTGTGAAGCGAAAATGCCTCACTGGAATAAAATCTCCGAATTGTCGCGCAGAGCAAACGAGTCGAATGTTACTCTCTGAGAGATTGAGTGAATGCGCGAGTGGGAGAGAGGGAGAATTCCGTGTACTTATTCACAGACGCTCTGTTGTTACGGCAGAGAGTCCTCGGCGGAATCAGGATTTCGTAGTTTGCTGTTCCTTTCTTGCGATGAAACGAGAGGGCACAGCGTGTCCGCGGTTGCTGTAAACGAGGAGTTGCAGGAAAATTTCTTGAGACGTCATTTCCCTTAATGCTCTCAAGATCTGTCACGCACGTGTTTTCATACTCTGGCGCAGTGCGATTAGAGTTTGATAGTCATTTATGCGGATTTTTACCCATTTATGTGACGTTCGTTGAAGTATGTAATGGAACAGGGTACACGCGATGTTAACCCGAATATATTTCTATGTATCGTATTTAATGTACAAAATGTACAACTGTATGTTCTTTGCAACTATATTCTTTTACATATATTTTCAATCGTGAAGTTGCAGTGTATCGAAATAACATATTCTCCTCGAAAATGAATATTTCATACAAATACACCTGGGTGGCGTACTTTGTGTTTGTGGCTATATCCTCTTCAAAACAAATGGTAAATTAGCTAAATTGGTTTCCAGAAATAGTATACTACGTGGGAAAGTAATGAGAACTGTAAAATTTGCCTGAAATGTGTTATGATTCATCGAAAATGGTAAAGATGTTGACATAATTGTTATTCCAGTGCTTATTCTTTAACATTAAAATATAGTGAGAAAAGTTATAATATATACTCAAGTAAGGAAATGATTACATGTGACATCGTGTCAATGTTGAGAAAGGTTTATCTTTAAATATCTTACTATTAAGAATGCCTGATATGTATTGGCCTAAATAAATGGTAGGGTTGCAACAAAAAAGGAATCAATATCAATTCTTCAGTCTTTGCATTATTTATTGTTATGTATGTTACTCATTATTTCTACCGTGAACATTACATTAGTATGCAGTAAGCTATTTAAGCAGCTTTTGATAATGAATCGTCTGTTTTCATAGAACTGTTGCAGAAAACGGTAGGTGATCAATACACCTTTGTATTTTTGGTAATTCTGCTTTATTCACTTCTAATGAGAAGAAAAAGGAAAATGACGAAGGGAATAATTAAATAGCTATTATTCCGAGGATGTGAATTGAAATAAAGTTGTAGATAATTCAAACCTTGAAACCATTGGGAATCTTCAAATTTGCAGTTGATATTATATCCTATACTATATAGCTATAGTATATCCTTACAAGAGTTCTCACTACTTTGAATCAAATATTAAACGAAATTCAGGAAATATATAAATATATATTTGTTGAAAATATCTATACTTATATATATAAACTTGAATTATATATTTGGTTATCAGCACTTGTGGTACACGTGTTTTTTGTATTACATGACATCTCAGGCTTTGTAAAGATGCTCTCAAATTAATTAAAATGCTTCTAAGGTTTTGATGACAATAGAAACTTCCGAGATTTCAAAGACTCACAACTTATCAGTATTTGAAATTCTGTGGGAGTTTGAAAATGAAACGGTACATTCTGGTACATCAATTTGTTTTATGAAAGCGAAAGAGAACGAGAAATTGCAATTAGTAGATTCAGGGACGCAGAATGATACCATTGCGTTGAATTATGCTTTGTAATGGAGACATTCCACGGCACTTGAATGGAAGGAGTAGAAAGACATTCAGTTTCTCCATGGATGATCCGAAGTCTTAAACATAAATTATGCTCGAGCAATTCTTGTGGTGTTATAAGCCATCAGTAAGAAAGCATTTAAGTCCACCTACCTTCATAGTGTGTTTAAGAAGAAAATCACACTTGGAGTATCTTGGAATAGGTCATTACTCAATATTCAAGGGATTCTACATTTGAGAGTGCTCAAAAGAGAATAAATTAAAAGTGGTGAATATTGGATGTTAAACTGATATAATTAAAATTTCATTTACCCGTAATCAGAAAATCGTCAATTAATTGTGGTCTATTTAATTCAAACTTAAATCCGGCAAAATACAAATTGTCATCTGGAATATTCCCAATGGTGCATTCTAGAAATTAACTTAAAAAGTCAAGAATCTGCATAGGGATATTCATCCTCTATGTTACGCTGGCTTAAAATATGTAAATAAAGGATAATTTCTTCTTTTCTAAATTGTATAGGCTAAAACGAAAGTACATTCACTGTAAACGGTATGCTTCGAAAATTCAAGACTACGTCAATGTTTTAATTAAAACGTTTCAACCTTGACTTTAAAAGCATTCTACGATTTGTTACGAAATGTTCGATAAAATTCCCAAATGATTCAAGGTGTCAAAAATAAAAAATAGGAAAGGAAATGTCAACCATTCCGAGTAGACCCTCATTCAGGTATCATTCTCGTAATGGTTGTCTCGGAAAAACTCTGCAAAACAAGCGACAAAACGGAACCGAGGAACACATCTAGGTGAAACGCGTTCTTGGTAAATGAAACCTCGAAAGATGCGTGATAATGAGACTAATGTAGCGTTGATTAATTATTGGCTGGCAATTTCATTACACTTCGAACGCGGCAATTAATCATCGCGTGACGTGATGTACGCGGCTCGAGAGTGCGTTTGCTCCGGTTTCATTAGTCTTTCCTCGCCGATACCGAATTAAAAGACGAACAAGATTGAATCATTATCGTTTCGTACTGGTGTTCGACTTAAGCTTCATCCGTGTTATGTAAAAGGAAGGAAAGGACGAGCCAGGCCAATGAAAATTCAAATTCCAGCTGTTTCATCTCAAAGTGACTGTGGGAATATCCGCGAGCGCAACTTTGACGTCATACGTGTCACAAATCCGAACGAACTCGAATGAAGTGCACGCGACCTATTTTCCGGCTGACGCTTCATCCCCTCGTACTTCTCAATCACTGCACCTGTACACTCGCTTGCGGATGTCTTCGAAATTTCACGTCCGTACTTATCAGTCCTTTGATATCACGGAACAGACAGATCCGTCATTCCTTAAGCCAAATATCTTTTCCTCTTTTCCTTTTGGGCACAGGACATGTAACTGGGAGTTGCACCGTACATGAGTATTCGATTTAATTTAATCGGGACAATGTCTTGTCCCAGTACGGTTAAATCGAAAATATCGACTCGATTATTCTTGGAGAATCTGATTATTGAGGTTGATAAACTTCAAGCGACGTGAATTTATTCGAAAGAAGAGAGGAACTGGAAAACGAACTGTAGAAACAATAATTACACAGTTCGAAACATAGGAATGCTTAGAGAGTTACATTGCGTAGCTCGCGGTTCTGTTACAGCTTCAATGACGTCATTTATTATTCCAACGTTCGTTCCTATCCCGACTCCGAATATATAATGTTGTTATGAGCTGAGAGAGAAATTTCGACTGTAAAAATTGGAGAGGGAGGTATTAACAGATAATGAATAACGTTGGGAAAATATATTCAAAACGAAAATAATGGAACTGTGAACAGAAGAATATAACAATGGATAATAGGTGACAGGTAACGTGGTTTGCGACAAGTAATTAATTCTACAGTGATTAATTAATTCTACTAATTAATATAAAAATAGTTCATATATTCTAAGTCAGCGAATTCTCTAGATAATATGTATATACCTGTAATTCTCTTTATATCCATTCTTTTTATGTTGCCGAAGCTTTTCCCAATTTTGTTCGTACATTCTTGAAACTCGAATCTCTCGTTCGTGACGAAAAACTGTTCTGCAAGTGTGAACTTCTCGCCTCGTTTGCAAATTTCGTTTCTTAACAATTGTTTCGAATGCCTTCGCGAGCAACTGCTTATATCAAAAATTGTTTCCTTTTCTGCTATTATGGGGCATTTCTCATCGGCGAGCAGAAAAATTCCGATTTGTTCTTTAATGATTCTACGGTTGAATCAACGATAGGCCTTGGTTATTCTAACATTGAAATCTAATTTCGACGGGATTATACCCTCAATCGGTCAGCGTTGGTCGACGTTCGCGTTTCGCGCTCACGCGTGTGTAATTTCCTCCGTCGATTAATTAACAAAGCGACGCAACGGTACGACGCTGTAATGTAAAGCCTCTGCCGTGATTGTAAAGTGCAACGCGCCGTCTCTTTAGTTAATCGCATAAGCGTAGAGGGAGCGTGATTTCTGGTCGCGATTTTGCGTACTACATTCGTACAGCTTTCCTACTACCAGCACTTGTTTAAAGCTACATACACATTTGTTTCTTAACATTGTTAATGGCGTTTACAGTTTTACACCGTTTCAGGTACCGTTTCCTAGACACGACATCATAAGACACAATCTTTCATTCCGTCGTGCTCCAATTGCATATTGTGCTGGCCGAAATACCAGTAATTATAATACCGAAGAAATTAAGCGCTTTTCTGCGTTTCTTTGTTGAAGGCAACTAGTATCAGTGATAGATAAACTTTTAAGCGATTAATGCTATAATGTTAATCTTAACTCTTAATCTTAACTTTTAATTAGGAAGAATACTTTTGGTCTCTTCAGTAGAGTCTTACAATTTTGTCCAAGTGTAGTTGCATTATTTCTGCTTATGTTAAGGCTTTGTTGAATTGTTCGGTTAATTCATAGAAATGTTAGTTGAAATTACGTATCCTTGACTTGTGTGTATCGGTTACAACATGTAATACAATTTAACTGTTATTATTTCAAGGTGTCTGATAATTTTGACCACTAGTAACTGGGACATATGTACTAGACAGTTACAGTTGCCAAATTTGACTGATTTGTATTTTTTCATAGGTTATAAAATTCTTGTCAGTGAGATTGCAAATTATTGATCATTAACCGTATCAATAAATAAATTGATCGTTAACCGTATCAATTTATTTTTATAAGGTATTTTAACATTTTACAAGTACAGTAATGAAGCTTTGAAATCTATTTTTCCAACAATTCTCAACCGATTTACTGTAAAACATCGGAAGAGCAACCAGAGATTGTACAACTGGACTTAAAGTCTAATGCAAAATTAGAAGATGAACAAAACTGGTACAAAATTTTTCTATTTCCTGCAAGTAATCTGATTGGGATAGTTTACAAATCAAAGCGCGATGTTAGAAGAAGACATGATATATTCAGTTTATAATTTTGCATAGTTTTATCTACTGCAAAAATTTATGCCATTCTTGAGAAGAGAAATGTCATAATTTTTTATTCTAAAGCAGAAAGTACATACACTATATAGTGTGAAAACATTTTCTAATAATGAAATCAAGAATTGATTACAAAAGTAATCTATTTCACATTTAAGGTGAGCCCTTCGTTTGTTTGTCAACATTTCTTCTTATGAAATGGTAATAGCTTCATCATATTGTGTCTGCACATTGTGACTGCAATGGCAGTATGTTACTATATGTTAAAAATGGGAAATACTTTGCAAATGCTTAAATGTTAGGGAACTTGTATAATGGATATAGTGAGATAATTGGTATGAAGGGAAGAGGAAGTCAGTATACTAATGTCACTGTTTTTCTATGATATACATCTGTACAAATTAATTAGATTGTATAATGTGTGAAGAAATATATTATAATGTAATAGAAGAATGTGGTACAGTATACAATATATACTAGTAATTACTACACAATGTATGGTAATTATTTTGTACTTTGTATATACATATACAGTCAACAAATTTGAATACAAGACATTGTAGTTAATAAAATGTGACCATGGTTTATGCATTTACATATGATACATATATCCATTAGATATACAAATCGTACTCGACCAAGAGTGTTGCATATAATTGCACAAACACTAAAATGTAGTTAATGATAGACTGCAACACGTTTCTCAGAATAGTCAGGAAACGTTTTTCCGAAAGAGGTAATTATTGATATCCTTATAGTGGGACGAGTAGTTCACAGAGATTGTGGCTGTTTCAATTTTCCACGATAAAGACGTCTTAGCCAGTATCGTCGTCTCCTTAATTTTAGTATCTTGTTGCTATTATAATAACACTCTTTTCACATTTGCAGAAATATTCATTCATTCCTTCCACTCTTAGCGTCTGAGAGACACCATTGGAAAGACGTAGAGCCAAGTGACAGAGAAAACAAAAGGAGAATATTTTCTGCCATTGTTTCACCAGATGGACTCGAACGTGATTTCGACAGCGTGGAAACTGTCGATATCCAGGACTTAATTTTTTGCTTAGTCATCCCGAATAACTTCGAGGTGTTTTATTCTAAAACTCGTGCGTTCATCTAGACGACAGCAGGTTTGCCCTATGTGTATTTATGCAGCCTCGAAGTGATCGCTATACACCTTTTCCTTCTATCTGCCTCTCCCTTGTTCAGTATTTTGTGGCGTTCGCGATTCTGTGACGATTGTGTCGGGGATTTTCCACGCATGTATTTTTCGCACGACGATCCTCTTATATCCGTGATACGAGGTCGATCCTTGGAACGGAGCTTCGACGAAACTGGAAGCAAAGAAAAAAATTCCAGTTGCTGTTTCACTGTTCGTATATCTGTCTTCGAACATGGTAATCGAAGTTCTTACAAAAAAAATACTAACACTGTTGTTCTGTTGCAGTAAATTAAAATATTCGAACTTCGAGTAACTAGCTTCGATTCATGATTCATATTTTGTCACATAATTGAAGCACAGTGCAAGATAACATACTGTTAGTACCTTTTACTTTGCTTCTAAAACTTTGACAATGTTATTTCCATTCAAATTTCGGATAATCAAACATAAAGCACAAATTTTAACATTGGATAAGTTATTGCTACTTCATTCCATACAGAATTCGTCAGTTGCGTCGCATCCTTCTAATGATTACTTTTCCGCAAAGATTTTTAAACTTATCAATTTCTTCTAAATACTAATTTCAAAAGGCAGTTATTTGTAAAGTTGAAAGCATTGATAGTTATTTTGTTCCTTAAAGTTAAGAACATTGTGTGTTGCATTGACGAAAAGAAATTTGTTATTAAATGCAATCCTTCCTGGAAAAGATTGATTCCTTTCAGTGTTTTACAAAAAACTGCTTTTGCTTCAAATGAACCGAACGACAACCAATAATTTTATCATAGTTATGAAATGAAATAGAAAAAGCAAATGAGAATTTTCCGTATATTAGCAACTCACAATGAATGATGACTGCCTGTTGATTTTAACATTTTTATTACCGCGAAAACAAACTATTACACAGCAAAACTTTCGTCGCTGCTTCGGTTATAATATATGAATACAATGTACATCGTAAAGAATCATGAAGAGAAACGTAAAACTAAGAAAATCATTTGTGTATTTTATTACTTCATGTAATGAAATACACGTCATATTCTTATTTACGAAACGCTTCAACCGCTATTTGTCCCTGCTTGTGGAAATTCTAAACCGCTGACAACGGATAGTTGTAATTCAATGACAGTACATACTCCTTTTCAAATTGATGTTCCTTTCTTGACTGAGTGTCATCGTCATTTGTTTTACATATTTGGGTCAATTATCATGGAATGGCTCAGTTGTGCTTCTAACTGAATTGTTCTCTTTTTATAGATCTGTCACTTGGGGTTTTGGTCTGTAATTTCTACTTTTGTATATGTCGTCGCATTCAATTGCTTTAACTCTGTGTCTTTCGTCTCGCTGATATACAATTCCTCATTCTTGATCCACCATCCGTTTCCTTCGGGAATTATCGTGAAGGTACGTTTAAAGTAACGTATAGGCTGTTCGTCCTCGTAAAGATCTTTAAACATTCCTGCGACTGCAACCAACATCATTTCTTTCGTAATCAGACTGACGTCCGTGGTAATTGTTTTGGAGTAATGAGAAGTTCGTGGCATTCCATAAAGATATGCGACGATTGGCCAACGTCCCTTTATTAACTTTTGTCTATTATCCGTCTAACTTGTTCTGCTCGAGCTCACGTCGTCCATGATGTATCCATTCAACTTGTTTGGATTTCGTGGATCGAACACAGTCATACTGAAACTCGCATATTTGGCATATGCAGTTAACAGCCGTTCGCGAAACATACTATCGAACATGAGAAAGTATTGTTGTAGAAATTGACTCGCAACTCGTTGCGCTTCTGCGTTTGCAGCAAACAATTTGCAGCGAAACGTTTGCACGTTATATCCTTCGTCCACTACAGCGCACAATACTGGTTTTCTAACATCCATAACATCCATTCGCAATAGTTCTGGACACCGTGTTTGCACGTCCTTAATATAGTCATTTCGGGATTGATACTTGTTGCATATCGGATTTCCTGTCAATATGAGCTCCTCCAACTGCAAATCTTTAATAGCCTTTATTTCTTCAATATGTTTTATCTAATTATTTCCAATGTGCATTATTTTTAATTTTAGTGATTTGAATTTAATCATTCGTAACGTTAGATCGATGTCCAATATATTTCCTTGCATATTTATTGCCTTTAAATCTGACATGTGTTCTGATAGAACGTTGAATACGACGTCTAAAACTAGTGGGCAGAACAGTGCGCAGAAGTAGTCAGAAGTGAGATCGTAATCTCTGTGAAACTTCGATAAATCTATCGATTTTGTCGCTGGTACGTATCGTTTCACCATGGCTTCTTTCACTATTTCTTTAAATTCGTCATCAATTATACACCGGGGAAATGGCGGTCTTGTAACTCTGACTGACAATTTTTGTCCACGGGTAGTAATGAATTCACAGGCGAGTAACGCAGCTGCTATTTGTTTGTCATCTACAATGAAATTGGCTCCATTTCCATTCGCCCTGTACTTTATAGGATCAAGAGTTTGCGGTGCGACATAATTGAGAAGATTATCTATTATATAATCCTTCTGATATTTGTGTCCGTTTGGTATAATAATTTTGTAATATTTCGAATCTGTAAGTTCATTTTCAATTCTAGATTCTTTAATCTTATTACTTTCAGATTGCATGACATTGTTTCCTCGCGACGTAATATCTAGTACGTTATTATTGTTTAAATATATTCATTTACATTTATTCTCAACTATGTATGTTCGCACCATCATCCAAGGCTTGTCTCTTGCTGATCTTGCTGGCGATTTGAACGATACTTTGGATTTATTGTTGATTTTCGTTAGACGACCATAATGATAAGAAGAACATTTATCACCGAAACATTTATCCTTTCCATCTCGGCTATCGTCACAGCGTAATGTTTTATTTAATACTTTCGGCATTATTTTCAAGTTGGACAATAGACAGTTAGAAGCAGAAAAATTTAATCACAGATGAATGTACACTATTGCACGCAAATTAACACTAGTCACTATCAGGAAAAACAGTAAAAAGTTTTTTTAACGTATTTTCGTCACACTTGAGCCACTTTCAAATAAAATTTCAGCGAAAAATTCACCTCGTGCCGCACAAATTTAAATATTAACTGATTTATCACAAACGGAACTTACTTCCTCCGAGAGCTGAACTAAAATGTGGGTTGTCCTTCAGATTGGGTAGTGCTGGCGGACTTTCGAGGAAATGCAGAGCGTTGATTGGTTCAAATATTTTTATATTCGATCATCAGACACAGATGGCGCAAATGTCGAATTTTAAATTTAAGAATATGCATCTCATGCATTTGTTTGAATTATAATTGAAGATGTTAGATATAACCATAATTACAGAAGTTACTGGTACGGAAGAAATTTTAATCTACTGATTCCTGCCGAGGAACTGGATTGCTGTAGAGGTGTGTTATTGTGTCAGAATTTGCAATTGCAAAATAAAGAATGGTAGCACACGTCGTTGTACGATGTCCTTATCCTCTCTGTCGTTTCTAAAATGTCTGTTTTTCACAAATGCTGTCTATTCATGTCTACGACTCATTCTGTTCCCGTTCAGTTCTGCGTTTACAGAAAGGTAAAGGAATTTAAGAAAAAGAAATTAAATGAATGATCGATCTTGAAGCTAGAATCACGGTTTAAATTATATCGGCTGTTCCACTCTTTAATGTCTTGTTGTTGAGGACATCAAAAATTGCAACGAATTTATCGAATTGTAAGCTTTGTTAATTTCTATTATTAAATCGATTAATAGGCGTACCGGTAATTATCACTCGATTAGTAAGTACAACAAACTACATATTTTCCTCAGAAGACGAACAATAAGGAAAGAAGTGATTCTTGAAAAATTTATGGTACCTACTCCATGAAAAAATTCTTGAAGTTAAATAAAATAATGCTGTGTCTAAGACAATCTAAACGTAATTTCAAAGATGAAAATTCAATTTATTGCTTAGTTTTTAGAATGAAACCTGCTTCTGTTTTCTTTGCTAGTGCTTTACAACTTCGTCTAAATGAAATAATATTAATTTTGTTCATACGGAGAATTTCATGGAATATTCATTTAATTTATAGAAATGTTAATTAAAGTTGCATATCTCTGATCTGTATGTAGTATCGTTAACATCTAACGTAAAGACATTTTATAACTTTCTGCGTTTACCAATAACTTTACTAGGTGCTGATAATTTTATTCACCATTATATCCGTATTAGTTGCTTACCATTGCCATATTCGATTGATTTATATGTTTTCAAAGTTTCTAAAATTCTTGTCGGTGAGAATTTATATTGTTTACAATTAATTACATTAATTTTTTAATAAAAAGTGTTTTATTATTTTCCACATCAGAAACGAATTGATTTGACATCGATTTTTCTAACATTACTCACGTTATATCCTGTAAGACATACAGAACAGAAACTACAGTCTGTACAACAATAGACATAAAGACTAATACAAAAATTGTAGTTGACAGCTGTACAAAATTTATAAAGAATATTTCTATCTCCTACAAATAATCTGATTCGAGTTATACAGAATTCAGTGCACGCTATTAAACTAATCTTTCTAAATTCAATTGCGAAACAAAGTTTTTAAAACCTTTACAAACTGCAAAAGTATATGTCAAACTTGAGAAGAGAAAAGTCTTGATTTTTTCCGCTAAAGCAAATGTATATAATCTATATGGCGTGGAAATATTTTATAATAAAGTGAACAATTAATTTCATTGTCAGCTACGCCGCATGTTATCGTTTCAAGTTTACCTTTCTTATTTCACCACGAAAAATGACAATGAATCGATCTTCATTGTTTCGATGATGGTCGCGTGAAACAATCCTACGTTTCCATGAGATTTCTTCTAATCTTGCCTGTTACATAGTTATTTTATTACTCTCACGACAAAACTTTTTAACAAGATGAATATCATCGTGTCGACAAAGTTTTCTTGAAATAGTAGTATGTTTCGATGATATAGTTTAATCTTGCTAGTTTCGTAGATATCACGCTAATTGTACGACGAAACGTGATAATACATTGAATTTCATCTCTTCGACGTTGTTTCGCGAACTAATCATATATTTCTCTGAGATTTCAACTAGCCCTGTATAGTCAATAAATTTAATGCTTATTTACAGACGAAACGTAGCAGTATGATAAATTACATCGGTTCGTCAGGGTTTTTTCGACAGGTAACTATATATTTTTCTGAGATTTTGTCCAATCATTCTAGTTTCACTGATATCATTCTAATTTAAGGAGGAAACGTGATAATACGATGAACTTCACAATTTCATTGTTGTTCTCGTGATATGGTCGTATATTGCGACGAGATTTCGTCTAATCATTCTAGTTTCATTGATATCTTGCTAATTTAAAGAGGAAACGTGGTAATGCGGTGAACTTCATCGTTTCCAAGTTGTTATTGTGAAATAATCGTATATATCGGTGAGATTTGGTCCATGATTTCTAGTTTCATCGTTAACATGTTATTATCAAGTCAATAGGTGATAATAAGTTATATTTCAATGTTCAACGTCGTTTTCGTGTATTAACCGTGTTCTTTGCTGAGATTTAGTCTAATATTGATGCTTTATATTATTTTATGGCTATATTGGTTCATGGCTTATTTCACGATGAAACGTGATAATACAATGAAGTTCTTCGTTTCCAGGAATTTTTCGTGACATAATCACATGTGTCACTGAGATTTCGTCTATGATTGCCTCTTACGTAGATGTCTTGCTAACTTCGCGACGAAACGTGAAAATTCTTCGAGTTTCATTGTTCCGGCGATATTTTCATAATACAATCGTCCACGACTCTGAGAATTCTTCTAATCTTGCTAGCTTCACGGATGTCTTGCTGAATTCACGACGAATCGTGACAGTGCTTGGAATTTTATCGCTTCGACGGTTATTTCTTGATGTAATTGTAATTTTTCTGAGTTTTCACCTTATTTTGCAAGTTACATGGATATATGCCTAATTTCACGACGGGACGTGCTAATAATTGAACTTCATCGTTTCGACTACGTTTTCGTGAAGCAATTAATAATTTCTCTGTGAATTGTCCTAGTCATGAAATTTTGTTTGACTTCTTGCTATTCTCACGGCGAAACGTTGTAGTACGTTGAATTTAATAACTACTTTGTTGTCGTGAACCAATCGTCTCTTTCGCTAAGATTTCGTGTAATGATGCTATATTCATGGATATTTCACTAATTTCATGGCGAAATATGTTAACGCGTTATGTTTCATAATTTCCACTACGTTTTCGTGAAATAATTATAAATTTCGCTGAGATTTTGTCTAATCATGCTAGTTTCACAGCCATCACGTTAATTTGAGGACGATACATGTTGATAAGATAAATTCCAATGTTTTGGAAATATGTTCGTTGAATAATCGTATAATTCCCAGTGATTCTGCCTCATCATTCCAGTTTCACAGCAACCATGTTAAATTCAGTGTGAATTGACCCTTATTAAAACGTGTTTGGATTTTATGGTTTGAATTTTATTGTTTCACCTACGTTTTCGTGAAATAGTCGTAGACTTCGCTGCGGTTTTGTCTAATCATGCTATTTTCATAGATGTCACGGTAATTTCAGGACGAAACGTCATTAAATGTTGAATTACATGATTCCGACAATGTTATCGCGGTAAAATCATGTATTTCGCTGAGATTACGTCTGATGTTGTTGCTATCATTGTTATCATGCGAATTTCACGACGAAGCAATATAATGCGCAGAAGTTCACACTTTGGAAGATGTTTTCGTTATATGATCGTATATTTCCTCGTGATATCGTCTAATCATTTTAATTTCATAGATATCTTGGTATTTTGACGACACAAAGACATATTACATGCAATTTCGTCTTTTCGACTGTGTCTTCGTGATATAATGGTATTTCTCGATCTGATTTCGTGTAATCACTCTGGTTTCATGGTGACATTGCAAGTTTAATGATGGAATGAGATAATACGTTGAATTTCATCGTTTCCAAAATGTTTGAGAGAAACAACTGTATTTTTCGCTTATAATTCGTTTAATTCGATGAATCGTGTTTAGCGCCCTAATTTCACGTCGAAACGTGATAATACAGACAGTTTCATATTTTCGACGATGTTTTCTTGTAATAATCGTACATTTCACTGACATATTGTCTCATCTAAAAATTATGAAACATATCTTGCCAATTTCTCGACGAAACGTGATAGTACGGTGAATTACACGCTTCCGACGATGCTTGCATGAAATAAAAGCATTTTCCGCTGATATTTCGAATGAAATTTTTATTTTCATAGATAACTCGCTAATTTCACGACAAAGCAGATTTAATACGTGCAATTTATTAGTCACGAGGCTTTTTTCGTCAAATAATACAGTTTTTCGGTTTGACTTCGACTATCTTGTACAGTTGCAGGATCGAACTCGCTAAGGCTCTGAGTTTCGACGACTTCTTCGTTAAATAATTTAGTGTTTCTGTGTTATCTCGACTTATCTTGATAGTGTTATTGATAAAACGCTAATTCTACGACGAAACGTGATAATACGCTGAACGTCACAATTTCATCGATGTTTTCGTGATGTAATGGTATATATCGCTAGGACATCGTCTAATCTTGCTAGTTCCATAGATATATATATTTTTTCACCTCGATACGCGGTAATACGTAGAATTATATCGTTCCGACGTTGTTCTCCTATAATAATTTTAAGTTTCGCTGAGGTGTCGTCAAATAACGCTTGTTTCAGAGATACATGCCTAGTTTAATGCAAAACGATATAGTACGATGTATTTCACGATTTCGGAGATGTCTTCCAGTAGTGAACATTTGTTTCGCAGTGTTATTGACTAATCATGATATTTTGAAATATAATTTGTTAGTTTCAATATGAAACAGGATTATACATTGAATTTCACGGTTTCGACGAGTCTTTCTTGATGCAATTGATTATTTCACTTAGATTTCGGCTAGTAATGCTAGTTTTATGCATATCTTGCCAGTTTCAAGAGCCAGTTATCATACACTTGGCTGCGATTTCGACTTATCATACAAGCTTCATAGAGGTATTGCTAATTTTACGACGGACATTGGTAATATGTTTTATTTCACCGTTGCGACGCTGTTTTCCTGCTATAATCGTACATTTTGCTGAGATTTCGGCAAATATTTCCAGTTTCGTTGGTATCACGTTATTTCCACGACGAGATGGAAGAATACGTGGAATTTCATCGTTACGACGGTGTTTTCGGGAAATAATAGTATAATTCTCTGACAACACGTTTGTCTTACTTGTTTCATGGATATATTGACAATTTCACTGCGAAACGGGGTAGTAAGATTAATTTCATTGTTTCGACCATGGTTTTGAAAAATAGTCCTATATTTCCGTGATATTACGTGTATTCTTGCTTGTTTCTTATATATCTCTCTAATTTCACAACGAAACAACATAATACGTTCAATTTCACCCTTTCGTCACTGTTCTCGTGCAATAATATACTATATTTTGCTGAGA
Organism: Tetragonula carbonaria; assembly: GCA_032399595.1. Classification (NCBI taxonomy): domain Eukaryota; kingdom Metazoa; phylum Arthropoda; class Insecta; order Hymenoptera; family Apidae; genus Tetragonula; species Tetragonula carbonaria. The sequence goes on from JAUCRC010000023.1 coordinate 327,147, forward strand.
TTTCGACTAGTCATGCTAGTTTCATACATATCTCACTAATTCCACTACGAAACGTGGTAATACGGTGAATTTCACAGTTTCGACGATGCTGTCGAACAATAATCGGATGATTCGCTGAAATTTCTTCTAATCCTGATGATTTCATAGATATTTTTGTGGTTTAATGACGAAACGTGGTAATGCGTAGGATGTAACTGTTTCGACACTGTTCTCGTACAATAATAATAATTTTCCTTGAGATTTGGATTCATCATGCTAGTTTTATTGATACCTTTGTAATTTCACGACAGAACGTGGTAACATGTCGAATGTCACCGTTTCGGATTTATTTTCTTGAATTATGTCTCGCTGAGGATTCGTCCAATCTTCCTAGTCTTATGTGTATCTGGGTAATTTCAAGATGGAACGCGTTATTAAGCTCAATATCACCGTTTCGGTAATATTTTCGTGAGACAGTCACATATTTCTATGAGAATGAGTCTAATCTACAGCGTTTCTCTGACATCTCGTTAATATAACGACAAAACGAATTAATACGCCGAATTTCATGGTTTCGTCGATGGATTAATGAAACAAACTTATATTTCCCTGAGAATAATAATAGCCTTTATTGCTTCATGAACATCGTACTAATTTTAATCAGAAACTTGGTAATATTTTGAATTTCATAGTTTCGACGAAGTTTACCGTGATATAGTCATTTATTACGATGAAATTACATCTAATCTTTACAGTTTCATAGATGTCATGCTAAATTCACGACGAAAGGGTATAATATGTTGAATCCAATTTTTCGCCGCTGTTTTCGTGATATAACCATATATTACGCACAGATTTCATCTAATCTTGCTAGTTTCATATATATGTTGAGATTTTCACGGCGGAACGTGATTGGAAGATGAATTTCATCGTTCCTAAGATGTTATCGTTAAATAATTACAAATTTCGCTGAGATTTCGTCTAACCATGCTAGTTTCATTGGCATCGCAATAATTTGAGGACGAATCTTGTTGATACCATGAATTCCATGGTTTCTAAACTCTTTTCGTTAAATAATCGTATATATCGCAGGGATTACTGTCAATATTGTTAGTTTCATAGTTGTCATGCAAATATCACGACGAAACGTGGTAATACGTAAAATTTAACGGTTTCGACTTTGTACCAGAGAACTAATTGTACATTATTCTGAAATTTCTTATAATCTTGTTTCTGCAAACACGTCCTGCTAATTTCACGTAATAGTGTGCTGAATATATTCAGTTCTAAGATGTTTCCGTGAAGTAATCGAATGTCACGCTGAAATTCGTCTGATCCTGCTAGTTTCATAAATATTATGCAAATTTCACGACGAAACAATGTTATAGCTTGAATTTCCTTGTTTCGACGTCAGTTAAGTGTTATAGTCATATAGTTCGCAGATATTACGCCAAGTGAATTGAGATCAAGTGATATCTTACTATTTTCACGTCGAAACGAGTATATATGTTGAATTAAATCGTTTCATCTGCGATTTTACGAAGTAATCGTTTATATCCCAGAGATTTCATCTAATCATGCTAGTTACATTGTTATCACCCTAATTTTAGGAGCAATCGCTATAATACGTTGTACTTCATTGTTTGGAATGTGTTTAATGACAGCATATTATGCTGAGACATCTTCTAGTACTGCAAGTGTTGTATGTATCTTGCTCATTTCGCTACAAAATGAGTTAATATGATGAATATTACTATTTGGAAGATATTTTCCTGAAATAATCATGTATTTCAATGACATTTCGTCCAATCTCGGTAGTTTCATAGATACACTGCACAATTCACGACGACACGTGCAAATAATGTGAATGTCACCGTTTCAACGACGTTTCCGTCAAATAACTATATACTTCCCTGGGATTTCGTCTAATATTGCTATTTTCATTGATGTCTTGCTAATTCCAAGACGAAACGAGGTAATACGATAAATTGCTGATTACACAACCGAACGTGTTATTACCTGGAAATTCATCTTTCCGACGATGTTTTCGTTAAATTATCTTGTCCTTCGCTAAGACTTCATTTAATCTGTCAAGTTTCACTTATACCTTTCAATTATCGCGACTAAACTTTATAATACATTGAAATTCATTGGTCCGACGATTACAACGATGTATTCAATATATAATCCTATTTTTCGCTGAGATTTCGTTCAGTTTTCTGGTTTCAATGATTACATACTTATATCTCTACGAACAGATATATTTCGCTGGATTTCACTGTCTCGGCAGTTTTCGACATGTAATCGCTTGTTTCTCAGATATTTCGTATACTCTGGCTTTGAGAGATATATTGCAAGCTTCAAGACGGTACGTGACAATAGGTAGAATATTCCGAAAAAGTTTTTGTGAAATTATTCAATATACCGCTGATATTCGTCTAATCTTGGTTTTTTCATAGTTGTCAATCTACTTTAACGGCGAAGAGTGGACACATTTTGAATTTCTTCGATTCGAAGAAGTTCTCAAGAAATAATCGTATATTTGACAGAGATAACGTTGACTATGCCTGTTTTATTCGTATCTTGAAAATTTCATTACGAAACCGTTTAGTGAAACTGAATTTCATGGTTTCGACGATCTTCCCGAGAAATAGTTGTACATTTCGCTGAGATTACGTCTAATCTAGAGAGCTTCATTGATAAACTTTTAGACGAATCATTTTAATCATTAGGATTTCATCGTTTCAACAGTGTTCTCAGGAACTAATCTCTTGTTATGCTGGGAGTTCGTATAACTCAGTCACTTTTATAGATATCCTGCTAATTTCACGAAGAAAAGAGTAAATACATAATATTTCATTGTTTGGACGATGTTTTCGAGACATAGTATTGTATTTCGCTATGACTGTGTATAATCTCGATAGTTTCATATATATCTTGTAAATAATGCTCGATAAAATCTTGAATTTCACCTTTCCGGCGATATTTTCATGAAATAATCGTAAATTTTTAGGAGAAAACGGTCAATATTGTTGGTTACATAGATATCTTTCGAATTCCATGAAGAAACGTGATTTTACGTAGAATTACATCCCTTCTACAATGCTTTAGTAAAATAAATAACTACTACGCCGGGATACCGTCTAATATTACTAGTATCATGTGTTGCATGCTAATGACTATGAAACTAGTAAGATTAGATGAAATCTCGTGGAAATAAATGATTATAACAGGACAAAAATTTCGAAAATCTGAAGCGCAGAAAAATACAGTTTTTCGTTCTTAAATTAGCAAGCTATCTGTAAAACTAGATAGATTAGAGGAAATTACAGCGAAAAATATGACTATTTCGAGAAAACAACGTCCAAACGACGGAATGACATGTATTTCCGCGTTTCGACATGTAAATAGCATCATATCCTTGAAACTAGCTAGATTAAATGAAATTTTAGTGTCATTGCGATTATTACACGACAACAGTTAGGAAACGATGAAATTCGATGTATTATAACATTTCGTCGTTAAATCAGATATATATCTGTGAAACAAGCGAGATTGGTCGAAATCACAGCGATATATGTAATTATTTGTCGAAGAAACAGTCGGAAATGTAACATTCATAGCATTATCACGTTTCCTCATGAAATTACTGATATATCGTTGAAACGCAGCAGATTATACTAAATATCAGAGGAATATGCTATTTCATAACCAGAATATCGGCAGAAAGATGAAATTATAAGTATTAAACGTTTCTCCTTTTAATTAGCGATAAATACGTGTAACTAGCTAGATTAGACCAAATCTCGGCGAAACATACAGTGCTTCACGGGAAAATCACAGAAAAGACGAGGTCAAACGTATTAGAACATTTAGCCTTGTAGTTAACAGTACATACATTTAAATATAAAGATTAGGATGTATGTCCGCAAAGTATACGATTGTTTCACTGAACAGCCGTCGAATCGATGTATTCGTCGCGTTACCATGATTTGTCGTGAAAATTGTGAAATATATATGAAAGTAACAAGAACAGGATCTATGTCCGCAAAATATACAATTATTCAACAATAATATCAGCTGAAACATGAAATACAGTGTATTACACCGTTTCGTAGTGTAATTAGGAGGATGGCCATTGTGCTTTCAAGATAAGACGAAATCTCAGGGAAACTTAAGAATACTTGTCGAGAACACCGTCGTAAATGAGATACACAAGGTATTACGGTTAATTGTGATATCACCAAGATATCAACGAAACATGAAAGATTAGAAGAAATATCGCCGCAATGAGCAATTGTTCAAGAGAACAACGTCGAGACAATGAAATTTTACGCATTAGCAGGTTTCGTCTTGACATTTGCAAGATAGACATGAAATTATCTATATTTGATTTTATCTCAGTGACATGTAAGTGTATTCCACGAAACAGTGTCAAAACGATTATATTCAACGTTTTACTACATATCGTCGTAAAATTATTGCGATATCCAAGAAACTAATCTTATTAAACTGAATCACTCGGAAATAAACGATTATTTCGCGAAAACATCGAAACGTCGTAACTACTGGATTACCTCTTTGGCACGTTTCGTCACGAAACAATCACGGTAAATATAATAGTACCAAAATCTGACGAAACCTCAGCGATATATACGATTATATCTCGAATATATTGTCGAAAATGTTGAATTTAATGTATTAACGTCTTTAGACGTGTAATTAGGAAGATGTCCTTGAAACTCTCAAGATTACAAGAAATCTCATTTAAAAGTAGGTTCATTACACGAAGAGAATTCCGAAACCGCGAAATTTAACGTATTATCACGTTTAATCGAGATATTACCAACATATCTATTGAACAGACAATATTCGACCGAATCCCTGTTAGGTATTACATTTTTCTACGTGAACATCTTCGAAAGGGTGAATTGCTGCACATCGGCACATTTCGGAGTGCATTAAACATGATATCATCGTAAATAGCAAGATTAGACGAATTCTCTGTGAAATACAGAATTGTCCCGTGAGAAATAAGCCGGAGACTATGAAATTCAATTAGATCGGCTTGCCATGAAATTACCATGATATCTGCGAAACTAGGATAATTAGACGAAATCTCAGGTAATATACGGTTATGTCAGGAAAACATCTTCTAAAATATGAGATTCATCGTATTATCTCGTTTCGACGTGGAATGAGCTGTGTATCGCAGAAACTTGCAATATTAGACGAAATCACAATGATATCCAAGGTCGTTTCAAATAAACGACTTCGAAACGGTCTATTACAAGATATCACCTCGTTTTGTCGTGAAATATTCAAATATCAGTGAAACTAGAAAAATTAGATAAACTCTCATTGAAATACATGGTTATTTGTCGAAAACAAAGCGGAAACGATGTAACTCAGTGTGTTATTACGTTGCGTCCTGAAATTAGCCGTATATATATGAACTAACAGTGTTAGGCGGAATCTCGTGGAAATAAAGACTGCTTCTCGAAAAAAACATTTAAACAATGAAATTCAACTTATTAAAATATTTTGGTATGAAATTAGCAAAATAGCTGAGAAACTAGCACGTTTAGACGACGTCTCATCGAAGTATAGAATTATTTCAAGGAAATAACTTCGACACGTCGAAATTCACGGAATATCAAGTTTCGTTGCAAAATTAGAAATATATCAATGAATGCAGAATTATTACGCGAAATCCCAGGGAAATAGAAGTTCATTGCAAGGACAGAATGTCAAAACAATCAAATTCAACGCATTTCTACGTTTCGACGTAAAAAAAATTATGAAGATAAATTATCAAGATTAGACGAAATGAGAGCGATGTATACGAATATATCACTAAAAAACCTTTAAACGCTGGAATATGAAGCAATACCACGTTTCGTTCCGAAAATAACAAGATATCTATGAAATTTTCAAGAGCCGAAATCTCAACGTAGTGTGCGATGATTTCACAATACACCTTCAAAAACGTGAAATTTTTCTTTTACCTCATTTCGTCGTGAAATTAGTAACATATTTCTGATAATATATAGATTGGACGAAACATAGGAGATATATACTCTTATTTCATGGAAACATGGATGTAACGATGTTATTCAATGAATTTCAACGTTTCGTCGTGAAATTAGATTAATATGTCTGAAACCAGGATTAGGAGAAATCTCATCTTAATACGCCAGTATTTCTCGAAAAAGTAATAAAAGCTATGAAATTCAGCGTATTACCACGTGTGGTGGTGACACTATCAAGACAGCTACGAAACTATAATAAGTAGACAAAGTTTCAGCCGAATGTACGATTATTTCACGAAAACGCCTTCGAAACGATGGAATTCAACGCATTACTGCTATTCGTCGGTAAATTAGCCAGATCTCATTCACACTAATAAGATTAGACGAAATCACAACAGAATAACTATTACTCCAAGAAAATAGTTTCGGAGAATGAAATTCAACATAAAATCATTTTCGAAATGAATTTAGCAAGATAACTGTGAAGCAAACAATATTGGACGAAGTCTCAGCGAAACATTGTTGGATCGAGGAAACACTTTCGAAACGATGAAATTAAACTTATTATCACGTTTCGTAGTGGTATTAGCAAATTATCGATGGAACTAGCAACATTAGATGAAATATCAACGACATAAAAGATTATTTCAGGAAAACATGGTCGAAACGAAGAAATTCAACGTTATATATCTGTTCCGACGTAAAATTTGATATCTATCTGTAAAACAAGAAAGATTAGAACTAGAAGTCGAAATAACAGCGAAACGTAAGTTTTTCACGAAAACAACGCTGAAATTATGAAACTAAGTATATTATCTCGGTTCACACTGAAATAACAAGATATGTTTGAAAATATTATTATTAGATAGACTCTCAGCGAAATGAACTATTATAGCACGAAAGAAGAATCGAGAAAATGAAATTCAAAACTTTGTCACGTTTCCTCGTGGAATTAGCAAGAAATATATATATATATATATATATATATATATATATATATATAATATATATATATATATATATATATATATATATATATATTAATCGCAAGATTATACAAAATCTCATGAAAGTATACGATTATTTCACGGAACAGGAGTTGAAACATTTAAACATAATAATTTTTCCCTTTCGTTAAGTAACTAGCAGGATTTCTATAAAATTATAATGATTAGACTAAATCACAGCAAAACATACGATTATTACAAGAAAATGTTTTTGTAACGATGAAATTCAATGAATTACCACGTTTCGGCGTGACATTAGAAGACATATCTGAAACTGGGAAATTTAGATGATATCTCATTGGGATTCACGTCTATTTTACGAAAACGACGTCGAAACTATGAAATTCAAAGAATTATCACGTTTCGTTGCGAAGTTGCAAAGATAAATACGAAACTAGCAGTATTTGACGATATATTACCATATATACGATTATTTCACGAAAAATTTCGAAACGATGAAATAAAGCATTCTGTCACGTTTCGTCGTGAAATTATCGCAATGAATATGAAACTCGCAGGAATATACAATGTCTCAGCGAAATAAAATTTTATGACGCGAAAACATCGTCGAAACGATGACATTTATGTCAGCTTTGTATAACCTTTCGTCGTGAAAATATCAAGAAATATGTGAAATTAGCAAGATTAGGAGAAATCTCAGCGAAATATACGATTATTTTACGAAATACCGTCGAAACGATGACAATGAGCATATAATCACGTTTCGACGTGAAATTCACGAGATATCATCGAAAGTTCGAATATTAGACGTTATCTCTTTGAAATATTCGGTTAGTTCACGAAACCTCTACGACATGATGAGGCTCGACGTAGCATCTAGATTCGTATTGGAATTAGCACGATATCTATGCAATTAAAAGGATTAGTAGAAATCTGAGCGGAATATTCTATTATTTCACGAAATCGATATCGAAACGATTTAATTCAACGATCTACAACAGTTCGTATTGAATTTAGCGGGGTATCTGTAGAACTAGGAAGATTACTTCAATTATAATTGGTACATGTAATCATTTCACGAAAATATAGACGAACAATTGACATTCAACGTGTTAATCCGATTAGATGAGAAATTAAGGAGATATCCCTCAAACAAGCAAGATTGGAGGAAATATCATGGTGAAGTACGATTTTCTCACTGAAACATTATCGGTCCAGTGTAATTCAACGTATAATCACATTTCGTTGTGAAATTAGCAAGATATCTATGAAACTATTATGATTAGATTAAATCTCAGAGATACATAAGATAATTTCACGGAAACGTCGTCGAAGCAATGAAATTGTAGGAATTGTAACGTTTCCTCCTGCAATTATTAACGTATCTGTGAAAATAGGAAGAACAAAGTTATCTCACCGAATTATGCGACTATTTCTCGACAACACCATCAGAATGATGAAATCCAACGAAATGCAACGTGTGATCGTGATATCAGCAACGTATCTATGTAATTAGCATTATTAGAAAACTCGGCAAATACGATTGTTTCACGTAAATATCATTGAAACGATGAAATACAAAGTATATAGCATTTCGTCATGAAATTAGCAGGCCATCTATGAAACTAGCAAGATTGCACGAAGACTCAACGAGAAACACGGCTATTTATTTAAAAAATCGGCGAAACTTTGAAGTTCAACGATTTATCACATTTCGTATTTTAATTAGCATGACATCTGTGGAGCTACCAAGTCTAGACGAAATCGCAACGATATACATGATTACTTCACAAGAACATGGTACTTCACAAACGACGAAATTAAAACCGTAAGAGGTTTCCGTGTTTGAAATTAAGAAGATCAATATGGAAATCGAAATTTTAAACGAAAGCTCAGTGACATATACGATTATTTCACGAAAACAACTTCGAGACGGTGAAATACAAATTATAACACCGTTTCGTTCTTAAACAACAAATCTATAAAACTATATGGTTTCGATGAAATATAATATTAATTACCTAGAACAATGTTAAAACAAAGATATTTAGTGCATTGCGACATTTCATATAGAGAATTGCTGGATATCACTGTAAATAGCAGGAGCGAAGAAATTGCCGCGGAATATACGATTATTTCAGGAAAAGGACGTCGAAACTGGGATGTTCTTTGCAGAATCAGGTTTCGTCTAGAGATTACCAAGATGGCTATGAAACTAGCATGACTAGACGAAGTCTCACAGTAATATACGATTATACCTCGAATACAAGGACAGTACGATGAAATTCAAAGTTGTGTCACGTTTCGTTGTAAAATTAGCATGACACCCAGGAATCTAGCATGTCATCGCAGGTATAAACATAGGTTAGTATTTACATTCGTAAGCATTTACGTAAGAATATATTTACCTTCGTAGGAATATACGTGCGTATGAATGTCCATACGTAGGTATCAGCGAACGCTATCACGGACGTACGCATGAACGTAGGAACGTATGTGTTAAAGTACGTATCTATGTATATTAAAGTACGTTCGCCCATAGTTACGTATGTATGTCGGTACGATGCTGTGAACGTTTGTATGTATGTCCTCACGATTGTATGAATGCACGTACGTAAGTACGTACGTAGGTAGCAACGTACGTTGGGACCTAAAGTCGTAGGAGTGAACGTACGTAGCTGCCTACCTACGTGTACATGCATGCACGTTAGTATGTACGTACGTAGGCATGTACGTACTCAGGTATGCACGTACGTATGTGTCTAAGTAAGTAGTTATATACGTACGTATATACGTGCTAACATATTCATGTACGTACGTATGCATAGAATTACGAATGTACGAACGTAAGCATATATGAACGTACGTTAGTATGAACATATGTAGGTGTGTACTTAAGTGTATTAGATTGGACGTAGTTTTGTACGTACATATGTATGTACGTGAGCGTGTATGAACTTACGTAGGATTGTACGTACGTGATTACGTACGTAAGTATTCCGTTATGTAGAATGTACGTAGGTCGGTTTCGAAGTATATAGCAACGAAATTCCGTAGGAATTTGCGTAAGTAAGTGTGAACGTACGTAGTTATGTTTACTCCTATCTACGTCCGTATGTATGAATGCATATACTTAGGTATGTATGTACACATAAAGTAAGGCTGTGTGCACGACATTGCGTAGAATGTAAGGAGTAGAATTCTACGAACTTGGTAATGTACTTCACTACGTAAGCAGGACATACGCCCGTTAGTATGTATTCAAGTAGGTATGCGAATATAGAGATATGTACGAAATTAGCTAAGAAAGAATTATGTTTGTACGTAAGTGGGAACGTACATGCGTTTGAACGTTAATCCGTAGTTATGTACGTATGTCTGTGCGTAGGACAGAACTTACGTGCGACTGTCGATATTTACGTACGTATGTTTGCACGTACTTAGTCTATTACGTCGTAGGTTTATACGTACGTACGTACGCTCGCACCTAGAGACGTACGTACGTAGTTATTAGCGTAAGTATGTAGGGACATACGCAATTACGTACGTATGTGTTCGTATGTATGTAAGTACGTATGCGTCTATATACTTTGTCAAGTATTTAACTAGGTGAGTACTCATGTAGGTTTTGTTGTACATATACTTGTATATTCCCAAGTATGTAGATACGTAACTTTTAGCAAACGTAGGAATGACCCTACATTTGTATGTACCCGCGTAGCCATGATCGTAAGCAGATTCAGTAGTACGAAAGAATATATGTAGGTAGTATGTTTGTATGTATAAACACACACACAAACACACACACCCACAAACGTGTAAATATATATATACGCATTTAAGGATGTATGTGCTTGTAAAAATTCGTACGTAATATGTAGGTAAGTACGTATTTATGAAAGTACGTTCGCAGGAATGTACGTATTTACTTATGTACGATCGTACCTACGTAAGAATGTACAAAGATTTGAACGTACGTATGTATGTACGAATGTAATATGTTCGCAAGTTGGTATTTGTGTACGTAGGTATGTACATACGTAAGTTGGAAAATGCTTGGGAATTAACGTAGGCTCGTCTGTGCATACTTATTTATCTCTGTACGTAGGGAGATACGCAATTGTGTAACGCAGGTTTGGACGTTCATATGCATGTACACTCATTTGCATTCAAGTACGTAATGATGCACAAATACGTTGCTATTATAGAACGTACTTACTATAGAACTCACATATTATAGAACGTACGTTGGAATATACGTCCGTAGGTATGCACGAACGTATGTGCGATCGTACGTAGTGGTGTGCGTACGGGTAAAATTGGTAACGTCTTCATGTTCGTACGTAGGTATGTACGCATGTGGGTACGTTCTCACTTACGCATCGACTCACTTGCACATATGCGTACACTGATTCACACGTACGTATGAATGCAGCTACTTATGTATGAACGTAGCTTTGGATGTACGTAAATGTTTATTGACGTGTGGTGTTTATTTGTGCGGGTTCGTATGGACGTACATGCGTATCTACGTACTAACGTACGTAGTTTTGGACGTACATATATACGCAGGTATATACGTTGATATGGACGTACACTAGTATGAACGTATTTCGGATTTCATTCATGTCCATTCATGTACGTAAGAATGCATAAACTTATACATGTACCTACGTATGTATGTACGTCCAAAGCTAAATGCATGAATGCTTACGTAGGTTCATATAAACGTTCTTACAAAGACAAGAGTTACATATATTCTTACGTAATTAGATACTTACGTATATTCCGCATGGACGAATGTACGGACGGAAATAATTTCGTACGTACGTACGACCGAAAGTGCGCACTTACGAAAGATCATGCATACGAAGCTGCAACACAATGCACCGTCACACAATCTTACGTACTTGCCAGCGTACTTACATTCATTCATATGTTCACACCAATGTACAACATCTGTAAACACAAACGTACATACATGTACACGTACTAACTTGCATTGTCACCTGCGTTCCTACGTACGGTCAGTCCAACGCAGTTTCAAACATGCGTACGAGATATATACTTACCTGCGTAAATTCCTGTCGACGTTCGTAAATGCGTGCGTACGCACCAACGTAAGCACATTCTTTCGTTCGTACATCCCTACATAAGAAGACATATACGTTTGAACAAGATAACATATGTCCATACATACGTTCGTAAGTACGATCTTACGTTAATAACATTATAGGAACTCTCCTACGTACTGCCACTCGTACGTAAGTAATTAACTACGATCGTACATACATACGCACATACATATGAATGCCTGCACATACGCGCACACATATATGCACCAACTTAGGTACGATCCTACGTACGTTCGTACATACGTACAGAGGTAGCTACCTGCTTAAATGTATGGGTGGATGCATACACATGTACGTAGATACATAGGTCAGTATATGTATACGTACGTACTTTCATTCGTAAGTACTAATATTTGCACGTACTTATCTACGTATGTACAATTCAACGTACATTAAATCGTAAATAGCTAATACGTAATGGCATTACTACGTTTGTACAAACACTAACGAACGTTCGTACATACGTACGTACGTATGTGAGTATGTACGTAAATGAAAACGATCAAACCGACATGTTTCTATTCCACCGTCCGGAATCACCAACGTTTCGGTACCCCGAAATCATTTCCTGCAATCTTTCGGACGTACCAACGAACGAAGTTATCTACCAACGTCCATGCATAGGTACGTGTAAAGTTACCTATGAACAAACGTACGTACGCTATACTTATGTCCGCACGAATCTACGTTCGAGAATACTTACTTACGCATGTACCTACGTTATAACTTGACTGCGAACGTGAACAGCACCGTACGTTCAATCATACAAAATGAAATACGTTCGATTGCTCTACATATGTACGTGTATTCCAACGTGCGATGTCACCTATGTAAATACATTTCTACATACATACATAAAACGAGACGTACATACCAACACAAGAAACGGCCTACGAGCTTACGTACACAGGAATACGTATTCCTACGTACGTACAGCATACGTACGTACATTCATAGACCATATTGCGCATGTACGAATATGCAAGCGTACGTAAATACAGAAGAAAGTACCTAAGAAGTTATTTATACACTCACGTGCTTACGAACTCACGTACGTACATAATACATACGTACATATATACGTAGGTAAATACATTCGTTAGAAACACATATGAACGTACATACGTGTTTGGGTACATTCCTACGTATTTAATTACATACGGTCGTACATAATTCGTACGCCAATACACAATTCCTTACCCAAATACCGACGAAGATAACTAGGAGTATACTTAGTATATTTACATAAATGTGTACGCACTTAACATCTTTAGTGCGCATACAAGCACGTAGATACATAGCCATGAGTTTACATAAACACATGAATGCTTAAGTATGGACAAACCTATATGCGCATATACCGTGTGAACTTCACACCTAAGAATGAAATTATACACGTAGTTATGATTTACGTACGATTAAGCATATGTATTTACAATACATATTACGTACGTATATACGAAACTACATACATACGTGTGTACAATCTTAGGTACGTAAATACGTTACTAAATTGTTACTGGCGCAATTAAGATCACTCCTAGATTCATGCATGCCTACGTGCGTACCTAACAACGCACGAACATACCCAACTACCTGCAAACATATATACGTGCGTACATTCCTGCGTTCTTAGGTACATACGTACGTACATCCACGCGTACGAATATACGCACGTATTTGCATACATACGTAAGTACATACAGGTATTCAAATCCCTACGTACATGCATTCGTAATTATGTACACACCTGCGTGTACAAAATGCGTGAATAGCATGATATCCATGAATCTATCGACATTCATTTTGATTTTATCAAAATCGTGTTTATTTGACCAAATCAATGTAGAAACTATGAAATTCAACGAAATAACAGATACTCTCTGAATTTGCGCCATATTAATGGATCCATCGAGATTCATTGAGATATCATCGAAATAGTGATTATTTTACGTAATCAACGTATAAACGATGAAATACAGCGAAATAACACATTCTGTCATGAACCAGCGTGATATCTATTAATCTATGGCAATAGAGTGAGAATTCATCGAAATCGTTTTTATTTCAGGAAAACAACGTGGAAACGATGAAACTCAACGAAATAACGCGTCTTGTCATGAACCAGCGTGATGCATATTAATCAATCGGTATAGAGTGAGATTTCATCGAAATAGTGTATATCACGAAATCAACGTAGAAAAGATGAAATATGAAGAAACTACGCGTATTTTCATGAATTAGCATGACATCTATGAATCTAACGGAATACATTGAGAAGTCATCGAAATAGTGATTACTTCACATAATAAACGTATAGACGGTGAAATTCAACGAAATGACGCAAATTGACTTAGCGTGATACCTGTGAGTAAATTGAGATTCATTGAGATTCCATCAAACTCGTGATTATTAATCAAAAACTATGTACAAACGATGAAATCGAACGAAATAGCGCGTATTGTTATGAATTAGCAAGTTACATATGATTCTAACTAGGTTACCTGAGATATCACCGAAATGGTGATTATCTCACAATAAAAAGTTAGAAACGATATAATTCAATGAAATAACACTTCTTGTCAAGGTTTTGCATGATATCTATGAATATTTCGAGAAACATTGAGATTGAATCGAAATCGTGACTATTTCAAGAAATCAACGTATAAACGATGAAATTCTCCGAAATAACGCGTTTTTCAATGAATTAGTGTAATATCAATGATTTTGCAGAGATTCACAAAGATTTCGTCGAAATCGTGATTATTCCACGAAAACTATGTAGAAAAGATGAAATTCAACGTAATAAAGCGTATTTGTATGTATTAGCCTGATATCTATGAGTATATCGAGGTTCTTTGAGATTCCATCGAAATAGTGATAATTTCACGGAAACACCTTAGGATCAATGGTAATCAACGAAATATAGCTTATTGTCACGATTTAGCATGATATCTAATAATCTGTACAGAATCATTGACATTTTTTCGAAATCGTGATTATTTAACTAAAACATCGTAGCAATGATTATATTCAATTAAATAACGCGTATTGTCATAAATTAGCCTGATATCCATGAATCTGACGCGATTCACTGAGATTTCATCGAAATCGTGATTAATTCTCGAAATAAACGTCTCATCGAAGAAATTCAACGGAATAACGCGGAGCGACAATAATTACCGTTATATCGGTGAATATATCCAGACTCATTGGGATTTCATCGTAATCTTGATTATTTCATGAAAACAACGTACAAACGATGAAATTCGAGGACATAAACGGTAGTGTCATGAATTAGCTTGAAATCTATGTATCTATTCAGATTAATTGACATTTCATCGAAATCGTCATTATTTAACGAAAATAACGTAGCAACGATGTAATTCAACGAAATAACGCGTATTGTAATGAGTCAACGTGATATCAATGAATCTGTAGATATTCATCAAGATTTTAATCGAAATCGTGATTATATCATGGAAACAAAGTAGAAACGGTGAAATTAAACGAAATTACATGTATTGTCATGGATTAGAATGAGAAATAAGAATCTATAATGATTCGCTGAGAATTAATCGAAATCGTGATAACAACGTAGAAGCCATAAAATTCAACGAAATAACGCTTATTGTCATGTATTCGCATTACATCTATTAATCTCTAGAGATTCACTGAGGTTTCATCGAGTTGTGATAATTTCACGAAGACAACGTCGAAGCTTTAAACTTCAACGAAATAACTCGTATTCTCGTGATTTAGCCTCATATCTATGAAACTATCGAGATTCATTGAAATTTATTCGAAATCGTTATTATATCAAGAACGACTTAGAAACGATGAAATTCAGCGAAATGTGGTGAAATGTAATGAATTAGCATGACATCAATGTATCTATCGAGATTCATTAATATTACATCGAAATCGCGATTTTTTCACGAAGTCAACGTATAAACGATGAAATTCAACGAAATAAATCGTTTCGTCCTGAATAAGCATGATACTAATGAATATATTGAGATTCACTGAGATATGATCGAAATGTTACTTAACGATAACAACGAAGAAACAAAGGAATTCAGCGAAATAACGCGTTTTGTCATGAATCAGCAGGATGTCTATTAACCTACCGAGATACTCTGGAATTGAATCGAAATAGTGATTATTTCGTTAACACAACGTAGAGACGATGAATTTCAACGTAATACCGCTTATTGCAATGAACCAACGCGATATCAATTAATCTATCCATATAGAGTTAGATTTCATCGAAATCGTGATAATTTGACGAAAACGACGTAGAAACGTTGAAATTCAACGTAATAACGTGTATTGCAATGACTTAGCCTGGTTTCTAAGAATCTATCGAGATGCGTAGAGATTTTATCGAAATAGTGATCCTTTCACATAATCAAATTTTATCTATGAAAATCAACGTAATAACGCATATTGCCTCGAATCAATAAATCTATCGATATTCACTGAGATTTCATTGAAATCGTGTTTATATCACGAAAACAACGTATAAACGATGAAATTCAAAGATATAACGAGTATTGTCAGGAAATAGCCTGATATCTATGAATATATCGAGATTCAATGTGATTTCATCAAAATCGAATTTATTTCTCGAAATCAATGTAGAAACAATGAAATACAACGAAACAACCATATTGTAATGAATTAGTATGATATTAATGAATCTATCTAGATTCGCAGAGATTTCATCGAAATCGTGATAATTTCACGAAAACAACGTCGAAACGAAGAAATTCATCGAACTAAGGCGTATTGTGATAAATTAGCGTGATATCAACGTTTCTATAGATAGTCATTGTGAGTTCACCGAAATAGTGAATATCGCTTGAAATGTATGTAGAAAAGGTGATATTAAACAAATCTTACTGTCATGAATAGGCCTGGTATCACTCAATCAACAATCGACATTCACTGAAATATAATAGAAATAGTGATTATTTCAAGAAAACAGCGTAGAACGACGTAATTAAAAGAAATAACGCGTAAAGTCATGAATTTGCCTGATATCTGTGAATCTGAAGAAATTCATAGAGATTTCATCGAACTCGTGGTTATTTGGAAAATCAACGTAGAAACGATGAAATTCAACGAAATAACAAGTAGTGTGATTAATCAGCATGATATCACTGAATCCATTGAGATTCATTGAAAATTCATCGAAATCGAGATTTTTTCACGTAATCAACGTATAGACAATGAAACTCATCGAAACAACGCGTATTGTAATGAATCGGCATTACATCTATGAATCTAACGAGATTCAATAAGATACAATTGAAATCGTGATTATTTCATGAAAACACCGTAGAATCGAATAAATTCATCGAAATGACGCGTATTGACATGAATTAGATTGATAACTATGAATCTATCGAGATTCATTGTGATTGAATCGAAATCATGATTATTTCGTGAAAACAACATGCGATGCACTCCAATGAAATAACACGTATTGACATGAATTTGCCTGATTTCAAAGAGTGTACAAGGTGCACAGATATTTTATCGAAAACAAGATAATTCACGGAAACAACGTAGAAACGATGAAAATAAGAGAAATGACGCATATTGTCATGAATGAGCGTGATATCAATGAATCTGTCGAGATTCAATGAGATCTCATCGAAATCGTGATTATTTCTCGAATAAATCGTAGAAGCGATGAAATTCAACGAAACAACGTGTGTTGCCGTGAATTAGCATGATGTCTCTGAATATATCGTGATTCATTGAGGAAGAATCGAAATAGTGATTATTTCACGTAATCAACGTATAGAAGATGAAATTCAACGAAATAAAGCGTATTGACATGTCTTAGCGTGATATCTATGAATATAACGATATACACTGATATTTCAACGTATCGCGATAATTTCGCGAAAACTACGTAATAATGATGAAATTCTACGTAATAACACGTATTGCCATGTATAAGCATTATATCTACGAATATAGAGAGATTCATTGAGTTTTCACCGAAATCGCGATTAATTCACCAAAACAACGTAGAGAAAATGGAATCCAACGTAATATCTCTTATTGACATGAACTAGCCTGATATCTATTGAGATTCATTGATATGGAATCGATATGGTGATTATGTCGCAAAAACAACGTAGAAATGGCGATATATCTATTATTGTGATGAATTACCGTGATATCTATTAATCCATCGAGAATCATTAAAAATTAATTGAAAGCGTCATTTGATCACGTAATCAACATATAGATGATGATATTCAACGAAATATCGCGTATTGTCATGACCTAACAACATGTCTATGAATATATCGAAATTCAATGAGATTGAGTCGAAATAGTGATTATTTTGTGAAAACAACGTAGAAACAATGAAATTCATCGTATTGACGCGTAGTGTGATGAATTACCGTGATATCCATGTAATCATCGAGAATCATTGAAAATTCACCGTAATCGTGAATAAATCACGTAATCAACGTACAGACGATGAAATTCAACAAAATATCACGTATTGCAATGAATCAGCTTTATATCTAGAAACTAATGTGATTTATTAGTATCCAATCGAAGTCGTGATTATTCCATGGAATCATTGTATAAACAATTAAATTCAACGAAATGACGCGTATTGACATGAATTAGCATGATGAGTGTGAATCTTTCGAGATTCCTTGAGATTAAATCGAAATCGGGATTATTTCGTGAAAACAATGTACAAACCACGAAATTCAACGATATATCTAGTACTGTGATGAATTAGCGTGATATATAAGAATCGATCGAGATACATTTAATATTAATCGAAACCGTGATTAAGTCACGAATACAATCGTAAAAGCGGTGTAATACAACGCAATAACGAGTAAAGCCATGAATTAGCATGATGTCTACGAAACTTTCGAGAGTCATTTAGATTTCATCGAAATCGTGATTATTTCATGAAAACAACGTAGAAAATATAAAATTATTATACTAAATAACGCGTATTGGCGTGAATCAGCATTATGTCTAGGAATCTATCGAGGTTCATTAAGATTGAATCGAAAAAGCGATTATTTCTTAAAAACAACGCAGAAACAATGAAATTCAAATGAATTAAGCGTTTTGTCATGAATTAGCCTGATATTGATGAATCTATCCAAATTCATTGATATTTGATTGAAATCGTGATTATTTTACGACACAACGCAGAACCGACGAAATTAAACGAAATAACTAGTATTATGATGCATTAGCATGGTACATATGAATCAATGGAGAGTCATTAGGAATCCACCGAAACCGTGAATATTTCACGTAATCAACGTATAGACGATGAAAATCTACTAAAAGAAGCATTTTGCCATGAATTAGCATGATATCTATGAATCATCGATAATAAATGATATTTCATCGAAATCGTGACTATTTCTCAGAAACGACGTAGAAACGATATAATACAACGAAATAACGCTTGTTGTCAAGAATTAGCATGATGTCTATGAATACATCGAGATTAATTGAGAATTAACCGAAATCGTGATTATTTCATGAAAACACCGTAGAAAATGTATAATTCAACGCAATATCGCTTAATGAAGTGAATTAGAATGATGTCGATGAATCCGTAGCTATTCATTCAGAATTCATCGAAAACGTGGTTATTTCACGTAATCAACGTATAGACGATGAAATACAACGAAATTAACAATTATTGTGACGAATTAGCGTGATATCTATTAATCCATCGAGATTCACTGAGATTGAATGGAAACCGTAAATATTTCGCGAAAACAACGTAGAAACGATGAAATTAAACGAAATAACTAGTACTGTCATGAATAAGCGTGAAAACTATGAATCCATCGAGATTAAATGAGATTTAATCGAATTCGTGATTATTTCACGTAATCAACGTATAGATAATGAAATACAAGGATCTAACGCGAATTGCAATGAATTAGCATGATATCCACGAATCTACCGAGATTCATTGAGATTTCATCGAATTCGTGATTATTTCACGAAAACAACGTAGAAAATATAAAATACATCGAAATAACTCTTACTCTCTTGAATTATCATGATGTCCATGAATCTATCGAGATTCTTTGAGATTGAATCGAAATCGTGATTGTTTCAAGAGAACCACGTAGTAACGAAATTCAACGAAATAACACGTATTGTAATGTGTTACCATGATGTCTATGAATCTATAGGGATTCATTGAGATTGAATCGAAATCGAGATAATTACGTGAAAACAACTTAGAAACGATGAAATACCCTGGAATTACATGTATTGACATGAAATATCATGATATCAATGAATCTATCCAGATTCATAAACATTTGATAGAAAACGTGATTATACAACGAAACATAGTAGCAACGATGAAATTTAACAAAATGACGCTATTTTTCATTATTCAGCCTGATACCTATGAAACTATCGTGAATCACTGAGTTTTCTACGGATTCGTGGTCATTTCACGAGAAAAAAGAAGAAACTATAAAATTTATCAAAATAACGCGTATTGCAGTGAATTATCAATACATTTATGAATCTATCGAGAATAATTGACTTTTCACAGAAATCGGAATTGTATCACGAAAACAACGTAGATACGGTGAAATTCAACGTAATAACGTGAATACTCATGTATCAGCATGATGTCTATGAATCTATCGAGATTATATGTAATTTAATCGAAATCGTAATTGTTTCGTGTAAACAACGATGAGATGAAGAATTTCAACGATATAAATGTTACTGTGTCCAAATAGCGTGATATCTATGATTGCATCGAGATTCATTGAATTTTCATCGTAATCGTATTATTTCACTTAATGAACCTATATACGATGAAATTCTACGAAATAACTTGCATTGTAATGAATCAGCATGAATTCTATGAATCCATCGAGATTCATTGAGATTCAATCGAAATCGCGATTGTTTCGTGAAAACAACGTAGAAGCGATGGAATTCAACGGAATACCTAGTATTGTGTTGAATTAGCTTGATATATATGATCCATACAGATACATTGAAAATTCATCGAAATCATGACGATTTTACTTAATCAACGTATACGCGATGAAACTCAACGAAATAACTCGTAGGGCCACGACTTAGTGTGATATCTATGACTCTATACAGATTCAATTAGATTTCATCGAAATTGTGATTATTTCACGAAATCAACGTAGAAACGATGAAATTCAACGAAATAACGTTTATTGTCATGACTTAGACAGATATCTATGAAATTATCCAGATTCATTGAGTTTTCATCGAAATCAATATTATTACACTTAAACAACGTAGAAGAGATGAAATTCAATGAATTACTGTGATGAATTAGCGAGATATGTATGTATCCATCGAGATTCATTGAAAATTCATTGAAATCGTGATTATTTCATGTAATCAACGTGGAAACGATGAAATTCAAAGCAATAAATCGAATTGTCATGAATTAACCTGATATCCATGAATCTATCGAGATTAAATGGGATTTACTCCAGATCATCATTATTTCTCGAAATCAACGTAGATACGATGAAATTCAACGAAACAACGCATAATTTCAGGTATTAGCATGATAACAGTGAATTAATCGAGAATCACAGCGATTTCAGCTGAAATCGTTATTATTTCACGAAAACAACTTAGAAACGATGTAATTCAAAGCAATAACGCAAATTGACATGAATTTCCTGATATATATGTATCTACCAAGATTGATTGAGGTTTCATCCAATTAGAAATTATTTCACGAAAACAACGTAGCAACGATGAAATTCAACGAAATAACGGGTATTGTCATGAATAAACATGATATCGAAGAATCTATCGATGTTAATTGTGATTCTATCGAAATCGTGATTAATACACGAAAACAACGTTGAAACGATATAATTCAACGAAAAAACGCGTATTGTCATGTTTTAGCACGATATCTATGAAAGTACCGAGATTCACTTAGATTACATCGAAAACGTGACTATAACGTAGAAACGATGAAATACAAAGCAATAAAGCGAATTGTCTTGAATTAGCCTGATATCCATGAATCTATCTAGATCAAATGAGATTTCATCCAGATTGCCATTAATTCACGAAATCAACGAAGATACGATGAATTTCAATGAAATAACACGTTTTCAAGAATAATCATTATGTTTTTGAATACATCCAGATTAATTGAGTTTGAATCGAAACCGCGAATATTTTGTGAAAAAAACCTAGAAAGAAATAAAATCCACGAAATAACGCGTATTTTAGTGATTAAGTGTGATACCTAGGAATCTACCGAGATGCATTAAGATTTAATCGAAAACGTGATTATTAAATGAAAACATCGTAGAAACGGTGAAATTCAACGAAATAACGCGTATTGATAAGTATTCACATGATGTCTATGAATCTTTCGAGATTCAATGAGATTTCATCGAGATTGTAATTATTTCACAGTAATAACGTAGAAACGATGAAATACAAAGCAATAACTCGAATTGTCATGATTTAGCATGATATCTGTATATCTACCGAGATTCACTAAGATTACATTGATATTGTGATTATTCCACGAAAACAACGTGGAAATGATTAAATTCAAAGAAATAACCCGTATTTTCATGAATTATGTTGATACCTATGAATCTACAGAGAATCAATGAGAATCTGTCGAAATCGTTAATATTTTACGAAAACAACGTTGAAACGATGAAATTCAACGAAACAAGGGTTATTGTCATGAACTAACATTATATCTATGAATGCAACAGGATTCACTGAGATTTTAGCGAAGTCGTGGTTATATCATGAAAACAACGTAGAAACGATTAAATTCAAAGAAATAACGCGTATTGTCATGAATTCGCCTGATATCTATTTACCTATCGAAATTCATTGAGATTTCATCGTAATCGTAATTAGTTCACGACAAAAACGTAGAAACTGTGAAATTTATCGTAATAATGCGTATTGTCATTAACTAGCATGATATTTTTGAAAGTATCCAGTTTCACTCAGATTTCATCGAAATCGTGATTGTTTTATGAAAACAACGTTGAAACGGTGAAATTAAACGAAACCACGTGTATTGCTACGAATTAGCTTGATATCTATGGATGTGTCGAGATTGACATATATTTCATCGATGTCGTGATAAATTCTCTAAAACAACGTAGAAGTGATGAAATTAAAAGAAATAACGCGTACTGTCATGAATTAGCCTGATATTTTGTATCTAACGTGATTCTTTCAGACTTCATCGTAATTGTGGTAATTTCAAGAAGACAACGTAGAATCGACGAAATTCGGAGAAATAACGCGTATTATCATGAGTTAGCATGATAATAGTGAATCTATAGAGATTCATTGAGATTTCACCGAAATCGTGATAATTTAACGAAAAAAAAACGGAGAAACGGTGAAATTCAACGAAATAACGCTTATTGCCATGAAATAGCACGATATATATGAATTTCTCTAGATTCACTGAGATTACATCGAAATCGTCTTTATTTCACGAAAACAACGTAGTAACGATGAAATTCAAAGGAATAACGCGAATTGTCATGAATTAGCCTGATATATATGCTTCTATCGAGATACACTGAGATATCATCGGAATCGAAATTATTTCACGAAAACAACGTCGAAACGATGAAGTTCAACGAAATGAATGGTATTGTCATGAATTAGCATGATACTTATTAATCTATCGAGAATCATTGAGATTCCTTCGAAATCTTCTTATTTTACGAAAAGAACGTTGGAACGATGTAGTTCATAGTTATAACGCGTATTGTTTGAATTAGCAGGAAAACAGTGAATTTATAGAGAATCGATGAG
Organism: Tetragonula carbonaria; assembly: GCA_032399595.1. Lineage (NCBI taxonomy): Eukaryota > Metazoa > Arthropoda > Insecta > Hymenoptera > Apidae > Tetragonula > Tetragonula carbonaria. Next base: position 351,126 of record JAUCRC010000023.1, read on the forward strand.
ATTTCCCGAAATCTTGTTTATTCCACGAAAAAAACGTTGAATCGGTGAAATTCACCGTAACCACTGATATTGATTTGAATTAGCTTGATGTCTATGAATGTGTCGAAATTCACATAGATTTTATCGAAACCGTGATAGTTTCATGAAAAAAACGTGGAAACTATGAAATTCATAATGATAGCACGTGTTATCAAGAATATGCTGAAATCTAAGTATCCGAGATTCATTGAGGATTCATAGAAATGAAATTATTTTAATAAAACAACGTAGCAACGAATAAATTCAACGAAGTAATGGGTATTGTCAATAATTAACATGATATCTATGAATCCATCGAGATTCATTGCGATTATATCGAAATCGTGAATATTTAACGAAAACAACTTTGTAACGTTGAAATTCGATATAACCCGTATTGTCATGAATTAGCATGATATCTTTGAATCTATAGAGATTCATTGAGATTTAATCGAAAACGTGATTATTTTACGAAAACAACGTTGAATCAATGATATACAACGAAATAACGCGAATTGTCATGTGTTAGCATTGTATCTATGGATATAACGAGATACACAGGGATTTCATCGAAATCGTGATTTTATAACGAAAACAACGTAGCAACGATGGAATTCAACGAAATATCGGGTTATTGTAGTGTATAAGCATGATACGTATGACTCTATCGATAATCATTGAGATTCTATCGAAATCGTCTTATTTTACGAGAACAACGTAGAAACGACGAAATTCAATGAAATAACGTGTAATGTCATGAATTAGAATGATAACAGTGAATGTATCGGGTTTCATTGAGGTTTCCCCGAAATATTGGTTATTTCACGAAAAAAACGTAGAAACGGTGAAATTCAGCGGAAATACGCGTATTGTCATGAATTATTACGATATCTATGAAAGTATCGAGATACACTGTGATTCCATGAAAATCGTGATTATTTCACGAAAACAACGTAGAAACGATGAAATTAATAGCAATAAGTCTAATTGTCATGAATTAGACTGATATCAGTTTATTTATCGAGATCCAGTTATATTTCATCGGAACTGTGATAAATTCACGAAAACAACGTAGAATCGTCGATATTCCATGAAATATCGCGTATAGCCTTGAGGTAGCATGATAATAGTGAACCTCTAGAAATTGTATGAGATTTCACCAAAACCTTGATAGTTTCACGAAAAAAACGTATAAAAGGTGTAATTCAACGAAATTACGCTTATTGCGGAGAAACAGCACGATATAAATGAATGTATCGAGATTCACTGAGATTTAATCGAAATGTTGTTTATTTCACAAAAAAAATGTGGAAAAGGTGAAACTCAAGGAAATATCGCGTATTGTCATGAATAAGCACGATACCTATGAAAGTAACGAGATTCACTGAGATTTAATCGAAAACGTGATTATTCCATTAAATCAACGTAGATCCGATGAAATTCAAAGAAATAATCCGTATTTCCTGAATTAGAATGATATCCATGAATCTATCCAGAATCAATGAGATTTAATCTAAATCGCGATTATTTCACGAAAATAACATTGATACTGTGAATTTCATCGAAATAACGCCTAATGTCATGAATTAGCGTGATATATATCTATCTATCGAGAATCTTGTGATTTCATCGAAATCGTGATTATTCCACTAAAATAACGTTGGAACGATATAATTCAACGAATTAACGCGTATTGCATGATTTAGCGTAAATATTATGAATTTATCGAGATTCATTGAGATTTCATTGATATCGTGATTATTTTACGAAAATAACGTAGAATCGGTGAAAATCAACGAAAAAGCTTGTAATGTAATATATTAGCCTGATATCTTTGGTTCTACAATGATTCACTTAGATTTCATTGATATCTGGTTTATTCCACGATAACAACATAGAAACAAAGAAATTCAACGAAGTATCTCTTATTGTCATGAATTAGAGTGATTTGTATGAATCTTTCGATATTCAATGAGATTTCATCGAAATCGTGATTATTTCACGAAAACAACGTAGAAAAAATGAAATTCAACGAAATGACGTATATTTTCACGAATTAGTGTGATACCCATGAATCTCTGGAGATTCAATGAGGTTTCATCGAAATCGTTGTTATTTCACGAAAATAAGATTGGACGATGTAATGCAACATAATAACGTGTATTGACATGATTTAACCTGTAATATATGAATCCATTGAGAGGCATTGAGATTTCATCGAAATCGTGATTATTTCAAGAAAACAACGTAGAAACGGTGAAATACAAAGAAATAAAGCGTATTGTCATGGATTAGCATGATAAATATGAAACAATCGAAATTCGTTGAAATATCATTGTAATCGTGATCGTTTCACGAAAATAACTTCGTCCTAGGTGAGATTCAGCTTAATATAGATGTTTTCACAGATACCGTGCAACTCCCACTGTGAAACGCGTTACTTCGTTGAATTTCAAAGTTATTCTATATTTCATGAAATAACCATGATTTACATGAGATTAAGCTTAATTTTGACATTTTTATCGATATCTCGCTGCTTTTACTGCGAAACACGTAATTGCGTTGCATTTCACGTTTCATGATTATTTCGTGAAATAACCATGATTTAAATGAGATTTAGCTTAATTTTGATGTTTTCATAGATATCACGCTAAAGTGAGAGCGAAACACGTTCTTTCGTTGAATTACATCGTTTCATGAATTTTTCGTGAAATAAACATGTTCTAGGTGAGTTGCAGCTTAATTGCTATGTTTTCACAGATATCGCACAACTTTCACTGTGAAACAGGTTATTTCGATGAACTTCATCGTTTCATGAATGTTTCGTGTTGTAATCATTATCTAGATGAGATTTAGTTTAATTTTGATGTTTTTATACTTATCCCGCTACTTTTACTGCGAAACACGTAATATCGTTAAATTTCATCGTTTTTTGCAGGATTCGTGAAATAACCTTTGACCTAGGTAAAATATAGCTTAATTTTGTTGTTTTCATAGTCATCTCGCTAGATTCACTGCGAAACACGGAATTACGTCGAATATCTTCGTTCTATAAACGATTCTTAAATTAACAATGAACTATGTGAGATAAAGCTAAATTTTGATGATTTGATATACATATCACGATACTTTCACTGCGAAACATTTAATTTCGTAGAATTTCAAAGATTTATGTCGGATTCGTGAAATAACAATGAACTATGTAAGATTTAGATTAATTTAGAAGTTTTCATATATATCTCGTTAATGTCACAGCGAAACTAGTTATTTCGTTGAAAATCATCATTTCAAGAATTTTTCGTGATATAATCAGGACCTGGAAGAGATTTAGCTTAATTATGTTGGTTTCATAGGTATCTACCTACTGTCAAAGCGAAACAGGTTTTTTCAATGAAATTCATAGTTTCACGAATGTTTCGTGATATAACCATTGCTTAGATGTGGTTTAGCTTAATTTTGTTGTTTTTTGAGATATCTCGTTACTGTCACAAGTAAACACGATATTACATTACATTCCTAATATCCTTGAAGTACTCGTGAATTAACCATGATTTAGATGAGTTTTAGCCTAATTTTGATGTTTTCATAGATTTCTCGCTACTTTCACTGCGATTAATTTAGTTTTTTCACAGATGTAGCGCAAATTTCATTGTGAAACGCGTGATTTCGTTGAATTACAACGTTTCATTACGATCTCATGAAATAACCATGATCTAGGTGAGATTTTGCTTAATTCTTATGTTTTCATAGATATCTCGCCTCTGTCAGAGCGAAAGACGTTATTTTGTTGAATATCACGGTTTCATGGAGATTTCATAGAATAACCATTATTTAGATTAGATTTAGCTTAATTTAGATGTTTTCAGAGATATCTCGCCTATGTCTCAGTGAAACACGTTATTTCGTTGAAAATCATCGTTTCATGAATGCTTCATGAAATAACCGTGTATTAGTTGAAATTTATATTGATCTAGATGTTTTCATAGACATATCGCAACATTCACTCTTAATCCCGTTATTTCGATGAATTTCACCGTTGCATGCAGGTTTCCTGAAATAAACAAGATTTAGATGAGATATAGCTTAATTTTGATGTTTTAATAAATATCTAGTTACAATCGATGTGAAACACGTTATTTCGTTTGTATTTTATAGTTTCATGTAGGTTTCGTGAATTAACCATGACTGAGATGAGATTTAGGTTAACTATGATGTTCTCAAATGTATCTCGCCACTGTCACTGCGAAACACGTTTTTTCGTTGAATATCATAGGTTCATGAATTTTTCGTGAAATAAACATGATCGTGAGAGATTTAGCTTAATTTCGATGTTTTCATAGATATGTCTCTACTATCTCAGAGAAACCCGATATTTCTGAGCATTTCCACCTTTCATGTAGGTCCCATGAAGTAACCATGATTAAGAAATGATTTAGACTAATTTCGTTTATCTCAAAGATATATAGCTAGTCGAAACGACACACGATATTTCTTTGAATTTGAACGTTTCATGAAGGTTTCGTGTAATAACCATGATCTGGTATAGGTTAACGTCAATTTTGATCTTTTATATGTATCTCGCCACTTTCACTGCGACAGGTCATTTCGTCGAATATAATCGATTAACGAAGGTTTCATATAATGACCATCATATAGATGAGGTATAGCTTAATTTTGATATTTTCATAGATATCTCTACTCTGTCAAAGCGAAACACGTTATTTCGATTGTATGTCATCGACTCATGTAGTTTTCATGAAATATCCAAAATTTACATGAGATTTAGATTGATTTTGATGTTTTCATTGATAACTCGCTACTGTCATTGCGGAACTTGTTATTTCATTGAATTTCATTGTTTCATGAAATATTCGTGAAGTTACCATGATCTAGGTGACATTTAGATTAATTGTGATGTTTTCATAGATATCTCGCAACTTTCACGGCGAAAACCGTTATTTCGTTGAATTACATCGTTTCATGAATAATTCTTAAAGTAACCTAGATATAGCGTAATTTTGATGTTTTCAAAATATACAACTACTTTCACTGCGAAACAAGTTGTTTAGTTGAATTTCATCGTTTTATGACGGATTCGTGAAAGCACAATGACTATGTGAAATATATCGTAATTTTGATATCATCAAAAATATCGCGCTGCATTAAATGCGAAACAAGTTATTTCGTTGAATATCACAGATATAAGAAGAATTCGTGGAATGGCATTTGACATTGGAATGATATTGCTAAGTTCTTATGTTTTCTAAAGTATCTCGCTACTTTCAGCACGAAACCCGTAATTCCGCTGAATTTCAACGTTTTATGAGGGATTCCAGAAATAGCCTTTGACCTACGTGAGGAGTACCTTAAATAAGATCTCTTAAAATATATCTCGCTACTTTCACTGCGAATCACGTAATTTAGTTGAATTTCATCGTTCTAAGAATGATTCGTGAACTATCAATGAACTATGTGATATATACATTAATTTCGATGTTTACATATGTATCTCGCTGCTTTCAATGCGAAACCCGTATTTCGTTGAAATTCATCGTTTTATGAAGGATTCGTGAAATATGCCAAGAACTACATGAGTAATAGATTAAATAAGATGTTTTCAAAGTCATCTCGCTACTTTCACAGCGAAAAACTGAATATCGTTGAATTTCATCGTCTTATGCAGGATACGTGTAATAACGATGAACTATTTAAGATATTGCTTAACTTTAATGATTTCATACATATCTCGCGACTTTCACTGCGAAACACGTAATTTACTTAAATTTCATGGTTTAATGTAGGATTAGTGAAATAACAATGAACTATGTGAGTTTTAGCATAATTTAGATGCTTTAAAATTTATCTCGCAGCATTCACTGCGAAACACGTAATTTCGTTAAATTTCATCGTTTTGTGAATGGTTCGTGACATAGCCATAGACCTGGGTGAAATAGAGCTTAATATTGTTGTTTTCATATATAACTTTCGATTTTCACTGCGAAACAAGTAAATTCGTTGAATTTCATCCTTTTATGAAGATTTCGAGATATAGGCATTGAACTAAACGAGTTATAGCATAAATAAATGTTTCCAAAGTCATCTCGCTACTTTTACAGCGAAAAACTGAATATCGTTGAATTTCATCGTCTTATGCAGGATACGTGAAATAACGATGAACTATGGAAGATATTGCTTAACTTTAATGGTTTCATAAATATCTCTCTACTTTCACTGCGAAACACGTAATTTCTCTGAATCACATCGTTTTGTGAAGGATTCGTGAAATAGCATTTGACCTAGGTGAAATACATCTTAATTTTTATGATTTCATATATAGCTCACTACTTTCATTGCGAAACAATTAATTTCATTATAGTTCAACGTTTTATGAAGAATTCGTGTAATAGCCATTGACCTAGTTGAGATATCGGTAAATTTCGATGTTTTCAAATTTATCTCGATATTTTCACAGCGAATTAATTAATTCCATTATGTTTCATCATTTTAAGAAGGATTCGTGAAATATCGATTGACCTAGGGAACATACAGCTTAATATTAATGTTTTCACATTAATCTCGCTACTTTCACAGAGAATCACGTCATTTCCTTGCATTCAATGGTTCTATGAAGGATAAGTGAAATATAAATGTACTCTCTGTGATATATGTAAATTTTGATGGTTACATTGATTTCTCACTACTTTCTACGCGAAAGAAGTAATTTCGTTGGATTTCATCGTTATGTGAAGGATTCGTCATATAGAGCATTTGACCTAGGTGACATATAGATTAACCTTGATGTTTTCAAATTTATCTCCTAAACTTCACTGCGAAACATGCAATTTCATTGAATACCATCGTTTTACGAAGGATTCGTGAAACAACAATGAACTACGTGATATATAGCTTAATTTTGATGTTTTCATAGATAACTCGCTACTTTCACTTCGAATCACGAAATTTCGTTTAATTTCAACGTCTTACGAGGGATTCGTTTATCAGCATTTGACCTTGGAATGTTATTCATAATTTAGTAGTTTTCATAGATATCTTGCTACTTTCACTGAGAAAATCGTAAATTAGTTAAATTGCATCGTTTAAAGAAGGATTCGTGAAATAATAAAGAACTACGTAAGATATATCTTAATTTTGATATTTCAGAGATATCTAGCTACATTCACTGCGAAATAAGTTATTTCGGTGAATTTCATCGTTTTATGAATGATTCGTGGAATAACAAATAGCTATGAGAGATATATCTTAATGTTGATGTTTCACTGATATCTCCCTTCTTTCACTCCGAAATGAATAATTTCGGTGAATTTCAACGTTACATGAAGGAATCGTGAAACGACAATGAACGATGTGTGATATAGATTAATTTAGACGTTTTCATTGATATCTCGCTACTTTCACAGCGAATCACGTAATTTCTAAGAATTTCGTCATTTTAAGAAGGATTCGTGAAATAGCCTTTACCTAGGTGTGAATTAGCTAAATATTCATGTTTTCAAAGATATCTCCATATTTTCACTGTGAAAAACGAAGTTTCGTTTAATATCATCGTTTTAGAAAGATGCGTGATATAGCCATTGACCTTGATGAGGCATAGCTTAATTCTGAAGTTTTTATATATATCACGCATCTTTCACTGCGAAACCGCTTATTTTCTTGAATTTCATCGTTTTATGAATGATTCGAGGATTAACAATGAACTATGTGGGATATACATTAATTTGGATGTTTTCATAGATATCTCGCAGCTTCTCTGCGAAACACGTCCTTTCGTTGAATTCCATCGCTTTATGAAGGACTCGTGAAATAGCCTTTGACCTTGGTGATATATAGCTTAATTTTGATGTTCTCATAAGTATCTCGTTACTTTCATTTCGAAACACCTTATTTCGTTAAATTTCATTGTTTTATGAAGGATCCGTGAAATAGCATTTGACCAAGGAGATATAGTTAAATTTTGGTGTTTTCATTGATATCGCGCTACTTTCACAGCGAATCACGCAATTTCGTTGAATTTCGTCATTTTATGAATGACTCGTGATATAGCCTTTGACCCAGGTGATATTCAGCTTAATCTTGATGTTTTCATAGATAGCTCGTTACTTACACTGCGAAACGTGTAATTTCGTTGAATTACGTCGTTTCATGAATGATTCGTGATATTACCTTTCAGGAAGATGAGATATAGCTTAATTTTGATGTTTTCATATATATCTCGATTCATTCACTGAGAAAAACGTAGTTCCGTATAATATACTCGTTTCATGAAAGATGCGTGGAATAGCCGTTGGCCTATGTGAGATATAGATTAATTCTTATTTTTTCATAGATATCTCGCTGCATTCACTGCGAGAAACGTAGTTTCGTTTAATTTCAAAGTTTTATGAAGAATTTGCGAAATTGCCTTCGACCTAGGTGTGATATAACTTAATTTTGATGTTTTCATTGATATCTCGATCATTTCACTACGAAACACGTTATATCGTGGTGTTTCATTGTTTTACAAAGAATTCGTGAAATAGCAATGAATTATGTGTGATATAGCTAAATTTTCATGTTTTCATAGATATCTCGCTACTTTCACTGCAAAACAAGTAATTTCGGTGAAATATATTGTTTTATGGTTGATTCGTGAAATAACATTTGACTTAGGTGTGATATAGCTTTATTTTTATGTTTTCATATAGATTTCGCACTTTCACTGCAAAACACAGAATTTCTATGAATTTCTTCGTTTTATGAATGATTCGTGGAATAGCATTTGAACCAGATGATATATAGCTTAATTATTAGTTACAATGATATCTCGCTATTTTCACTGCGAAACACGTATATCGATGAATTTCTTGGTTTTACGAAGGATTCGTGAAATAGCTCTTGACCTAGGTAACATGTATCTTAAATATGTTGTTTTCAATGACATCTCGCTACTTTCCATGCGGCACACGTAATTTCGTTGACTATCTACGTTTGATGAAGGATTGATGAAATAACAATGAACTGTGTAACATATGGCTTAATTATCATGTTTTCATAGATATCTAGGCACTTTCACTGCGAAACAGGGAATGTCGTTGAATTTCATCGACTTCTAGAGGATACGTGAATTAACAATCAACTTTGGAGATAGAGATAAATTTTGATGATTTCATATTGATCTCGCTACTTTCACTGTGAATGCGTAAATTCCTTAAGTTTCAATATTTTATCACGGATTCGTAAATAACAATGAACTGTGTATGATATAGCATTATTTTGATGATTTCATAAAGGTCTCGCTACTTTCACTGCGATATGCTTGATTTCGTAGTATTTCATCGTTTTAGGAATGATTCGTGAGAAAGCCTTTGACTTAAGTGAGATATCGCTTAATTTTGATGTTTTCATAGATATCTCGCTACTTTCACTGCGTAACATGTAATTCCGTTGAATTTCATCCTTCTGTGAAGGATTCGTGAAATGATAAATGACCTTGGTAAGATATAGCTTAATTTTGATGGTTTCAAAGATATCTCGCTACAGTCACATTGAAACACGTAATTCCGTTAAATTTCACCATTTTTTGAATGTTTCGTTAAATAACATTAAACCTAGGTTACATATAATTTAATATTGAGGATTTCAATGCCATCTGGCTACTTTCATTGCGAAACAGGGTATGTCGTTGGAATTCATCGGATTACGCAGGATAAGTGAAATAACAATGAACTCTGTGAGATATAGCTTACTCTTGATGGTTTCATAGATATCTTGTTACTTTCATTGCGAATCAGATTTATCGTTGAATTGCATCGTTTTATGAAGGATTCGTGAAATATGAATGAACTACCTGAGATATAGCTTAATTTTGATGTTTTCATAGAGATCTCGCAGCTTTCACTGCGAAACACGCAATGTGGTTGGATTTGATCGTCTAATACAGAGTACGTGAAATAACAGTGAACTATGTGTGATATAGCTTAATTTTGATTATTTCTTAGAGATCTCACTACTTTCACTGCGAAACACTTAATTTCGTTTAATTACATCGTTTTGTGAAGGAATCGTGAAAAAACATTTGACCCAGGTGAGATATAACTTAATATTTATGTTTTCATTGATATTTCGTTCATTCACAGCAAAAGTCAGAATTTAGATGAATTTCATAGTTTTATGAAGGATTCGAGAAATACCCTTTGACCTAAGTTGAATATAGCTTAATTATGATATCTTCAATGATATTTCGCAACTTTCACTGCGAAACACGTTATTTCGATGAATTTCTTCATTTATGAAGGATTCGTGATATAGCCTTTGACCTAGGTGACATACAGCTTAATTATGATGTTTTCAATGTAATCTCGCTACTTTAACTGCGACACACGGAATATCGATGAATTTCATCGTTGAATTTTATGTAGGATCCATGAAACGACAATGAACTATATGTGATATTGCTCAATTATAATGTTTGCATAAATATCTCGCTACTTTCATAGCGAATCATGTAATTTCGTTGAATTTCATCGTTTTAGGAACGATTCGTGAAATATCAATGAACTAACTGAGATATAGCTTAATTATTATGTATTCATATGTATCGCGATACTCTCAATGCGGATAGCGTATGTTCGTTACATTCCATTGTTTTATGAAGGATTCGTGAAATAACTATGAACTGGGTGGGATTTAGATTAATTTTGATGTTCTTTTATATATCTCGCTACTTTTAATGCGAAACACGTAAATTCGTTTAATTCCTTAGTTTTATGAAGGATTCGTGAAATAACTTATGACATAGGGTACATATTGTTTAATTATGATGTTTTCAATGTCAGCTCGCTACTTTCACTGCGTAACACTGAATGCCGTCGGATTTCACCGTCTTATACAGAATACGTGGAACGACAATGTACTATGTCAGAAATAGCATAATTTTGATGATTTCATGGATATCTCGCTACTTTCACTGCGAAACACATAATTTTGTTGAATTTCATCGTTTTAAGAAGGATTCGAGAAATAACAATGAACCATCAGAGATGTAGCTTAATTTCAACGTTTTCATAGATATCTCGCTACTCTCACAACGAAAAACGTAATTTCGTTGAATATCATCGTTTTGAGAAGAATTCGTGTAATAGCCTGTGACCTAGGTGAGGTATTGCTTAATTTTGATGATTTCATAAATATCCTGCAACTTTCACTGCGAAACACGTAATTTCGTTGGATTCCATCGTTTTATGAATGATTCGTGAAATAGCATTTGACCTAGGTGTTATATAGGTTTATTTAGATGTTTCAATGATATCCCACTGCTTTTAATGCGAATTACGTTATTTCGGTAAATTTCATTGTATTATGAAGGATTCGTGGAAAAAAAATGTATTACTTCAGATATAGCTAAATTTAGACGTTTTCAGAGATATCTCGCTACATTCAATGCGAAGGACGTAATTTGGTTGAATTTCAACATTTAGGAGGATTCGTGAAATAGCTTTTGTCCTGTGTGATATATAGTTTAAATATGATGTCATCAAAAATATCACTCTACTTTCAATGCGAAACACGTTATATCGTTGAATTTCGTCAGGTTACGAAGGAACCGTGGAATAGCATATGACCTTTTAGTGATATTGCTTAATATTGTTGTTTTCACAGATATCTCGATACTTTCACTGTGAAAATCGTAATTTCGTTAAATTCTACCGCTTTATTAAGAATTCGTGAAATAAAAAAGGACTATGTGAGATATATATTAATGTTGATGTTTCACTGATTTCGCGCTACTTTCAATGCGAAATACGTTATTACGGCGATTGACATCGTTTTAATAAGGATTCGTAAAATAGAAAGGAACTCTACGAGATATATCTTAATTTCGATGTCTTCAATGATAACTCTCTACTTTCAATGCGAAACACGTTATTTCGATGTATTTCATCGTTTTATGAAGGATACGTGAAATAGCCTTTGACCACTCTGAGATATAGCTAAATTTTGATGTTTCCATTGATATCTCGCTACTTTCACAGCGAATCACGAATTTTCGTTGAATTTTGTCATTTTATGAAGGATTCGTGAAATAGCTCTTGACCTAGGTGAGATATAGCTTAATCTTGATTTTTTCGTATATATATCGCTACTTTCACTACGAAAAACGTAGTTTCGTTTAATATCATCTTTTATGAAGGATGCTTGAAATAGCATTTGACCTAGGTGATATATAGCTTAATTTTGATGTTCTCATATGTATCTCGGTACTTTCACTGCGAAACACGTAATTTCGTGGAATACCATAGTTTTATGAAGTGGTCGTGAACAACAGTGTACTACGTAAAATATAGTTTAATTTGGATGTTTTCATAGATATCCAGCTAATTTCTCTGCGAAACAAGTAATTTCTTTGAATTTCGTCATTTCATGAAGGTTTCGTGAAATAGCCTTTACCTAGGTGAGAATTAGCTAAAAATTCATGTTTTCATAGATATCTCCCAACTTTCACTGTGAAAAAAGTAGTTTCGTTCAATTTCACCGTTTTAGAGGGATGCGTGATATAGGCATTGACCTTGGTGTGGCATAGCTCAATTGTGATGTTTTTATATATATATCTCGCATCTTTCGCTGCGAAACCGCATATTTTTTGAATTTCATCGTTTTATGAGTTATTCGATGATTAACAATGAACTATGTGGGATATACATTAATTTTGATGTTTTCATAAATATCTCGCTGCTTCACTGCGAAACACGTCATTTCGTTGAATTGCATCGCTTTATGAAGGACTCGTGATATAGCCTTTGACCTTGGTGATATATATCTTAATTTTGATGTTCTCATAAGTATCTCGTTACTTTCAATGCGAAACACCTTATTTCGTTGAATTTCATCGTTTTAGTTGGATTTGTGAAAGGCCTTTAACCTAAGTGAGATATCGGTTAATTATGATGTTTTCATAGATATCACGCTACATTCACTGCGAAAAACGTTATTTCGCTGAATTTCATCGTTTTAGGAATGATTCGTGAGAAAGCCTTTGACTTAAGTGAGATATCGCTTAATTTTGATGTTTGCATAGATATCTCGCTACTTTCACTTCGAAACACGTTATTTCGTTGTATTTCATCTTTTTATGAAGGATTCGTGAAAAAGCCTTTCACCTAAGTGAGATATCGCTTAATTTTGATGTTTTCACAGATATCTCGCTACTTTCACTGCGAAACTCGTTATTTCTGGTAATTATTCCCATTGATTCTGATTTGACTTGAAGGCTGATTGCTCCACGATTCTTCAGAGTCTTTTAGAAAGATAGACAAAATTACAATTATTACAACATTTTCTATTCATTTCTATAAACAAAACGACGATGCATTTATAATTTTATAACGTATTAGTCTGCTATATTATTTTAATCACGACAATTCAATATATTTCATAGGAAAATATACGTTTTCCACGTAATCGAAATTTCCGTGGAGGAATCTCCTTTTCGTAGTCTGGAACATTTTCACGCTCTTGTTTAGAAACATTTAACAATTACATCAAGAATGCACGCTTTATTTCCGGATGGAATTCTTCGTAGAGACATCAGATTTCAGTTAGTCATTTTGGATGGAATTTGTGCATTTCTTTGTGGATTTCGGAGATAAGTATTTACTATATAATAGAATATATAATAGTTACAGATTTTCTAGGTTTGTCAGTATATTTATATATATTACAATAAAGTGTCCATTTATTCATATACAGAATATTTATTTATATTTATAATTGTTTTTAATATGTTTTAAAGGTTTCCAGTGGAGTATAAACTACACTATAAAAAATGCGTCTATCATTTAGTGGTATGACAAAGAGTATTGTGACGGATAGCAGCATTTCATTTTATAAATTTCCAGTTAATGGTATTGATTGCTGTTAACGTGACTGATCAACTGTGGATTAAACGATTGAATAGAAATGTCTAATAATTCATGAAAATTTTACTTCATCTATATTGTATATTATAGATAGACACCAACAATGAGAATTATTATTTGAATAATAAAAGTGTTTAAAAAGGCTAAAAAATAATTAGTTCTTAAGAATCCTGCTTCTAATTATAAATATACAGTATTATGTCCTTTATATTTTCAATTTTAGACAAATAAAACAGTACTAGACATGACAAAATCCTTTTAAAATGCACTTCAGCATCTATGTTTCAAATAAGGTATCTGAAACCTGTTTTCCTTTAAATATGAGTTGCTTCAGATTCGGTCAATCACCAGAATAAAAAATGTATCGCAAAAGATGTATAACGCGACGAGAAATGTTAAAAGACAACATTTCGACATCAAAAAGCTAGCGAGAGTTAGTGGAAAATCTTGCTGTATTATAAAATTCTGTGATACTGTAAAGTATAAGTTCCTAGTTATATCATAATTACAACATAACAACGTTTTCATTTATCATTTTTCCTGGAGATTTCAATTTTAAGAAATCGTATCTCTGTTTACTCTGAGTCATTCTGTAACGAATATTATCGTTAGATTCGATACAAATTTAGATTTAAAGTAATTTATAACGTCACTTGTTCATTCACATGTAACGCAATTTCAAATATATTTCAACAATAAATGGAATCACACGTGAGTCGTTGTGTTCGTCTTAAGAACCGCCATGAAAAAAAATATAAAATTCCATTTCATTTGAAATTTACTTCATCGCGAAAATATAAAATATAATTTGCACCATATAATATACTCTTTTGTACCAGATTTCTAAAAATATTTTTTGAATCGCTTTTGAGATACATATAACGATATATTTCGTATATATGTCTATATTTTTCATTAAATCTTCATGAAATATGGAACGTTTATGTTCAATATGTAACAAATAAATAATTGTTATTATCATCATATTGTCAGGCAAACTAGTTTATAGAAAAATCATTAACAAGCGTAATCTTTAACTTATGAATTATGGAATTTATATTATTTGTCCCAAGCAATGCACGGTACAATTATAATAAAATTATAATAAAATTGTTAAAAATTTAATGTAAATTTGAATATTTAATATAAGGAATATGTAAATGATTAAATGTAATAATTTTAATATTTTAATGTTAACAATAATTTAATTTTTGGTTAAATGTTCTGTTAGTTAAAAATTTATACATAAAACCATGTATTAATAATTTAAAAATTTCATAATACGTTGGAATATTTGAATTTTGTAAAGTTTCGAATCATTCGAAACGTTTGAAACATTTAAAATTTCTTTAAACTCGAACTGCTGATTTCACTTTGTAATATATTAAAGTGTTGTTTAAAAACTGGAATTCACATTTTTATATAAATTTTTATTCGTTGCAGATAGACAAGATGCAAACATACCAATGTATACAATATACATGACTATGTACAAAAATATTGAATTCAGGTACATGTCCAAATATTCATTCAAAGATATTAATGTTAAAGGAATAAAAAACTTTACAATAAAATACACAATCTTTCATTTATAGATTTTACAAAAAACCATTTAAATCCTTATAAACATGCTGTTTTACATCTATAAGATATTTAACAATAATTTATACATGGGTCATTCTGAACATTTCAGTCATTCTAATATTAAAAGCGTTATCTATTTTTCGATTTGTTTATACTTAATGTTTTGAATATTGGCCTTAAATGATAAAAACACAAAGAAATATCATCGCTTATATCTAATATTCAAAGTTGAATAAAATTCAACAAAACATTGTTCGTCGTGTTGTAAACAATTTTTGTGAAGAGAATATTTAATATAATCCTGAACAAATTTCTCGATAGCTTGAAAGGTTTACATATTTATTTATGTACATATATATATATATATATATATATTTATGGCTATATATACATATTTGTAGCATTTCTAAGGAAAAAAGTATGTTCACTTGCTAAAACCATCTAAAAAGAAAATAAACGAATGAACATGAAAGTAGTGGATTCATGTTTTAAAATGAGCTCAAATGAAATTCAGTAGGACTTTTTTTCATGACATCGTAGCAGTTTAAATATTAACCATTTTTTAAAAATCGAAAATCTAATGTTAGAATATATTTATGGGAATAAGTATATAAAAGTGTAATCAATTACACTTGATTACACTTGATTACACTTGATGGGAATAAGTATATTAAAGTGTAATAAATTAACATCAATAGTGTAGTTCGCATTTCTGCTGTATTTGTTTTCAAAGTATATAAAATTGTATAAAATACGCATAATTTCAGAAATGTTCCAATCAGCAGATTCGACAACGAGAGAAACAGGAGAGAAATTTGTTTTAATTACTGTAACCCTACACATCTGTATGCAATAAATAATAAATAGTATAAGAACATTCAACAAAAGTAATTAAAACCATATTTGTAAACAGCATTGATCCAAAACAGCATCTGTCCAAATTGCAAATATTTCTTTATTTTATATGAACCATTAAGTAACAAATATCTATATATTTAAATAATAGACTGCAACATATATTTACATTTTTGTTACATTATTTATTATCATAAAATATGTAGTACGCCGATCTGAATGAATGTATTGGACGAATCAGTTGCTTGTTGCCTTCAACGTTAATGAAGAGCAGCTGGTTGAAAATTAAAGATTAGGTTAAATTAGTTGGGTTTAATTAGATTTTAGTTCACTCCTTAAGGGTGAATGAAGTTCAGTTAGATTGGATTTTATTCATTCTTCAAGAGCAATAGTTGAATGAAGTTGGATTAGGTTAGATCTTGTCTGATTCACTTGTCGAGAATAAGGTTTGAGTTGAATAATTTGAATGATGACGAACGTGAACTAAGTAAGTAAGTAAGTAAGAACTGCTGAACGTAAAAATACTGTCTCATTGTACTGAGATTAAGTAATCAAGTAAGTATATAAGAGATGATGAAATACTGTGAAAATACTAAGTTGTTCGCTCTTATTTTTTTCTCCTTTTTCTTGGCCTGCGAGTGATATTCTCGCAGTACCTGGAGTTGTGTAACCCTTCAACCTGCCATGAAAAACGTGGGCATTAGTTGTGCTGAAGTTTTGGAGAGAGAGTGAGATTAAGGATGAATTGATTGTTGGGCTAGAAGGAAATTTCAAAAACTTGCATATAACTGTTAATTTCTTCGTGGGAGATCACGTTCGGGCTTCACTCTATTCGGGTTTATGTTGTAATTGCGTGCTTGAGTTTTTTCTCAATTTTCAGTGAGACATTGTTAACATTTTAATTTTTTATTTGATTGATCCGTTGATTTTGATGCCCTAGATAAAGCGGTTTCGAGTGGATATTTGATGTCTTGGATTGTTTGTACTATGTTTTCAAAAAAGAAGCCTATTGCACAGAAGCAGATCCCTGTGTATAAGTTTTTGGAAAAATGAAAAAAGGATTATAATGATTATTTATGTAGATGATATAATACTAGCTTCAGAATGTTTAGAAGAATTAAATGAAATAAAATATATATTAAAGGCAGAGTTTGAAATAACAGACCTGGGACCAATAAAAAAATTTCTGGGAATAAATTTGAAAGAAATGAACTAACAGGTAGTATTAGACTTTCACGAGAAAAATACACGAATGAACTAGTAACTAAATTTAATATTGAAGACGCAAAAACAATATCAACTCCAATTGAGTCAAACACGAAAATTTCCAAAGAGATACAACCATCGAATGAAGTAGAAAGAAAAGTGATGAATGGAAAGCCACATAGGGAGTTAATTGAAGGGTTGATATATTTATCTAATGCGACTAGGCCAAATATTGCATATGCTGCTGGAATATTAAGTAGATATAATTCCGATTTAGGTATGGCGCATTGGAATTTAGCTAAACGTGTACTAAGATACTTGAAAGCAACTTCAAATTACGGAATCACATACACCAAGAATAAAGAGAAACTTATGGCATATTCAGACAGATTGGACAGGCGACATTGACGACCGAAGATCCTGCAGTAATAACTTGATTATGTTAGCGGCCGGCTCGATCAGATGAAGATCATAGCAACAAGCATCAGTTTCTCTTTTGATCATAGAAGCGGAGTTTGCATTGTTATCAGAAATATCAAGAGAGATTTTGTATATTAAAAGATTAATGAATCATATTGGTTTTGGAAAACAAGTTGCATTTCCAGTAACAGTGTATTGTGACAATCAGTGCGCGATTGAACTATCAAAAAATGTCGTTTTTCACGAACGTACCAAACACATAGACATAAGCTACCATTATAGACGTGAGTTGGTGGAAAAGGGTGAGATAAAATTGAATTACTTAAGAACAGAACACATGATACCGGACTTATTAACATATTAAGGCATTGCCAAAAATTAAGCACGAAGGCTGCGCACGTATGTTAAATTTAGAATAAATTAATCATCTATAATTGTCATCGAACGGGGGAGTGTTGGAATATATCGATGAATGATGCAAGTTGTGTGAATGTGATTGTCTCTTGTAAACTAAACAAATGAACTCTGGCTTCGCGTGTTGCAGTTGATCTCGAGGCGTCGTTCCGTTCGTACCTATGTATGCATTTCCTATCAATTATATTTTCGCGTATTCTTATTCTATAAATAATCAAATAAGTTCTGACATGATCGTACAAATGATCCTGTACTTAATATGATCGTATAGGAATAGTTAATTTTGAGAGTGAGAGAGAGAGAGAGAGAGAGCGAAAGAGTATGTGTATGTATAGAGTGGATACAGAAAGACTGAATGATATTAAACAAAAATAACTTTTTTAAACACATGTTTTCTTTAATTTTTTACTATTCTCTTTGGAAATATAATTAATGGATTTTTTCAGTATTATTTGAGAAAAACGAAAAGAAAGAAAATAAAAAGGACTGAAAACGAACAATATATAACATTTTTCACATTTTATGACATTTCCTCGCATACCTTCCAATACCACACTATATATACATATACATATATACATACATATATATATATACATATATATATACATATATACATATATATATATACATATATACATACATATATATACATATATATACATATACATATATACATATATACATACTTTCGTACACACAATTTAAGTATATTTACAGATAGAATCCAATCTACCGTACGTCGATTTGAAATCAAATCATGTTAGATTTTAAAAGTGTAACAGACTTAATCATTAAACTTCTGCATTTAAAATTTATCTTAAATCAATCGAATTTATCTTAAATATCGAGGTAGCAATCATTGTTTTCTATATGATCTATAAAAAAATATAACGCTGTTATCCCTAACATAATTTATTCTATTAATTTTTAAATTAAATATCAAAAAGTTTTCTTTAATTAAAGTTTATAAGAATTAACGTTTATCAAATGTAATAATCTTCCAAACTAAGCATTAATTTTATATTAAATTTTATGCTAAATATAAAAACATAAAATTCTATATAGTCTTATCGTCCCATAAATAAATTTTCATATTTCTATTTAAATTTTAAATTCATAAATTACACGAGACAGAATATATTTCATTAATACTTTCATTCCAGATTATATACAAGTGATTATATATAAATTAATAAATTATTGATTATAATGTCCAGTTTATAGACAAATATGCAATAAGAGAAAAAAGGAAATTTTTCGAGAAACGCTTATCTAATCCTTCAATTAATAACGTCGTAAACTATCGTTCACATTTCTGCACTCACATCATACGAGTGTATACATCCTGTATAGTATACAGTGCTAATAATACTGATGATAGTACTAATTCTAACGTTGCTCTTGATTCGCATTCCTAGAAATCTTTAGAGGCTTGCCTTCCTCTTGCTCAAATTACTGTTAAAAATAGATCTTCTGATTTGGTATTTTTAACAGGAGATCAACTAGTTCGGCCTGAAAGCTTTTCTCCACTCAGCTATCGATAACTTCAAATTCATATTTTCTGTCATCTATACAAAAAAAAAAAAAAAAAATTCAAGAGAAAATCTCTAGACCAACAAAATATAACTTCTTAAAGTGCACTACATAAAATTACTTAAATACATTTAATATCATTAAAACACAAAAGCACATTGAACATATAAAAATACACAAAGTCGATTAAAATGAAAGTATATAAATACTTAATATGTACAGATAGATATCTCGATCCCGATTTTGAATTTATAATCTTAAATTAATAGTCGAACTTAGTCGAAATGTTTCTTAAAAACTTTCTGGCCGTGAACCCAATGATAAGTAGTCGCAGCCTTCACTTGTTGCGACGCATCTAATATATCTCTAGATGAAAAAATAGAGATTAAAATATTCCTTACACGTTTCTATTAAGGTGAGAAAGCCATGTTTATTCTTGATCTTTGATCTCTCTTTTTGTAAACATGCGTCGCATCATGTTCCGCATTTAATAAAGTGATTTTACAATTTGTAAAAATAAAGTAAAAAAACAGAATACATGTACAGAATATACAGAATATACTAAGTGGCCATTGAAAAACTGAGTATGAAAACATTAAACTTGGGTCAAACCCCCCTAAAAGGGGTCATATTTTATTCGTTTTCAATCTTTTTTATTTTCTTCTTTGTAGGTTATAAATTTATAAAATTTTAACATCGATTAATTATATACACAAATAAAATAATTAAAAAATTTAAAAACATGGGTAAAAGTTATTTTCGTTCAATATTATTCGATATTTCACTGACTACCCTGTAGATAAATTATTTAGTAAAGTGAAACATTTAAAAACAAGTGTACAGAAAAACTTCACTTATTTTAACCAAATTTCCATCAGTATCTAGGTTGCACTGCTTGAACGTTCATTACCTGAATCCACCAATTTAAACTTGAACATGTATTATTCGAACACCAATTACAAACTAAATCTATTCCCTAACAAGTTTATGTTCGTTTGCAAATGAATTCCAGAATGTTATGTAAGGAAATAAATTGCTGTAGGGTAAAGAAGTAACTAATTGTCAATTCATTCGCGATCAAGCATTAATTTGTAATTAAACAACGGATTTTTATACAAATATATACATGTACATACAATTCTACGAATTTAATTCAAATTTAAAGACAGTATGAATAAACTGTATTGAACTGTTATATTTTAACATTGTCAATATCCATAATATCACTACATTAGAATTTATATATATATATATATATATGTGTGTGTGTGTGTGTGTGTGTGTGTTAGAATAGAGCATCGGATAACAGTGCTTCATGTTTGTAACTAATGTTATGAGTTAGTTGTAGCTGACTATTATACGTTTTATTATTATTAAGGCAGAAACAAAATTATGTAGAAACAAGGACAAAGTTTACTTTAACATAAATTTAATAGAATATTGTAATAAACTTCGTTTATACGAATCAACTAATGTTGGGTGTCATATATATGGACTCTTAATTGAGCAACTTCTATTATTCCTCACTGCTATTCCTTGTATCGCATTCACATGTGATGGATACCGAAAACACGTAGGAACCTGGTATTGGAACCTGGAACAGTTCTCGCGCGATATGCGATATCGTTAGTGTGTATTCCAAGGACCACCTCCGGCGACACATTACGATGCTAATAATGAGATGTTAAAACATACAAATCATGTTAATATATATCGCGGAAACATAAGATGTCACATAAAGACAGATTTAGATATAATTGAAATAAAATATTTGAAAAATAATTCAAATAATTCAACACATCATGATGGTTTGACATGATGGTTATTAAGAAATAATTTTGCGTCTATTTGAATAAGAATTAATTTATTTAACAACTTCTAGAAATTATTTTATTATTTGTCTATCAAACTAATTTTTGTTTTATTTTGTATTTTAAATTTATATTTATGAATGATTTCCCAAATACTTTTTGATATTATTAAAATTGATTTTTTATTAAATGAACTATATTTTTTCCCGCAATCATTTGTTATTTTACTTGGATGAATTAACTCAAATAAGGAGTGAAGAAAGGGGAAAAGGTAAAGTTTAGCCGAATTCTTTAACATTAATATACAAAGTGTATATTAGTAATCGTGATACATTCGAAAAGGGAATGATTCTATATGAGAAACTAAACTGAATGTATAAAAGAAAATTTTTTCGTATGACCCGTCCTTTTCGTTTCTGTTATTTTTGTTTAATCAGAAGAGAAACTAATTCGCTCAAATAAGACAACAATAATGACAAGAAACAAATTATGATGTCGTTCTTAAAATTATCAGGAAAAGTAGAAAGTCAGAAATGTATCTCGAATCGTAAAATATTCTACATATGCATATACAGGATATCGTACGCAATAGAGAGAAGCTGCAACTTTCAATCAGTAAGTAATAAAAAAAAATTGTTACAGGTAAAAACTAAATAATAACCAATGAATTATAATATAGAACTTGTTTCATTTTTTATGTATGAGTGCATTTGGGAATACACTTGCGCCCTTCTTTTGGAACTTATACCTTTGATCACACCAATCTATGCAGATTCATAGTCTCCACGGAAGAGTATTAACTTATGTCTTATGAGTAGTAACTTATTATTAATCTAATGAATCAGAAGTTATTGCAGTCAAATTTTCCTTTATTAAATTTAAATTAAGTCAGTGCATGCGTCAGATGTAATAAATTCTCTGTAATTAAATTCTTAATCAATCTCCTAGAATTTTTCAAACTCATCATTTTTCGGAAACAAAGCCTTAAAAAAAAATATGCTTCCTTTCCCATTTATTTTTGTACGTAAAATTATCGGATTAGTTTCTTATCACTTGTGAAACATAAACGGAATAACTCGTGCCAGCTTAACACGTTTGCTTTGTTTGCCGCAATTTGATTAATCGATCGATCGATGCAATTGTTATATACTTGTTATAACGTTCTTCTTTGTGAACTGTCGGAGATTATAGATACAAATAGAAGTATTATACGTGCACGCCGTGCACATATAGGGTATATGCGTTGCACGTGTACCGTTTTTTTACTTTTAAAAAGTATTATTATATTATTAGAGTTATATTATATTATTATTCATAAAATATTATTATATTATTATATTATTAGTGAAATTATATTATCAGCATGTTCAGAATCAGCAGTTTATTTAAAATGAATAAAAAATGAAAAAAGTATGCCGGTCACAAATGTATATACGTCCTTTATTCTAATAAATTTTCAAACTTTTCAAATATTTAAATTGAATTTTCAAAATAACTCTCTTCTCGAATACTGTTGTAAGTTGTCATAGTATGCAATAGTATTGGAAAATGGTATTCATGACTAGATTCATTATGAACTCGAAGATTGAAGATTTCCTTTTACGATTTCCTAAGGATTGCATGGCTCCTTTTTATTGAATATTATATTCTATGTTTCGAAGAAAATTCTAGAAATCGTAACATTTTTATCGTTATTCTGGTATCCGTTTGATATTGAAATTTCAATCTATTCACGTGCGCTCGTTGATGATCATGTTCAAACGTGCAAACAACAACTCTGATTTAAATATAGTGATAGTAGTGTTTTTATGCGATGATTATAAAGAGCACCATCCTTTCAACTTGCAATAATCTTCAGAGAGATCGAAAAACTTCTGCCTGAGCTGATGGAAAATTGAAGAAAAATTTCTCATTACTATCAACTTTGGATATTCGCATGCTCCAAGACGAGATAATTAATACTGCTTGTTAAATCTAAATAAAGTGTGTTTAAATATTTTCGGAAACTTTCTCTGGAAATATGTCATGATATTGAAGTTCTCAATAATGTATCTCTTACCTTTAATTCTTAAAAAGCCATGTCTTTTTTCACTGTTCTTTCTCCTTGTCAATGCTCGGTTTTACCATAACTCAAGGTACAAATCAATACAAGGTACAAAATTTCAATCGTTCGAAATTCCCAAATATAAAAAAATCGAGATCTAGGATTTCATTGTAAAGAAGTAGCTTCAATTTTTTACTCTATCATAAAGTCAGTTATGAAAATTAATTTTTCAATATTTTATCATCGAGAAAAGAAACGCTTTTTAATCATGTAAAATCCTTAAAGTAGAATAAAGGTTTATTGTTGTATGATATTCTTTTTTACGACATTGTAACTGTTTAAACATTTAGTATTCTAATATTAACGTAAATAATAATTTATGTTGTTAATTTTTACTAATGTGAGTAATATTAACGTGAGTGCAGCGTTTTAGAAAAAAATTGTATTGAACTTGTTAGACGTTTTGACCGCTGAGTCTGTTGCGACTATTGATTTGCTGATTATTTCGAAGATTAGATCGTCGTTAAAACTCTGATCCAAGGTTTGCGAACTTTTTTCCCACCACGGGCCACCAAGAGAATATAATTGTCCCACCAAGAGAAAAGAATTGAAATTAAATTTGCCGGTGGAGGACGATGAGGTGTGGTAGGGAGAATAAATCCGATGAAATAAAAACGCAAAAATATCGATGCAATAGAAGTATAAGCATGAAAGGCTGTCATTGCTTCATATTTAAAATTTCTTATTTTTTATTGATATTATGCATTTTATGGACGTTTCTTTTATACATTGTATAAAAAAAAATCGCATATAAATAATCGCGCAAAAACAGGTCTGAATGTATCTATTATATTATAATGTTGATTTGTCTGCAAATTTTTAGTTATTTGTAAGGAATTGTATATACGGAATGCATATAATACAGAAAGATGTATCCAAAGTATATGATATTTTATATATCCCTGTAAAGAGATATTTCACATCTTTTATTATGTTTTCGAATAAACGAATTTGCATAAACATTCACAATCGAAATATATATACTTATATCGAAATATATAATTAATCGATATGTATAATTATATAAGAGCAAAAGAACTTATAAATGCATGTATATATGTTAGTTTAACTTTATACATATAGATGTACATTATTCATGTATATGTATATGCTTCGTAATGCAATTTTTATTTTGTGGTTTTCATAAATGTTCGTGCTAAATTATATGTTCGCTCACACCATGTCTAATGGTATCTTTGTGGGCAATCTGGTGATCCAAGCTGTGTGAATAATCCGCACTGAAATCCAAGATTTTCGCCCCGGAATAGCGAGTATATAAAACCACGAGATTTTCTTTTATTTATTGAATTTCTTAATTTTTGGCATTAATGAGTATTTCATATCATTGCCTTTAAATTTTTTAAATGTTTCAATGTAAGAAGTCACTTTCTCATTGGAGCTGGAGCTGGAGCTAGTGTTAGGATTAGTGTGCGTCCCTTCTACGTGGTACGGCGATCTTTTTAGGGAAAGACTTGTGGTTAAAGTCTCTTGAAGTGGTCTTGTGTGTTTTGTTGCAGCAAGGTTTTTTGGGCATTTCCCTTGGATACGAATTCATGGTGAGCGTGGGTGGGAATGTGTAGAGAGATTTGTTGTGGGGAAAGCTGGGTAAATGATAACCCTCCTGGGGAGGAGGGTGAATGCTGCAGTGTAGGTAGAATTTTGTTGGAGTATGCGTTTTTTTTTTTGTTTTGGAGAGGTAGGCTAAGATATTTGGAGAAGTAAGAAGTTAGCGCAGCGCAGGTAGGCGGTGTTTCAAATGTCTTTGTGCAAGTACGGGAATCAGGTAATCCTGCATACTTGACGCTGTTTCCTTGTTGCAGTTTGAAGAAGTGTGTCCGTGAACTTGACATCTAAAAATATTGTATGGTAGGACTGACACAAAATGTGTTGATCGGTTGCTTATATACCTCGAAGGGGGCTTTGCGCAATGGTTGAAGCTCGCTTATTGGAAATTCTTAATAATGATCGAATCAATGAACTTCTTCCATTTTTCGCTGATTTGAAGAACCAGGTACGTTAATGGTCCAAGGGAATCTTGACTTTAATAGTAATCAAACATATAAAGTGCGGCTATTTATGATAGATGTTGTATATCACTATTGGAGATGCCTTGTGTACAAAACTTTAATTTCTATTAAGGATTGTTCTTAGAAGACTCCAGTTACTAACATTACGATTCAGAACTTCTTGAAATCGCCGACCTCTAATAAATTTAATTGGAATAACGGTCTCTGACAATGATCAATAAACGCCATTTTTATTGGACGGATGGTAAGACATTTCCTAAGTTTCCTTCCTACTGCGTAACATTCATTCATATAAATTTAAGTCTATAAAATTTTCATCAAGCATATATTGATTACATTTTTTTTTTAGTATAATCATGTATCATGTACACTGTAGTAATTTTTTCTTGCAGTTGTATAAAATGATACATATAAAATGATTTAATACGAAGCATCCATTAATCGGTAAATATTCTGTTCGGATAATAGGACGGTTGCATATTCGGATATCGGAATAAAAAAAAATCTGCTACAAGTTGCTACTTATCGGGCAAACATTTCCAAATATTACAGATATCTGAAATAAAGTAATTGAGTGCATCTTTTCTTGTATATGTATCTAAGCATACGAGTATTTGGAAATTGCCGTTAATGCATCTCCAGGTATTTTGTAACATCGAATATTATTTGTGTGCATTTATATCAATATCGAATTAAGTCTCTTCACATATTCATAAATTCGATACATTTAAATTTTAAAAAAGGAGATGCAAATTTTACGTATACCGGGTAAATAATTTAAGATCAGTAGTTAAGATATTTATACAATATATCCAAAATATTTTTTGACAAAAGTTGAATAGTTTCAAGAAGTACATTAATTGATGTATCTATCATTTTTTAATGTGGATTCGTAGAAAGCACTTAAATGATTAAATTCGTTTTTTTTAAATTATATCTAAATTAAATCTAAATATTACTCCATTAACGTTAACTAATATGAAACATTCTTTAAGAAGTAGATTATGAAATAAACAATTATCACATAACAATGAAATGAATATTTGATTCATTCTAATCACACTAAATAATTAATGTTACACAATTAAATATTACACTTCTCTTATTATTAATACTGCTATTATAGACAATGTCGATACTCTACGAGTATTAGTCCGAATTTTAATTAAAATATGTTTCAAAATAATGGTTCTTCGATATAAATGTTATAATATTTTTCTATAAGGAATGATAAAGCTAAACGATTAATGTATTGAAAAATATGATTTCCCTTAAAAAAGCAAACTTGACCTTCTTCAAACTTGATACTGATTCAAACTTGAATCATTTGAGCAAATTTTCATTTAAATAATAAGTAATAAACCATTATTAAAAGTATAATTTTCATTTAAATAAAAATCATTTAAGTAATATCAAGAATAATTTAATGCAAGTTTCTTATTTTCAAGAATATGTTTATATTGTATTTAATATTATATACAATAAAGATAATTTTTCATTTTATCTGTCTCATATTCATTACACTGGATTTGAGGGAGCTAAATGAATCACGCAAACAATATCATCGTTTTCGTAAATATAATTTATTAAATGTAAATTCTCTTTTCAATAATTTGTGATAGAAATATAAATATTGTATTTAAAACAGTTACAGAAGTGCAATAATAAATATAATTGCCAATGGGACGACGTGAACGTACTATTCTATTATTTCATTCATTCGTTATATCAGTGCTATTATTTCTAATCTTTCATTTATCATCGCTGCGTTATTAAATAATAGGAAAAGTAAGCTGAAAGGAAGGAATGCTGCATATTGATATGAAACAGTATTATTTTTCTATTTCTTTTGTTAAAATTCGTTCAAGTTTCATGACATTGTTTTTGAAAAATTAGTCAAAATTCATGAAAATTTGGCTTTAATGATTATAGCAAGAAGTAAGTTATTTCTTAATTAATAAAAGCTGTATTTTCAATACTTCAAATATTTGACAAACAATCAAAATGAAAACGAAAAAATTTTAAAAATAAAAAAGAAATTTGTATCATTTATTTATTTATTAGAAATTTCTTTAAAAATTGAATAATTAAAAATTTCAAAAAATGAAAAGTTTTGTTTGTTAAAAATAATAATAAAAAAAGTTAGAAGGAATTAAAAATTATTTTTCTGAATTCAAATTTAAAATATTACGTTTTTTATATTTTCATTTCCTGACGAACATAGCGGTATTAGACATGGCAAAATCTTTTTAGAATACAGTATGTGTGCTTTAAATAGGAAATCTAAAACTTGTGTCCCTTTAAATATCTTGTTAGGAATTCGTTACGCTAAGAATCGTTTTCAGTTTCGATCAAGGATCAAAATGTAAAACAGAGAAAAATATATACGTACTTTTACTTCAAGAAGCTACTATGTGAAAAATCTTCTCGTTCTAACAAAATTCTGAAGAATTGTAAAATATGTTTTCTTCCCATTCGTTGATCTGCAAAATTATAGTTTGCACCACATAATGTGCTAATTTTTCCAAATGTAGTAAACATTGATCGATTCAACATTCACATTCAACATTGACAGATTTTGCGAGATATATAAGAATATATATTCCGTAGATATGCTTATATTTTTCATTAAATCTTCATGAAATATTTATATTAATAAATAACAAAATTTTATTGATAGGCAAAGTTTATAGAAAAATTTTGAGTAATATTTTTGTATGCAAAATTCAGTACGATATAGCAAATTTAGAGGTATGTACATTTTAATGAGGCTCGTAAATTATAAAAATGTACCTCTTCCCAAGAATTTAAAAATTATTACATAACCAGGAATCCCTTGCTCAATTTTATGCTGAAGTATAGACAAAACGTAAAA
This sequence comes from Tetragonula carbonaria, assembly GCA_032399595.1. Taxonomy (NCBI): domain Eukaryota; kingdom Metazoa; phylum Arthropoda; class Insecta; order Hymenoptera; family Apidae; genus Tetragonula; species Tetragonula carbonaria. The sequence goes on from JAUCRC010000023.1 coordinate 379,889, forward strand.
ATAACAGTTTTTCTACTCAATCAGTCAACCGATTGAAAAGTGTAGTAAAAAAGGAAAAAATAAAAAATTAAATATTTAGTAAAATTTTACGATAATTTACATTGCAAAATGGTAAATCTAGCTTTTTAATAACAAATACTTCTGAATATTTCATTATTTTGTTTCATTCTGTTTATGTTTAACATTCTTAAATAATAATTTTAGATTTAACAATTGCAGTTTATAAATTAAAATTAAACAAAAAATTGTTTATTTTACGAATGTACAGACAATTTGATTTAAATGTGAGCAAATATGTTAATACTTGTGTTCCTCATCGTACTGTCAACTAGTCAATGTACACTCTTTCTTAAAGCGAGTAAATAGCTTTTACTGTAACGAGAACTATATCGAGAATTATCGCAATAAGTTTTATTTGAATGATCATTTAAATTTAAATTATTTTTTGTGTGTTATACGAGCATTGGAATGAAACGCAGAAATTATTACATTCAATTTTAAATCAAAATAAATTAATCGAAATATTAATATTAATTTTTCTTATCTTTTTTTCTAATTCGGATTATTATATTTTTAATTATTTTTCAGTATATTATTAATTATTAATCATTTATGTAATAATGCGTTAAAAAGAAGTACGAAGTTGCTTTGGTTTTATACGAACCAATATATCTGTTCGCCATTGAATTTGCAACGTGTTAATTTTGAAAACATATCATGTTAATTCTTACACAAACGAAGATGCAATGTTATAGATGAAAAAACATCACCATGACGCCGATGTTAAAAGAATGACGTAAAGGAGTTGAGTTGTCATGACTGTGAATGACAACTTCATTCACGATGGAATTCATGCGCAACTTGCACATTTGCATTGTACTACATATATTTTCTCAGTAAACAAATCGAGATAAAAAAACGCCAAGATTTTTATTTTTCCCTCATCATAAATTTTTTGCACAATTAATACATATTTCGCTTTTTTTTAAATTTTTTCAATCAATTATACATTTTACTCATTTAATTTAACTATACGCAGAGAATCTACCAGTTTTGAGAATCGTATGTAATATTTAGTCATTGATCATTGGTTTTGATAATTATTGATCACGGTCTAGTACATTTCGTTTATGGTTTCGATAGTTCCTTCAGCCAATAAAATTTTTAGCATTATTTATTATAAATGTCATTTCTTAGAATCACTAGTTATTCTGTTTAAAACAATTTGAAACTTTTTCCTGTCACTTCAGCTTCAATGACGAATTAATGCAAATTGAACAAACGATGATGACAATGCATGTGTTCCGCGATTTTGATTCTCTGTCTTTGTGACTGATATGATTTAATTTTCAACTAATTATAAATATTATAATCGTCGATATTGTTCAAGCAAATAGTTTTTGGTTAAACAGAATATTTCATTTGTTACGTTATAAATAAGTCAATGTTTCGTCGTGTTAATCATAAAAATTTATATTGCCAATAAAATTGCATACTGGAATAAAACTGGATATTTGGTATTGGATAATATTTGAATAAGATAGACGATTCCATGTTGCGAATGCATTAAGAAAAGTATCTCGAATATTGCTTGATTGTTTCTGTTCTTTTTTTTTTATGTGATAATGAAAACTTCTAACAAAATAAGAATGATATATTATAGTAAATCGAGCTTGAAAAAAGATTGAGTGCAATGCTTGCTCCAGGAAGGTTGCACTGGTAGGGTAACTGAAGTGTTGGATAAATTTCAATATCACGAATGTTAAGGATGATGATAGTATATTCGATTTTGTTCAGGTGCTACGTCCTGACTCGCCAGACGACGGTGGAAAGTTAGCGACCGCTTATAATCCGTCCGGGATGCGTGAGCTGGAGCCAAACTTTTACCCAACCAGCGCTTACATCCGATTCTGTACGGAATCCGCGGTGAAGTTTGCGAGCTGGAGCATCTGCGAGATCCAGTTATTGGCCACGTGAGAAAGTTATTCCTTCGCGGCGCATTCGCAAGGTTGAACGGTCGAGCAGGACTTGTAGGATACGAAGAATATACGCGCGTCTAAATAAGACGATTATACTTCACGTTTAGGATTACAATAACGGGATAGACAATATTAGATAATAATACTTATTAGAAAGAATGTAGAAGAATAGAATTTACTGATAATCGCTGCGAGAAAGGATAATGATAGGCGCTCGATATCTCTCATCGACTAAAAACGAATCCCCACCAATGCCGACCTGTTCGTCCGAGAGTCCTAACCAATCAATTTAATCCACGGTTTTCTTGGCGTATGTCGGTTCAGAATGCGAAATTCGAGAGGATCGACAGAACGATAGGTGTTCCAACCGGAGGGCACCAACATAACGACTCGCAGATCATCGGGGAATGAGAACAAAGGTTACGACTTCCTGTTTGCATGAAAAACCGAACCATTGCCCTTGTAATGAAAAATACAATAGTTGATTTCTTCATGTGAACAAGAAGTCCAAATCATTTCCTTTTTTCACAGGTTGTGGTGATTATGAAGCCTGAGCTAACGTCGGATGTCCGACGTCAGGTCAGGCCATAAGATAAAACCATAAATATGCACTTCTACGTACATATCTTCCTAATTTTTCAGACTTGCCTTTATTTTGTAAAAATTTAACAGAAGTTGTTCTTTACTAGGAGCCAGCTAAATAGCTCTAATAAACTACACTTTTAATTGCTATTTAAATATATTCTATTTAATTATATTCATTTTAGACTTATATAATGTTATGTTTAGACATATAAATTCACCCCTGTTCATATCGTATTCATCTCTATTTCCTGCATCATTTTAAATTTTTACTTTATATTTGTATTATTTATTTACCATCTTACTTATCACTAATTTATTATTTATTTATAATTATATTTTTAAATGCTTACTGCATCCTATTTGGTTTGGAATTTTTGGTAAGACTTCAGTGTGGTCCTCTTAAGCTTTTTGTGCGTGTTTCATATTTTATTTATCAAATTTAAAACACAAAGAAATAAGGTTAAATATTGCCATTTATTTAATTCAAATCAATATCGATATCCAATTGCTTGTACAGATCGACAGAAAAGGAAGGAACGTGCCACATAATGCGATTCGATTAACTATTTGTAAGCATCCGAACTTGCAACGTGATTAATTAATCAAATAAAATAAAATAAGTACAAGTACGGTGTACATATGGTATTTTACGTACCTTTTTATTTTAAATAAAACATTGTTAAAGAAAATGTAATATATTTTATGTTCCAGTTTGTTTAAGATGAATATAAAATTACAACAGTGTTTGAAACTTTGATATAAATGAAAAATAACGATTTTATTATAGTGTAAGTAATTTGAAATTGTGTTCTAATTTATGTTCACTTAGAATTAAAAAAGCAATAAACTCAAATTAATAAAATTACTCTCTGACATAAGTTCTCTTACAATCTAAGTAAATATTAGTTCGAAGACAATATTATTATTTAAGCAAATAGTAATTTTAGGCTTGTTTCTATGAGAAGTACCTACTTGAATCTATTGGAGATTTCATTGAGTTTCATTATGTTTGAAGTAGGAAAAATATTTAAAGGAAGAACAGGAGAACTCTCGGTTGTAGCTGATAGTTCTGGTAAATTTTCTCCCTAACCAACACGACGTTAAATCTTAAAATAAAATCATAGCTATTATGGAATATTACATTCATCTTTGTTATTACAAATGAGCAGCATGACAGCCTGAAAGTTCGTATCAAATTTTATATTAATAGTCGCAAAATTGGCACGTGGAATTAGTGTACAAGTGAGTAAATTAAATGATTCACTCCAAAGTTTTAACATATTTTAACATGATTACAACGATTATATAATTGCAAATAAAACTTTTAAATGTTCGTAAATTGATTTGGAACATTAAAATTATGGTTTATCCACATGCTACTAATCAACTGGACATTGGCTCCTATTATTCCTGGTTATATTATACAATTTCGAATGTTATAATAACAATTTGTATTAGGAAACAATTTATTATGTAATTCAAATAACATTAGTATTTTCACATTACAAATTACCAACAATATTCCAAATACCAACAATATTTCAATATGTCGACTTTAAACTATGAGAAGCTCAGGACACTTGAAGATCGTAAACTCTCTATAGCAATCCTCTTCTCAGATTGCTTTCTATCGGCTTGCAAACAAGATGTTATTCTCGCATAGAAATTTTCCCGAACATACAGTGAAATACATAATTGTACTAATGAGAATGAAAAATTGTCTGCAATTTAAACTGTTATGAAATTCATAGAACGACATTAGGCCTTATTTGAATAAAATATTTGAGAAACGATTATTCAATATATCATTAATGATTAAGTGATTTATCATTTTATCTTACTCGGTATTACCTACAATTTATTTGATACTATCAAATGTTTTTCTCTGAATTATTTTATTTAGTTATTAAATAAAATAATTTTTTGTTTCATTTTTATTTTGTATTTGTTTCTACAAATAATTTATCAAAAAGTTTCTAATAAATAAATTTGTATAAATTTCATCTTCTCATGTGAGTATTTGTTATTTCATTGCAATGAATTCATTCACATATTCGGATTCATATCTTTTATTAGGTCAATTTTTATCAGCAACACATAAAAACAGTACACACGTATTTCGATCATTGATCGATTAGTCACATTACTATTGAAGTTGCGTGAGTAACATATAACAATGCAAACGTTAGAATTGACATTGAGTGAGACAGCTATAGCGATTGATGATCTTCCTGTCATGATGGAATAGATACGAAACATCGAATATTATCTTACAATACGGTTGTGTTCTCCAAAAGTTTAACACAAAAAATGTATCCTACGTTAGCACTTATATTGCATTTGACCTCACTTTAATCAAAAAAACCTGACAAATAGGACAGTAAACATTTAATTAAATAGATAATAAAAAATATTCGGTGATTCTATTCAACAATTGTTTTACGTATCAAATAGAAGAATTAGGAATGAGTTATTAGTCGATGTCGAAACTTTCAAATCACTTGGAAGCGTTTCATGTTTTGTAAATTCGAAACTATGTATATTTTATGTGTTTTGAAAACCTCAGATACGAAAGTTTCAGATACGAAAAAATACGCAATTGAATGATAAGAAATCGTTTTTAGCGTGAATAAAGAACGTTTGACTCACGTGCAATTAAATATTCTCTGAATTGCTTGCGAAATACTTCGCAAATATTCAGTTTTCGTTTTTCTGTATACAAGTACATCAGTAGTAATTCTGGAACGATAAAACAGTAAAATGTCCAAATCTAAAGTATCTATCATAAAAAAAAATTTTTTCCGACTGTAGTTGATGAAAAAGATGTAAATTAGCTGCAGAAAAAATTCTTAAATATGAATATGGATTAGATACGTTTGCACTCTGTTATATTTTTGTCTAAATAACTAACGTTTGTGGCCAGTAAAATTAAAAGAGAATTAACTTCAGTTTCTAAAACAAAATATTCCTTTACAAAATAAATTCAACACTTCGATAGTTCCGAGTTTCAATAGTTTCGATTTCAAGTTTCGAGAATTTAAAAGTTCCGTCATGAACATTATAAGCCCGTAGAGTATCGAATTCATGCATTCTACATTTATCGACATAGTATTACGACACTGTAGTGGAAATATATGACGATTGCAAATATATAACGTTTTTTATTCGTATAAATTGTCAAACATTTTCTAATTTAAATTAAACGTTTAAGATATCTTTCTTCTCGAAAATGTTGCAAGATTTTATAGTAATAACGATGCTTTTATAATTTAATCCATCTTTATAATTAAATCCATTTTTATAATTAAATCATCACGAAGACTGCAATACACACGAGGTTATTGAAACTTTCCTTTTACGACCTTGAAATTTAATGCACGATTGTTTTAACTGGCTGTTATGGAGTGTCATGGTGAGTGTTACGATTCAGCGGAGGAAATTATAGAAAACTAAAATTCGAATATCTTCGGCGTCATACTCATTTCCGTCTGATATTTAAAATTATAAATTGTAATTCTGTTTGGGCGCATATGATAATATATACGAACCGGATGAAGCTCAGAATTTACAATAAAGTGACAGTAAATTGTTGTTTCATCGCGCTGACTATGAAAGTTTCTCCAACTCGATGCAATAATCTCAGAAATTTCGAACTATTTTGCTACGAAATCGAAATGCTTTTACCTAAAATGAGTTGATGGAAATTGGAGAAAAATCTCCTCCATTTTGTTTCCGATCGGCTTCAAAGATTTCTGGATTTCAAGATGGAAGCAAATCATGGACTTTCCATGTATTTTTAAATAGTTTTGGTAACTTTCTTCGAGGGAACGCTCCTTAACATACTGTACGCTATTAAAATTTGCAAGGAATTAACATGTTCCTTCAAATACAACGAGCCAGTAAGGCCTTAGTCCCTTTCCTGAGTGTTCTCTAAAATAACGTAAGTTATGCGAACAACGTAACGAAGAGTAACGTACGTTATCAGTAGCTGGGAAATAGTAGTAAACTTTGCGTTTTTTCGTGATTCGATACTCGAAACTCAGATAAGAAAAGTATAAAACCATTGACTGAAGAACTATTTACAATGAAGAAGTCTAATTCATTTGTATTTCGAATGTTCGGTGAGAGACATATACTTTGTGAACAGTCGGTTTTTTGTTTTCAAGGAAATAAGCAGATGTGCGATCAATCGCAATTCTAGAGCAATAATGTAAAATATTCAAATCTAAAGGAATTATAAGAAAAATGTCTTATCATACCATCGCTAATGATATACACTGAATGAATTTTCAATATATCCGTCACTATCGTCGACAGAAAAAAAAAGTAGAATAAAACCAGGAAGAGTTAAAACGTTAGTTCTTAAATCTGGATCAAATATTTCTGCATTCTTGTGTCGTCGAAACATTTCTGAATCATAACCATGATTACTGCCATTATAGTCTGATTTCTTACCATTGGTGAATGGCAAACTGTACCCGCCATTGGTCCTCTTTATTTAGTATAGCTGTATTTTTACAACACTATTTTATGGCTATTAGTTGTATCACGCGTTTGACTAAATTTCTTTCTCCGCTCTTACACCAGTGAGTACGCTATACTTTACCGTATACTGGCATTATTGACAATAGTGCTAACTGTGACGTTACAACTCGTTGGTCTTCTACGGCTGGCTCGCCATTTCCTTGTTAAGACATTCGGTTAAAATAGATTTTTTGGTCCGACGTTTTCTATTACTAGGCGATCAACTAATTCGGCCATACTGCCTGAGAACTTCTCTTTACTGATAACTTTAAATTTATATTTTTTATCTTTCGTAAAAATTTTCGATCAAAGCGATAGACCAACGAATTCCTTAAAGTAAATGTAATAACATGTAAAATTATTTAAGTACATTTAATATCATTAAAATACAAAATCACACAGACCATATAGAAATATATGAAATGAAAATGTAAACTAAATTTTACAAAATATTAAATATTCTCGCACGATAGTCGTAAACAAAGTGTTAAATAATCGCATCTATCGCCTCTCGCAACGCATCTAAGATATCGCATACCTAGAAAATGTAAAAAAAAAAAGATTAAAATATTCTTCATGCCAATGTTAATGTGAAGAAACCCTGCTTAATTTTAGCAATTTTTGATCGTTCTTCTTGCGTACATGTGTCACATGGTGTTTCGCTGGTACATACATTTACGTGATTTGAAAATTTACAATTATAAAGAGAAAAAAAGAATACGTGTAGAAAGAATAATATATCAATGTACATTCGTTATTCAATAAAATGAAACATTTAGAAGCTAGTTTAGTTGTAGCTGACTATTATATGTTTTATTATTAAGGCAGAAACAAAATTATGTAGAAACAAGAACAAAGTTTACTTTAACATAAATTTAATAGAATATTGTAATAAACTTCGTTTATACGATTCAACTAATGTTGGGTGTCATATGTATGAACTCATAATTGAGCAACTTCTATTATTCCTCTCTGCTATTCCTTGCATCGCATACACATATGATGGATACGAAAACACGTAGGAACCTGGTAATGGAACCTGAAACAGTTCTCGCGAGATTTGCGATATCGATATTGCGTATTCCAAGGAACACTCCGATGGCACATTACGAGTCAGTAATGTCAATAACGTCAATAATGAAATGTTAAAATAAACAAATCATGTTAATTATTTCGCGAAAGCATAGGATGTCACATAAAGTCAGATTTGGTCATAATTGAAATAAAATGTTTGAAAAATCATTTAAATAAATCAATTCATTTGGACTGATGTTATATAGAAATAATTTTGCGTCTATTTTAATAAGACTTAATTTATTAAATAATTTCTCGAAATTATTTTACTATTTTTGTCTATCAAAATAATTTTTTGTTTTATTTTATATTTTAAATTTACTTTTACGAACAATTTCCCAAACACTTTTTGATTTTATTATATTTGATGTTTTATTAAATAAACTACATTTTGTCCCGCGATCATTTGTTATTTTACTCGTATGGATTAATTCATGTAAGATACGAGGAAAGGGGAAAAGGTAAAGTTTAGCCGAATTTTTTACCATTTATATACAAAGTGTATATTAATATTCGTGATACATTCGGAAAGGGAATGATTTTATATGAGAAAGTAAACTGAAAACATAAAATAAAATTTTTTCGCACGACCCGTCCTTTTTCTGTTATATTTGTTTAAAAGAGAAAATAATTCGCTCACAAATAAGATAAGAAGAAAATCATGAAATTTTTCTTATAAATATCAAGAGAAGTAGAAACCTGGATATGTAATTCGAAATTTACAATTATCTACTTAAACATATATAGAATGTCCTGCGCAATTGGGACAAGCAGCACTTTTCAAACAGTTAAAAATAAAAAAAAATATTAGAGGTGAAAACTAAATAATAACAATGAATTATAAATATTATAGGTAATACAATGAATACAGTAAATGCAAACATATAGTAAATACAATGAATTAAAATGTAATAGTAAAAACTAAATAATTATATTGAATTATAATATAGATCTAGATCTTTTATGTATGAGAGCACATGGGAAATGCACTTGTGCCGTTTTTTAAATGAAAACTTATAGTTTTGATCAGACCGATCGATGCAGATTCAAAGTCTTCACGGAAGAGTATTAACTTATATCTAACCTAATGAAGCAGAAGCGATTAGCAGTCAAATTTTTGTTAAATTAAATCAGTGCGTCCGTCATAAATTTTTTATCAATCTTTCATTGAATTTTTCAAACTCAACTTTCTTCAAAAACAAGGCCTTAAAAAAATATTGTTCTTCCTATTCGTTTCATTTTTATATGTAGAATTATCAAGTTAGTTTCTTACCATTTGTGACTGAAACGCAAAACGACAAAGAGAAAAGCGCGAGCCAGATAAACACATTTGCCTTGTTTGTCGCAATTTAATTAATCGATCAACTGGCGCATTCATCACGTTCTGCGAATCATGCTATTTTATTAGAAATTGAATAGAATAATTACGTGAAGATTGAAGGTTTCCTTTTACGACTTGCAGGACTATTTTATTGAATATTATATATTATGCTTAGACGAAAATTCTAGCAATCATAATATTTTTATCATTATGCTCATTTCCGCTTGATATTTATAATTCAATCTAGTCACGAGCACTGGTTGAAGGTAATATACAAACGTTCGAATAAAAATTGTGAGTTTAAAATGAAGTGATAGTATTGTTTTTACGTGTTGATTATAAAGAGGACCATCCTTTCAACTTGCAATTAATTTCAGAGAAATCGAAAACCTTCTGCCTTGAGCTGATGGAAAATTGAAGAAAAATCTCTCCCGTTCTCATTATCAATGTCGGACATTCGTGGGCATTGAGTCGAAATAATTAACACTTCTTGATAAATCTACGTAAAGTGCGTTTAAATATTATTGGAAACTTTCTCTGGTAATACTATAAGTCAAGATGTCATTCGAAACACTCCCGAATATAATAAAATGGTGAAAAATATCAAGTTGTAGGAATTTATTGTAAATAGGTAGCTCCAACTTTTAACTCTGTCGTAAAATAAGTTGTGAAAAACAATTTTTCAATATTTCATCGTCGAGGAGAGAAAGAAACGCTTTTTAATCGTGCAAAATTCTTAAAGTAAAATGACGGTTTATTGCTGTATGATTTTCTTTTTTACGACGTTGTATCGGTTTGAATATTTAGTGTATTAACATTAACGTAAAAAATAATTCATGCTGTTAATTTATACTAATGTGAATAATATTAATGTTAGTGTAGCGTTTCAGTAAAAATTGTATTTAATTTGTTAGATGTTTTGATCGCTTATTTGCGAGTCTGTTGCAGCTACTGCTTTGCTAAATATTTTGAAGCTTGATTCGCCGTTAAGAATTTGATCCAAGAGGGGCGAACTTCTTTGCCACCACGGGCCGCCAGGAGAATGTAATCGCCCCACCAAGAGAGTGGAGTTGAAACTGTATTGGCTGGAGGTGGTCGATGAGGTGGGATAGTGGCTCGGGAGAATGAATCCGATGAAATAAACATGCAGAAATATCGATGCAATAGAAATATACGCATGAACGTTTGTCATTCAGTTGCTTGACATTTAAAACTTAGTTTGGTTAGTGCCATACAACATATTTATATAAATCGAAGCAAACTCACAGACAGAAAGTGAATAAAACTGGACACAGAGAGAGAGAGAGAGAGAGAGAGAGAAAGAGAGAGAAAGAGAGCCAATTTTTTAGAACTGGTAAGTGTATCATAATTAGAAGGGATTAGTACTCGAAATGTTGAAACCCCGGAACTCTTGCAACATAAAAAACTTTCCCGTTCAAAGGATTCGAAATATTTTAATTTTTTTTGTGATTCAAAATTTAAATATGAAAAGTATAATGTCAATGAATAAAAAATTATTTGCAACGTGAATGAAGAATGTTCCATATATACTTTAGATATTGGGTGCGATATATTTTGAATGTTTTACGTTTGTGTGGTCGGTTTTTGTTTTTAAAAATGTAAACATACGTGTGATCAAACGTAATTATAAACAATGACGTGAAATATTCAAATCTCCTATAGTTATAGAAAGAATTACTTTATTATATTGTTTTATTACACCAATGTTATACTTCGAAGTAATTTTCATTAAATCCGGTAAAAAAGAGTATATTAAACAGTTGGAATATTTATTAAACAAAAATCTGGATTTTTTATTTCTGTATGTTGTTGTGTTTTTGTTTAACTATTCTCTTTAATTATTGTTTAACTATTTTCTTTAACTATGGGCAACAAAGAACGACATAATTCTGACGAAATGTCCCATCCACAGTAGCGAAAGTATTAATACCAACAAATATGTACACTTTTTCTCTACATACAAAATTTTAAAGTTATTAAAATTATTCTTGAAAATCAGTAATTTGTACTATTTTAAAAAGTTTATTTTTCTTTTATTAATTATCGTTTTATTCTTCAATGCAACGTGGTCAGTATTCAACAATTTTTCTTCTTTCTTTTCAAAAAACAGATATTCTGGGCTGAAAAGAATATTTCTCTTAAACTTTCCCAATCTTTACCAAGAAATAAAAGACGAAATACTACAACTTGAACGAACTGAAACCGATCACTGAATTCAACCAGCCGTATGTCTTTACTTTCGAAAAAAACTTTGTTTATTCAGATACTCTTACCACAATAACTAACCATTATCGTTCTGGTTTCTTCTACTCTGTCGTTTACATTGTGTTAATATTTGCCGGAAAGAATTACATGTTAAATAGGCAAAAATTTGAACTGAAAAGCATACTTGCTTTGTGGAACGCATTCCTCGCAGTAGTTTCCATATTTCGATTTTTTCGAATGGCAACGGAAATGTATTTTACACTAAGCAATTGTGGATCTTACCATAGTATTTGTAATTCCAGGTAATTATACATTCATATTTTACTTTAGATTTCAAACATCTTAAATGAAATAATATATGAAGACTAAGGAGAAGGTCCAGTGCAAAAGAGAACTATATCACGATAATAATGTTTCGTGATATTAACCCTCCAGGGATCGCATTTGATATAATCTGATTTAAGACAGATGTAAGATCTAAATCAAAATTCTAAGAAAATGTTTTAATTAGTAATTATCGGATTCTAGTGTACTGCAATTGCAGCTATGTGCAAATCTGGTCTAATAAATGGTCGAATAATATGTAAAACTGAGAACAATATAATTTATTATGGAAAAATGAGAAAAGAATATGGAATAAAATTTGAGTTTTTGAGGCTTTCGAGGAAATTAAGTTATTTACTTTAAGTTATTATAGTTTTACGTAACAAAGAAATTTGTTACGTAATTTTATTTTCTTAAAAGTAGAAAGAAATTCCGATTAGAAACATTTACTCTTTTCTGTATACATTAAGGTTATGACAAACAGATTTTAAATAAGTTTAAAGTTGAAACCATCAACTATTCGGTGGAGATAAATTCTAAAAGATAGATACAAGATAGATAAAAGGTAAATATAAGATAGAAAAAAGATGGATATAAAATAGACAGAACACACACACACACACACACACACACACACACTAAAATATACTAGATATTATATATAAGAATATATACATTAGAATACCCGAGTAATGAAAAATTTGAAAGATTTCTAACAATAAATCAACTGGCATTGCTAGTTCATGTTGTTCCTGTCCCATAAGCATAGTGCGTTTGAACTATTAAAATATATTTTAATATTCTTCGGACAAGCGTAGTTTGAATTCATGAATTGATGATTGAAATTGAGTGTATATGAAATATATTGTTCCTTTTAATTTCTCTATTATTGTTAATAATATAAAGAGATAAAGTAATTATATCTCTTTTATATTCAGTTCTTTTCTATATTTATACACTATATTCCTGTATTTTAAGTGTTTATTGTACATTCTTCTTTTCTATACTCTACATTCTATTTCCTATATTCTACATCATTTTTTTTACAAGGGGAATCGTTACTTGAATATCTCAGTTTTTTTTCTAGTGATGAACACGAAAAATTGTCCAATACACACGATCGAATAATAATAATTTTTTTTAAATCTCTAGTTTAATGGCCTTCCACAATTTTGGTTATTTTATTTCGCTAATAATGAGAGGTTCATTATATCAAAATAAAGACAAAGTCATGAAAAAAAACAACCATTTTGACGATTTCAAGGTTATCTTCACTTTCTTAAATGGAATGACATATTTTTTGCACTATTAATAGTCACCTTTTTAAAAATAGCTCGATAGTTTCATTAAAAAACTATTAATCCATATGCAAGTTGAAAAATTTAATGAATTTAGTAGATATTTTGAAATTTGTTTCATAATATTTATGCATCAAACACTATACAATACGAGCATAAGAATATTTTCTATATTTCTCCTCGAGAAGATAACAGAATTTTAGATTTTACAGAATTAAGGTTAAAATATTTCCTAAACTAATAGAATCTTCTGTACAAACAGTTTAACGCTTGTTTTATAAAAAATAACTGTATCGAACAATGAAGCAAGAATTATACCATTGCAAATAGGTAGAAGTGATGTCAACATAATTTTGAATCTCACTGGTATTATTTGTCGTAATATTAGCGATTCAATCGCTAATCAAATTCAAATTATTCGGCAAAGGACGATGAAAAAATTTAAGAATTTTTACGAGTATAAAAGAAGTATTAACCTATTTTTTGATAATTTTTTGATTAAGTTGATATTATACGTCAATTTTTATATTAGTTTTTATCGCTGATAGTTTTACTTTGCTCCAGCGAAGTTATAGTCATTTGATCACCACATTCTGTCAATATCAGATGCTAATTTGCGATACTGTTTTGATCATTGTTTGCGAAATAACTGCCGCTCCTCCGATGAACATCCAGGATAATTAATTTCCTAATATTTGAAAATGACTGGTTAGCGATTCATACATAACTGCTTGTGCTATTAAATTATAATTGTGTCATGCTCTTAAACTGTCACTGTGTTGTTGAGTAGAGTTTGCTTGTACAATTAAGGCACTTTTAGAAAACAATTTTCAAAGTAAATACAAATTCTCAATTCAAATAATTTCTATGTTCGTACCACAATACAATAAAGAAGCGTACAATAATTATTTTCTCTTTCTTATCGTCAGACTGGCAGCAGTGAATTTTTTCTAATCTTTCTCCGACCAGTGAGGGAATAAAAGATATTCCAACATGAACGTCAACTGCATCCCATGGATCTTACCCTGGGATACACAATGTCTAATTACTCCTATGTGTTTAATTTTGAGAAGAACTTTGTTTACTCAGAGACTAAAGCGTGGATGAAAGATCATTTTCCAAACTGTTTCTTCTATTGTACCATTTACATGCTGCTAATGTTTGGAGGACGTCTTTCTATGTCAAACAGATCAAAATTCGAACTAAGAGGCCTGCTTACTTTTTGGAACAGATTCCTTGCACTACTATCTACTTTTAGTTCTAGTAGAATTTTTCCAGAAATTCTCTACGTATTAACCTCTTCATGCACTCGCCCGAGTTAAGTCGGGTTGAAGAAAACGATTCCTTTTTCGCGCAGCCGAGTCAACTCGTAAGACCTGCAGTTTTAGTTTGCTATATAAATACAACAATATAAATATACTCGTTAGACAGTGCTTATTTCCTCTCACCCGAAAAAAGTTATCACCGGTGAATCCCAGCTTTTAATTGATGCATTAATAGGTTAAAGCATCATGAGTTCTACCACAGCGTTTGTATGCCTAGGTAATTGTACTATATAGCGAATTCTTCAAAATATTTTTTTACGATTTTTATATTTGACAATTAAGAGATTTTATTTTAAAAGTACAAAGATCCAAATAAAAATCAAATTTCTACATCAGAAAAACTTATTTATTACAATTTTTATAGTACTTATCATTCTTTGATGTATAATAATCTGTATAATAATTTTTCAGTTGAATGGGACATAATAAATATTATTAAATCTAAATATAAATGGTGTTAGAAAATACATTTATCGTATGTGTGATTCTAAATATCAAAACATGATTTACGTACAAAGCGAGACCAAGATTTGGATCTATTTTCAAATTATTTTAATTTAATATAGTTTTAGAAGATTAGATTAGATTATGTCGCATGAAATGTATCACCACCAGCAAATTCAATTCTTTAAAGATAATATATAATATTGAAAAATTAATGTTGACTTTTATTTATTTAAGGTAGAAAACTAAGTACTCGAATCGAGAATTTGAGTTGTGAAAGTTTCGAAACTCCAAAGTCGGAATTTTCGATACTCGAAACTCTCGCAATTTGAAGTGCTGATTCTATTTCGTAACAAGGATTTTTTTTTAAGAATAAACACTTTTATATCAGTTATTATTAACCACGATTAAACATAATACAAACAAGGACATAATAGCATACAAAAATATCTAGTCCAGATTCTTGTTTAACACTAGAACTACCGACAACTAAAACGTACATTATCCATTAAGCAAAAATATGAAGAATGCTCTATAGTATGATTGAATATATAAAATTTTCTTTATAAATTTTCTTTATAAACTTTAAATTATAATTACACGTAATATAAATATACATGCACATAGCAATATTGTAGTAAATGTTATAATAATTATTTATATAATGTAACATTTTATAATAAAATACAATAAATACAACATAATAAATGTAATAAATATAATAACAAAATATGAAAAAGTAAGATATGGTACTCTGTGTATATATATGTGTCTCTAACAATACAACGGATCAATGGACCTTATTGACTTATTAAATCCATTAAAATTAGAATTTTTCACCGATAGTCGTAAACTTTGATTTTTAAAGAATAAATCTTGCTCTCATCTAAAAACAATGAATGAATCTGAAAACGAATCTGTAGTACATTTGGTGTTAACTTACATTCATCGTATAACAAATTATATTTTTTACAGACATTTCACACACAATCCCGTAAGTGGATGTTGGCCATGGACATTTAGCATCATGAAGTTACTAGAATTTGGCGACACTGTTTTGCATCGTGTTACGAAAGCAACCCTTGATTGATATCTACATAATAAACTCTTTCTATCGAAACGAGATAGTTTGAAGGAAAGTTCCACAAAATGAACAGAAGAATCACACTATTACTTTTACTTAACATTATTATTTCACATTTTTAAAAGTTCAGAGTGAACTGTACCGTCATGCAGTAATTGTTAATCAACAATGATAGTCAAAATGTAAATATACTATATAAATACATATTTATCATATTTATATTCAGTATAGTATTTAAAGTCAAATTTTTTTTAAGTTTGCATCGTTTTTGTATTTTGCTTATTATGGGGTCAAAATTTGTCGAAGGAATCATGGTTCTCTTGGAAATCGTTCTTAAACATTCATTGGCTATTGCACGATTTTTATAAACAATATAATTATATTTTGTTAAATAATCAAATAATCAGATATTAGATACAAAATATAATTTAATTAATGAAATATAAATATATATACATGTGTAATATTAAAAAAAATCAGACGACGAAGTGGTTTTTCGAATTTTTAACATTAGTAATGTTAGTAATATTATAATTCGGAGAATTTAATTCTTTAATTCTTTAATATTTCGAGAAACTAGCTAATGTTTTATATTTGAATTCCTGACCGCTTCTCTACAATATTTTTAAATAACACGTGAACGGTCTCTAAGACGGAATTATAGTCCAATTAGTTAAATCTCAGTACAAAATAAGGATGTTATTCCAATTGGTCCGCTGCCCTCCTCTGAGATGTTTGCTGAATTCGAAAACTTAACTGTTCGGAAGATAATTTTGCGACATCTAACGTAGAAACGACAACGAAGGACAGAAAGTGGATTAAAAATTAGATTAGAAGAATTACATGGTGACAATGTTCCCGATCGGTTGTTGTTCGCCGAAGATGGATATTTATACGTATATATGGATATACTTGTGCTTCTTGAGAGTTGCATTTGTGTGTGCTTTTGTTTACTCTAGGCGCTCGAATAAGACCCGATGCAGTTACAAAGTGTCTGAGGGCGATACTGTTTCGAAAGAACTGATACAAACTTTTTTTGTTTCATAAACAGAAAGGTAAGAGAATATTATATCTCTGTTTTTTTCAAAAGAATCGCTGTTGCGACGATTTGCCTTGAATCGGGTCAAACATTAGCTGCTAATTGTTTGTTGTACATATTTTATATATATATATATATATATATATATATATATATATGTAGATTTCGTAAAATTGAATTGATCTACCTTCCAAGCAGAGAATTCCCGAAGTCAAGATTTTGTATCTTTGGAGTTTCACATCTCATGACCTTCAAATTTTATTTCGATTTGTTGCCATTACAATTAAATAAATATACGGTAGTCAGTCACCAGCTGCCAATCAAAATAAAAATCATCTTAAAAGATATTTTGAAAAAAAATTAAGTATAAATAATTATATACGTGAAATGTATATTAATATCAAAACACGGATAGAGCTTCTGTGATATATACATAGATACATAATATAAAACGTTTTAGATACTGATTTCTTGTATCACAATCTAGTGATGTAGACGAGGTATGTGTATCTATACCTCGTCTGTTCTGAAGATATACAATTGACACTGTAAAAGATATCATTTTCTCGAACCCAGTTGCATCATTTCGTTTTTCGTAGTTTTGCAAGTTAGTCAATGGTATTAAATTCTTATTGGGTCATGATCATTTATTGTAATGATCAAACAAATGTAACAATAAACTCTCGAAACAAATAGATACATAAATAATAAATAATAATAAAATTTAGTAATTTTTTACCTACGTATGTATGTACTGTATATATATCATAAACAAAATTGTACTATATATCATAAACAAAAATTACAATAATTACATCACGTTGAAAGTGATGTAACTGATTCTTGTTTTCACTTGAAGTAGGTTTTTATAAAATAAGTTTTCTTATATACTAATGTTAGTTTAAGTCAGTAGCAGTTAATAACTGTAATAAATATAATTATATTAAACCATAAATGTCTTCGTGCCTTATGTAACTCTAAACAGTAGGTAGAGCATAAAATAACTAAATACATACTACGATTTATTAAACATTGCCACAAATTGTCAAGAATGTATACCCAAATCATTAACAGAATATAAAATTAAAAAGAAAATGGAAGTTTTTCGTCCGATCACCAAAATTAAGCAACGCTGAACATGAATAGTATGTATTTAGATGTGTGGCGACTGCTTAGGAACTCCGTGTATTTTTATAGGCAGACTTTTCCTTTTCTCAATTTTTATTTTGACTTCACTAATTAAATACTTGAACATATTTCACTAATTGTTGAAGTCTATTTAGGTAAGTGTAGTAAGTCTACTTAAGTAGTAAGTGTACTTAGTTTAGGTAAGTGTAGGTAATTGTTGAAATCTATTTTTTTATTATTATTACGCATCTAACCATAGGGATTAATGTATTGCTGAACTCTCAAAAACAAAATTTCAAGTAAAAGACGAAAGCAATGGTTCTCATCACTAGTTCTTTCTCTAGACCGCGACCTGAAGGATTTATTACTGAAATACATTAAAGAAGTAGGTTTCTATGAAACAAGTTGTACCACTATCATTAAGAGTCAGTAGAATCACTGACTAGATAAGATAGATCGAACATTTAATGAAGAACATTATGTCTCAAGTTCTGAAATATCAACAAGGAAAAAAGTCAATAATTATTAATGCATTCTACGCTGAAACAACGAAATTGTATCAAAATAAAATAATACCAGTTGGTAAGTAAAATGAAATTGGTTGCCGTATTTTCAAATTCAATGTCTCCAGATTCGAAAACACGAAATCTAAAGCTATTTCAACGAAATCTAAAACTATTCCATTTTATATAATATATCTGTATATATATGCCAGAAAATGTCGTTTTACGAATTCATCGATATGTTATCGGATTTAGAATATCAAAACTTTAAATTTTAAATTATAAAGAAATTTTAATACATACTTTAGGTATGTAATCATTTATACTTCGTTGTTATTAAAAGTAATTTTTAATTAACTAAATTTTCAATCACTTTTAAAAATTACTTTGATTGGCTATTGAGTATTTATTTAACTCCGAATGGTCACCGAACGAAATCAAATTTGAAGGATGTTGATACGCCCTTGTGGAAAATGTAAAAATATCTTAGCTGCGACAGTTCATCTACTTGAAAAGTAGACCCATCTATTTTACGAAATCTACTACGTGTAAAATAAGAATAAGCAACTAGAAGCTAACCTTATGTCTAACGCAAATGAACAGTTTGTGGCAGATCAGCGATTCTTTTGTAAGAATAGAGGTATGTAGAGTACTGTTACCCTTTTTATAAAATACAACTACTTTGTGTGTCAATTCATCCAAAGCATCGCCGCTTTGCCGCAATTTGCCGCAGACCACTCTACGTAATTCAAGTGTGTTTGGAATAAACACAATCACAAACGAGCTATTCTAAATAAGAATATCCATATGTATAAATAAACGAGCATCGGTTTGATCGAAGCTAAATAAAGTGTCCGACGGGTAATGCATAACAGATTAAATACAAGTCTCCGGGGAATAACTTGATCACTCACCATGTAGTCCTTGTCTAATTTTTCTATCATTTTCTATCTTTCGTTGTCTTTCTACGCTAAGCATCACAGAATTATTTTCCGAACCTTAAATTTTCTAATTTAGTAACAAAAGATGACAATATCCAAAATTAACTTTTTAGCTTGATTTTATTTATCATTCTGCATGATAACGCGATGAAGACAGTTGAAAAGAAAAAAAGAATAAGCAGTACAAATAAGCAATATTATTTTAAATTTGCATAAAATCTTAATAATGTGTTATAAAATTTTGACAAAATCATTTATATTTTGCATTAATTTCCGCATAATGAAAATTATTATGTTCACCTGACTATAATAGATGTTCCTATTGTTTTAACACAAAATTCAATCTCCTTACGTTTCGTTCCGAAAAAAATTTCTTCAGATTAAACGAATGGAATGAAATAGTTCAATGAAATATTCCACCATTTATGGAATAGCCATTAATGTGATTAAACTTTAATTTTATGAATATCAAACAAAAGTATAAGAATTCTTAAAGTACAAAAAAAATCCCTTGAATAATTGTAAAAATGATATTGAAAAAAATTCTTTTCACTTTCAAAGAATATGCGCCTTGAAATAATGCAACTTTGTTTCGATCATTTTTTCTTCAAGAAATAAAAATGCAACAGACATATTTTCACTTAATAGTCGCAGTCTCTATGAAGTATTTCAAGAAATAGAAATTTTTTCCGATATGGTGCGCTAATAAATTTTTTCATTTAAAGTAGCACAAGAAAACGTAGAAAAGAAATCGTAGAATTGTAGAGAACATTTAAAGCAACAATTTTGTTAAAAATCGTATTGTACGATGATAAAGATTCTTAAACAGTGTTTTGTTTGTAAAGTCGCATTCACTTATTATACGTACATATATGTATGTTAGTTCGCTCCTAATAAAATGTCACCAAATTGAATTAGATAAATAATTTTCGATAAGGAAACGACCACACTGTCTATATTTTTTTACTTTAATTTCTATCACCAACAGCATTGTATTCATAGACATATATCTCATCTAGAATCTATAGCAATATTTGCCTAATGATAAGTCGATACTGTAGGATTTGATATGAAAATAGTACATAAATAGATCAGGTGACATGAAAAGTATTGGATTTATCTTACAATTAGTATAAACTGTTTAACGTCCCAATATGCAACATATTTTGTGACGCGTATTCTGAATCTCAGGAATTTTGTACGATTTTTTGTCACATCTTGTCATATAGTAGGACACAAAATCCCATAATATCATACATTAGATATATACCCATAAAATGCAATGTCTATTCATATACCTGGTCTGTAATCCTAGTTAGATTAGGAAGAATGTATATGACAAATTGTACCATTGTACCAAATCTCTATATGACAATATTGTACCATAATTGGACATAGTTGACACTGCATGCATTTATTTAATTCCAAATAGTGAAATGAATTTAAAATAAGCAAGTTCAACAAGTACTTTGTAGATTTTATTTTGTAAATTACATATAAAATACGCGAGTCCTAACAAGTACAATGTTGATATTATTTCGTTTGTAAAACAATTATTTCGATACGTATTTAAATTTCAATTCAATAATATCAATAAATTATTTAAAAAGTGAAGATTTTCTGGTCCATTCATCGAAATTAATGTCGCACTGGTAACTACATACATATCTGCTATGTTTCATTTATGTAATATTATAATATGTAGGACTATGTATGAAAAATATATTAACTAACCAAAAAGTATATTAACTGTCCAAAAGTATAATATTTGGGAGAAACGTGACCGTCCTAATTACGAAATATTTGCAAAACTCACTGTCTTTTTATGAAATTATCAATAATTCCTATGTACTTCAGTTAGTCTTGATCCTGCTCGGCATCTTGTCTTTCGTTACTTGCTTCGAACGTTCGTTGTTGGATAAATAAGCGCCTTTGAAGAATTTACCGAAAAGGACGAAGTAGCTGAAGTATATAAGCAGACCGATTTTAGCTTTATGAGGCATAACGGAACACCCATGTTCACCACTTCTTACGGAATTGTAAGTCATAATAGTAAGTCATAGTAATAAAGCAACCCCAAAACATTTGTGCTATCTGTAGTGTAGTGATCAATGCTGAGATTCATTTCGGTTCAGTGAATTGTATTGCTTTCAAAAAATAATAGGAGTACATCCATGAGTGGATAAAGTAGTTTATCGTGGCGTTCCATCTGGCGTATGCTGTAATCTCTATGTAACATAACCATGCGTAAAGAAGAACCGATACATGATGATACCAATGTAAGAATAGTAATGGCTGCTCTCGTAGCACGCTAAACATCGTGTCACCGAATTCCACGAGCTTCGATAAGATGAACAACAAGGACCAGAAGCAAGAGACGGGATCTTGTGTTAAAAAGATCAAAAAGAGCGCAATTATGCATATGTCTGTGTTTATTGCAAGGACTGAATTGTTAATAAAAGTTATTTATATATATTTTTGGTCTAAGTTGACTTTGCGCGGTAGTATTACAACTCTATTATAAAAGATCTGTTTAAAAGGTTTCGGTTGTAAAAGTTTAGTTTTAAAAGTTATTATACATACGATTAATAACAGTTCTGAAAGATCACTCTTGTATTTGGGATAAAATATAAAAGTTGTGTACACAGGCAATTCCACTGTTTTTAATGATATGAAAAAAAGCAAAGACTGCCAATAAAGATTGTTTAGTACAGAGGATACCAGAATATGATATTGTATTGGCTTGCGGTTGTACAAACGTTCGAATTTCGTATAACAGGGATGGAAGGACCATCTGTATAAGAAAATAATTTTGTTTGCGGCAATGGGTTACACACAAGGTTTATTATATTATGCTCTGTCATTCTTAACTACTCGTTTCGCAGTGATAGCGATTAACTTCGGTAGTCGTTTAAAATAACAAAAGAAACAGAATAGATTGCATAATTATTAAACTTTATATAGTTTTCATTTAAGAATTATAATAGCCTTTAAGACTTTGTAAGATTCATGTATATGTTGTGCATATTATCAGTGCGTTGTTTTCATATTTTCGGTACATTCCTTGCATATTGTTCGCATATTTTTTACATATATTTTTATCATATATACATTTTTACTCTTACTACTTCTATATAAAGTTTATATTTAAATTCGATTAATGGAATTTTCAGATAATTAACAATTGAGAAACCATTTCTCTCATATTAAATAGCAAGTATCTGCCATACGCCCTATGAATCAGAAGCCATCCCACTACTTCCAAAAATGTTATAATAGTTAATATAAATATAGCTCGGAAAAATAAAGGAGAAGATCAATTTATAAATCCTCAACTTGCGTCTTTATTCTGACCAACCTCGTAGCTCATTTGTTTTCTTTGAACTCAACCGGACTCTCACCGTGACATATTCAAATTATGATCAAAGAATTGTGAGTTTATTTTGATATTCAATATCACACAAGAGATTTTCTTGTACTTATCGGATTTCCTAATTTTGGCATTAATAAGGATTTCATATCAGTTTCTTTTAAACGTTTCAAATGTTTCAGTGTAAGAAGTCACATTCTCATTTTTATGACACGGATTCACGAATTCGAAGTTACGAGGGTAAGGATAATTCAGGTTGAATTACGTATCGAAATTACACTTCGACGAAGTCTTTGTGATCAAGTTATATATTTGAATGATTGACTGAGAGATTCAGAGAGACACAGTGTCAAAATGGTTGGATGCTGGCGAGATTGTACAGAAAGACTTACACACTTCGAGAGATTGTTGGCGACATTTTACAAGAAGAACTATGGCACTACGACTGATTGTTGTCTCGAAAGAACTGACCCGAAATGTATCAATCGACTGCTTACATAACTCGAAAAGTGCAAAGTACGCTGTTTGAAAATTATTAATAATGAATTGTATCAAGGCACATCATCTGTAGACCCATGTACGTTAGCGGAACCACCGAGGGAAGCTTAACATTTAACCGTAATAGTAACAAAACATAATTATGGATGTAGTTTATTGCATTGGTTCTATTTAAGATGCCATGTATACAAAACATTAATTTCCATTGAGGATTGTTCTTCGACGACATGATAAAGTTATTACCATTACAGTAATTCCAGAAATTTTTTGGATCGTCGAACTCTAATACATTAAATTGGAATAAAATTTCCAGACAATGATCAATAAACGCCGTTTTATTGCACGGGCGGAAAAACTTCTCCTAAGTTTCCTTACAAACTTCGTACTGCGTAACAATCATTATAATCATCGTTTCAATATATGCCTCTCTTTTTTTTCGTTTTGTTTCTAATAAAGTCATGTTACCCCACTGCAGTAACTTTTTCTTGCAGTTATATAAAATGATACATATAAAGTGGTTCAATTCGAGGCATCCATTATCAGTAAATATTTGGATAATAGAACGTTTGCGTCTATATTTAGATATTGGAATGAAAAATAATCTATTACAAGTTGCTACTTATCTGGCAAATATTTCCTGCTTTCAAATATTACAGATATCTGAAATAAAGTTATTGAGTGCTTCTTCTCTTGTACATACAACTAAGAAACTGAAATTGCAGTTCATTCATCTTCCATACCAGATATTTTATATAACATCGCATACTATTGATTCATTGATATTAATATCGAATTAAGTCTCTTTACAAATTCATAAATTTCATACATATAAAATTTTAAAGAAAAGATGCAAATTTTATATATACCGGGTAAGTCATTTAAAATTAGATGTTAAGATATCATTTATACAATATATCCAAAATATTTTTAGACAAAGTTGAATGGTTTCAAGGGGGGTATTGATTGATGTAATTATAATTTCTGAATGTGGATTCATAGAAAGCATTAAAAGTTAAATTTGTTTTTTTTTTAATGAAATCTAAACATTACTCACTGACGTTAACTAATGTTAACCATTAAACATTCTTGAAGAAGTATATTACAGAAGTATCAAGGTAGGTTTAGTTTTCACTTTGAGCACATTTGATAATTGTCACATAACAGTGAAATAAATATTTTTATTATTCTATTTGGTTACTCCAAACACACTGAATAATTAATGTTACACAATTAAACATAACACTACCTTCGGTTGTTACTAATACTGCCATTACAGGCAATGTCGACACTCTGCGTGTATTACTCCGAATTATTTTCATTAAAGTATGTTCTGAACTAATTGTTTTTCGATATAAATGGTTCAATACTTTTCTACAGGGAATGATAAGGTGAATCGATTAATGTATTGAAAAATATATGATTTCGTTTAAAAAAGCAAACTTCACCTTCTGCGCATCTGAATCATTTGTAGAAATAATAATGTAAATGATAAGTAATAAACAATAATTAAAAGTATAGTTTTTATTGAATTAAAAATCATTTAAATAATATCAAAAATAATTTAATACACAATTCTTATTTTCAAGTGTACGTTTATTCTATATTTAATGGTATATAGAACAAAAATAATTTTTTATTTCATTTGACTCAAATTCGTTGTATTGAATATGAGAGAACCAAATCAGCGTTATAATTTGTTGAATGTTAATTCTCTTTTCAATAAATCTTAGTGATAGTACAATTTAAATATTAGTATAATTTATTATAATATTATTAGTATTATTATATACTATATATTAGTATTATTTATTATATTATTATAATTTAAATATTATTAAAATTTAAATGTTGTATTTAAAACAGTTACAAAAGTGCAATAATAAATATTAAAGCCAATGGACATGAACGTGTTATTCTATTATTTCATTTATTCACGTCATCAATGCTATTGTTTCATTAATTATTCTTTCACTCATAATCACTGGATCCTGGAAATAATAAAAAAAGTGAAAGAAGGTGAAAGTGCAAAGAAGATATGCTGCGTATGAGTATGACGCAGTATCATTTTTCTATTTCCTTTGTTACAAATGTGTTCAAGTTTCATAATATTGATTTGGTAAAATTAGTCGTAATTCAGTATTTCATTTTATCAATGTTTATAGAAGAAAGTGAGTTATTTTTTAATTAATAAAAGTTGAATTGTCCTCAAATATCTAACAATCAATCAAAATGAAACGGAAGTAATTTTAAAAAGAAGATATGCATTTCTTATTCATTTGTAATAAAGTTCTATAAAAAATGAATAAATGTATATTTAAGGTATTAAAAA
Source organism: Tetragonula carbonaria (assembly GCA_032399595.1). Classification (NCBI taxonomy): domain Eukaryota; kingdom Metazoa; phylum Arthropoda; class Insecta; order Hymenoptera; family Apidae; genus Tetragonula; species Tetragonula carbonaria. Next base: position 405,881 of record JAUCRC010000023.1, read on the forward strand.
CTTTTGTTGGGAATAATAAAAAAAAGTTTAAAACATTAAAAATCCTTTTCTTGATTTCAGATTCTTCAGAAATACTTTTTTTTAAATATTTTCCTTTTCTGTCGAACAGAGCAGTATTGGTTGTGACAATATCCATTTCGAATTGAACAAGTGTGCTTTTAATAGCAAATTTTCGAACAGAATGATCATATTCAGTTAGAAATAGACTTGGAACACGTATTTGATACATCTTTTATTTCAATTTTGTCGAAGACTAAGCGCCATAGAAAAAGATTATATTGTCATTTTTCTGATTTGCTTTTATAAATAGAATTATACCCTAAGAGATTGCTGAAACAAAATATAACCCAGTTGTACTCTGCAACCGAATTCTGAAATGCAATAGTTTTACGTTAATGTAAGATATCACACATATGAATCTAGGATTTAATAGAAAACTTTAATAGAAATACTATGATGGCGGGGATAAAAAAGATTAATACACTCTCGCTCTCCCAACTCGGTTTACACTCTATATCAACTCTAGATATTTATTCTCTTGCGACTCGATACCCTCCTTAAATTTTGCTACGTCTTTACTCGCTGACGACTCACAACTACATTTCTGATCTTTACTCTCCAGAGTTCCGATTCTTTCTCTTCTCCGAATTCCGTTTCGATATCCTCCTTAAAGCCTTCGTTGCTCTCATACAGTCACGCATACATATGCTCATAGCCTTAATCACAGACGAGGTATATGAATACACATCGCACGACCGTGTATTTTTTCGTCCATGGTTTTGCGGTTGTGAGCACCGCATTACTAATTTTGTATTATACCCCGTCATACACTTGCCCGATTCAGTCAAGTTTTTCATCGCGAAAAACAGAAAATACGGACAGCGTTGCCAGATTTGTGTTGAGAATTATTCATTGAATTGAACCTAGTAGTACTTCATCAATGAAGGAATATAACGATTTAAAACAGAGATTGGTGAAAATTGGGATGAAAAGTTTAGTATATATTTGACTATTAACATCTATTTAAAAAAATTAGAAAAAAATTGATCGATATATGATATTTTTATGAAAGATATGATTATATATGACGCTTTTTGATTTACCAATTTATAAATCCAAAACTTGAATGAATTACTTTTATCCCGTAAACTCGATCTTTTGGAAGTTTGAACTTTTGTTTAAATAAAATATTTCTACAAATATTGCTTCTACAATTAAAGAAGCATATTATGTGCTGTTAATTATTTCTTGCAAAATTCATCCATTTCGAAATTTCGAAGTCTGATTTATTTTTTTAAACGATACCATGCATATTTTCATTTTTATAGTCCGATATTATTTATTAAGACTAATTGCATTTTCGACGGCCGAATTTATTATTACAAATTATTAACGAGAGTGATATAAAGTACGAGTGACTTAATGATATATACGTTAGTATTCCGACTTTATGAGATTGAAACGTTGCTCATTCGTATTTTCCTCTTTCTGCAGCATTCTGATTGCCGTAAATATGTAGATTAACCACTCTTTCATTGATTTCAACGATCATTAAATATCATTTAGAAATTGATATCTCGAACGACCCTTTCCTTTAATAAACGAAAGTCGATACATCCGTTAGGGAAAAAAACTGTTCGAATCATCCTCACAATACATTCAACAATCAGCGAAATCGGAAATCTGTGAGGTAGTAGTCATTCTACACTTTCAGCCACTTTGCCTTCGATATTGTGCGTAATGACAAAAGAAAAGCGAGTTAAATGTACACAAGTAGTGTGTCAATTTTTCTGTCGAAAGCATAGTTGCAAAAATCTAAATGTTTCACATGGTTGCTACATTTCTGTTATTGTTTTGTCCGTCGACTCGATAAAATAAAATAGGCTAGTTAGAGAATTTTTCGTACGTTTCGAATCCGTCCGAACGCAACCAAAATTATGCGATTCGAGCCGAATATCGACTACCCGCAAATTATACGAATCATTTGGTCAAATTTTTATTTAAATAATAATTAAAAGCATAATTTTTGTTTAAATAACATTTAAATAGAATTAAATTAATTATTTCTTTTGTTCAGGTTCCATGATATTGTTTTGGAAAAACATGAAAATTTCGCTTCATCAATGATTAAACCGGAAAATAAGAAATGTTTTAAAAGTTTTTAAAAGGTTCACTCAATTCCGATAAAAGTGGAAAGTTGTTTTCAAATATTTGATAAACAATGAAAAAAGACATTTTAAAAATAAGAAAGAAAACATTTTAAAAATAAGAATTTGTATTATGCACGAACGAAAGTAGAAAAAAAGAAAGGAAAGGGAATACGACAACGAGTGTGGTTTGTAATAAGGTAAATATAATAGTTGAAAGAGTTGAAGAATTACAGAAAAAAAATGAAAGAAGAATATGGGCAAAAAAACGCTACAATGCTTAAAATAAACCTAAAGGACAAATTTAACTAAAACATTTTCTTCGTAAAATCCTCAAAGTGTTTCACGATGGTTTCATAAAATTGCATGATCACCATAAGCATGTAACTTACACCAGATTCTTAATCGGACAGCTTACGTTATGGGATGTCATACTTTTGGACAGCATCCCACTATTATTGACGTCACAATGAAGGAATTTTTTGCAAGATTGGTTGTCCCGCAAAAGGATTGGTTCTCGCATGATAAAAAATTCGCGTTGACATGCAATGGATATCTTTATTCTTATTCTAGTTTTATGTAGCTTAGAATAAATATACTTTGAATTAATGTACTTTGAATTTTGATTTCAACAAAATAATATACATTTTGGGATATTATATTCATTGCCACCTTTATAACGAACTGTACAATAAATCTTTGTCACCCCCATCCCACAGATTGGCTTCCGTCACTAGTTCTCTGCATTCGTTTGCGTACTACATGCTTGGGTACTACCTTCAAATCGTATGCGAGACCGAGTTTTGCAAAGAAATCAATGAAAGGCGTTGTAACGTTGAATCTATAGCTGCCCAACTCTGCTGCTTTGTAGTCCAATGGGAACACATGATGATAGTTGTGACAACCTTCACCGAGCGCCGTGATACCCACTATTCTATTCTCAGAAAGATTGATGTGTCTGAAGAAATCAATTCATCGTTGCATCAACTATTTACCGATTGTATCTTTTTCTTCTTCCTTCTTATATCTTTTGTGTAAGCCTATTGTGTAAATTGAGGAAAAACCATGGACAATAACACTAACCTATCGTACGGTTTGTTTCCAAACAGGTGAGCCGCAGAGTTGACCAACCAAGTTACGTTCAGCGTAAAGACGTAACGCAAAACAATAGGAACGAAGTTCGAACAAGTCTCGTTCCGACAGTAGACAGGAATGACAGTCGATAAAATAAAACACGATAGAGGCATCAGGTACATGTAATATCTGCAAACACATTATGAGACATATTAAAAAACTCATTTGTTATATTCTAATATTTTTATTTACTTTATTTGTATAAACTCGCCGACAGACATGCAAGAACTAACATGTTTCAAATTAAAATTCAATTGAAACAAATGTAGTTTTATTTTCTGTATTTATTTACTTCCGTTTGTATTCATATTGTCTGTATAAATTATATATATTTATTCAGTCCAATATCATTACTTTTTAATTTAAAAAAAATCTACAGATTTTCAATTGATCTAGAAATGTCTGGTCATTTAATAAAGAACTTTTTCTCTCCGCTTTGTCGAATCACGGAAAGGAATCAATGAAGAACACTCACTTCTTCTGGAACATCAATATAGGATTGATTCTCAGGTCACTGAGATCGATATCTTTGTATTTCTTAGCGATGTCTGGGTGTTCCTTGCACAACAACCAGCCCACGTGCGCGAAGAAGAATCCAATCCTTGCATTATGGGGATTCGCGTCCGTCTCGCTGTATTTATGGTGAAGAGATCTGTGATCTCTAACCCAATCGATAGCCGAATTCTGTCAACGATAAATAAAAAAAAGGAGAAGGAAAAAATATACAAAAGGAAAACGAGATCGCTTATAAATGGACCAAGAGTTGAACAACGCTGATTTCGTTTGAGAAAAAAGCGGATAAAGTAAATACACGATTAAAGTTAAAAATAAAGAAGTAATGTGATTTCCTATTCTGCAGTTAAAATCATTCGTACCTACCATGCCTCTCATTCATATCTACCACAATTATTCTTGTCAGAAATGAAGATTAACGTCATCAATTTCAAGTTTCATAATTTTCTCCGTCGGACGCAAGGTGATCCTATTTAGATAATAATTTTTCCTAGTTTTATTTCATTTAGCAAAATCATACAATTTGTCGTTTACTAATTATTTAATTGACTACTAACTTGATGCGCTATGGTATTGAATATCACCAGCAACATCTGGAGTGGCCATTTCGCTTTGTATGATCTGTGTGACCATAATCTGTGAGCACCAGCTGTAATTCCCAAAGACTACATAGATACAAAGATATTGCTGAAAAATAAAAATAAACGGTTAAAAAATTGCTGATCAGTCGTATTACTGAACATTGTTTATGTAATATCAACAGATCACACATTATCCAATCTCTGAATTTTTAACACGTCAATATACGTCTTAATACGTAACACGTTAATACGTGAAACGAGAAAATATTCTAAACAGTTTCGATAGAAATGCGAATTTCTTTAAAAGAAATTGACAGCGTTTATTTATTTAATGAATACGCGATAAAATGATAGATTGGATAAGCACGATCTAAACGACACTGCTCTAGACTGCTTCGCAAAACCGAGGTTCATTTATCGACAAAAGAAATTCGTACGTACTCATTGACTTATTAACAATCATCGATATTAAACGAACGGTTAATTGCAACTTTGCAATTTGTCGATCATTGCATTTAATCTCTATTATACCACGGTAATTGTTGAACGGTCATAGGGAAAGAATTTTTCTTGAAATTTGCATTAACAGGTGTAGAGATATAACTTAACACTCAATATTAACTTCGTTAATATAGGCTGTTTGTTAATTTTCTATCTTTTGTCGCTTTCTTTCAGATCATTAATATTAAGTAATTCTTACTAAATGAAACGCATAGCTCTATAATCCAGATTGTTCATTTTGTCACGTAGATCTTCTAGATTAATGCTGTCAAATAAAACAGTTTGATTAGGTACAGATACTTAAAATACCACAGGTAATTGGAAGAATTGTTTAAAAGTAGCGTTAAAAATTAATTAATAATAATTATTCATATTTATGAAAACGAACGATTCGTTTCGTGTACGATTGAACAATTTCGTAAAATATTTAAGAATTTCTAAAGATTTCATAAAATATATAAATAACAATGAATAACTGATCTTTCTGATTATCTGCACTTTGATTACTTTTGCAAGTACTTCGGTCGTTATGTCAAAGTGTGTTACACGAATTACTTGTTACATTCTCTCTCTAAATTTCACGCGAGCCGCACGTTTCAAACATGAGCAGAGTTTGAATTCTCAGGCAATGAATTTGGATAATAATATTACTTGAGAAATAAACGGATCGGTCACTGACTCGTAACAGATTAAGAGACTGCCACCCTTGGTTAGCCAGAACTTAATAATAATCGACGGAATATAATTTGAGGCAATTTACTCACCGAAGAGTGTCGTAACAATTCTTGCCTATATAAAGACAAGATACAATCCATAAATTGCGCCTATATGAAGATACGTGAAACATTACAATTGACAATTGTGCGGACCTATACGACGCTACGTGCTAATGTAGCTATACAGGCTTCGGCAGGCGAATTCAATGAGCAACTCCGACATGTATCATACCAAAAAACAAGGTAACACCGAAAGCGTACAAAACTTTAACATTCGTTTTAGACGAATCCTCAATAAACTCACATATGCCATCACCAACGAATATCCACAACCAATTACGAGACGAGTGATGATGGAAGCCACCATGAAACGCGTAACTAAAATCTACATTAACGGATTGAAAAGAGATATCAGTCATATGATATTCACCAGAAAACCAAACACTCTCATCGGAGCGGAAAAGGAAGCAGCAGACGTTGAACGCTATTTACGCGAAGAACGACATGTATCATACCAAAAAACACGCGATATGAAAAGATATAACGATTCACCGAAGCCATCCCGACGTTTCACAACTGACTCAGAGCGACCAACAGCACCAGCAGTGTCACGCTCACCACCGATACCAACGGGAAACCGACAAGATACCTATCGCCAACTTGAACGACAACCACTCGCACAAAAAACACAGATGAAATGCTTCAAATGCGGAAGAATCTGACATAATGCCAACCAATGTGAAAATTTTCGATCATCCAACAAAACAAACCATCACCGAGAATAAACAATATGACAATGGAAGAGACAGAGTCAACTCAACAACTGGAGAATTACTAACAATACGACACGGAGGAAGAACCTACCTTGCGGATCAGGAATCAACCTCATGAAACAACACGGAGTACTACGAAGAAGACCAGGAAGAATAACAATGAAAAAATTCGCAATGGGACACAGTAAACTCGAAACCGGCACAGGAACGCTTATTAGAATATTTGATAAAAACATTAAGTTCCATGTAATACCCGATAACTTCCCTATAATAGAAGACGTTATAATTGGATTACCATGTTTAAAGGAATTCAATTTCGAACTTTCGAACGACAAATTAAAACTAGACAATTGCATCATAATGTTACAGAGTAACCTAAACATCCAGCCAGGGCAGTCAATTCAAAAAACCGTATACCTGGAAAACAAGCCAACACGAATATGCTTTATCAATGGTGGTAAGTCCACTCTACATATTTCTAACCATATTGAGCAATCAAATGAATATAACCAAGTTGCTACGTTCAAAGAACTTGTTAGATTAACGTACATAGAACCAAGCCTCAGAGAATCTATGGAAAAACATTTATTATTTTATCTTGCCGTGTTTATCTTAGAAACCGACCTATTATGTCGCATTACCATGCAGGAATTTGGCAGAACATACCATTACGTTAAAAGAAACAAAATCTTCAACACAGAATCCTATCGACCTCCTGAATGCCGAAATCAACAGACAGATGAAAGACATGCTAGACAAGAAAATCATTGAACCACTCGACTACCTTTTTAATTCACCAGTATGTGTAGTACCAAAAAAAAAACAGACGCTTCTGGAAAACAAAAGTGGAGAAAAGTGATTGACTTTAGGAAAATGACGAACTGACGGATCAAGATGCATATCCATTACCAGACATAGACGACATACTCTCTCAATTAGGCAACGCCAAGTTCTTCTCAGCATTAGATTTATCCTCAGGATTCCATCAAATACCTATGAACCCAGATACAAAGAAATACACAGCATTCAGAACAGGGACACTATCACTATAACAGAATGCCATTTGGACTAAAAAACGCTCCGGCCACATTCCAACGAATGATGGACACCGCTCTTAGAAGACTCATTAACAAACACTGTTTCGTATACCTAGACGACATAATAATTTTCGGACAATCAATTGAAGAATACAACTTAGCCATAGTATTAAAACGACTCAGAGAAGTAGGATTAAAAATACAACCTGATAAATGCTAATTCCTAAAACCAGAATTGGAATACCTAGGATGTATAGTAACGGCTAATGGAGTTAAACCAAATCCCAAGAAAATAGAAGCAGTCAAAAACTGTAAACGACGAACCCACGGAAACGAAATCTTTCCTCGGAATAGCAGGATATTACCGAAAATTCATACGCAATTTCTCCAAAATAGCCATACCGTTAACCGAGTTAACAAAGAAAGATATACCCTTCCACTGGACAAACAAGCAAGAAACCAGCTCGTGACTCTCAAACAAAAATTGTGAGAAGCACCAGTATTAAAATACTCGGACTACAAAAAAACAATTCGTACTAACGACAGATGCCAGCAACAATGGCATATGAGCCATACTCTCACAAGAAGGACACCCTTGTTGCTACATATCACGAAAGCTCAATCCACCCAAACGAAACTATTCAACTACCGAAAAAGAACTATTAGCTATAGTATGGGCAATAAAACGGTTACTACAATACCTACACGGACGAAAATTCATAATACGAACCGATCATCCAGCACTAAAATGGCTACAGAATTGCAAAGATCTTTCGTCGCGATTGATAAGATGGAGACTACGTTTAGAAGAATATGAATACGAAACAGAATACACCAGAGGAAAAGATAACACCGCCGCAGACGCACTTTCACATGTACACGCAATAACCAAACAAGAATTTATAATACGACCAATAGTAATTGATCACGAAAAAAACATACAACGAATGGGAAAATTCCGATGAGTTACCAAAACTAGCACCCAACAGGAAAACATTTCATCAATAACCAAATCAGAATTAAGACCATACGACGAGATTCAGTGGTTAAAAAAACTTGGAAAGATCGTGCAACAAACAGACAAAATTGGAATATGAGACGACAGCTTTACTGAAATGGAAAAATGCGGAATCAAACGAATGTTAATGTATTTCAATGACAGAAACAAGGAACTGACATTCGCATGGGAACCAATCCAGAACTTCAACGAAGAAGAAATCAAAGAAATATTAGAGGAGAACCACGGACATTCACCAAGTCCTAAACTAGGACATCCCGGAATACAGAAGACAAACGAACGGATACGAGAAAAATACAGAATACCAGAACGCGTGAAAAGAACTGAAGAAAAGATCAGAACCTGTAGCTCTTGTCAAACTGCAAAAACCACACGTATCAGAGGAAAAGAAGAACCCGTTATTACGGACACGCCATTAGAACCCAATGACAAAATAGCAATGGACTTATTAGGACCACTGAAAGAGACGAAGAAAGGAAACCAGTACATCCTCTCCATTCACGATGAACTAACAAAGTATCTAGTATTAATACCTCTCAAGTATCAACAAACACAGAGCATATGGGATTCATAATTAAACCATTACATTTATATACTCTCGGCATCCAAGAGAATACTAACCGACAAAGAAGACAAAATTTTATTAGCGAATTAATGCAACGATACTAAGGAGCATTCAAAATCAAACATATAAAGACCACCAGCTTTCACTCCTAGTCAAATGGAAGTCTAGAAATAACACATGCAGTGATAGCCGACATGCTAAAAAGCATACAAAGGAATAGTAACGAAGATTGGGACGAATCACTCAATTCCTTATGCCTAGAGTACAACACAATGATACATGACGCTACCGGATACACACTTTTTGAATTAACATTCGGACATAAAGCTAACTTACCTTCCACCATTTCCCAGAATCCTCAATGAACCCTGACGAGTTAGTTGCATTTAGAAAACGAGAATGGGATTCCAAACTCAGCAAAGCTAAAAAAACATTTATTCGCGCAAAGCAAACATATAAACGCGACCAAGAAAGAAGAATAATCAAAGCTCAACCTATATTTAAAGAAGGCGATCGAATACTAATTCATAACGATCATAAAGAACACAAATTAGACTCAGAATGATTAGGACCGTACACTATTGAAAAAGTAAAAACACCATATTACGAAATACTTGTAGATGAACAAATTAAGAAAATCCACAGTAACTGAATTAAACCTTACATTCCAGGACAACGTTGATCAAACTAACCGCAACCTCAGCACAAATAACCATCGTACTCCTACAGAAGAATTCCATACTCTTAGAAAACATAAATAAAATCTACCTTTACAATAATCAAGTAGACATAATTATAGGTTTGAACATCGACGATATATTCGAAAAATTAGAAAACGTCATTACATACACCAAAACCATACAGAAACATTGTGAGGAATGTGAATAATCAGACGAAATAAACCTACTCAACAAGCGTGTACGACAACTAGATAACTTAGAATAACATTTAAAGCTCATAACACACTCTACACAAAAACGAGGATTATTAAACATAATAGGATCAGTATCCAAATGCTTATTCGGAACACTCAACGACGACGACCTAACTTTAATAAATAAAAATAAAAGCACTCTATTCGATGCAATAACACACTCAAAACAATTATTAATAACCAAACAACAATAATACACAAAATCATTAATACAGATGGTATAAAACAAGTCGAGAAAATTATTACTGATATTAACTACATAGAACAACACGTAAAACACGGACAGTTGCTAACCAAACTTTTGATCAGAAGAGAAACAGCGATATACGACCTTCCACTATTCACTTCCAGCTAGATGATATACACTTCCAGCTAGATGAACTACTAAATATAATCATATTAGGAAAACAAGGAATCATAAGCCCACAGATTATGGACCAAGACATATTCATCAAAAATTATGTACAAGCATTAAGACATAGAATCCTAAATACTGTAATAGAACCAAGACCTGAGATTCAATTCACACTAGACATAGCAGACTTGTCAATATTCATTATCAGCAATAAACTCTTCTTTAAAATATCTGTAACAATTTTTCTTGACAAGGAATGGGATATAGTACAGGTATACCCCATACCTACCATCAAGAATAACATATTCGTTGCACCACTTATCGAACACCAAATCTTCTTAGTTTCAGAAATGGTATATATAAATACTGACAGTGAATACATAGCAACTCACTGCAAGAAACGCATAGGAATAACACTTTGCAGACAGACCAAACCGATACATGACAGAAATTCAAAACATGACTGCAACTCAGAAATAATTAACTTCGGAAATCCAATAAACCTCTGCAACCTAATAGTATAACTATAAGTTTTATTTAACTCGAAACGGGCAACCAGTACCTAGCTATACCAGAAAAACCTATTAACTTAGATATTATTTGCGGGAAAACCCACACTCAAATAACCTAAGAAAATCCTTCACTTTTGAAATCAACCGAAACCTGCGATCTTATATACGAAAACGAACACATGAAGGTTGGTGAAACGAGAAACAATATAACATATACCATAACAGTAAAGAAGCTCGATTTCAAGACCATGACAATGACAGTTACGAAAAAATGCTAACAAAGCTCGAGACAACACCTAAGATAATTAACAATTTGCAAGGTTAAAGAACAACTACAGAACAAATAGCAGAAGACAACAATAAACTAACGTTTGATCACAGAATCAAGAGCAATATTGGGGACTGACTATATTACAGACACTAGGATACCTCGCCTTAGCTATTCTAGTAATATATACGTTGAATAAATTAGGAATATTCGAATATCTAAAGAGATGTATACTTGAAAAATTGTGCATCCACCTGCTTTGTTGCAAATCTAAGTAAGGCCCAGTAATCAACAACGAGCCACGTATGATGCCAAGCGCCCCGATCAACATCTATACACCTTTAGAACTACAAGTCGTCAAACTACGAGAAGAAAAAGAAGAACGAGTACTATTCGAACCAAAACCCGTACAATTTCATAGGAGCGCCCTAAAACGAAAGTAATTCGGAGGACCAAATCCAATCTAAGGAGGGGGGACTGTGACACCACAAAAGACCAGATAACAACATCATGAATCACCTCACTACACATAAACAGACGCCGGACGCAAACCAAATAACTTTAATCACCATACGATAAAACCTTATTATAAGTAGAGGCTCCTCCAGCCGCCTAAGTCAGTCTTCGATCTTTGTCTAGTCTAGTCTCTGACCAAACTTGCAACTGTACTACGTTACAATTCCAGTATCCACGGATTCTCTGTTATATTCTGTAAATAAATTCACTCGAACAGCTTCGGCTGTTCGACATTTTTTTTCCAATCGTTCGCTTTTCTTACGTGACACACCCATGGTAAGCGTTTAGAATGACAGGAATGGATGGATGGGTGTGTGGGTGAATGTATATGAAATGTGCCTGTGTCGAAGGCTGGTTGCAATGTGCTTTTCTCCACATAGCTCCCCCTCTTCTCTTCTCAACCGCCAGTACAGTCACTCAATCCTAACTGTAGTACGAGTATGCGACCCTGACGAATCCGAGGACTTACTTCTCAAACCGTCAAAAGTCTCACGTGTTTGCCACATTTTTGTTACTCTTCTGTCCCTCGACTCGATGAAATAGTTAAACTAGCGAAACATGCGATTTCGAGAATTTTTCACACGTTTCCGAATCCGCCCGAACTCAACCAAGTTATCCGAATCGACCTAAACGATCGATTATCCGCGAATTATAGGAATCATTTGCGCAAATTTTTATTTCAATAATAAGCATACGATACTTAAATAATATACGATAATTAAAAAGTATAATTTTTATTTAAATAAAATTTAAATAGAATTAAGTAAAATCATTTAAATGATATCAAAAATAACTGAACCATATACCTTATTTTCAAGACAATGCTTATTTCATATTTGAATTAAGTAAAACAAAAATAATATTTTCAAATTCTCATATCCGTTATATTGAATATGAAAAAACTAAATGACAAAGTTACTTGGCAGCAAATAATACCGTCAATTTCCATAATTATAATTTGTTGAATGTGAACTCACTTTTCGATAAATCTTCGTAATAGAAAAAATAAATATTGCATTTAAAACAGTTATAAACGTGTAATAATAAATATTAAAACCATTAGGGCGTATCATTGATGAGACAGATACGTGCTATTATATTTTTTGATTCATTGTTAGTGCTTCTATTTCCATTCTTTCATTCGTTATCACTTCGTTATGAAATAATAGGAAAAGTAAGATGTAGGAAAAGCATGCTATGTAGAAATATAACACAGTATCACTTTTTCGATTTCTTTCGTTTAAATTCGTTCAAGTATCATGATATCGTTTCGACAAAGGCATTTTCATTAAGCATAATTCATTAATACTTGGCTATATCAATGGTTACAGCGAAGAATTAATTATTTTTTAATTAAAAGCTGAATTGTCTTCAAATATTTGATAAATAATCAAATTGAAAAAAAAATTTTTTTAAATAAGTTAACTCGTATTATATATATATTTGTTTTACTGTTGTATAAAAAATTAATAAATATATATATATATATGTATACATTTCAAGAAATGAGAAATTTTGTTAAAAATAATAGTAGAAGAAACTAAAAAGAAATGTTTATTAGAATAATTGTTTATTAAAAATAATTTTCTTGATTTTAAATTTATATTATATTTATATATTTTTGTTTCCTGATGAATAGAACAGCATTAGGCAGAATCCTCTTAGAATGTACTTTAGCAGGGATGTTTTGAATAGAAAATCTGAAACCTATGACCCTTTACAGAATACTCTGTTGGAATTCCTCACGCTGTGAGTAGTCTTAAAATTTGGTCAATGACCAAAATACAAATCAGAAAAGGATATATAAAATATAAAAATATATAAACGCGACGAAAAATAAGAACTTATATTAAAGTATAAGTTCTTAATTATATCCTTACAACATAACAACGTTTTCATTTATCATTTTGCGTGGGGATTTCAATTTCAATAAACCGGATCTCAGTTTATTATGTGTCATTCTATTACAAATATTATAGTCATCAGATTCAATTTAGATTTATATAGTTGATTAATTTATAGCATCACCTGCTCACTAATATATAACGCAATTCTAGATATGATTCAACAATAAATGATGTCGTACGTGAGTCGTTGAGTTCGTCTTAACAACTGACATAAAAAAAAATATAAAATTTCATTTCATTTGAAATTTATTCGATCACTCGAAAATATAAAATATAATTTGGACCATATAATTTGTAAAAATATTTCTTTAGTCAATGTTACGAGATATATTTCGTATGTATGTCTCTATTTTTCATTAAATCTTCGTGAAATATAAAAGATTTATATTAAATGACTAACAAGTAAATAACTAAATAAATAATAGTTATTAGTTTAATATTGAGAAGCAAGATGGTTTATAGAAAAATTACGAATAATATTTCAATTGAGAAGCGTAATTTTTAACTAATGAATTATGGAATTTATGTTATTTGTCACAACCAATGCACTGCACAATTACAATAAAATTTAACGTAAATTTGAATATGTAGTATACGGAATATGTAAATGAGAAAATATAATAATTTTAATACGTTCATATTAACTATAATTTTAAATGGTTTGATTTTTAATGGTTGAAAATTTTGTTAGTTAAAAATTTATACATAAAACCATCCATTAATAAGTAGAAAATTTTAATTTTCTGTGTCTTGAAAAAAGTATTGACAAGTCTATAAAACATGGATAGACTTCTTCCTGATATAGAGTAGAATGATTTCGGTTACTTCGTCTGAGCTTACTAGCTTCACAATTCGGTATTGAAAGACAACACTGTCATGACTTTGGAAATCATGTTGCTGTTTCATTCATTAGTTCCCTAACTCACCGTTGTTTAAACGTAGATTGCGCTGAGAAACGAATGATTTTTTAGTGTATCGGTATTTCAGGCCATGGGCCACGAAAGTCCGTAGGTGCAATATCTATTCATATATCTCGTCTGGTGTGGGTGTGGGTGTGTCCTGAGGTAAGATACAGAACCTTGTTTCTAGCCCGAAGGCCTTCGGGTGTAACCCCACGGAAACCCAAACCCAAGTTCAAGTTTGCAAGGATGTCATGGGAAGAGGATGTGATCTGAGAAGGGTACGACCAGTATTCTCAAAAAATTATCTCACTATTTTCACTGTCTTCATAAAAATCTTGTCAATTAAATTCGCATTGTTAAAAACTTCCTATTCTTGCTCTTTAATTATCCATTTTTGTTTTTATAAAACAATAAAAATTGATACCTCTCTAACTAACTAAAAATCCTACATATCCGTAATTCCCTAATAATTTTACGTATTCACAATTTTCCAAATTATAAATCGTATACATCCACAATTTCCTAAAGAAACTTTATATATTTGCAATTTTTCAATCTATAATCTTCCAAGATAAAAATCCACAATTCTCGAAATCATGTAGATCCAAAGTTTTCCATGCTAAAATCATATAGACACGTAATTTCTAAAACAAAAATTTCACATATCGAAAATCGTCCAAATTTTCCAATCCATAATATTCCAAGTGTAAAGAAAGTCGACAGTACTATGAAACCCATGTTGAATGTCAATCATAAAATAACTAAACAGGACCCCTCTGGATCTTCTAAGACCTGCCAGATTCCTAGAAGGGACAAGGAACACTACCTGTGAACTATAAAGGACAGTCGAAAATGCTGGCGAATTCAATTGCATTCTATCCAGAATACAGAGCTAATCGAACGAGCTACACGGTCGCGTTGCGTGGATATATAAAGAATAAAGCGAGAATACAAGCATTTATATAATTTTCTACTCAAGGTAAAAATCCTTTAAATCCAAAAACCAGAAATCCTGTATGTCTACAAATATCCCAATTAAAAATCCTATCCAAATCGTATATATACACAATTTTCCAAACTAAAAATCCTACATAGCCATAATTTCTCAAATCAAAAATACCACGCATATCCACGACTTACTCTACAACGACGAAACTTACATATCTACGAAAAATAATTTTCAGAATCTCAATTATCCAAGTTAAAAATCTTGTACACGCACAGTTTTCTGAACTAAAGGCCATAAATTTGTCCACAATTTTCCAAACAGTCTACGAAACTTCAATGAAATGAAAGGGTTCAAAATTTTCGTGGATAATAACAACTTACGTTTGCTAGTTGATCCGGAAAATAGAACGTTCTTTAGGCACGCATCGCACGATTGATCTCTGAACAATGTTCACTTAGGCTGCAAATAATCCGAGCTGATAGCGAGTTCACTAAGAAATACGGAGATGCGAGTGCGTAACTCCCATTTATATACCGTGCGTATATCCCACTTAACTCCGCCATCTATAGAACTGCTTCAATGTGAGGAAAAAAAAAATAAAGGAAAAGAAAGCGGTCAAGGAAGTCGTGAGCGTTTAAATCAGGATAGGTCTTATTAAATGATAGTATGGTAATTCATGTATGGAAATGTTAATTATGTGCCAAGGCAACCATGGCTATATCCACAAGCCTAAATGGATTATAGCGCAAGCATTTTGGGGGCTGTAATTTCTATTAGTGTTACATTTCTTTGTTATTACTAGTATAAAGTTTGTTTTTGTTCATATATTTTTTTTATTTCCGTGAAAGTTTTATGTTTTTGTTGGAATAAAGTGTAATGGTAATAAATTGGCTTTTTCTAGTTCTCACAATTTTGTATAATATTGCCGGTCACCCCGCTCCCGCTAGCCATCCCTTGTATTTTCTTATGAAAAGAGGCGCATTATTTTTAGTAGCCCAAGGGCGCCGAGTATATTAGGACGGCCCTGTCGTATGCATTTCTTGCGAAAAGTACGTACGATGTTGAATAATTTAAACGGCGAAAGAAGCAGCAACGAACGTCACGTTGGATTCGAAATGATGAATTTAGAGTTAGCTAGTATCGTTTGAACTTCTTTCCTTTTTCATGTGTATGCCGGTACTTATAATTTTGACGTAGAAGTTCAACTTCCAACGATGCATCTTTAAAATTCGTGAAGGTATTTCGTTGGTTTGTTCAACATTTTGCTATGAATTTCGTTCTACCTTTCCTTGCATTTTGATTTCTTTGCTGCAAATTTCGCATTTCAGTATTTCTGGCTGAAGAGGAAAGTACGCTTGAGTTAATCTGATAAGGTTTTGAAAAAATAATTATTATTATACAGGATGTAGCGAAATGCAATTGGACAGAAGGTAATTCAACGTGAGAAATAAATCGGAAGAAAGGGGTAAAATGTTTTCGTTCCTTCGTCTTCGAGAAAATCCACCGAGCTTGTGAGTATTTGATTATATACATATGTTAGCTATTTCATGTAATGTACTGCGTACGTGATGACATGCTTCTAGATGAAAAAAGTGGTAAACTCATAATACTATTAAAATAATAAAAGCAAATGTGATTGACGAGTCACGTGGATGTAGATATTGTTTACCAGGTATATACTTGGTATTACGTTGTTAGTCGAATGCTCAAAAACTTTCAAATTCGATATTCTCAATAACTTCATATGAACAAATTTTATTTAATTACCTTTTCATGTAGAATCTGTCCCAGCGCCCAAGGAAGTATCCTTACTTTGCCACCAATTGCGTGAAACCATCTTTGAAAAAATTGAATTTTAAATCTCACGCTTTAAAATGAGATCAACTAGTTTTGGCACGATTTTCTGTTTAAATTAGGAAAATTTAATTTTATATTTAATTTAAAATATCGACAATTTTTCGTCACATGTGCGATCAATTTTGAGCGATTGAGTATGTTATATAAAGCAAAAGAAAAAGTGTAAAAGAGACAAGAGTTTCAGGCAAGAAGACATTGCATCGCTTAATTTAAAAAAATAACTCGCTTACAATTCATTTTGCTTTCATTCGTTCATCGAGCAGTACAGTAGGGATATAGGGTAAAAGGATAAATAAAAAAAATGATGTCATTTTGTTTTTATCTTCTGTGGGCTTAGTGAGAAAGAACCACGTAACTTATTTGAAAGGAAGCATTCCAAAAAAAAAATATATATTTTTTTTTTCATCGTCTACTCACAGTTTTTTCATCGTAATAATTTATAAGTCCATTCCGTATGAAATGAATTCATTATAAAACATAAAATCAATTTGGTCATTTTTTTCACCATTCAAGTGACCATTCTCAAAAAGACGAGGTGAATAGTATTGAGGAAACGGTGAATTGCAATAGAACTCCATTCACTTGAGAACTTTGAACAAAATTTTTCATTTAAATTTACTGTTTAAGGAATATGAAAAGACTATTTGAATGATCGTGTAAAGAACTGTGAAAGGAAATCCACGGAACGACAAATTTAGAGATCTGTTTCTATGGATTTCATTGATTTGAACGATATATTAAATAAAATTGCTTCGATTAAATGAACTCGTGATGATTGAATTTAATCTCAACGTAAAGTAAATCTCGATTCAATCTCATTATATAATTATGAAATTATATAATTATCAAATGTCAATTTTCAACTTTTTTTTCAAGTGGCACATTGTGTCTTTATTAGAAGCCATCCTAACTTGTGTTCATCTTGTTCTCATTTATTTGAAAGATAGGATAAATTATATAGAATATGTATAATCGAATGGTCCCAAACATTTTCTCATCCCAGTATATATCTTTCTGATTTAACAACAGCAACTGGGACGCAGTTAAATCTTCTGATCACTCTTGTTGAATGTTTGAGGTGAAAGGTCATTGTATCGTAAGTTTTCTAGCAACCCTCCAAGAATTTCTCTTCATTTCGTTTTCTTTTGAAACTGTCATGTAAATTTTCTCTATACCTAAAAACTTGTAGACGTAGATTCCTACGAGAAAAATACGCTATGATGGAAGTACATCGAGTTTTAAAGTGAAAGTGAAAAGAACAAAGAACCTTCTTCTCGCTCCAAAGAACAGCAATTTAGATATTAATGTTTCACGTGATCTCTAATGATCGTGTGATACAAGAATAATTAATTCTATAAATTATGCATAGGTATGCGACTAGGTAAACGAGTTATACTTTTACACAGTTTATACGACCTTGTTGTTTAAACGTTTTGCGAGAAAATAAATTTTTTAATTTATTGAGCTTTTATTTCACCGTTCAATTTCAAGTTCAATTTTACAAAATAGTAGACACTTAGATTTATATAGTTACGTTTGTTCCTGTGTTCCTTTGTTTTCTTTTTCGGGCATTGAATTTTATGCCAATTTAGAACGCAAGTGCTTTAATATTGCGTAGAAGTATCTGAAACTGAATTAAAACTGAAATGGAGTTGACCTTGATAATTTCCTAAAGCGATATCTTTGATTTTCATCATCAGTTTTTGTTTTTTTTTTTTCATCTCGGGGAAATTATCACGAAATAAAGCAAAATTTTTCGATACCAAAAGATAGTAATCATGATTCATTTTTTGTAATAATAATTCTGTTATTTAGTAAATGTACTCGTCTTCAAATGTAACTATGATAAATGCAACTGTCGTAAATAGTAAAATATTTCACTTTCCTTTTCTTTTAAACCCGCTCGATTGATCAATAATTTCGGAATTCAATATCGAAATATTTCATTAAAATTCAACGCAAACAATAGTCAACGGATACGTGTGATACCGGATTTTCCGATATCGCCATTTGGATGAAAATAGAGAGCAACGTTTTTATAATGATATTGTATGAATTTCGTTTGTCACCTTAATATTAATATTTTAATGTCGCTGAATTTTAGAAAATTATTTCAGAGAGAAGTAATGATAACAGAAATAATATTCATCGTAGAATACTTTTTGGATGAAGTTCTCAGAATTTCGTTATTTCTTACATCACCTTTATTATCAATATATCTATATTTCACAGTTGGATATAAAACATGCAGCGTGCTACTAGCGATTAAACAGGAAGTCTTAAAAATTAAGATATCTGACACAAAATATTTTAAAATTGAACATCTAATAATTTCATGATCTTTAACGTAATATTTTGACCGATGCAATTCGTTAATATATGTATAAAAGTATTTGTGCTGAAGTAGATTAACATATGTTCTTCCAACGTGTTATAGTATTTATCATTCAGCATGCTCTGAATAACCAATAGATATATATATTTGACATAAGCAATCATTTTCTATAAATGTATCTACCAATATATTAAAAAATACGATTGCACTAAACAAAACATTTATATGTATTTTATACATATGTCAAAACATTTATATGTTTTTTATACATATGTACATTCTTACTGATTTTAGGCGTTCACCTGTAATAATAACATGCAACCTGTTCTCCTTCCATACCGATCTATTTTCGCCTTGAAACATTTTCTTATATCGTAAGCAATTTCGAGGTAAATTGCTCCAATCTACCTAAACTATTTCACGTCAGATATTTTAGTTGTTGGAAACCTTTTTCTGTTTTACCGTTGATAACGTTCTGCTTATTTTGTACTTAATTGCAAAATATCTAATGCGTTGATAATAAAGACCTCGTAAAACTAATAAATGTAACATTAACAGAACTACTGTTATTTCTTACCGTTGTTTCCATCATAAGCATTGAAGTAAGAAAATAGGAAATCTTTTTAATACAATATAGTACTGAATCTTCTATTTATATATTAGTTTTAATTTAATGAAATGTTTGTATAGATCTTCAAAGTAAAGGCGCCCCTGCTCTCCCACCACCAATTATGTTCCTTCAGTTTTATATTCTTATTGATTTTCGAGATAGTAATAGAAAACTTTCTGTAGTAACGCAGTTTCGAATCTTGTCTATACAAAATGTCTAATATTACGTCAGAATGGATGAAGTAGTATTTCAAATGAAATATAAATGCAATTATAGAGATTGTTTTCCACATAGCGTTTCCTTTGTAATTTGAAGTAATTGTTTGCATTTCTATTGATTAAAATATTATTTGAAATCTATTTTATTTTACAAATACATAGAATTATATAATTTCAATTCCGTATTATCCATGATGAAATAGTTAACTGAAATAGCTATTTGAAACGTTTAATGTAAATAATTAATATTTTTTACTGCACATTGTTTTTAGTTAATTTCCCAAGTAATATTTGAAATAATCAATGCAAATTTCGAAGCGTGAAATATTATTTCAAGTAATATTTTCTAGTACACCCTAAATAATTCTTATTTAATATTATTATTATACTATTAATTTAATAATTATGTAATATTACTTTAATAATTATGTAATAAAATTATGTAATTTTATTAATATTAATAATTATTGTTATTAATTCGTACTCGTATGTTTGAAGCAAATACTTTCAATACACCTTCAAATATCCATTACTGTCAAATAGAATAAATTTTTCAATAATATTCCTTTATTTCAAATAATGACTTTATTAGAATAAGATTTTTGTCGTGTAAATACGTATATGTTTCCATGATTTGTATTTTGATCTTTGACCGAGTCTGTGGAAGGCTCATAGCGTTCCTAACAAAATACTTAAAGGGACATAGGTTTCAGATTTCTTATTCTATGCAAACTTGCTAAAGTACATTTTAATTGTAAGAGGATTTTGCTTTGTGCTGTTCTATTCATGAGGGAACAAAAATATAAAAAACATAAACATTTTAAATTTAAAATCAGGAAAAAATTTTTTATAATCACTAACTTTAATAAGCAATTCTTTTTAATTTCTTTTATTATTATTTTTTAAATAATTTCTTATTTCTTGGAATGGATATATATATATATTTATTAATTTTATATAGATCAGTATAACAAATAAATACATAGCAGAAATTTTCTTATTTCTAATATTTTCTTCTTCGAAGTTTGATTGCTTATCAAATATTTGAAGAGAATTCAATATTCATTAATTAAGAAATAACTCACTTTCCGCTGTAATCATTGATATAGCCAAATTTTCACGAATTATAACTAATTTTCCCAAATAAGGAAACTTGAATGAATTTAAATAAAAAATAAGAAAATGTGACACTATATGTTAAATTGCTATATTTATGCGCAGCATTCTTTCCCTTTATTCTAATATTCCTATTGTTCAATAACACAGTGATAATGAATGGAAGAACAGAAATAGTAGCACGGGCAATGAATGAAATAATAGAATAACACATTCATTTCATTATTAATACGTCATATTTGATTTTAACATTTATTATTAAATTTCTGTAACTGTTTTTAAGTGCAATACTACTATCACGAATATTATCGAAAAGAGAGTTAGCATTCAACAAATTGTATTTATGAAAAGCAACGATATTATTTGCGTGACTTTTTTGTCATTTTGTTTTTTTATATTAGATATAATGGAAATGAGAATTTGAAAAATTTGTTTTTGTTTTATTTGATTCAAATATGAAATAAGAATTTTCTGAAAATCAAAAATATGGGTTATGTTACTTTTTAAATCATTTAAATTATTTTATTTAATTCTATTTACATTTTATTTAAATAAAAATTATACTTCTAATTCTTGTATATCACTTACTATTCAAATAAAAATTTGCGCAAATAATTCGAATAATTCGCGGGTAGTTGATACTTCGGGTTGAATCAGATAATTTTTGTTGAGCTCGGACAAGTTCGGAAAATATACACACGAGAAAACCTCCAGTTCGCTTGTTTCGCTAGTTTAATCATTACATCGAGTTGATGGACAGAAAAGTAACAGAAATGTGGCAAACATATGAGACTTTTAGGTCTTGAGAACTATGCTTTCGTGAAGAAAACCGGAATTTGCCTGTGTCTCTTTAACTTGGTTTTCTTTTGTCATTATGAGCAATAACCAAGGCAAAGTGAGTGGAAGTGTAGACTGACTACTCCCTCACCGATTTCGATGATTTCTTAACGTATACTAAAGGTTTTTGTATAATTTTATCCTCTGTCGGGTATGTTGAATTTTGTTTATTGAGGTAAGGGTCGTTCGGAGTATTGATTTCTAAATGATATTTAAGGATCGTCGAAATCAGCAAACGAGTGGATAATTTACAAGTTCACTGGCAATCAGTGGAGGTAAATACGAATGAGCAATGTGTTAAACTCATGAAATCTTAATACTAACATACATACCATTAAATCATTTATACTTTGTATCAATTTTATTGACAATTTATAACAATAAGTAATTTCGATCGGCAAGAATGCAACTAAGTGAGTCCGTCTTAACAAATAACATCGGATTATAAAAAAGAAAGTATGCATGCTATCGTTTAAAAAAATAAATCAGACATTGAAATTTCGAGATGAATTTTGGAAGAAATAATTTACAATAATGCGCTTCTTTATTGCAAACAATATTTCTAGAAATATTATATTGATAAATTCAAAATTTCATAAAGTCGAGTTTACGAGATGAAGATAATTCAAGTTGTAAATTTACAAATTTGTAAATAAAAAAAAGCGTGATATCTAATTATATTTCATGAAAATATTATATTTCAATCAATTTTTTCTAATACTTTTAAATAGATATCAATAGTCAAATATACATTTTTCATCCCGATTTTCATTAATATCGTTTTGAATCGTTATATTCCTTCATTGTTGAAGTATCACTACGTTCAATTCAATGAATAATTCTTGAAACAAATTTAGCAAATCTGTCCATATTTTTTTTATATTAATTCTCATCGCTATTAGTGCTGCGGTGCAAAACTTGCCTGAATCGACATTATGTGACAGAAAAACGGTAATGCGGTGCTAGGACTGCAAAATCGTGGCCTAAAATATTCATTGTATGAAATGTATTTTCATTGATATACCTCGTCTGTGACCATAGACTATAGAATAGAATAAATGGGATATCCAACGTTTTTTCGTGTCCCCCTGACTCCCTAACCATTCTCGCGTTTTATGTTGTGTCAGAGTTTACAAAAGAATCTCACACTAACACAACTCACAGCATTCATCGATATATTCCAACACTCCCTCTATAGATGACATGCTTTTCGCGGACTAATTCATTCTAAAAGTTAAGGTTAAGTATACGGACCCAGTCTTTATGTTTAGTTTTTGGCAATGCTTTAGTTAATACGCTATCGCATGTTCTTGAGCAATTCACTTTTGTTTCACCATTTCCACCAATTCACGTATATAGTGGCGGCTTACGTCTATGTGTTTGCTACGTTTGTGGAAAACGGCAATTTTCGGTAATTCAATCGCGCACTGATTGTCACAATACACCGTTACCGGAGAACCAACTTGTTTTTCAAAACCCATATGGTCATAAATCTCCTGAATATAGAATCTCTCTCGACATCTCCGATAACGCTGCGTACTCTGCTTCCACTGTCGAAATGGAAACCGATGCTTGTTTCTTCTGAGTTGATTTCCAACTGATTGAGCCACCCGCTAACATAATTAAATTACCACTGCAAGATTTTCGGTCATCGATGTCCCCTGTCAAATCCGAGTCTGTATATGTCACAAGTGTTTAGTGTAGGTGATTCCATAATTTGACGTCGCTTTTAAGTACCTTAGTACACGTTTAGCTAAATTTCAATATACTATACCTGGATCCGAATTGAATTTACTCAATACTCCAGCGGCATATGCAGTATCAGGTCGTGTTGCATTAGATAAATATATCAACCCTCCAATTAGTTCTCCACATGGCTTTCCATTCCTCACTTTTCTTTCTACTTCGTCCGATAGATGCATCTCTTTAAAAATTTGTGTTTGATATCGATAGGAATCGATACCGTTCTCGTATTTTACATATTAAATCTGGTTACTAGTTCATTCGAATATTTTTCTTGTGAAATTCTAGTATTACTCATTAGTTCATTCCTTTCAATTTTTATATCCAAAATTTCATTTATTTGACCCAGGTCTGTAATTTCAAATTTTAACTTTAATATACATTTCATTTCATTTAATTTCTCTAAACTTTCAGAAGCTAATATTACATCGTCTATAATAACATAAATAAACGCTACAACTCTTCTTTCATTATCCTCAAAAACATATACACAGGGATAATTATTTAACTTTTTGTGCCATTCACGTCGAGATTGTTTCAGTCCATATAATGGTTTTATCAACTTACAGACCGTTTCTTCTTCTCCGGATTTCACAAACAATTTGGGCTGTTCCATGTATACTTCGTCGGCTAGATCTCCTTAAACATTTGCTTTTACGACATCCGCGTGATATACGTGCAATTCAAAATTCACAGCTTCTAATATTGCTTTTACTAATTCATATTTTGCAACAGTGGCGAAAACTGCTTGGTAGTCTATTCCTTTACGTTGTTTATGCCCTCTTGCTACCAATCTTGCTTTGTATTTATTTACGTAACCGCTTTCGTGGTGTTTTATTTTGAACACCCATCGATTAGTGAGAACTTTCTTGTCTTTGGGTCTCGGAAAGAGTATCCTCGTTTTATTGCTGCACATTGTTTTATATTCAACGTTCATTGCATCTAGTCATACCTCTCAACCAGAATCCTCTCTTTCTATTGCTTCGTTACTATTATTTATTGGACAAGTTTCTCTTGATTGGAAAACTACTCTTGGCCTACTCTCTTTCCGGTTCTTAATGTTTTTGGCCTTCCACATCTGCGTTGTAAATTCTTATTTTTGTGTACCGGTGTTTCGTCTGTCTCTTCGAATTTTGCTTCTTCTTCTTCTTCTGTACCTTGATAGTTGCCTTCTTCTTCTTCTATGTTCTCTTCTCTTGTGTCTTCTTCTGTAGACTTTACTTTATCATTTTTATTGAATATTAATAACGAAAATGATAATTCATCTGTAATTCCTTCTTAATCTAACGTTTCCATGAATCTTAAATCGCGTACTTTGATCACCGTTTTTATATTCGGTCTCCACAGTCGACATGCCTTAGATATCGTTATCATATCCCACCAAGACGTATTCATCTCCTCTTGGCTCAAATTTACAGCGATTGCTCCTTTTATCAAGGATTACTCCGGATCATTCTAAGAAAACCTGCGTATGGTTTTTAATCTGAATATGCTCTTTTGTCATTCAGTATTTTCTTTGGGCATCTATTTCTAATGTACGTTGCCGTATTGATAACCTCTGCCCATAATGATCGAGGAAATCATTGCTTGCTTGAATCATCAAACTTCTTGCAATCTCGACCAGAGTGCGATTTGCGCGTTCTGCAACTACGTTCTGCTGTAGGCTATACTCTATGCTCAGTTGACGTCTAATTCCTTCATTTTCTAAGATTTCCGTGAATTCGTTTCATAAATATTCCTTTCCGTTGTCTGTTCGTAGACATTTTATCACACAGCCTGTTTCTTTTGAGTATAAAGTGCACTACAAGAAATGCGTCTATCCAATTTGTGGATTAACAAACCCTAAAGTGACGGATGGTAGCTTTTCATTCTATAAATTTCCAGTTAATGATAATGATCGTTGTATAACATTTCTGATCAGCTGTGGATTAGACGATTGGGGGGAAATGTCTAATAATTCATGAAAATATATCACTATATCTATATTGTATATTGCTAAAAATTAAATGAATGTACGATTCAAGAAATAAGACGTGTTGTTTAAAATAATCATGAAAGTAATTAAAAAGAATCGAAAGTAATTAGTTATTACATGTCCTGCTCCTAATTTTAAATTTAAAATATTATGTTTTTTATATTTTCGCTTTCTGACAAATAGAACTGTACTAGACATGAAAAAATCATCTTAAAATGTGTTAAGACGTGAATTCGCGGATACGTTCGGTCTGCTTTCCTTACGAACAGTTATGTTGGGGCTGTATTTTCTTGGACTTGGACGTAGGTTTCGTGATCGAGTAATATGCGCGATTAACCAAGTCACAAGGTTTGATTCTGATGTGATTTACTTACGTTCACTGTGGCGGAATCGACTGACGGGCAAGAACTGACCGAGGAACTGTTAGAGAATAACTGTCAAGACGTGTTGAGTGAGTGCTTATATATCTCCGAGAATGCTTTGTTCAAGCTTGATCCCCGGAACCCGACTTTCCCGATTAAGTAAGTCGGGAATGTCCTCCGAGGACACATGCCCTGCAGGATCCTAAAGTGCAACGGTAGTAAGCCTATCGAAGTTACTTAAATTACGGTACAATTTATGGTGGTTAAAATCTTATATTACGGTATTATTTGTGGTGGGTACTATCACTATTGTGTCTTGGTGATGGTTGCGAGCATTTTGTTTCTATTAAATGTTGTCCTTTGTAGGCTTCGCAAGGTCATCACCGTTGCAGTTCAGCACTTCTCGGAATATCGAACCTTCGTGTCGTGTAATAAAATGCACTTCAACGAGTATGTTTCGAATAAGAAATCTGTAACCTATTTCCCTTTAAATGTTTTTTTGAAATTTGTCGGGCTATGTATCTTAAAATTCGGTCAATGACCAAAATAAAAATCTGAAAGATGTATGACAGCTAGTGAAAAAACTTATATTGCTCTAATAAAATCCAGTGAAACTGTAAAGTTTAAGTTTTTAATTATATTCTTTCAACGTAATAACGTTTTCATTTGTCATTTTACGTGAGGATTTTAATTTACCGGATCTCAGTTCATTATGAGTCGTTCTATTACAAATATTACAGCCGACTCATTTCAGATTTAGATTTAATAAACTATTCTATAACGTCGCTTGTGCGCATGTATAACGTAATCACAGATATATTTCAACAATAAATTGTATCATACGTGAGTCGTTGAGTTCGTCTTAACATCTCCCATGAAAAGAAAAAAATAAAATTCCATTTCATTTGAAATTTATTCCATCACGAAAATGTTAATCATAATTTGCACTATATAATGCACCCCTTTGTACCAAACTCGTAAAAATATTTTTTTAGTCGTATGTATGTCTATATTTTTCATTAAATATTTATGAAATATTAAAAATTTATGTTAAATAAAGAATAAATAAATAATTAAACAAATAATTGGTATTATCGCAATATTGATATGCAAAGTAGTTTGTAGAAAAATTTCGAATGATATTTCCATTAATAAGCGTAATTCTTAACTAATGAATTCTAGAATCTATTTGTCATAACTAATGCACCGCGTAATTATAAAATTATTAGAAATACAATAACATAAATTTGATAATTTAATGTCAATAATAAAATAGTTGAAAATTTATTTATTTAAAAATTGTTTTTAAGAATGTTTAATACGATATAAATCATTTATATATAAAACCATGTATTAATGTTTTTAAAATTTAATATATGTATTGAAAATTTGTGATCCGTAAAGGATGAATAGAGGTCATTCTAATATACAATAGAATGATTTCGGTTAGTCACCAGCTTCACATTTCGGTACTGAAAGTTTGACAACACCGCAGTGGGTCTGAAAAGTCATGTTGCTGGAATATACACTACTTGATCAATCTTGATGTAATTCCTCAATTCAACGTTATTTAAACGTAGAGTGTTGAAAAAAAGAATTACTTTTTAATACATGGGTATTTCAGTTCACAGGCCACGAAACTCCGTAAGATGCTTGGTCTATTCATATACCTCGTCGGTGACCTGGAACACGAAACTACATTTGATGTCTGGTCTATGCAAGTTAGTCAGTGCTGGTGGCAATTCTGAGAGGAAACGCTTCCTTTTCGATCATTACTCTACCTTATCGACACGATCCCAAAAAAAGTCGTGTTTTCATAGCACCGTAGCTTTTGGCATTTTTGCTAAAAATAGCAGAGGCCCCCATTGGTACGTGGCAATTAAATCAAATTAAAATAGATAATGTTAAATTAAATCGAATAGAGCTAAACTGTATTGAAATAAATCGAATTAAACGTAAATTAAATTAAATTGAATTGAATTAAATACATATGTTCGCACGTGGTGCGCTTGTACTACAGTACAAAGGACTAGACGAAGTTAGTGATTTTATATATGAAACAGACTGTATTGTGTACGACTCAGTTATTATTAATAGAATGTTCCCTCTATTTGAATGCAATATGTATACTGTTACTACAGAACTATTGGAAGATGCTTTAGAAACGACTTGAATCGATCAGAGATCAAACGATTTCTTCCCAAGTGACCGTTTCTTACCGGTGTTGGACGATTTCTCTGTGAAACGATATGCATCTCACCAGAATCTGACGATTCTTCCCTTGAATCCTCAGCCGATCAAACATTGGGGAAGACCCCTCGCTTTCTATCGGCTTTGAAGTATAATCGTAAATCGTATTTAATTATTTTCAGGAACTTCACCTGAGTGGATACCATATGGTAGAAGCAACAAGCTCCTTCCTCCCCGTAGGTCTTCTCAGTCTATCGATTCTTCCACAAAATTAGTTTCCACTCTGTTCATCTAGCTCCGCAGCAGTGAACCATAAAAGCAACTATTTTCTCTATCTTTCTTAGTTACAATAAAATAGTGAATAATATAATTTACATGTATACATATATACTTAATGCTAGTATTGGCCGCAACATTCTCAACATAATGAGAGATCGATGCAGGGGATAGCGGTAAGAAATATACGATATCGTACACGCTTTAACATATTATTCGGCCAGATTCTATACACTGAAATGAATAATAATGCTTTAAGCAATAAAAGTAGATTTAACTTCTTCAGTTGGAATTAAATTTTCAAATTTGGAGTGAATTAGATAATATTTATACGAGTTATGAAACTTTTATTATTCTATCAATGAGAAATTTCCGCTATTTTTTTGTTTGAGTAGACAAAAAGTTTTATAAATACGATTCTTCCAAAAAACAATTGGCAACAGTGCGATCAATTATGAAATTCCGAAGAATATGCCATATATCATATTTGTCTGATCAGTTTTGGATCTCAGATTCGCAGAAGTACTGTTTATCTTCTCTCCGCTAAACGCACTCAAGCTGCAAGGAAACGGTGATCTAAAATACTTTTCCTCGTTCAAAGGAAACCAATTCAGCATGCGTACTCTAGTGATATAATTTAAAGGATGTTTATTATATTGAATAACAAAGAAAACGGAAACAAAACATCAAATAATAAACACAATATAAACAGCACAGAGAACAATAATTCAAATCAACTCAAACGACACAATTAATTCTTTTATACAACACAAATGACCACAATTTTTGACCACTCTCATTCAACGTTCTTTCACGACTCTGCCCCGAGTATCTGTTTTTCAACTCGCACGATTTTCCTCTTTTTAAAAAGAAAAGCGCTGTGATAATCGTGTTATATAATGTTTCATCACTTTGTACAACTGACAGTACGGCTATTGTTCCATTGCTTGCGATTAGCTTGCCGATCGTATGCGTTTTATTTATCTCGAAATGTGTCTATGATGCTTGTTTTCATGAATTTGAATGAGTTATTGCTATTTAAAATTTCTATAAATAGATGAAAAGTTAGAATGAGGAAATGAATTTGTTACTTCAAGGAACAAAAACAGGTAATACCATATTTTATTTGTACATAATATGATCAATTATTAGAGACAGACAACTAATTTTGAGAATATTTTTCAATGAAATTTGAAATATTTTACTATATTATAAATAGGAATGTAGAACACAAAAAAAATCTGTCAAATTTTCGAAATTGGAATTGCAGATATAATTTGCTGAAGTTTGTTTGGGAAACTTGGAAAAAAGAATATTTCAATTATAGTGAAACGGATAAAAAATCAAACTGATTTGAACAACTTGTATATACAGATAAGCTTGGATAAATATAAACAAAGAAGCGCATACGATATATCGATATAATTTTTATTTATTTCAACTTTTTCGTTTTTGGCGGCGACCATGGTCAGAACGTTCGCTACGTGTTAACTTTGACCATTTATTGTCGCTGCAGAATTGAAATTTGGCATACAAAATTGTAGATGTCATTAAATAATTTCTTAAATCTATATTCCAATTTCCATTCATTTACGATTACCGTAATTTGAATAAATACCCAATTTACGCGATGCGGACAAATACCTACGCTTGCGATTCTACTGCCGCTACGTATAATGAGATGTAGCGTATGTGCGAAGAATATCGCGAAGATTAACGATAATGTATGCATGTAACTAAACAATAGTGAAATATTATAATTGTTTCACGTATTCGCCCTAGCTTTTGAATCTATATTTAATAACATAACTAACTGTAGATTTCTCATTATTCTTGACACGAAGGAATTCAAGAATTGCACGAATATTTTGCACAATTTATGATGAAAAATAATCAAATTTTTTTTACTTTCCTGTAACAAGAAATATTCGTTGATTTAGTTTGATCGCATGCAGTATGAATAGAATTGCTGCCTAAATTCACGCTTTAGATTAGCCCAAATACATGCTGTATAATGATATTTTGCAGAATAATTAATTTAACAATAATTAAAAATCAATGTCCTCTCTTCAAGAAACTATTATATTTCAACACGATTGATACTCTAAATACACAGCAAACAGTAAGCAAAAGAACATCTGGCTGAGAACATGA
This sequence comes from Tetragonula carbonaria, assembly GCA_032399595.1. Lineage (NCBI taxonomy): Eukaryota > Metazoa > Arthropoda > Insecta > Hymenoptera > Apidae > Tetragonula > Tetragonula carbonaria. The sequence continues at coordinate 436,882 of JAUCRC010000023.1, forward strand.
AAATTCGTTATATCGGAATGATTCATACAGAATCCGAATGTCAAATGCATTTGGAATATATGGAAACTTTTAAAATGAGAAGTATAAAACTATTACAAATGTCTCTTGACATTAAATAGTCGAAGAAAGATAGTTGAAGGAACAATCAAGTAAAATTCTGAATACTGGAGAAATTTCGTTAACGAGTGCAGAAAGAGTATTGAAGCCATTTGGAACAAAGGAAGGAAAACAAATACATATTAGTAAGTTACTGAACTCAAAAAATTTTTTTGAAAAGGAAAACATTGTGTAGAACTAAATCAATTAAAGAAACATTCGCATTACAATGATTTTATATAACAACGTGATCCTATATGTTACTAATTGCAGTGGAAGCGGATTTCTAAAATATATGAGTCTATTTATGCACTTCCTTATGTAACAATGTTACCGTTGTTTTCTTTAACAACTGTTTTTACTTAATTCTTGTATACGTATGTTATTGCAGTGAACCTCATTTCGCTTATAATGCTGAAACTTCTTCATTTTACATATTTTTAGCTATCGATTACGAAAGGCAATATTACAAATCTTTCTAAAACAACGTTATTATAGCAGCAAGTTAATTTGAACTTTGAGGACATTTACCAATTTGTGTAGATGTTCACAACAGAGCGCTGTGGTTGGTAATTCCTAATATAACGATAACTCCATCGTATACGTATTTATGTTAATAATGTCTCGTTTTGCATTTTGTATCATTTCCACGTGAAGATTAGTACCATTTTGAGCATAATAATGGCACATTACATGCTAGTGATTATTATAATTGTGTTTACACTCAGTATGCATTTATATCAAGTAAGTATTCTGTCGTTAATATCATTTTACGATATCGAACGAACGAAACGTCAATCGAACCGAAACCGAAACTTTTCATTCTTTTAAATTCCTTTTTAATCACAATATTATATGATCACAAAATAATACTGTCTGTGTCATATGTGACTCTATATAAACTGTAAATAAAGTCAACTAAAGTTTAATTAAATTTGTTCATTATTTTTCAAGAAAACTTGCAATTAGTATGTTTTTATTTTCGCAACAAGTAGAATGCGACGCAATAAAAACAAAATTTAGCTGTGAAAATCGTGCAATGATCAATTATGCGGTCATGTTCCTTAACAGATATCCATTGAATGTAAAATCAGTTATCAAACCGTGACAAATAGTATTTCAATATTTTTAAATGGTCCACTTTTTCTTATAGTAACAAGTACGTTATTTTTCATGTAGTTAATTTTATTTATAGAAGCATTTTTAAATCTAATTGAAGTATCTATGGTAATTAATCTATTCCTCGATATATGCGACACTTTTCATATAGACCAAATAATCACTCTGTGTGAGGTAATCATTTAAAATGCGATGTTATTTTACGCGATTAGGAAATAATCTTTATTGAAATAGCATTGTAAATCAGCATTGAATGCAAATTTTTATACAATTTTTATTTTCTCTGACTTAACTTTATGGTTTCCTATTATAGTATCGACAATTTTCACTATTATTCCCTTTTTTGTGAAAATATGTGATTAAAATATTTCTATAACATTTTTTATATTTTTATAATTTATGATACTGATTATTTTTTCGTCTGGAAGACGACATATTTACTTTCACATAAAAAAAGGTACGCGTAAATCGATGAACGATAGCAATTACTTACGCTGTAATTAATAGTACTTATGTATTGCAACGTGTGAAATTCTACACAAGATTGTCGAAATAGTATCAGACAGTCAAAAAAGAAATAATTTGTATTAAAATATTGTCGTTGAAGAATTATAATAATATAAACATTATAATTATAAAAATATAAATCTAAAAAGTCTTTTTATTTAGTTGTCCGTTTCAATAATACCTATAATAGATAGATTAGAAGTTCTGATTAATGCTGTATGTTTTTCCGGTTACCTAATATACGTATTTCTACATGGCTGCAGTGGACAGCTAATAATAGACGCTAGTATGGATATATTTAACAAATCGTAAGTTTCAACATATCAAACATATTCAATTCGTTTTCTTGTGTTAAGTTATCTTATTTCATAACCAGCTAATCACGCTTCATTTTCAAATCCGTATTTATTACAATTAATATTTAATTATAAACAAAACATATAACAAAACGTATAACAAAAATATATTAAGTAATTAATGTCAATGAACAGTATTTTCATATCGTAGATGATTTCTCAGTTTTCCGTAACAGCAAATGTTGAAGCATGTTTTGTACAATATTCTTCTGATTACTAATATATACCATATGACCCTCCTGATATCGAAATGCTTTTAATACATTTCTACATACTTTGTACAGAATCATCAAAATGAACTTTATTCCACTGTACTTCAATTTTTTTCAATTATTCAAGAATCACAAATTACGAGTGTCCTATATAGAGTTTTAATTATCCAACCTTCGGTTATACGGAATGCCCGAATGAATCGACATATGTGCACTAACTCTTTGACAACTGCATAAGAAAATGATATTAAATTAAAGAAGAATATTAATTACAATGTTAATATTATATATTAATAATATAATATTATATTACATACAATATTTTACTTATAATTGTAAAATTATCCTGTATTTGAAAATTCGTATGTTATATTATATTATAACTCTAAAGTAAGAAATAAGTATATTATTCACCTGTACTTTATTTACTGTGCTTTTCTTTAAAACAATTATAATGTTATGAGAACCAGTTTAATTAATACTACAAACATAATATTTATTTGTAAAAATAAATATAAAATATATTACATATTATTAATAAATGATTAGTATTATCATTATTTTCACATTTCCACGTCTTTAATGATGCAAAAATTATACGGAAATGTAATTAAAATCTTTGACCAGTCTTGCTAACCGTCCCTTCGATAGAAACCGTGTACCAGCACTTATAAACAATCTACTGCAACTAATGTCACGTGTAATGAAACTTAATCAAAGTATTGAATCGAAATGAAAATGTAACATTTCTTGATACAAATAAATGAAAAATATTCGCAACTTTGACAAATTATTGAAATTAAGATTAAATGAGCAAAGTGCTTCTGTGGCAAGCATTTTAATAACATTGAGAAATAATCTACGTGAAATATGTAGTTATTACTTCATTTATCATGCTTCTCACTGTGCATTATTAGAATTATTAGAATATCAAATGACGCTCATGATAACATACAGATACGATTACGTCTACATGGTACGGTATTCCGTTAAAAGCGCAGAAGCTATTATTCCTCATCGTGTTAAAAAGCTCCAAGGGATATAAAATTAACCTTCTTGATATATAAGTCACGCAGGCTTTTTGTCGGTAATGTATTTGATATCTTTGTTATTATATTATCTAACTTTAATTTATTGAAAATTTTATATTTCAGTTGATAAAAATGTCTTTATCATACGTTGCCGTAATGCAGTCTTTTCAATAGAATTTTGTTAACATTGCAGGCTTCATATTAGTGATTGACTGTAATACAACTCGTCTCGAATTTAAGGGATATTTGAAAATACGTGTAAGGTACATGTCATTAATATATGTCTGTTTCATGTTTTTTCTTCACTGTCAATTTCATAGTACCGGCTTTCTTTGACATGTATCATTACATTTTTATGGCGGTTTCAGTAATGTTCTCTTCGATGTTTAAATATTTCGAAAACATATAATTTAATGAAAAATATGTATAGACAGAGCGTAACAAAATACGCAAGTCTCACCGTAGGAACCAATTATAAACTTAAAAACAATGAGGAAATTTCCAATCTATCGTAGAATTTTTGGATGAGTAACTATGCTTGACAATATTGGCTCAGTGCTAACATGCTAACACTATATTAGTAATATTCCCCCTAAAGTGACCTACTATTCTCACTGAAGTGGACAGTTATTCATGGAACAAATTTCAATAGGTGGTCATCCGCATTTCTTTTTTCGTCTTTCTTCGATTTATGGTAGACAATAATATAGAAGGATGTGCCGAGAAGAGGAGAGCACTCTTTTCCATGAAACAGACTTTGTAACGTCATTTCTAACTATGACTATAACGTAAAATAAAATTCTCTTGAGAATATTAAATGTCGTTTCTTTTCGCGGCATCTAACAAAATATTAGAGATATTCGTATATAAATGCCACACACTTAATTGCAAGCTGTATAATAAAATAAAAGTAAGTATATATAACGTATTGTATATCTGCAATGTATTATATTTAATATCGAGCATTCAAATTTTCACTGTAAAAATATAGTACTGATAAATTGAACTTACAATGCAAGTGCAGAACGACTCTCAGTATTGAAAACTGTGAAACTAAATCAACATTTCTGCGATGTACAGATATCATCCAGACGAAATTTACGAACAAATAAATAGCCAGAATTTACATTGGTTTTGACATTTCGCACGACTATAATTCAACTAACGACAGAAGTTATTAATAGTAGTTGTTCACGGGGAAATTCATGCGTCACAGGAAGTAACAGATGCTTGACGCTCACGCGGAACTCTGTACAATATTCATTTCAAACCTTTCTCGGAAATTTCTACAAATGAAAAGAAAGATTCTTGCGTGCAAGCTAAAAGTGTGATAATGACAGTAAAATCAATGTGTTCCAAAACACAATGTAAAATTATGTAAATTATGAAGTGAACATATGATCTTTCACAGCTGTTTCCAGTGTTTTCTCACGTTTCCTGAGAACATGCAGATATGTTTACGATAACTTTCACTAAAGTCACGTTATTACTGTATGTGTTAAGATATAAAATCTTAGATAGAAGAATCTATGAGAAAATTAATCGATAGGTTGCAATTATTTAACTTGGTTTGAACAATAGTGATATCGAAAACGATTAGGAGTATCACCTGTAACTGAAACATTTCCGAAAATATTGATTATATAAAAATATGATTACTTTATTTCGAGGAAGATTATTTGTTTTATTGTTTATTTATTCTTTATTTATGTAATTTAATCTATTTGGAGATAGAGAATAAATGAAATATAATATATAGATGATATATGGAAGATGAACAGAAGTATTTTTTAATGCATTATCTGATTTATCTCAGCGTTGTCTGTAAGACCCCGGGGCAGACGAGCTAATAAATGCAGCGGTGGCATTAGAAGAACACGAAAATAAATTTCTTCCTCTTTTATCCCAGAGAGAGAATAATAAGAGTACTTTAGACCCGATACAGATGAGTGATTTGTGATAAATTGATGATACATTTTGAAAGAGCATCGATTTTTATGAATCACCAGACACAGTTGCTGTGAGCGTTAGCGAGAGTTTTAAATCTTCACTACCAATCTCAGTAATTATTTTTCTCACAAGAATAAAAACGGCAACAATGAATATTGGTCAAATTTTTAGAGTTTTAACAAAATACACAGTGTTAAATTTTAAAGTAACGTATGAAGTTACTCTTTATAAAACTCTTAAATTAATTTTAAAAATACGCAATATCAAAGAAATAAAATAGATTAAGCTAAGTAAGAAAAATATACAATTATTATATATGCATTAGATAAAAGAGAAACTAAAATATGAATTTATCAAGATTCTAAAATTTCAGTTGTTTCTTTTTTGTTGTATAATCACAGTGTCGATATCTGAATTATACAGACTAGAAATGGAAAGAGGACTAGAGACAGCGTCTCGTCTTTGTGCGAATCAGAAGATATCATTTATATAGCGCAAATTATCGTTAGCGGTTGTAACATATCATCTGCCTTCGTCAAATGGTCTGTAAAATTGAGAACAAATGTAATTCAGCATTTCAGTACAGAACGGTCCATCGTAGCCGATGTGAACTTTAAGCATAGTGAGTGAAAAGGGTGCAAGGCCTCATTGGAGATTGGGCTCATGAAAGTAGTCCTCACAGATGTTGAAACGAGCTATTTTCCATTTTCCAATATTGAGATATACGTGAAACAATTCCAAAAGATATCATCCTGCATCACAGAATCAAATATCTCTGAGATGATGTGGCTAGAAAGAACTACGCGGGAGAAATTGACATCTGGCAGAAGCATGAGCATAAAATTGAGGTAAGCTGTAATTTTAGCAAGAAAAGTGGATAATTCTTTAAAGAAGAACCGAATAGTGTCCGAAATGAGTCGAAAGTTGATTCTACAAAAACTGGAAGGTCTTCGAGAAACCTCAAATGTGAGAGAGGAAGAATCCGCAGATTATGAAAATTCAATCCCTAGATTCAAAGAAGCAAATCTCTAATTTGGCAATGGAAGAAAGTCTCAATTAATTTCTATAAAGTTCGCCTCCTGTTCGCTATTGAGGATAGAGTAAAGTCCTTTCCGAGAAAAGAAGATAGGTGGTTAAGAAGGTTTCAGAGACGGATTTATACAACGTGAGCTCAAAATGACAAATTCGAGCATTCAAACATACGAATACCACTATAGAAGTTACTACAACTGTCGCAACGATTTTTCATAAACTTTTAATAGTCTGGGGAAAATATATTTTGAATAATAGTTCTGTGTTTAGTAGACTGCACTATAAAAGACCACTCAAAAAAATTTTTTTATAAGAACATCAAGGTTATCTTGATTTTGTATTCAAGAACGACAACTATCAAATTTCTAATAAACAGAGTTCAAGATGCTGAAGTAAATTTATTTAATTTGATGCAACAATTACGCTTCACTTTATTTATCCTAAATTTCTAACCTCGATGTCATTTCGAAATTATGGTATGGTAGGACATTGAATTCGTCAGCTATAACACGGTGAGGTCAAAAATAAGAAAATGAAAAATATGCAAATTAAATCGTCAAGGTTTTTTTTTATCGAAATCTACTTTTTAGGAATATTCTTATATTGCAGTTTATAACCCACAGAATGACATTTTGTTCGAAACATATTTTTTATCAGAAATCCATGAAAAATTGGTGACTGTTGTAGCATAAACCTTGATTAGAGACTATCGAATATAGCAAAATGTAGACTGTAATAAATTGGTTGTTTGTTGCCGAACCGCTTTTGTATGCCAACGACAACAGGCCATACACGAGAATATTGCATTTTTTAGTGCATTTTCTATTGCAGGCGAAAGAATTCATAACTTTTGTCTCAACGAGTACAAAGTGAGTCACATTCATACTTGTGTCGCAGTGTGCCATAGTGATAATTACAGATAACCAGAGTTGTCAAAAAATCTGTGTTTGACAGTAAAATGAAATCTCGACACTTTAGACTCTCCACTTATAAAAGAGAAAAGACACCAAGATCCTATTAACACAAAAATTCCCTTTTTAAAGAAGTGATGCAACCAATCGAACAAAATAATCATTTGCTTTATTTGATAGAATATCGCGATATCTCGAATTTTGCAAGAATTTGCAAACATGCACATTCTAAGAATTACTGACCGTGCTGCTACGCTGCTCAAATTCTAATGAGACAATGATCAATACTTTAGTGATTTACATTTTAGAGATTCATTTTTTTCCGTTCAATAAATTGATTTTGATTGCAAGACTAGAAAGAGGAATGGAGCGCATTTAGAGGGATAAGCACTTCTTAGTTTAGAGCGCTTCTTAAGAATCGTCGTTTGCCGAGACGTAATACTAATATATCGAACACGCTACGAATATCCATAGATATGGTTGTCCGCGCAACGAATTCAAGCATTAAGTGTGTGTTTCACGAGAGAAAGTTTATTTCAACTCGAGTAGGTAAGCAAGGAAACTGTGCACAATTTTAACCACAGTAACGAAATCTGATTCGGAGTGCTCGCTTACACGCTGAGAATGACGAATAGAGGAGGATCACCAGTATTGTAAGTATATTTTATAAGTATCAGCATATGATGCGGCTTTTATGAAGCATTTATTTTATCAACGAGAAGTCTTTAACTTCTATAAGATATTATATTGCAATTGAGTATAAAAGAAACGTATTTTTCGTTTCATAAGTCGTATTGTATAATATCATCCAGTTACCTATATTATTTAAAACTTTTTGTTAATGATATTCATTCCATTTTCATTGTTCTAAAATATTTATGGAAGTAGAAATGACGGTCACCGCTGACTATCGTTGCAGCCAACATGTTAAGGAATTGTCAAACTACTTTCTAACTGGCATATTAAAGGAATTTTTAATAGCAATCACTGAAATTTAATAAAAAAAATAACTGATAATCAGACATCTGAAAGACACCGAAGATAGTTTATTTTTAATAAAAAATAATATAAATAATAAAATATAATTTATTTTTTTAGTTTTAATAGAAAAAATGTGACTGATAGTCAAACATCAAAGAACCGTAGATATTCGCCATCAGGAACTGATTTTCATTGTTAGAGAAATTGAAATTATCATTATTTTGACAACAAGTATATGTTTTTAGGAACAGAAATGTAACCTACATTAGGCAACTTCGCACAAACGGAGATCCATTTGCGAAGGTTAAAGCCTCCCTAAATAATGAAATGAGTCCCATCTGCGACTGAAGCGTTACAGAAATATAGTAATATTTGTCCAAGTTTATTCGTTTTGAGGTTTTGCAAACGATGAAGCTAATTCATAACTGATGGTTTAAAATTGAGTAGTTCTGAAAGAAGAGAAAAGATCAGAAGAATTCTTCGGAATTTCTGATTCGACCGGCCAGGTTTGCATCGTCAATGTCGATTGGGAATATTATGGCGTAAATATGTGAGAAGAATGCTGAAGATATCTTCTTTTAAGGAAAAGATTTGACAATGAGTTAGATTTGCATAAGCCGCCAAAGCACATAAATTCATACTAGAATAGTATGAATAGTAATCATAATAGTCATACTAGAAGAAAGAGTATCATGATGAGAAAAATAAGTTCTCGATAGGGAAGTAGATTCAAGTTTAACGAGTCGCAAGAACTTAAGATTTTGAGTCGCAATTTGCGACAACCATAAAGTGAGTATAATTCGAACGTATTTTAGGAGGTTTTTAAAGTCAAGGCTTCAGTTGCAAGTCAAGACGAGCGTCAGGGAATTTCCAAAAAGCACAAGCGAATGTATAATTAACATGCTTCTTCTTTTTATGGACTTAACGAAAGCATCCCTCGCAAGTTTCTCCTTTCACTGACAGAATAAATTATAAACCGCAGACTAGATTATTCTTCCATTCTTTATCTCACAAAGACATCGGAACAAAAATAATAAACTCTTTGAGAGAGTTCATAGACTTCAACATATTTCCCAACTGCTCGTTCCTCTACCCTTATCCTCAACACTGACTGGGCCTGTCTCACATTATGTAATAGAAGGAATTTGTTTAGGTTCTTCTCAAATAATTAAAATTTTAGGACAGATCTTCCCTAATGAGTTCGATTGAAGAAATTTCAGTAACCTCAATGTAAGAGAGTAGGGAAGCATAATCTTGGATTATAACACTAGATTCTAGGTAATACTAACACAATTAAGTTGGTACATAACAATGCCATAGAAAAGTTGCTTTGAGAAAAATGATTCCTTTTAAACATGTTTCCTTAGAGTTTGCTTACCAATAACATCAGCCAGAATATGTTGCAGCAGTTGAGCCACGCTTTTTTTATTGAAATAAATCTCAGAAATTGGAAAATCGAGCACCAACAGTTATCTAAGTTGAGTCACCATCTTCGATAGAATAATCGCCAGTAGAATTGATACCGAAGTGTAGATATGTGCCTCTGAAAGGGAGCTACACTTCGTGGAATTTGGCGTCGTATCGACAGTCTGTGAATTTTCAAAAATATGAGAAATGTGATCCGAGGAATTGCGTTAGATCCGTAACGCATTAGATTAATTTCGATCCAAATTATCCATCACTTTCACGTCACGTGCATTCTCTACATACCATTTTATCCAATATATGCTTCCAGTTCTCATAATCAATTCCACATAAACATGTGTCTCGCACTGTTATTGAGTCTCGGTTTATATAAGGAAGCATTTACATCACTCTGCTCAGTCAACAGAAAATATACATACATATTCGCATTCAAACTAGCAAATCAAATATTTTTAATAAATTCAAACATTATACATCCATACACACATTCATTCCATTTGATTTGTCATTGACATTTCTTTAATCCACACACAGTTCCGTGAAGTCGTATTCAATGTGAAGTCGTATTCAATGTGTATCTGGCATGAAGAAATAAATACATCGCACAAGAATTGAGATATGCTCAATAAATTCGAGCTTGATTCCGATAGATTGTTCACGCCCTATTTGTAGATACATCAGGCTGTAGGATTCCCATTCATTTCAAAGTCCTATCCTTTATTCTGTACGATGCTAGAGCGATTTCATATGGAGGAAAGCCTGCACCTTCCATCTAACCAATATTCGGCTGTTAAACCACTACCTCAACGAATCCGACATCAATCAACTGGAATCAGGGGGAATATTAAATTCAGTTCAGAGTCTTAGGTGAATGAGATGTTTTCAGCCGAGTCCCATATAATTTCCGTCACTTGTGAGATATGTTTTAGCCGTGGAAATGGCATTTACTAAGGACGCACGATTAGAGATCGATTCCTCTACTGGATTCCACGAGATTAACTCTAAAATTCTGTGCAATGTAATTTGCAAACTAAAGAAAAATGTCCTTCAATAAAACGCTTTCAATGGACTTTAAAGTTCTGTAAAAATTATCATCCTATAAAAAGACATACTGTAAATAAAATAGACTTCAATTACCATAAGATTTCCATATCTTTTTCGAATAGAACGGTTTGTTTTAAACAATATATGTTTTTATCTTTTAAATAAGCTTTTTTTTTGTTTCTGTCTTTGCGAACATACCAGCACTGACGATCGACACTCGGTTACTCGCTTTTTGATAAATGATCATTCGCTATTTAATACTTGAACGGCTCTAGCGCACAGCAAGGAAACAATATTATCGTCGAAATTAATCGAAATCAAACGCAATACGTAAACAAAGTTTTACTTCATGAACCATTCAAATTCGGGTCAGATCATTTCTGTAATTTTTCATTGGCAAGAAAAATTTCAAGGTGTTTTTGTTAATATAATATGTAAGAACATCATTTATGTGGATAAATACTGCAATACTATTTATCTTCACATTTGTATATTTAAAGAATAACTAAAACACTGTATTCAAAAATTTCCAGTTAGTAGCTGTTACAAGTATCTAAGAAGTCAGTGTGTTACGGCAAAATGTTTCAAACAATATGATTCCGATTCGCGCGTTTATATTTGAGGCGGATAGCGAGCGTGTAATAAAGTATTATGAGAGAATGTTATGATTCCGATAAATGATCGGAGATAGCTACGAATGTATATTTTATAAGTATTAGACTCGACTCGCGCAGACCGGAAATCCCACGGAATTATAATTGGCCATATGACTAATTTCTAACGACTATTCACACTAACAGTAACAGAAGAAATACCAGCAACAACAGCGGATGAATGTAGAAGAATGACTATAGCCCGATTGTTATGATATATAGCAGATGTTAAATTATAGCCCGAATTGTAATGATAATGCACTGATGTGATACGCATTCAGTAATTGTATTTAATCGTTGCTCAATATTTGCGTACTCAGTGATGCACATTGACGCACTGACTGTTGAGTATTGCAACCAACTGACGCACTGACTACGAAGTGATTCTATGCAATGACGTACTGATGAATTATCAATATACTCTCGAGTTAAAAATGCACTAACTTTCCCGTTGACGGCGGACATTTTATAGAAGTGCGGAACAATTACTTTGAAAAACTGTGAAAAATTATGAAACATCGATAGAATGATCGATGCTAATCATTGCTAGAGGATATTAAACGTAATAGGCACGCGGGTTAGCAGCCAGGGGATAACAATGAACTATCGCGTCACAACAGCCATGATAGAGCGTGGTAGACGTTAAGACTCAAGCAGCGAGCTTAGACTAAAAAAGCAGCGAGCCGTTGTCCTTATCTAAAAGTAGAATAATAAATTATTTTATGCGGTCAAGGAGCCTAACATGTTTTGTGCATATATAATAATTAGAATTATGGGAAATCGCCCGAACAAACCGAAAGAGAGAAATTTCCTTAACCTATAATCTTCTTGAAATTGATATCTCAAATGATGCAAGTGAATTCAATCGATCGCCAATTTTTAGCCACAATTTTCTTACATTACAAGTTAGTTCTATAAACAATAAGATGACACGGTAAACATTCTAAAGAATAAAGGAACGCCGTTAATAACAAACGAATATCTTGGGAACATTTCTCGAAATCTGCACACAGATGTTCTTCAACGACTGAATAATATCATAGACAATATTTATAAAATCATATAGCATATTTAGGACTGTGTGTCATATCATAAGTCGATTTACGAAATACAATGATGAGAAGAATATTCGTGTGTCATATTAATTGCCACTTTAATATTCAAGGTAACGAAAACTTTACTTTCTTTTCAGTATCTTTTCATTTCGTGCACGGAACAGTATCTTATTCGAAATATATTTCACGAAGTTTTATAAATTTTATTTGTTAGAATAATTACTCATGAGGGATGAAGAAATCTGGGAAAAGGCCTAGAACTTTTTCAATTGTGGCTCAAGGACGAGACAATTGCCTGTAGCATGCCACTTGAGATGTTTGTAGCAAAGGCTAAACCCGGGAATATTTGTTTTTGCCACTAAGCAAAGGGCTTAGAATATTGAGACACCGACGAAGTACATGAATTGTAAGTACATTGCACATTTCGGTCCGTGACCTGAAATACCAAAAAGTCACTGATTCTTAGCGCACGTTTAGCGCAACGGTGAGTTGGGGAACTAGTGAATGAATCAACAACATGAGTTTTACAGTGTTGTCAAAATTTCAATAGCGAAATGTGAAGCTAGTAACCACAGCAAAGTAACCGTAATCATTCTACATTATATCAGAAAAAGCTCTATCCATATTTTGCGGAGTCATCACAAACTTTTTAACATATAATAAGTTAAAAATTTAAGATCATTAATACGTCGTTTTATTTATAAATATTTAAATAACAAAATTTTCATGTTCTATATATTTTATTATATATAATAATTTAAATACCAAAATTATTATTAACATTAAAATATTAAAATTATTGTATTTTTTCATTTACATATTCTTTATATTGCACATTCAAGTTTATGTTAAATTCTTAACAATTTTATTATAACTATGCAGTGCTTTGATTATGACAAATAACATAAATTTTATAATTCATTAGTTAAAAATTACACTTATTAATTAAAATATTATTCGAAATTTTTCTGTAAAAACTACTTTGTCTATCAATATTATAAGAATATTAAAATTTTCTTATTTATTTAATATAATGTTTTAATATTTCGTGAAAACTATAGACACACGGAATATATCCTTCTGTATTTCACAAAATCGACCAATTTTAAACGTTTCTACAAATTTGATATAGAAGGGCACATCGTGTGATATAAATTATATTTTTGTAGATCAAGTGATAGAAGGAAAATAATATTTTACAATTTCACGGAACTTTAGTAAAACAAGATAGATTTTTCACGCGGTAGCTTCTTGAGGAAGAAATACGTATATGTTTCTCTGACTTTGGTCCTTGACCGAACCAGAAGACGACACAGCACGAATTCCTAACAAAGTATTTAAAGGGACATAGGTTTCAGATTTCTTATTCCATAAACCATACTGGCTGAAATGTATTCTAAAAGGATTTCATCATGTCTCATACTGCTCTATTCGTAAGAAAACGAAAATAGAGAAAATATACATAACATTTTAAATTTAAAATCAGAAAAAAGATTTTTACAAACAATTCTTTTATTATTATTTTTAACAGAATTTCATATTTCTTGAAAAATATACATTTATTTATTTTTTATAGAACGGTATAACAAATAAATAAATAATACAAATTCTTATTTTTAAAATGTTTTCTTTCTCATTTTCATTGTTTATCAAATATTTGAAAACAATTCAACGTTTATTAATTAAAAAATATCTAACTTTCCGGTGTAATCGTTTATAAAGCAAAATTTTCATGTTTTTCCAAATCAATATCATGAAGCCTTAACAAATTTTAACGAATTAAATAATTAATTTAATTCTATTTAAATTTTACTTAAATGAAAATTACGCTTTTAATTATTATTTAAATAAAAATTTGCCCAAATGATTTGAATAATTCGCGGGTAGTCGTTATTTGGCTAGAATGGCACAATTTGATTGAGTACGAACGGATTCGGAAACGTACGAAAAATCCTCTAACTAGTCTATTTCGCCTAAAAATCCTGTAACTCGCCATCGTCTCTACCATCGAGTCGTCGGACAGAACAATGACAGAAATGTAACAACCATGTGATCCTTTAGATTTTGGCAACTATGCTTTCGTCAGAAAAAGCGAAACTTGTTTGTGTCCTTTTAACCCGCTTTTCCTTTCATTTTTCGTCATTACGCACAATATCGAAGGCAAACTGACTGAAAGTGTAGAACGACTACTACCTCACCGATTTTCGATTTCGGTTATTGTTGAATGTATCGTGAAGGTATTTTGAACAGTTTTTTTGAAAGAAAGCGAGTTGTGAGTCGTCAGCGAATAAAGACGTATCAAGATTTGAAGAGAGCATTGAGTCGCCAGATGGTGAAGTTCGATAGAGAGAGTTATGAATCGTGAGCGGGTAAAGACGTATCAAGGTTTGAAGAGAGTAAAGAGTCACAAGAGGATAAAGATCTAGAGAGGATACAGAGAGTTGCGAGAGTATTAATCATTTTTATCCCCGCCACAATGGAATTTCTGTTTTTTATTAAAGATCCTAGATTCATATGTGTAAAATTTTAGCATTTCAGAATTCGGTTTCAGAGAATAATCGGGGTATATTTCGTTTCAGCAATCTGTCAGGGCATAATTCTATATAATCAACATAATCTTTTTCTATGGCGCCTGGTCTTCGAGAAAGTTGAAATAAAAAATATATCAAATACGAATATACGCGTTCCAGTCCAATTCTTAACTGAAATGTTTGAAAACTAGTTTCTTAAAGCCTTAAACGGAAATATTTTCTTTCAGAATTTTATTTTTACACACAAGATAATCATCCCTTACTATTCTTGCCTGTCAAGTGCGAAATTCGATAACTTCATATATGCCTGACAAATATTTTCCAAAACAAAGTATGTTATTCTACAATACAAAACGCTATTCTTTGTTTTTGATTTACCTTTCCATGTAGAAACATATCCATACCTGTGCTTTGGAAACGTCCTGTATATTAAAATAGTAAGCTTTTGCACTCCGTTGACTCCGAGAGAGAAAAGGATATTCATAATTCATATTTTTGAACTCAATTTGTAATACGATACTTACTTTATTCTAACCGTATCAAAATTGTTGCTTAATAACATCAAAGAATACATATAAATATATTTGTTTGTTTCATGTAATATTTTACGCTTTACAGTAATCTGAACTTATAGTAGTATGAACAAAATCTATGCTTCATTCAATCTTTGATACATAATCGTAACATGTACATTACAAAATGCATAATGAACATATACAGATAATGATGTTTCTAAATTTTGAACTTATGTTATAACGTCAGGTTAAAACAATGTCAACCTGGCACTCTGGTCTTTTACTATTATATTCTTTACGATATATTAATTTTATAACATTATCTTCAAATGTAAGTGAAGTTTTGAAGAATGCTTTGAACAGTTTAAAGTTTAGTATGTATCGTGAATGTTGTATGTGTGAATGTAGGTCCAATTCTGTATTGACCAAATATATATTGAAGAAAGAGACTACAAGACAAAAAGAGTACTAATAAAAGACTTCTACAAGACTTAGCCGAGAAGTTATTACAAATATTAAGGAGATACATCGATGATGGAAGTCACGTATCATTCAATCTTTTACTGTGTAAGAAAACTTTTTATCATATTATATTTAGAGAACATTTTCCTATTGTTACTCTCAAAGAACAATCGACTTGCGAATGAATGTGCCTAATATAAAATCTCTTCTAATAAGTACCTCTGGCTTATCATCATTGCCTAATTCTTAAATGTTCGTAATTGCACAATTCTCTTTAATGACATTATAATGCCATTGTTTTGATTCGTAACTGACCGTACATTTCTTCCTTCGTCTTCATTTTGAAATTATTTAAACGCCTTGACTGAATACATAATGAAATAAGTTGCAGAAAATGTTTAAAGTAATTCAATCAAATTATAAATAACTGTAAAATAATATGTGTACAAAAATTTTAATAAATACTATTGTGTAATGTTTGTATTTACTATTGGAATTTAAGATTTACTGGTTGTATCATTAAATAATGAAAACTTGGTATCGAAGTTACTCTATCGAATTTGTGTTATTTTTTCCAATTACAAAACATCAAATTTGGAACTCTAAATATTTTGATTAATTAAACACTGTTCCAAGTAGATTTTACTTAAAAACGGAAATAGTGAAATAAAGATCAAATGTAATATTTATATGGTCAGTATGTTAATAAAGATAAAAGAAGCAAGTTTCAAAAGTAAACAAATCAGATATTATACTGAAATCTGAAATTTCTCTATTTTTGTATTATTTTTTTTCCTTTTTAATTTATACATGATAGATTGGAATTAAATGGAAAAATTACTGTAGCGTATTCTGGATTCGTGATATTTGTATTCTGGTTTGGTGAAAAAAATCTGTGTAAAATTCGACTTCGAGCATAATTTTCAGGATCAGTTTATTTGTTTTGTTATATCGTATTCAATAAAGTAATCGTATACTAAAGTAAAGTATCGTATTCTAAAAAGTAAATGCTTACCAAGAGAAATAGTCCATTTTCAAAATGGGGAATCATCGGTTGCAACTCAAATACTGTATTGAAAGACAATGTTAAAATTCAAATTATTTCCAACCTGCTCATATTGAGTAAATACAAGATATTGAGATCAAGTACAAGAAGAGTACAAATCTATTGTTCTTTGATATGCCAAATTACTTACTACGTATTCCATATCCTTCTTTCTTTTTTTCTTTTTTCCTCTCTTGCGAATTTATAACCAATTTCAAAATCACATACCCACAGAAATTACGTATTTCCGCCCAAGATTAAGTATTCATTTTAATTATAATCAAAATCACATTTGTTTTAATAGTTTAATATATGTAACATGTTCGCTTGAAATATAAAGAATTTCATCTAGAGATAAGGAATGTACAATATAATATATAAATAACGTGTGGAAAGTATAGAGAGGATCACAGATTAAAGACAATGTGAAACTGAATATTTGACTGTTAACTGTGAACATATTGTGAATTATTGAAACACTGATGTAATCAATTTGTCATACTAGTTGATTGCTTCGTAAATTTCAACAAAATTTTTGAAGAATCGTTATTAAGGTTTGCCTTTCGCATGCTCCACGTATACGTGATTTGGTGACAGTGAAGTTTTTCTTTTTGTAAGAATAACTTGTTTATAGTTCAAATGAACTTATTACATCCGCTGAAAAATTACAAATATTATTTGTATCATATCAGATAAAGTCAACATGTAAATCTGGAAGAAATGTACTAATGGGTCCCGAGACTGTCTAAATCGCAAGAAAGGAGGGAAAGCAAGGAAAAGACAGAGAATGAAATTATAGAATATGAAGAATTTAGAATATGTAACAATAAGTATGGTATAGATGCATTTGGCTGCATAATATCAGCAGATAATAGAGATCATAGAGAGAATCCAAAGATCAATCGAAGTTTAACACATTTTTCGAAGAAAACGGTTGTGTGTCGGCCTTCCTTTCTTTTCAACTTTTTTCTTTTCATAATGAGTAGGATACGATGCAATAAAAAGAATATTTGACTTTGAAAATCATGCTCAAGGTCAATTTTGAAAGGATCTCTTTTTAGAAATCTCCACCGATCCAGAGTGATATGAAATCGCTTTAACGATTTCTGTAATTAATCTTTATATACTCATAGTATAATTTTCAATTCTATTTCATTATAAAGCAATTGAATTATTTTTACTACAATTTTATGCAGACGTATATATGTAAATCTCACTTTTGAAATATGCATATAGAATAAGAAGAACTGAACTAATGAAAAATTTTGATAGCTATTTTATAAAACGATCTACTTGCTCTAGAAGCTCTCATTTTACAGCTTGAAACATTTATTTCTTATTTTGATTCTCCTAAGTTCGTCTTTTTGTAAAGATATCTTCGCATCATATAACCGGTGAAAAAGTAAGAGGGTTTTTATTCTCAAAAATTTTATCAAACTTCAGACATCTCTAGAAACATCAAAAACTTTTGTTTCGATTCATCATGCTCTTGAAAATTGAAATCTCTTTACAGCGACATTAACTTTGCTGTACAATTTATTTTTAGTATCTTATTGGACGTTAAGATTAGGTAACAAAACGTTTGGAATCCTTGAATTATTATCGTTTAACGTTGACAGTTCAGTAATACAAAGAAAGAAAATTGTTCAGTAATACAAAGCAAGTTTTAGGAAAAGAAATCTGTCTTCAGTATCGTGATGGATTAAGTCTTAAATAAAATTTTTCAGTTCTTTCATATACAATTTTTACAATTTTTACAATTTTTTTTTTTTGAAGAAGACAACAGTTTGCTACATAGCGTTAAAATATTTTGAAGAAAAAACCGAATTCAGTACTGTCAAAATGGAAATTTCACGTTTTAATAAAAGAGTAGATTGTTATACTATATGACATTTTTTAACGAAATTATAATAATTTAAATTATCAATTTTTCAATTATCAATTTTTTATTTATATTTATTGTGTGGCAGAATTCACCACGAAAATGGTTTATATTTGCTAAAATATATGCTGATGATAACAAGGCCAAAAAATTTTTTTGAGAAAGTTAAAACATTTTACAGAACATTATATATTTTGCTTTCTTTGTATTCTATACATACACATACTGAATAAAATATTATTTATGTCATATTATGTTAGTTTAATTATGTTAGTTTAATTACTCAAGTTGAACTTGTAGACCTAATATTTAGACAATAACTATTTAAGTATATTTGAATTTGTAAACCTAATATTTATACGTATCTAAAATTTCAATTTAATGCTTTTTATTGTACTACCCTGGCTGTTAAATTTAGAGACGTGATTTTAAAAACGACTTTAATAATTGTGAAATTGTTTTTGTCTTTTTTGGGTACTCATAATAGTCCACTTGTGTTGGTAAATTCGAATATACCGATAACTACATCGTGTATGTATTTATATTAATAATATCTTGTCTTGCATTTTGTATCATTTTTGTAAGATTCACTTACAAGATCATGCGATACTACATTGAGCAAAATGACTATACATTATATTATACGTTAGCAAGTATTGTAACCGTAATCTCATTCGCTGTGAATTTATATCATGTATTCCTTCATTGATACACTGAATTACGACCAACATAATATTCAACCAAAATACAGACTTAAACTTTGCATCTTTTTAAATACATTTTTAATTGTATTAGTAAATTATTAATTAAATAATAATATTGATGTTACTTTGTGCCATGTCTAAAATATAAATTTAAATGAAAGTAAGGATTATAGGATTATTGATTTTTTAAGAAAACGGATCATTTGCGATCCACAATTTCTTTGTGATTTTTTATTCTTATAATAAAAGACACAATAATTTGATCGTGAAAATCATACTGTCATTTTTTGTGACAGACATTCATAAATAATTTCACAGTACTCTGTATAATATTAAATAATCTGTATTTACTTTTATTACAACAAGCTTATTATTTTTCACGTTTACTTATTTTATTTTATTTATCAAAGAATGTATTATTTAAGCCATTCTTCGATATACGCAACTAAATTTATTTTGAGTGAATAATCCCTGTAAGAGCTATTTAAATTTCAGTATTTTTACATATGATTTTAATTTACACAGATTATCGAGAATATATTTTTCTATGATCTTCGTATTCCATATCAGTGAAATGCAAATTTCTGCACCATCTTGACTATGAATTTGGTCTAGGTTTTATTGTTTTGAATAATAGTACCGATAATATTCATTATTATTTTTCTTTCTGTGAAAATATATGACATAAATATTACTATTTTTATTTAAATATTACATTAATTGTTTTTATATTTTCTTTCATATAACTTATTTCGATTATTTTTTTATCCGGCAGATTCACACAAAAAGAAAAAATAAACAAAGTCAGTGAATGAGTGCAATTATCTAGGCATTCAATTAATATCATTTGAATGTTGCAACGTCTAAAATTCATCACAAGATTGTTAGAATGAAATCGAAATATTCAGACTAAAAAAAAATAAATAATTGATTATGTATTAACAAGCTAATCTAAACCATATCTAACAAATATGCTAAACAATGTAGCATTATATGTTAGATCCGTCCATTAGATAAGTAGTATACTAATATATGTCTGAAGAATTTAATCTATGTCTATAAATTCTTTTCTTTGAATTTTCCAAATCAGTAATACTTGTAAACGATGAAATGGAAATCTCGTTAGAGCTGTCACTGTTATGATACATACATCTGATCTTTACATTTCTATGTGCAGTTGAATCACAATTGACATTTGAAAATAAACAATAGTATGGACATGTTTAAGGAGCTCTAAGTTTAAAAATATAATTTATTGAATCTTTGTCTTTAAGCTCCTTCATTCCTTGAGCAAATAATACAATTGCACTGAAGAGCATAATTTAACTATTAATCACCAGATTTGAACAAATATTTTCTTATTATCTATTAATATTAACAATAAGATATACAAAGCATAAACATTTTATTTAATTGAAACCAATGTAAACGACTTTTTAATATTGCTATTATTTGTAACAAGAAATAATTTAATTTTGTACAATATTTGTCTGAATTTTTTCAATTTCAATACTTACTGCAGTTACTTACTTCATGATTTTTCTGTTTCAGGATAATTTTAATACGTTTTCGCAAACTTTCCGTAAAATCATTGAAACGAATTTTATTCTATTGTTCTCCAATTCTCTTCAACAATTCAGGAGACGATATTGGTAGATATTTTAGACTAATACACAATTCAAATTGTTACTTGATTTTCTGGAATACCCAATTCACCAGCACATTTGCATTAACTACTCCTCGGCAACTGTCGCGAATGCTATGTATAAAAAGAAGCAATTTAATTAACATTAATTACAAACACATATATGTTCTAGATTTTCATATTTTATTTTTATTCATGAATTGTATTTCTACATTCTCTACGATTCTTTTACATTATTTTCTTTTTTTTATCATTTCACTCTTGTAATTCAATTATCCGCCATATTTGATTATCTTGCTTCTTTTTCGAGGGAAAGAAAAAATTCGCAACCATATGTTCCCTGATTTATATCAATATAGCGGGCCTGGCAAGATGATAAGTATTTATTCACCAAAAACTTCTCTATTTATCACGTTTAAAAATCTTCAAACACATTCTCTTCAATGAAATGAAAATTTGCTTTTTAAAAAATTTTGCAGATTTTTTTCTTTAAGCTTTAATTTCCAGTTTTAATTAAAATACAATAACTTCTTCAGGAAATGGTATATTTTTGATTCTTCTTTTTTTTTTGTGTAGAATCAACATTTGGTGGAAGGTATTAACATCATCAAGCGTAACGAAAATAATGAAGATACTGAAGAAAAAAAGAGTTTAAAGCGAGAAGAAGAGTGTCACTGCAGATCATTAACCACTGGATTGAAAATTTTTCAGGATTGCCTTTCTTTCTGCCGATTCCTGAATTTCTTTTTGTCACTTGTTTCTAAAAATGCATTCGAGATCATCAACACGTGCACACGCACGTTATATTCAGCATAAAGCGCCGACTTTTACCAACCGCACCGTTTATCTTGCCACACATTTAACTAATTAATGTGTTAACAACAGTCTCTGCATGTAATCTCTTTATATACAGTGTATTGCTTTTTATATAAGTGTAAAATCATTGCGCTTATTGTTAATCTACTAAGAATGGCATGTTAAAGGAAATTGAAAGCTACCAAAGTTCGATGCAATTGGCAAGTAATATGTTTTAATCCCAAATGGTCCTACATTCGAACAAATTAAAGTATTTTTAAAATAACAGAATTCTCCTTTTACAGAATTACATAAAAATTATCTCTTGCTTCGTACCACCTAGCAAATTATTACTATTTAAAACTATTGTCATATTGCCATTTTACATATTTGCATCGACAATATACATTAATTACTTAGAAGAATTATCTAAACTAAAATCAAATATAAAAGTTTATAAAAATAATCTAAATTTTCGCATTGGTACATGCTGCTTGCTTAAATAAGGGCAACAACATGTACCAATTACTAATTCTGAAATAATACAGTTAGACTTAATTTCTTTCTTGCAAATATAATGATATTTTACCTGATAGTAAAATAATTATACGCAGCCCCAGGTATCAGAAACCTCCTAAATATTCCTTCATTTTTTTATAACATGAAAAAGATACATAACACCACAATTTAGATGGTTTCAATGAAGAAATAACCTAAAAAACAATTCTTTATTTCGCAGGACAATTGAGATATTGCTATAAATATTTTTCATGTCATGAAAAATATAGGAGATATTTAGGTGGTCTCTTTTAGTTGAGAAACCCCGTGTTTTGAATCTAAAAATTATATATCACAGATTATATTCTTATACTAAAGTAAGAAATAAATATTTTTGATTCATTTTTTATAATTATTTCAAGCAATTAAATATTGCAAAAACCAATTAAATAAATGGAAATATGGAATTTATTATGCAGCAAGTAAAAATAAAGTTTATTATATATTGTTAAAAAGAAAATTACTTTTTATTCTTTTTTTAGTGCAAACTACATTACGATATCTAATGATTCAAAAATTATACAGAAGTTGTACAAAAATTATACTAAAATCTTTGATCGTCTATGTCTATTTCATACATTAATCAAACACAAGTGCCACAACTTTATTCATGCAACAAACTGAATAGGCATGTGTTGTTATAGATAAAAATTTGTTGAAAAATTATTAAACTTAACATTCAGCGTGCAAAATGTTTATGTAGTGTGCATAATATTTATACGATGTGCGTATGTTAAAGTTAACTGCAATGAAAAATGATTTAAACGAACTGAAATACAATTATTAGTTCGACATGTGTGTGTCCTTCACTGCCTGATATTGGAATATATCAAACGATACGTGTCACATTACTGTGCAAATACGATTATCTGTCGTGTTATATTCCGTTAAAAACGCAAAAGATATAACTTTTTGATTCATCATGCTGAAGATTTCCAATGAATGTGAAATAAATTTTTCTTATTTAATCGTGCTATGTTTCGCGGGCTTAACACTTCTGGTATTTTTATATAACGTAACATTTCGGGTACTCCAATATCTAAACATCGTTTAATCTCAATTTGTTGAAATCTTTTGTATTTTAGATGATTCTCGTATTTCACTGTAATGCAAACACTTAAACCTAATTCTACAAATGTTATGGGTTTTGTATTAAATATTGATTGTAACTAACTCTACTGCTATAGTTTGGTGTACCAGTCACACGAATAAAGTTTATTCTTCTTGTATTTGTTTGTTTCTCATAGTCAAATATAAATTCTACATTTGTTTGTTTCCTTCGCTTCTGACATGAAGATCTGAAATTTCGAAAGTTCATTTATAAATATTATGAATACTATAAATTAGTTGAGTATGTTTCAATGAAGTTTCGTACATCGTTATATCGTAACCATTCAGTTATACAATTTCGTCTGAAATAAATTATCTGTGTAAAAGCTTGTACGTTTATGAGAAATTTGAAGACATAAATAAAAATTATATAACGCATATCATATACAAGGTATACAATACATTCCAAATATACTTATTGTAAATATTTTTATTATTAATTTTATTGTTAATATTTACCATGTAATATGATGCTTAGATTCTATCTCTCTAGTTTTGTCCATAAAAATATAAATTTGTGTAAACATTTGCAGCTTAAAAAGAACAATAAATGAAACAATTAGCAATGAGAGGCAAATATTGTACCAAAGTTAATACAAATATTATCTTATTTTACGTATCATTAGGATCATTAGGATCTGATTTCTTGACTGATATGTACTAGAACAAAACAATAGAAACAGGTCTTGTGAAAATCTATGAGAACATTGATATGTTGACCAAATTAATCACGTTACGATGGTAATTCTGTTTTGACGATAAGAGTATAAAGTACGACTTCGTTATTTTAAAAAATTGTCGCTTATAATGCTATTAACGTGAATTCCATTTCTCCCTGCAGTATAAAAAACCAAAATTGAATCTCTTTCATTATGGTAGAAAAACATTTTAACTTTCATAAAAAATAATTACGTAAAATTAATAAATATGTAAATAACTGTACTAATGACGTAAAAATAACAAATAGTAACACATACAGTGCATCGACCAACGTGGTTGAAAAATAAAATATGTTAAATATTTACCATATGTTAAATATGTTAAATATAGAAAAATAAAATATGTTGAATATATTTAATTAAATATGCTCACCTTATTTATTTATAAATTTAGTTGGATCTAACGTGACGAAGAAGAATGCGGTTCCAATTTTATGGATATCTTTTGTTATCTTTGTTTGATAGTTTAGACTTTATACTAGATCATACTAGAAATTTTACGAACATTCTTAACTCTGTATTGAAGTATCATGAAAATATTCATGAACATATTCCTCATGTGCAGTGATAAGAATGTTCAGCACACAGCTAATAATCCACGAGTGGCCCTGTAACAAATTTTATTATCTCCGACAATTATATTGCATTACGTACAATAATTTCATTCGTTTGAGCAATTGAGCATTATTTTTGTAGTATATAATTGTTACAGCATTGTCTGCTTGTATTTGACCGTGTGAGAGAATGCATTATGAGACACTGTTACGATAGATCGGAGATTGGAATCGCTCTGAATGGACTGTACATTTTATATGGAACTTCGTTACGCTGGACGTCGCACGGAATTATAATTGATCAACTGTTTCTGAAGACTATTCGGGTATTGGCGGTGGCATTAACAGTAAAAGGAAATATAGCGGTATATGGTAATACGCCAGATACAGCAGAAGACTGTCTATAGTCCGTATTGTGGCGCCATACGTAAGCGGTATGGTACAATCGCGATTGACAACGATCTCGTTTATGAATTGTAATGAGAGTGTAGTATCGTACTATTTCGATAAATGGCCGCAGATCGCGAGAAGTGGACTGAATAATAGATAAGTGTGACAGTAATATGACATATTGTTACTGATTATAGCTCACAGTGGGTAGCGATTAGCGATTACACACAGCAGTGACAATAGCTATAGCCCGAATTGTATGACGACGCACTCAGTGATTGGATTTTCATACGCAGTGATACACATTGACGCACTGTTGAGTATAGTAACGCACTCATAACGCATTATGATGGATATGACGCACTAACTGCGGAATGAATTTAATATCGTACTAACTTGCTTTAACTAACACACTATCGAATTTAACGTTTCACTGTCTTCCCCGCTGAAGGCGGGCCTGTTTTAGAAAAAGAAAAGTGATAGCGAGTACAGGCCAATCACTTTGAGCCGTTTGATTGCTCTGATGCAATTCCTCTAAAACCAGTAAAATTATTAAACATCGATACAATGATCGATGCTAACCGTTTTTAAAGGATATTAAATGTAATTAATTGTAGGTCTGCGGGTCAGCGGCTGAGGAAAGAAAACAATGAATTATCGCTGCACAATAGCAACGATAGAAGGTTATAGGCGTTGAAACTTCTTGCCTGAATTAAAAACTGCAGTAAAATAAGCTAAGAAATTTTAAACTATTTGTGAATAAGTAAAAAACAATTTATTTTATTTTAAATTTGATTCGACCATGCATTGAAAAAATAGAGACCTAACTATAAAGATTGAATTTCTTATTATATTAAATAACAACTATGCTGATTAATAATTCTAGAAAACTTCTAAAAACCTTGTGTAATACATGAGGTTTTTAAGTATTGATATTTAAGAAGCTGAGTAATGACATTTAAATAGATTAATTATTATGTAAAGTGTTTTATTTATAAGTTCTATGTAATTCATATTATACTTTTTTCAGTTTCGACATTCAGAAGATGGATACTTCTCAAATATAGACGATTTTGAGTTTATGTAACTATTTGTTAATTGCGTTAATTGCTACAAACAACAAACTTGAAAAGAAACTAGCTAATTATGATTCATTTATTGCAACACCAAAGCAACATTTAGTGTCGCAGTTTGACATTGTTAATGTCAACAATTATATGAATTAAAAGATTTTAAAAAATAAAGATGTATTTAACTAAGAAAATAATATTTTTTAAAATATTAGGTTTCAAAGTTTTATTTCATTAACAAAACTGTTATACCAATGCGACATTTTTCAAAACAATTCTTGGATTTATTGTTAGTGAAGTGATGAAGTGATAATAAAGTGTATATTAATCTTGATTTAAATAAAAAATGACGTAATAATAAAGAAACGATTCTGGGTGCTATTTTTTCATTTATGTGGTCATTTTTTGAAAAATATAAGTGGAAAAGGATTACGCTTTAGTGAAGTTATATTCCTTGCAGATAAAATTTGTCGTCCGCTGTCACAAACAAAAATTTCATGTGTCTTATTGTATTTCAGTGATAGATACAAACAATTGTTCCATATATATTTTAATATTTGCATTGACTGAACATGTACTTTAGCATTACACAGTGGTTAAAACAGATTTCTTGCACAGTGATTAATGGACGATTTTCTTTTTCCGGATAATCACTTACTATTATTATATGAAATATTTGTTCCAAACTTTACCAACATACAAAATTGCAATTCTATCTCAAAGTAATTAACTAAGCTAACTAAAATGAGTCATAATTAAGTTAGATTTAAGTATTCGTAACAAATTTATTTATTATTACATATTTTGATCCAATGAATAGAAATAAGCTAAAATTTTAAATATTTCAAATTTTTTAAATAACTAATAACTTTTCAAGAAATAACGAACGATAGTTAAAATTTCTTGAGTGTCATTCGGAAGAGGAAAGATTGTCCTTGATAGTATCTCTGTATAAAGGTCAAAATTATCAGAGTCTCTTTCCCTACCGGCAGGTCTTTCCAACTGGCAGCTTACGAGCTGTGAATCTTCGAGAGTCATAAGGTAAGAGCTTCTTCCATACTTACTCTTCCAATTATATATCATATATGTTGGTTTCATCGGTTATACATGTAGCTACTCGTGCAGATAAGTTGAATGAGAGTGGGGTGTATATAACGCCTGAAAAAGAAGGAACAGTAGAAACCGTGAATCAGATTTGTGTGGCTCACGGAAGGGAAGAAGTTGGACACAATTTTCCTAAACATTTGACTAACAAAATTTCATTATGTTTCTGTTTGACCAATTGATCTGGATATATGTTGTTAAAGTCATCACTCTGAACAACTTTTCTGGTAGATATTTACCAAAAAATTCAATTTAAAACTACACAATTTCTTCACAGCATTCGCGTCCAGTAGTGTATGCTCATTCGCAAGTGGTTATATGGATATTTTACATAAAAATAAATAATTACACACGCAATACCCAATATTTAAAATATTGTAAAAATAACTGTAACGCGCATCCCCAAGTTCAATTCCGACCTATTCAAAAACGGATTTAGCTGAAGGTTTCTTATGTAACGGAAGTGCAAATGCACCGCCTCTTCGCCATCAACTTTCGCTTTTACGAACGCCTATTTTCTAAGAATTGACGAGTGGTGGGAAGGAACAAACTCGTTTACCCTTCTGTCGCTCCGTACATACTATTGGAAAGTACTTGAGAGAATGATAAACAGAGTAGTTTTTTCCCACCACTCAATTGTAGCTGCACTGGAAGAATATGTCTCGCGTGTGACACTTTCGGCCAATAAGCATTTTTATGTTTAAGCACCTACCTCTATCCAAAATAACCAATCAGATTTGCACTCCTTTCGCGAGACTTCTTTTCAGCTTGAAACAATATATGGAGGAGAATGGAGGCGCCTAATGGGGAAAATTCCTGATACGGGAAGATTTAATTAATTTTAAAAGAGGAGAAGTACGCTCAATTTACGATCGTTGCAATACAGACAGTGATAGTGACTAATGTCATCGTTTATTTTTATACGCGAACAATCAGATATGTTCCGATAACTTTACGATCTTATATAAATATTGAGTGTCGACGAGATGAAACAACTATTACAAAAGGTTTTATGCTCTGTTGCATTTCGTTATATTCCTTGAAAGATAAGCAACTATAATATACTGAATTGTACTTTAAAATCGCAACTTTGTAAGCATTTAATATTGTCATTCTTTTAAAGTCTTAAGTGAAGTTAATTATAAAACTTTTGCATGAAATGTAAAAATGTCTTTCTTAAAAGGGGTTATTCTGTTACTAATATGGACATATTAAAGATGTGATTGTATCGAAACTGAATTGTACTTTAAAATCGCAACTTTGTAAGCATTTAATATTGTCATTCTTTTAAAGTCTTAAGTGAAGTTAATTATAAAACTTTTGCATGAAATGTAAAAATGTCGAAACTGTTCAGGTACTTCTCATTACCTCGTGAGATATTCGCGATGTGAAAATTACATTACATCACGACTTCTAGAATCATCTAGAGAAAAGACGATTTGGACTTGGACTGCATGAAGGAATTTATTGCTTCGTTGTTTCAAGTTTAGCCAAGGGTCGCGATCCGCTTTCTCATGCTGGCAAAGTTTTCCATGCGCGATAACTGCTTCTGCCGTGCGCACTTATTGTTCATTTTCGGTAGCTGATCCGCGAGCCAGTTATGTTTGGTGTCCTCCAGAAACGATTAGCATTTATCGTTCGATCAATGCCCGAATTTAATTGACCTGCGCTAGACAAGTCAAACGTATCACGTTTTATACTGATTGGATGATTGGATGGAGATCACTGGCTGAATATGGTATAAAACTTGCTGTCCATCGGTTGAAAAGTCGTTACCATTGTAATGTGAGTAATCGCTGCCTCACTATGGTGATCTATAGTCATAACACATCGTATGACTCTACACTGTCACTTATAAATTAATACAGTCCACTTCTCGCGATCTTCAGTTCTATATCAGCATCGCTAACTTCATAACACTCAACCACACTGTCGCTATCCGCTTTGTGTTCACATCGCTTTACGCATCGCGCCGTAACAGAAACCTTTTTATTTTGTAAATAAACTTGTTGACATATAAATGACCTGCTACTGTAGAATATTTAGATAAAATCTGATTTCCCCGAAGAGGGAAGAATAACATCCGGATATGATGAAAGTGGCTAAAGGTGCTGTCAAAAACAAAAGAAAGAAAAAAAAACAGGAACAGAAGCATATTTATTTTTTTAATTTACAACTATTCTTAAAATAATGTTACGTATTATTGATAATCGTATTGTACGCTATCTCTTTTCACACGAAAGGAATAAAAAACCAATTTTAATAAAAAAATATAATTAGAATTAGAATTTCTACCATTATAGAACATTGCTCTCTATTGAGAACACCCACCTCCCCATATTAGAGAGATTGCATGTTTTTGTTAATTTAATAATATATAAAACTATAATGATAACGACGGATAGAAATATGTCACAATACCATATTTAAAAGCAATATCGACACATTCTATTTTTTACACTGAATCTACTAGCTTAAAGAGAAATTCACTTATATGTCTCTTATATGTCCAAAATACATTAATTTTCTATATCGTTCGGCAAATTATATATATATATATAAAGCAAACAAATATTTTCTATTGAAAACTTTTTAATAAAAAACAATTTCCTCAGAATTACACAGAAGAATGTCTTTGACGATACATATGAAAATCAAAATCATCAAAAATAACTCTAACCCTAACTAAGTTTTATCCGACCTTTTATACGAGCAATTAAATGAAAAAACCGTGTTCTTGTAGAAATATTTTTCCATTTAATTTGTTGTTTATCTAATACAATGTTGTTTCTTATCTAATACAACATGAAATTGATAATTAATTGATACATAAAGTTATCTTTATCGAATTCTGTAAGTGGAATAAAAGGAAAAAAGGGTATCTTTGGCTAAAAAAGAGAAGTGCTTTTTGAGAACTCTTTAGTGTATGATTGTGCATATGTATACGAAGAGAAAAGTATCAAATGGAAAAATTTTCAACAAATAACATTCTTCAGAAACTTATAAAGATAAAATTCAAATTTGCTTAGCTAATTCCACAGTCTAGGAGGAATAATCGTGCCTCATATAATAATGTAAGAATGATGTAATATGTATCTCTTCTGTTTTTGTTCTGCAAGTGTGCGCATTCACGTAAAAGTTGCGTCTCAATACGATGCAGAAAGACATTCAGGTGATCTCCGACTACAGGAGTATTCCACCAACTTCTTCTTCTACCGAAATTCCAAATATTACTCAGAACAGTCTTTTTCTCAAGAATAACCGAGCAATCGTCATAAGAGATTGCGAACTGTACAAAATCTCGTCTAGCTAAAGAATATTCGTTTTGCCTCAAGAATTTCTGATGCTAAGGTCTATCTTCCTTTGGCTAACAAAAAAATCGCAGTTAAACGCAAACATATAAAGATCGATAATATATAAGATGGTTCACTTAAGGTAAATATCTTTGCCAAATGTAATGACGCAAATAGATTTTTTTTTGTCTAACATGAATGTTGTCGAAAAACCAACTAAACTGGTAAGAATACTTTTTAAGGCCATCTCTTTTCAAGATTACTGATGTGTTTTTCCCCATATAACTATACATAACTATATATATAGTTATGTGGGAGAAGAAAAAATCATTAACCTTGAAAAGACCTTGAAAAAAGATGAGACCTTCAAAAAAATATTCTTGCTAGTTATTGACCTACAATACCACCTATGTTAGATAAAAAATATTTTCTGCATCATTGCAATTGGAAAAGATATTTAATCTTATCGCTTAAATGAATTACCCTGTAGATCTTGAAATTTGGCCATTAATTTGGCTACTAATGAGATATCCGAATGACACCTTCAAACGTATACCCTGCATTTTCTCATTCACACTTATTGAATATTTAATTGGTTATATTAACAATAAACACACTTAGATTTAAATCCCAAATTTACGTTATGTATTCTAAATATATATTACGGGAATCAATATAAGTAAATTTTAGTGAACGTATTGGATCTACTGATTTTGATCTACAACAACGATATCGCCTTTGATTCGAATAACATTTACCTATTAATTTCTCCATCAACCTCAAAATGCAAGCAACAGATGATTCCTTGAAGTTTGTAGAAATCGAAACAATCGAATGCAATTAATGATATTAGGTCCAAATATCAAAAGGTTATCCGAAGGTAGTTCTTCTACTATTTCTACTATACCTCAAAATACCCAATACTATAATTTGCTTGCAGAATTTCTGTCGATTGAAACAAACAAGAATAAATATCGTGATCAAAGAATCATGGAAGGGTAAAATTAAATCTTCGAAACTCATGTCAATGAGCAAAATACTAAAGATCCAATTAAAGATACATTTTGAACGAACGTAATCGCTTAAACTACTTGCTGCTTCTTAGCTATCTAATAAAATCGTTTGGATCGTTCAATATTGAAAATATATTTTCTGAATTTACTGTAATTTATCAAATTAATCAAAAGACTATATCCTATTGATGATATATCCAAAATTATTTCACTAGAATTGCAAAACAATTAAATTCATAAACTCCACGGATAGATAGCTCCATCATCATTCATCATCGTCAGAAGGAAATTCAATCTTATTTTTCATACCTACATTTTATTTACTATTATTACTCCTTAGAATAACATTAATGTGTATATACAAAATTAATTTAATGAAAGATAGTCAAGTGTTCATTATGAATACCCACTAAAATTAATAAATGATCTAGTACATGTTATAATTGTATATTCCAGAAGGATTTCAAGACCTTATTATTATTATTACACTAATATTAAAAAGTTCAATTCTAATAATATTAGAAAATTGATTAAGATTAACTGACTTTGAACAACAGAATTAATTAATGGTTTGGAGCGACAAGCCCGTCTTGATAATATTGGTTCATGTACTTGTACCATATCCAACGTGTTATACTTGCAGTCATAATCTCGCCCGGGTATTCGAAGCGACGTAGAATATTTACGTAGAGTTATCAGTTCTTACATGTTACAGATATGTACATCGTGTACTCAATTCCCTGTGTGAGTGCGTTTGTGATATAAGGTCTCGTCTATGGCAAGTCTAAATTCAAAAAGCGTGTTACTGAGGAAGCATCTACGTGTTAATGTCCAATATACTGCCAAAACTTCGGGGATAAAGGAAAAGAAAAAGAAAAAAGTATTTTCAGTGACGACAACTCATTTCGTTTGAATGTACTTACGATAAATCTAACGGTATGAAGAATATGTATAAGATTTCCACAGATTTCAACAAAATTTCTATAATCCTAATATGGATCGAGTTGTTTTTATTAAAGGAATTAATGGTTCCGATGTAATTTGTTAGTACTGACTTTGCGATTGCAACCGGTCAAAGGTTGCTGCAATCTTAAAATTTAATTAAGAAAAAAAAATTATTAAAGAACCTGAAGATAATATAAACGTACGCAATATGTCGTGAGAATTCTCCTTGTTGAATGTGTAGTCGCATTTCCTAATGTACGACTGTCTCCTTCGACTGAGGCACCATTGCGTCTCAATCAATTAGTTCGCACTGGGAGAACAGTTCAACTGTTCTCCTGTGAGTGAGAAAAATATACCTTGGAATAATATAATGATAAATAGTACAAACGATACCGACTATTAGATCATTAGCAACGACATTAAATTAGATTATATTTTGAAATACATTTTCGTATTTTTAAGAAAATGTAATGTATTTGTAATGTCATCTCTGTGTTAACAAGATTGGATCAGTGTATCAGCACGTTAGTGTTTGAAATGATGTCCGCGTGCCGAGATTCTAAACGTTCGGCGTTTTCTGTCGGAGGGATATTATAAATCAAAGAAGGCTGATGCTCTTCAATCCTTATATTTGAATGTGTTGTACAGTTGTTAAAGTGTAATATATGTGACCAGACTGACTGACGTATTGAGCCTGACTCTGGTATGTATGCTTGTACAAAACTGACAAAACTGTCTTGCTAAACTGAATTGCTGACTCTCAACTGCTTTCTAAACAAATCTGAACTGGTGGCCTTGCACACGTATAGATTCTATTGTGTTAATTAAGCTCAAGAAAGATTGCCATTGGGCAAGGTTGTTCTCATAAAGTGTAATTACCTGTTTGTCGAAAGGATCTGTATTGAGTACGTGTATTGAGTAGTTCTTCTAGTAGTAGGGGTAGTTGTAGAAGAGAAAATTATTGAGTGCTAGGGTTTGGATTCATACCATTTCCAAGGCTAGATGAGTTTTATATTCACTTTGGGATTTATAACTCTCATGTTCGGTACGCCCGAACAATCAGGATTTATTCCGTGTCTTCGTCCTTGTACACAACATTTGTGTATATATATATATATCTGTTTCAAAAATGGTTGCAAAGTGGTGTTTGTGACAAAATATGAATGAAATATTGAAAATATATATTAAACGTAGAAAATAAAAATTAGTTCGTTATCTTTATACTGAATTTTAGAATACATTTCATGTACAGTCATTACATTTATGGAATATGAGACATGCTGACATTAAAAGAAAATTAAAAGAACATATGGCTGGGTATAGCCAATTACCCGGTTTTGTCCTAAATACATTCATTTACTAAACTTATTTCAGTATGAGATAGAATCAGAATACTCTGTAAGGACTGCAGAATACAAATGTTAATTACC
Organism: Tetragonula carbonaria; assembly: GCA_032399595.1. NCBI lineage: Eukaryota > Metazoa > Arthropoda > Insecta > Hymenoptera > Apidae > Tetragonula > Tetragonula carbonaria. The sequence goes on from JAUCRC010000023.1 coordinate 471,019, forward strand.
TGAATGAATACTTGAATGTGAAAACGCTAAAAAACAATCACTTTGATCAAAAATTTTTGAAAGTCAAAAATTTCTCTATCTGTATGGAATATTATGACGTTGATTGTTTCTAAAATTTATAAAATAGGATCTACCTGAATTTCATGCCATATATCGAAGCTTTTATTTTAGAAAAACAATGATAGTTTAGCTTGCGTACCCGATTTTACCCTATTTTCCTCTACCTAAACATAGAAATTTGATAATCGTAAATTCGAAGAATAGAACTTGAATAATTATTCAATGAATGCTTCTCTTAAATATAAAAATAACTTGCCTCATAATACGGAATGATACTAAAAAATAACATATAAATAAATAACAATTTTGTTTATGAAATGTTTCGAATTAATTGTATCATATTTAATCATTGTGTCTAATTTATGAATTGAAATAACGTTTATATATATAGTTACAAATTTTTAAAGTTTTTGATTTGTTGGAAAAATGAAATAGAATAAAGAATCGCTGATTAATTATTTTAGTACCGCTTGGTATATTTCAATAATCTTGAACCATGCCCCGAAGCGACAATCATTAGTTCATTATATTTATATGTTGCTAACTGCATTAACTCATTTCAAATAATTTCTCCAGACAACAAGCCGTATTTGAATATTATGAGTCACTGCATAGCGAATGTCCAAAACAAATTTGTTTATTATGGTCTACGATAGATAATAGTTGCAACGAATTATGTTGAAACCAAATTGTTACAATGCCATATTAAAATATAATAAATAAGAGTTCGCTTAGAAACAACGCAGTACGTTTACAATGCATATCAATTCGTGTCTCTCTATACGATGGTGGACATACATACAAGTATTGGCATAATGCGTAATTCCGCACACGAACGCTTCTAACTAGTGAAATAATTTCTTTACAACAATCTCTTTTTTACCTTTATTTACAATATCTTACTTAGTTATATATAGAAAGTGATGTATATGGATAAAATAGAAACGAAGTGTAAGTAATAAATAAAAATATCTGTTACGATCTTCTTACGTCTGAACATTTTGTTCCATCAAATATTTCGTTGCACATCCTTTTCGTAAGCATATGTTTCGTAATTTGTGGCATTGAGTTGATGAATTATTCTGTAAGTTCTGATCTAATATTGCTTTGTTCTTGCATTACTAATTTTTGAAGTCGGGATTTACTAGAAATGCTCAAAGTTCAATGACTTTCATCAGAGTTGGCAGTGAAAGCTAATTACACTGTTAGTCAAATTTTAGGCAAAAAGATGAAACCATTTGCTGATAGTGAAATGATTAAGGAATGTTTAACTGCTGTTGCAAAAACATTCTTTTCCTGATAAAAGGGAAATTATTTCCAGAATTGGTTGTTCGAGATTTACAATTGGAAGAAGAATTGAATACCTGTCCGAAAACACAAATTGGGTGAACACATTCACAAATTTGAATAGTGTTCCTTGTCACTTGACGAAAGCTGTGACATCAGTGACAAATCACAACTAGCGATATTTGTAAGAGCAAACGATTCGAATTTTAATATAACTGAAGAGGCTCATTGATTGCAATGAAAGGAAATACAGGTAAGACCTGTACAATGAACTAAAATCGATGTTGGTGAACTTATCAATTCCATTGGATAAAATTGTTGGCATATCAACCGATGGACCACCAGCAATGGCAAGCATGAATATAGGAGAGACGGAAACGTTATTTAATGATATTAAAAACTTAACAGGGAGAGAAATATTTGTTAAACATTGAATAATTCGCCAACAGAATCTTTGCGCAAAAATTTTGAATATGCTCAATGTGGCCACGCCTGCAATAAATCTTTTTAATTTTCTCCAATCAGAGAGCGTTAAATCACCGCCAATTTAAAGAATTTTTAAATGATTTAGGAAGTGAATATGGTGATGTAATTTACAACGCAGAAGTACATTAGTTGAGTAGAGGTGCTATGCAAAAAAAATATATAACTTAAAAAGTGATATTCAATTGTTTGTTTGTTGAAATGAAAGTATATCCGCTTTCCCAAATTTCGAAGATAAAGAATGGATTTGAGTGATTTTGCCTTTTTCGTCGATGTAAATCAGCATTTGAATGACTTAAACATGAAACTTCAAGGAAAAAGTCAGTTTATTCATGACATGTTTGATAAAATTAATGCTTTTGAAAGCAAACTCATCATTTGAAAGAAACATCTGCTGTCAAGCAACACGTCACACTTAAGAAAAGAAACTCCTTCAAAAACCCGGAAATATGTCAAGCATTTACAAAAATTAATAACGGAATTTGAATTTATATATCATTATTAGATTTAACATTTTTTCTTCACCATTTAATATAGACGTGGAAACAGTTCCGGAAGGGTTACAAATGGAATTAATAGGTTTACAAAACGACACGGATTTAAGAAATAAATTTCAAAATGTTGACACACATAATTTCTCTCAGAATTAGGAAAATTCCCACTATTAAGCGCACTTGCAAAGCAAATTATGACACTTTTTGGAAGCACCGATGCGAACAATTATTTTCTGCAATGAAAATAATTAGAAGCGATCACCGAACGAGATTAAATGATGTACGATTAGAAAGCTGCTTGCGAGTTGCTGTGTCGTCTATATCTGCAAATATAGACCAATTTATGGAAAAACAGCAAAGCCAAATTTTTCATTAAATACTCTTTTTCCACATATATCTTTCGCCGTTTTTTCAACAGTATCTCTAGTGAGTGTTTTATTTCTGTAATTTTTTATACTAGGCTTTTTTCGTTAATACAATAATTTCAGTTCGTCATTCAGAGTGTGTATTGTCATAAGTTTCTTATATGCGACAATCACAACATTTTTAAATTTGTTGCTGGCCCGTTGTAAAAAAAGGTTGCTCATCCCTGGTCTTAACAATATGTTACTATTATGTTTCATCAAGGAATACATATTCTCTTACACTGGATGAAGGTCAACATCAGCACACATGTCTGTAGTTTGTTTGTATTTTTCACATCCATTTTTGAATTATGATTCCTCAACAATAATATCTGGCAACTTAGCTCAAATATATTAAAATAACTTTCATCTGAGAATTAACTTTCATTTCAATTCGAATTCAAAATCTTCATAATGAAACTCTGGCAAATTCTATTTGTCTTTTATTATTCCTCTTACTAATGTCACGTTCTCTTACAAGCAATACATGTGGAATACCTAGCACTTTTCGGTACTACGCACTGATTTATTATTAACATTTGTTTTCCAAATGTATTTATTATCATTCTTCAGAAGATGTAACTTTCAGATTTTTCTTTGTTATATTAATTATTTGTCTCTCTTCCTTTACAGATAATTTGCTGGATCGACCAATTTTTAAACGATATTTTGATTTATCCAAAAACTGTTTAACAACACTACGATCTCTAGAACGACTTCTTCGTACTATTTTTCCGATTCCTGTATAATTCCAATTTCCGTAAATTTAAATATTATGTTTCTCCTTTCAAAAGTAGTTTATTTCTCTTCTTCCTACGTTTAATATTTGATGAAATTTTACTTGCAAAATTAAGTTCTGTAAAGGCATAAAGTTAACTAAAACGACTGCCAGAATAATTTTTACTAATTCTTACAAGAAAATTACGCAGCTGCAATGACAAGTTGTTTATAAGCGAAGAATTTTACAGTTTCACGTGCAAACATTTGCATATATTAAGTTTTAAGAAAAATATGACAGACATTTCTATTTATTATCTACTCTATATTGTACCGATGTATTTCTGTTTCTGTATATAGACAAGGCATCTTAAATAAAAATCTATGCAAGAAATATTGATACAAGCAATTATGTCAACAGTTATATTTGTATGTGAAATTCCATACTAAGAATACTTTTGTCCACCACATATACATATCAATAATGAATAGAAGTGTTAAATTAATGAATTATGAGTGTTCAGAAGCATCTAGGTTTACTACATACTAATGTATAAACAATTGCTGTCACATTGAAAATTTTTTGTTATTAGTAATGGCTTCTAGTAATGAGGTTCATGATAATCGACTGATCCAAAGTATAGTCCTATCTTCTATGGATGAAAATAATGCAGTACTAGTGTCTTGTTCATTTAAAAAATTTTAGAAAGTGAAGTTTGTATCTTTCTGCCAAATTAATCATTAATTAAGGAAAACTAATGTAAGGAAACAATAAAAATAAAAAATCACTCTTTAACTATCAAATTTTTAATGAAACGAATATGAAAGAGTAATTATTTTCAATGTTTGTCTAGTAATACCATACGACCTGTTAATAAAAACATTGAAGAAGAAAGGCATAATTTTGCTATTGCGTATTAAAACAATATTAAATACTCGTATTTTTCATTCCGCAGACAAATTCATATTAAAGAGAAAGACGAATGCATTCTCCCGAATCGTTAAAATTAAGTTGTAACAACACGTGATATTGACTGTATCAGTTCGACGTACTACTTCGTTTGCAAACAAAACGGATATGTAGCGTGTCCAAAAAATATTGAAGATAATATGATTTTGCAATATAACTATGTAATACATATCTTAGATGACATTATTACAAATTCTACACACTCATAAGATAAATAATAAGAAAAGACTTTCCCGATTATCCTATTTTTCTAAAAACCTTTCCTAAAGACAGGATATTGTAATTGAGCATTAAAATTCATATTTAAATGAATTTAATCAAGATGAAAAATGAACTCAGTCTCCTCTATTATTGAGAAATATTGATTTTTTGAAAAAAATCTCGTATGTACAATAATGAAGCGCTTACAGTTAAATGATTCGACTTCAGTGGATAATTTAAATTTGGATATAACTTCACTATCATTTAAGCAAGATTCAGTTAAATACTGTTTATGTTAATATTGTTTGAATTATAATCAATACGAATCATTTTTTGAGAAAACAGCACGTGGTCATTCCAACACGTTTGAAACAAATGACATATGTGGTTTAATCATTTAAGAGATTGAAACTTAAAAGCAAGACGCTCACCGATTAAAAGAAAGCTCGTATGTATAGCATGAAATAGGGACATCTCAGAATATGATTCAGATCAACTATTAGCACAAAAGTTGGAAGATATCCTAAAGATTTGAGAGAACTATTTAAAATGCGAAAAGTAATGTAATGGAAAAATAAACTAAAATTCTCACAAGTCATGTTTTATATATGTATGTAAAATGCTGGCTGTCTGAAGAAACATTTTTAAAATTTCTACTTCAATGATTTCGCAACATTTAGAAAATATCTTCTATGTTCCCATTTTCGCTATTACCAATTTCGTGTCACATACTGTCATATCAATTTGGGCAAGTATTACAATACAGTGTTCGTCAGCATTGCCGTTTCCATATCGAAAATTGTATATAGAACTGAATCCGGTGATATTTTACTACCAGCAAACATACACATGTATGTATATATAATAATCATAATAAATAAATGTGTATTAATTTAGTAGATATTATTTAAAATTTCTATCATCGTATAGTACGATCTTTCACAAAAGTGCACTGTTTTTTAATGGATCTCTACGATTATTTTTTCTACGATTGAATTTCTTATACATGTTACTCTGAATTAAAAAAAAATAGAGCATAATGTTAAAAATTTATATTTCTTCAAATGCTTCAAATTTTATACAGGATGCGTCTTTTAAATGAAAATGTGTATGCTGTATATTTGTTTTTAAAAAGAAAATGTTCGAGAGGAGTTGCACTTATTTTAAGGCACACATTTATTGAAAAAGAAATAATATAAATGGAAAGGAATATTTTCAAGGTCATTGTAAAATGAAAGCAACGAACTCATATTTTTGTCGATCTTCTTATGGAGATTATTATTATATAACAATTAAAATTTAATCATCTCAATAATCATTTCAAATAATTTAATGTAGAGAAATTTTTTTCGGAACGAACCGTTTGTTCAAGAGATTGAATTTCATATTAAAGCAGTATGGATATATATTGGAGTCAAGGAAACACATTGACCTGGCATTCAATGTGCGAGAATTAATATGAAATAGAATATAAATACGTAGAATTTAGATATTGTAAGATAAATTATATAATTGATGTATATTCGAAGGAATTGCGATTAGTCGAAATCGTACGAAAGCTCGCATTCAATTGCCCGTTCAAACCCTTCTGCTGATCATCGTCTTGTTTGACATAAAACAGCAGCCAATCTCGTCTGAAAACCGTAGTCCTCAATTTGTGTTTGTATCTTCCCTACTACGCGGATATTACGCAATTTCTTTAAAATTTTGTCAAGAATTTAATGATATATTTTTACATATTTTATTACAATTTTACACGAATTCGAAACGATGAATTCTCATTGAGAACTGCTCATTCTCATTCTCTATCCACTTGTTTTCATCACGATTGTCATTCTGCAAATAAGAAATGAAAAGAGAGTTAAAGAGGCAGTTTAGGATTTCCTGACGGAAGCATAGTTGCCAAATTTAAAAATTGAACAAGATTACCACATTTTTGTTCCATCGATCGGTCCTGTCCATAAAATGAAATAGGTGACTACATGACTGCTCGTTGTCTTAGAGTCAGGTATTCGGTCGAGCTCGACCAAAATTATCCGATCAGATTCAACACCGAAATGTCAAATACTCTCACCCGGACAAATTTTTAGAATAATTAAAAATGCAAGTCTTATCATAACTTCCTAAAAAAGATCATGTTACACTCAACTTGAATTTCTTTTTAAATATAAAGCTTTTGCTTCGATCACCCCGAACCGTTGTTTTTTTGAAGATATTTTTATATTACGTAGCAAATGAGAAATGGAAGAAATTTATATTCTCGAAATTTGTAAGAATTCAAACGGATTTAAAAATAATGAGAATTTTTTTTGACTGGAAGTCCATCATAGAAAATTTAAATTGTTTTCTTTCAATGATACTTTAAAACTTGTAAAGTAATTCGGCGTATGCATGTATATAGTATCCACGTAAAAGGAGAACTGTAAACATAACAAACATAAACGCCGAGGATCGCTAGAAAAGATAAGGCTCCAAAGAACTTTGGCTTATGACAAAGAACGATGATAAACAGGCGAAGCGGACGATTCCGATGAACCGCAAATCTCCTTAATATATACAATTTTATAATTATTTCTTATGTACAACATATTCTATTAAACTGTTATTCTATTCTATTAAACTGTGATCATTAGGATTAGAGGACAAATTATTAGGATTTCTCGAATTTTTAACATTATAGTAGTCTGTACATTAGTAATGTTTATAATATTACAATACGCAGAATTTATTGTATTTTTTAATTCTCTAATATCTCGGAAAGTAGCCGAAGCCAAAATTTTGTATTTGGAAGGTATTCTGGCTATTTCTCTGTAGTCCTTTTAAATATCACGCGATTCGTTTCTGGGACGGAATTGCAGTCCAATTAGTTAAATTTCATTACAAAATAAGAATATTATTCCAATTGATCCGCTCCTCTCCTCTCAGATGTTTGCTGAACTCGAAAATTTAACTGTTCGGAAGATAATTTTGCGATACCTAACGTATAAAAGAGAACGAAAGACAAAAATATGGTATGTAAATTAGATGAGAATTACATGAAGACAATGATCCCGATCGGCTGTTATTGACCGGAAATGTTTGAGCTTCCTGAGAGCTGCATTTGTGTGTGCTTTTGTTTACCCTAGGCAATCGAATTAAACCCGATACAGTTTTGAAGGGCCTGAGAGCGGTGATGCTTTGGAAGATCAGAGACTCAAAGATTTTTGTTTCATAAAAAGAAAAATAAGAAAATATTATGTCTCTATTCCTTCAAAAGACTCACTGCTGCGATGATTTACCATCGGTTGTCCGCATCGGGCCTAATGTAAAGTGCTTGTTCTTATTTTCTAAAATACCTTTCGTAAAATTGAAGGATTTACCTTCCTTACAAATAATTCTCGGAGCCATGGTTTTATATTTTTGGAGTTTCACATTTCACGTCTTTCAAATTTTATTTCGATCGGTGGCCATTTGAAACTAAATCAATACTCGGTAGTCAATCAGCAGTTGCAAACCAAAACAATTCAGGAAATAATAGTGTTAGTTGAAAATTATTTTTAAAAATAATAAGGTATAAGTAATTATATACATGGAACACGTGTTTATATTAAAACACTATAGATCCTTTTTTAATATATACATGGATGCATAATACAAAACGGAATTGTTTTAGATACTGATTTCAAATTGATATCAAAATCTGAAGGCATAGACGAGGTATACGTAATTATGTGACTTTTTTTTCTGGTCGGTATTTCACACTCTAAGACACGACACCCCATTATTGTCCAGTCTATGCTAGTTAGTCAATGATTCAAGAGGCGGGATCCTTGTTTCGATACGGAACAATTTAGCATTTGTAAATATTAATAATATTCCAGATTCAATTCCTTCACAATTACAATGGAATGAGATTTCTAATAATATTGAGAAAGACAATTACACAGTTTCAAGAGATGATTTTAAGAGAGTAAAAGTTGAAATTGTGATAAAACTAACATTAATGATATTAGACTTCTAAATAATTTCAATAGTTCGAACTTATTTCTCCATAACCTTAAGTCAACCACATACGTATATTTCCATAATAACACAATGTCCAATCTTAACTTAATATTTTTCTTTACTGAGCATAGCATACAGGATTAATATAAAAGTTAATGATGACACAAAATTCTGGCCTCTTTCTCTTTGTCAATATAAGCATAGAGAATAAAATATCGTATATCGTTCAATATAATCTTTGAATATAATACTTCAATCAATGTAAAATCTTTCAACATAAAATCAATTGTAATAAAGTAAATAACCATTTGAAGAAAATTCTTATATGTTACTGTTTAAATATAAATAGTCTGAACAATAATATTCTGTTTCCGCGGACATAATAATAATGTTATTAAGATGCATAAATCTAAGAAAGGAATATCCATTAATAATAGAATCCATCGTAATTCTACACCATCGTAGCTCTAATCAGAAAGATTTCCAAGCAGAAAGAGAGAAATAAATTTACAGAATTTGCAGAAAGTATTGAGTTCAGTAATCTATACAGATAGTACAAGATATGACTGGATTTGTTGTAAAATTTTAAAAACAGATGGACTAAAATAATTCCTGAATGCGTCGGAAAATCTTCAGTTAGAAGAGGAAATTAATATTGCTTTAAATAAAATTAATCCTCCATAGAGTCGTTGTAACCTCTTTTTTTTTTTTTTTTTTTTTACGAGGAGGAAATCTTCCAAAGACACCCGGTTTTTTCTTCCCTGAGGGAGGGAAGTCGGGTAGTGTTGGATTTCTACCGACTAAAACCTCCACGGTGGCCTCTTTCCTGCCTATTGGGAAGCTCCGGGACCTTTATATACACGCGGTGCTTCCCAGGCATATCGCCTTGCAGCTCCTTCTCGGCGATCTTCGCTTTATCCGTCGCGGTAATTTCTTCTCGCGACAACAGAAGGCCACCGCCCGTTGCCGCTTCTATCACGGGGCGACTTCTACGGGATGGATCGGCCCTCACCTGTCCTCCCGTCGACCCCGTGTTCCTCTTCTTTCCTCTTCTTCGTTACCAGTGCGAGCCTGGGTCTCGCTATCCTCCCAGGCTTTTCCTTCACGTCCTGGATTGTGGCGGCGGCATCTGGAGGGGTGGACTAGCCCCTCGTTGTGGCGATGTCGCCGCGGCGTCCTCAGCTGGGATGAGGAGCGCCTCGGACACGGCGGCCGAGCGCGGCTCTGGCTAGCCGTCTTGCCTGACGCATCGGGTTTTTCCTTTCCCGCGTCCACTCGGCGTTCACTTTGGCGGTCATTACCTCGTCACAGTAATTAATGACCGCCGAACGCTTGCTGTCGTCTGCCAGCAGCGCCTTGATTATCGCTGCTGGTGACAGATCCAGCCCAATGCTCGATCTGAGGACTCGTCGCCTGTCCTCGAAGGCCGGGCATTCCTCCAGGGTGTGTTGCGCAGAGTCCAACTCCGCGCCGCACTGGTGGCAGACGGCTGTCTGTTCGGCTCCGATCCTCTTCAGATACTCACCGAAGCTTCCGTGTCCGGTGAGCATCTGGGTAGTCCTGTAGGTCAGTCGTCCAGGACCGCGCCTCATCCATTCTTCCCAGTTGGGAAGAATTGCTCCATCGACTCTTCTGCCGCGAGCGCCGCTCTCTTCCAGGTCTTCCTTCCAGTCATGGATGGCTCGCTGTTGCGCCCGCAGTCTTGCCGCCGCGAGCATTCGCTCCCTGGTTCTCTCGTTGCACCCGCGGAGTTCCCGCGCGCGTTGGAACACGTGCGCCTCCAACTCTGCCAGCCGGTCGAACGGTAACGACCCGGCTAAGGTTAGCGCCGCCTTCTCGGAGATCGTGCGGTATCCGCGCACGATCCGGATCGCCATCCGTCGCTGGAGTCTCCGCAGCATCCTGGCGTGCCGTGCGGTCAGACCTTGCGACCGGACGGGTGCACCGTACAAGGCCATCGACCTTACAACCGAGGTGTAAAGTCTCCGGATCCTGTCCTCCGGCCCGCTGATGTTGGGCAGAATTCTGCCCAGCATGGTAGCCACGCCTTCCACCCTGGGCACCAGGGCGGTGAAGTGCGCCTCGAAGTTCATTCGCTCGTCGAGCGTCACTTCGAGGTACTTCAATGTCCTTCCCACCACGATACCGTCGTCGCCGATCCTTATCCAGAGTCGTTGTAACCTTAATTACCTCATAATAAAAATAATACCTTGACTTCTCTCCTTAATTTTGCGAAATTTAATTTTGCCTTTAGTAACTGGAACGTATGTACATTTTTCTACCATTATTCATAAAAATTGATTACATAATTCTAAACAAATTTCCAATTAAATGTAATCTAATTTTTTTAGATATATTTAAAGAAATGTTCACAACGAACGACTATCCAACAGAATGGAAGAATTTATTGACTATTAATAAGTCTAATGGCAAAAATGTTAGACTTATTCCATTATCATTCTATTTATGTAAGCGATTTAAATCTTTAATAAAAAGCAAATTAGAGTGGATTAGGGTAGTTAGAGAATATTAAATTTCTTTCTAAAGAGTCATATAAGGATAAGTTTCAGAAAAGGATAACCCACTATACATAGTGTCACTTAACATTAAATGTTGAAAAAGCTTTTAATGATATAGAAAATCTTGTGGATATTTGTTAAGATGTTAATAATGTTGCCTTTTGAACCTGAACGAACATAGTAATCTTGTATACTCGATTATTAAAATTGTAAGTTATATTTTAAAGTTATATGAGGAAATAATGTAATATTTGTATCATTATCTTTTTATACAAGGAAATAGTGTAATATTTGTTTTTGAGATGATAATGTATCAATTATTTAATTAAGAAAGTAATGTATTTCTCATTTATCTCATGCTTCATATAAAGAATATTGTATTGCAAAATCATTTCTCTATGGAAATTGAAATTGAAATATGAAATAGAAAAAGGTAGATATATTCTAATACGTCGGCTTGTTTCTTAAAGGAGAAAAAGAAAGATAAATTTGATTAATAAGATAAATTAATAGAACACAATAACGCGAAGATACTTCCGAATACTATACTTGTTTCACGAAGTCATCGATAAGTCTTCCCTCGATAACATATTAAAACTCTTTCGATATTCTATTAAAATTCTAAAAATACATATGATGATAAATGCATAAAATATGTTGAACATGTTCTGATACTTCAGAAAATATTCTTAATGACAATTTGTAACTAACTAAATTTCAAATTATCATTCTCATTTTGTCTCCATTTATTAGAGAACATTCTTATTTGCTTATATTATAGAAATAAATTTCTTTCAAGTTTTTAGTAGTTTTAGTAGCAATTTTAGCAGTATATTAAGTATAGCGAATGAGATAAATGTTGTTATATTTACCTACTAAAAAATGTTCTTTTATTGTTTACAATACCAATAAACGATAGTAACAAACACAATCAATTTCTAAGATTTAATTGCTTTATAAAAGAACAAAGTAATTTCTTCGCTTATCCTCTCATCGCGAATCCTTACCATAAATTTAACTCAAACAAATAACAAAAAATTAGAATCGCGTACATATATTTTAAGGTCACTGAAATCGGTGAGGTGTGTTTCTTTGTAAATTGTTATGTACCAAATGCACATGTAATGATGTACCAAAAGAAAGTCATTAAAGTATTTGAACAGTTAGAGGACAAGCGATTTAATTTAACAACTATTGATATTGATAGATTTAATTTAGATAGATAGATATAAAAACATTTTGCACAGATGCTCCGTGTAAACACAGATACTCTGTATTTGCACAGTGATAATGAGTTCCAAGAATTCGGAAACATATATATACTAAAGGAAATGTGAGAATTACATAGAAATGGAAAATCTTACAGGCAGTGTGCCGAAATATAGGAAGAACTATAACAATTATATTATTAGCAAATCGCAGAAGCCAACTACTAAATCCGAGAAGATTATTATGTTTAAGATCTCTTTAAATATAAAACTCATTCGACATTTGCAAGCAACTTCTAAAATGATGTTCATCCTAAATTGTTATAGAACTTTGTTGTCATGTTTCGAGAATATCCAATGTCCAATTTGAGAAAACTAAAAATTTACGTCTCATTGCATCATCACGACAGCGGTTTTGTGATAATATGAGATTACATAAATGGAATTTAAATTAAATGTAAATATTTAAACATTTTAGAGAAAAAACATGAAAGACTTAAAAGGAAGTATTATAAATGTAGTGTTATTGGAAAATTTCCATTCTTAGGAAAACTATGACTCCATACTCTCGGAATTGTAAAAGGATTGTTCAAAATCCAGACATTGATCTCATCAAGCATTATGGCGGAAATCAATGGAAGATTAGTTAATCATAACATAACGTTACAAGATAATTAGAATAAAAGGTTCTTGAAATACATCTGACTGTGGAAGTAAAAGTTATATAACAAGCAACATAACAAGCAATTGAATTTGACGATAGATCAATTAAATATTAGTTCAAAATTAATTATGTAGGGAATATATATCATTCAAATATCCCTCTTTTAGTATATCTTGATAGTGAATGTAACACAACTTTAACAATTGCTATCCGATTCACTCAAAATTCTGATTATAAAATCTCCACATCTGCGTCTTAGTATTATATCGTAAATTGTATTTACTTTCAATCACCATTATTTATATCCAGCATGTATACTTTTATTGTTTAGTGCTTAGAAAGTAAGTAATCCAACATTTTTGTAAGTCACCGTACACTCAACATATAATAGTTTCAAGAGCAAGAAATTATTATCAAAGAAAAATTACCTGAAGAAAATATATGAGAGGTCCCGATTTCAAATACTTGAATCTGAATTTCGTCAAATTTCTTCTTCTAAAGTGCGTAATCCAATCTCCTGAGATACGTTATTCTCCTTCGAACTCCGAGACACGACTGCGTCTCAATCGATCTGTTACTAGTAATATAATATAACCGTAATATTTTTGGATATATGGCAAGACGTAGAGAAAGAGAGGGAAAAAATGAGTGACAGCGCGTGCAATTTGCAAGGTCGATGCACGGCTTCTCGTATTGTGGAGGTGCACAAAATTCAACCGTTGGCGAGAGAAATGTACGAAGGGGTGAAATTATTATCAGTGTCGCGCCAACTGTCTCGACGTCGTTTCCCAGAATCCACGTAAGCACATTTATAATATTCAACCGTTATTGATTATTGCATTTCATGCACTATGTAGTATTTACAGCGATATACAGTGAATTATTAAATTCCTACGGATTGAAGAGTTCATGAATGGATAAAAGATGAAACAATTAATCGTAATGAAATTTCAAACGGAATAATTAATCAATTATCAGTTTCTAATAACATACATTGATCCGAGTATTTAAATAATTTCTTATATAACAATTTATGTCATCAACCAATTATTAAATCCAGGATATTCATATGATCAATATCATTGATGACCAATAGCTTTAATTGAAAAATAAAGATTTAATATTACATCAATAAAAGATAAAATTTTTAAAAGATGGAAAACTAATTATTAGTGAAATGAACATAGGTAATACAGTTCAAATAATTTCAATTATACGATTTTTTAATAAATTTAAATTTAAATATTTATTCATTATAAAATCAATAATAAAAAGCAATATTAATGAAATAATTATAATCATAAATATTATAACAAAATTATGAAATGAAATTAAGTATTGAAAGTATTTGAACACATCAGGAGAGATGTTTATCTTTCTATATTCTATGTGTAAGCTAGCATTTCCTAAATTTTTATAACGCAATATTAGATAATGAATTAATATGACAATAACTATAAATCTAAAGGAATAATCTAATATAAAGATCATAGAAATAAGTCTTAGAATAGCTTCTAACGAAAAATGAATCGATTGCATATGACTGCTTACATGGGCACTCCATGCGTTGCTAACATTTCTTTTTTATTTTGATATCATTTGGAGGGAGCGCATTTCTCTTCCCTTGGTTCTACAACTAGGGCCAATAAACGTATAAATGAAATGTAAAGGACGTATCTCTGGTTAGAATCGTTAGGCTTATAAAGTAGTAGCGTAAATTACTTTATGGGACTGTCCTTTGCCGACAGCACATCTTGGCCGAAAACTTGGCCGACTCACTTTCTCACGTGATCGAGAAGAATGGAAGGACACTTGTAGTGGAAAGTCGTGCCTAAAACACTCTGCGTGCTTTAATAGCGAGTACCTAATTCAAGAGTAATAGTGTAGCTATGTGCAACATGTAAATTTACTCTGTAAATCTAAATGAAAAATTGGTAAACATTAATGATAAAGAACAGTTCACATATTCCTTGGACTAAATCCTTCTACTTTGGTGCAATATTTTCACCGAAATGGCATCCGTAAATGAAAATAACGTAACCCAAACCGACAACAAAGGTTCTTACCCATAAACGCAACAACAAGAAAGCTGTACATATGTAGTTCAAAGTGACTGCTTTCCAAAAAAGAACAAAGCCATTATAATTGAAAATAGAGCCCAAATATGTAATAAATGATTGTGTCAGATAATCAAACGTCAGATTCATTTCGAGAATATCCAACAATAAAATATATGGTCTTATGGCGAGCAAGAAAATAGCAGACAATATTGCGAATGTACACAAATATATTTTATTTAATGGTACTAATCTAGCTCTAAAATCACTACTCAACAAATCCTAACGCTTAATTATATCCAACGATCCCACAATCATTAATCGAGGAAATCTTCCTTAAAATGGGCGTGCAAAGAGAATCAACCATCTCCTTTGTAAGAGTCAGAATATCACGAGTTGGTTTCATACATATTCCGTAAAGTATTTATTCATTCAGACAAAATTAGCAAAATTCCGTATTCCATAAAAATCGAAAAACACAATCAGACCACATACTTGATCTATCCCTCCACGTATACATTGAAATGCTTCATATGTATATTAGAGGGGCATCTGGCAAAAAATTATAAGGCCTGCGATAACCAATCACATCTCGACACAGCACAAACAGTAACCTAACGTCCAAGAAGTTGAAACAATCCATATCCAACAGTACAAACGTTGACGCACGAAGAAACCACGAAACTCAAAGCACCAATTAACAGAAGAAATGGACATAGATAGCCAAACCCACGAAATCCATTAGAACGCACAAGACATGGAAGAGTTGCCAAAACCGGTTAGACATAATAGAAGAACCAGGTAAAATATTTAACAAACTTTTACCAAATGGTAAGTTTTCTAAAAAATTCAATCGGATCCACCAACACTAAAGGAATTGCAAAAAATTACACAGAAGACGTACAAGTTCTCTAAAATTTTATGAGAGGACTTTATTCGCACCTCACAGAACGGTTGATCAAAAACCGTTTTAATAGAATCATAAAGAAATTGGACAAACCTACCTCAGTTGAACTGACAACATGCAGCCCCCTCAGAGTGTCGTGACATTCCCCATTACACAGAAGAGTAACGTATAAACTAAAACCAATTTAAAACAAAATGATAGGTTTCATAATATCCTTAGAACAAGATTTGATTTCCTACAAAAACTATTGCAAGTCCAACAGCCAAGTACTTTCTACAGGAAACAAATCTTGAAGCAAATCAATCCATAAACGTAGACAGTATCAATGAAATTCAAAAAAATAGGACGAATTGTCTGATTGCAATCGGCGAAGTGGCAATTGATATGGAACGGAGTATCTGCTACACTGAAATCCCACTCAATATCGAACTCGAAGCGATAGTGGTTTCAATTATCCTACACCAAAGAAAAATTTGCATCTGCAATATACATATATATTATCAAGCAATTATCAGCTGCAGGAAATTGAAATAATCAACTTGCTTCAACAATTCCCCAAACCTTTCATTTTAGTGGGAGATGATAGACAAGTATATTGTGGGGATCTACATCCACCGACGCTAGAGAAAAAATAATCGAAAACATGATCAAATCAGAAATGACCTTTCTGAACGCTATTGAACTCACTCATGTCAAATGAATCGCACAACTCGATAAATTTGACCTCAGCCGTAATATTTTCTGCATTATCGAACATACGACTACAACGATCTATACAACAGCGACCATTTTCCTATTTTTTTTAAATTATCACAAAGAAATACAGACGACTTGATGATAAAACCCAGATGGAAATTTTAAAAAAGCCGACTGGCCGCTATACCGTTATTATATCACTCAAAACCATGTCATTACAAACTTCCAATTTTACAAATTGCAAGATGTTAAACCAAATTTTGAATTTTGAAAGAATCAAGAATCACTGAAGCCGCGACAAAATTTATATCAAAGCCGTCAAACAACTCAGTGAACAATAACGTACCATGGTAGAACAAAGAATGTTAAAAGGCAATAAAGGAAACGAAACATGGCTTCAATGTATAGAAAAAACGTAAATCATACACCTATTAGTGAACGTAATAGAATTCAGACGAACGAGAGCTATAGTTCTCAACCAAGCAAAAAGAGATTCGGATCAACTATATTACCTCGCTAACAAAACATACTCCATGCAATATAGAATAAGGAAATCAATGGCCAAAACGCAAACGTCTAAATCACAGCAATCAAAAACTCGGAGAACATAATTACTACGGATCTCACAGAAATATCGAAACGATACATTTGCAAATAACTCGAGCAATGAAAACTTTTATTCCAACTTCCTCCAAATCAAAAGAATTGTAGAAAAATCAAATGTCTATGAGTCAATGCTCCCACAGATAATCATAATTTTTTTAACTCGAAAATTACAATTAACGAACTGAAACTATATAGCTGTAAAAATCACCAGAAACTCTAGCTTAAATACTGTTTCGAGATAAACCGTCATTTGTTGCTACGAATAAGTTGTTCACATGTACATAAACTTTTTTCCAGCTACACTTTCTCTTCATAGCTGTAGCATTTATTGTTGTCGATGATAACAAAAAAAAAAAAAATAAAAAATAAAAAAAAGGAGTGTAAGTTCAGAACATTCAATTTATAAAGTATGACAGTCGACATTTTCAAAATTTTATACATGCGTCAAATATGAGTATATAGCGTTTAGTTTACAACAGTGACCTTGTTACAGCAAGACTGCATAGACACGTTCTATGTTCAATATCTAACGACTAAGTGTCTGAAGGACTGATGACACATCGTCATGCAGGAGCATTTGTTTCCTGTTTTCATTTATTTTTCTTTTTCCTTTTTTTAAATTTTTATTAGTAACGTTTTCAAAAGACACGGAATCTATTGTGGCACATCTATTGTCGTAGTTCTTTGAATAGATATACAGCTCAAAATTAAGCATACGTGAGTGTTGGACTATTTTTGTAGAATTTTACATGAATTTCCTTGTCTGTTTGAGAAGAAGATTAAAAGTTAAGTTCCATCATTGGGAATTAAGTAAGATCAAAATTTTTCCTTGTAAAATCAAGGCGTTCATTGTGTCACGCAAACGTATCGATTCTCCTTTGCACCGTGCGTCTTCTTCCCTAACGCACTTTAGTATTTTTTGAGAAGAGATCGATCTTCTCTAACACATAAAAAAGAATTTTAAATTCTCAAAGCTAATGAAATTTTTACATATTAAATTTTCCTATTCTAACAATAAGGGAAAAAATTAGAATGAGAACGAAACAATTCTATAACATATTTTTTTTTACAAAGATTCCAAAATTGTCAAAAATTTCATTTTATTAGCACGCATGATATTTGGTTTTTTTAAATTAATTTTTATTAAAATTTCTCTCCAATTCTATTGAAAATCAGCCCTTTCATTTATTAGGATTTTTCATATTAATTCCAATACAGCATATACAAACTTCCAATTTTACAAAACTATTTTTAGTATATTTTTAATATATATATATTTTATTATATATTTAGAATATTATTATTGATAAATGTCATTTTGCCATTGCGCGAAAATAAAGCAGCCAATCCTTGCCACCACTCTCTATATTTTCTCGTATATTCAATGTCAGACGTCTTATAGTATATCTGGACAGCTGATCGATCGAAAACGCAGTCGCGCTTCAGTTTTTGGAGAAGGAGGACGAGGAAAAAGTGCGCATTCAACAAAAAGCTTCACACTCCCAAGTTCCGATTTACAAATTCAGACAATTTCAATCATTTTCTTTCACATTGTTTATCTTTATTGTGCTCTAATTTAGTAAAATGAATTCGGCCCAACGTGAATGTTTGAAAAAAATAGAAAAGGAATGTGTGAATCATATGTGAAATATTAGTTAGAAAAGCAACGATACAATTTATGTATAGCGTATGCATTAATATCTTGAAAGGTGCAGTGATGTTTTTGCATGCAGTACTATTCGTTCGCCCATCGTAGCAGTATGTTTTACTAGAAAAGGGCACATTATATCTAAAACAACTAATAATTAATAATAATTAATAATAATTAATATAATACAATATAATTAATAACTAATAATAATTAAGTGAAAAAACTAATAACGACGAAGTATTTAAATTAATTTATTATTATCAAATAACACTTATTTAGAATAAAATTCATTTTTAAATAACTTTTTATACGAACTAATTCGACTACTCAATATTATAAACAATCTAACAAAAAGTTAAGATGAAATTATTGACAATGTTGACATAAAAAGTGTAGAATTATATTTGAATCATTGTTTGAATAAAAATTTGTTCTAAAATGAAATAAAATGAAAAACTTTCATTGGAAAACAGAAAATAGTTTAAATAAGAATCATGTTCAAATAAACTGATACATAGTTATATCAATATCATTGCATAAAAATGCAATTGCATTGCATACGTTGCTTGAGTAAAATGTATCTTCAAAATCAAAAATCATTTTCGTTTTAACTGTTCGTTCGTTTTAACTGTTGATATTATTCTGTTTTTGAAAAAAGAATATGTAGTGTAAAAAAAAAACTTGTGATACGAAGAAAATTCGAAGTACATAACAAGACAGATTACCATTATATACTATTCACCGACATTAATTGTATTGTATATAAAAAAATATATAGTAGTACAGCGACTGAATATGACATTTGACACATTAATGCGAATCATTGAAAGAATTTGGAATAGTACGCATTCAACAAGGAACATCTGCTACTGCTATGAGTACATTCATGATTCGAAGTTGGAAATCTTCTGTTTCAGGTAATGCTAAAATTATGTTATACTATTAATTCGCGGATCAAGTAAGTACGTTATATTTTTCGACGTGTGTTAAATAAATTGAATTAAATACAAATACATATTTATTTGAAAAAAGTATAAAAATGTTACTTAAATACGAATGTGTAGATTTGCGTGTGTCTAAATCGATCTTTGAAGTTTTCATTTATCACGTATTTGTAGCGAGAGCGATGATTTCTATCTCTTATAATATAAATACTAGTGAGCAATCTCATAATTAGAAACATATCATGATATTATTCACTTATCTCCGAGCACTATATTTTCAATTGCATTATTTTCTCTATTTGTGTGAACAAACACACATGTTGTTTTATTAACATTAACGTTATTTCTGTTAACATCTGTTTTTAAAGTACATTAAAATATCTTAGAATACATTATACTTTAAACATGAACGTTTCTTATCAGAAATTAGAAATGAGACGAGTTCAAATCAAATTCATTTGATTGTCTTTGTATAATTCACGGCAACATTCAAGTGTTTGAAAATTGTGAAATTAAATATACATTTCCGTGAAATATTTTCAACGATGTTAAAATTAAAGCAGCACAAAAACAGTTATCGAGATTTTATATCAATAAAAATATAATCTCAACCTAAAATATTTGTGCGTCACTTTGTAGTCGACATATACGTTATCTTTCTTGTTCCGTTTCTTTTTTTTTTACCAAAAAAAATATAGTAGTTAACAATACACTGACACATTTACAATAGTATATAATGCTAATATAAATTATACGTTGCCAATTTTTGGTATTCATGAAGAAAGTACGAATATTACGAGCATTAGTAGTTTCAAATTTGCTTCATAGTGACATAAAAAAATTGTTTCATTCAAACAATGGGTGAAATAATCATTACGTCATCTGTAATATTATATTACGCCTAAGTATCGATAAAATGCATGCAAATAAACCTAATATCCTATTTTAATTTCTCGTATTTAATATCTAATGTGTAATTGTATGTGCATTACGTATGCAAATTATATGTACAAATGCGGGGAATTGTAATTACAGAATTTTATCTACTTGGTATTAATACTTTTATACTGAAATATATAACTATACGTTTCAGTATGAATTTGATATTACATTTATACTGAAACTTTGATCTTATATTTTATAGACTACCATGTAACTGATTCAAAATAGAAAAACAGGTAAAAATATGAATTTGGAAAAGAAATTTCTCATCCCTTGCTTCGTTTTTGAGGAAATTTAGTTTGTGAAATCAGATTAGATACACGTATATATTTAATTATATATCTCTGAATACAAATTTTATTTAATTATGTATTTAACGAATCTTTTTACCGTACATTTACCCATATGTATTACATTTGATGAATGTATTATCATTAAATGAATTTAATGACTATTGAAACACAGTTTTCACGAAAATAAAAATTTCATAACCTTTCAAAACCTGTAAATATAAAACACAGTATTCAAAGTTTTATATGATTAGACATAATGGAAAAGAAGGTACGAAGTTTTAAAAATCCTTGATACATATCCCTCGAGTTGAGTGTTCCCATCAAAAACACCACGAGAATTTAAACAAGTTTTAAATGAGCAGTTTAGTACTTATATTCGTTAAATATTCTCTCTCTCTCTCTCTCTCTTTCTTTCTCTGCATTTATTTCGTCTATCCAGATTGAGCTTGGCACGTTTTATTCTCAATCAAATATATTGCCAAATTTTCCACATCCACTATTCCGTATCCGTATATCGTATTGTTTGAAATTTTACGCACTAATTACAAGAAACGATGTATGTAAAGTGATTTTCAACGATATTAATGTAAATCTTTTCCATAATGTTACATACGATCATATAAAACATAATACGTAATTTCATATTATGTAACAGCAATGTATTTCTATCCAAAATGAGTTCGCATTCATTGTGCAAGGATTAATTTTGCACGCTAGTGTATGTATGTATGTAAATTAAAAATATGCATGTAAACGTGTACTAGAATTTTTGTAATTTAGATTTACTCCTATTATAGACGAGATATTTCGCTTCACAACATCCTTTTTGCAATTTCGTTGACGAATTACCTCGGTTCACGATTTCGCTTTTGCGATCACATCTCGCATTGTAACAGTATTTCTACCTCTCAATGGAGAAGATATCTCACATTGTAACAATACAACGCGTGACAATAGAAATATTTTACATTTTCATATTAAAAGACATACGAGACAACTCGTTTGTGGAAAGTAGCGGTGGATTATAAAACGAAATAACTCGTCAGTGGCACTGTAGCAGTTATACGAAAGGACATTTCGGTGATATTGCATAACTAACGTAGTTGCGGCGATAAGTCTAATCCATGGTGGAGAAAGGGTCAAAATTAAGGATCAAAATTCTAACGAAAACTAGTTATTATTTTATAGATAAAAAATAAAAGTATAATAAAAGTATAATAAGATATAAATATTACATTGTTGAATATTTATTTGACTCTTGAAATATTACATGAACGACTAATTATTATTTCTGAGGAATGTTTCAGATCTTCTCTTGTTTAATCCATTTCTTGTTAAAGCTGAGAAATTATTTCATCGCCACAGATTTCATGGCTACAGGCAAGTTACTAGGATCTGGAGAGCATAACATCCTGTCGTAAATATATAACCCAGTGCATCGACAACCGTCAATACTTGTAGGTTAGAAGAATTATCCAAGGAGGTCAGATCATCATTAATTCACCAATTGAACATACATGTTTGAAGTTTAATATGGAGGGATGAGCACGTTAAAGCACATTCAGTTATTTTCGATAATTATGTAAATTTCTTATATGATTTCACTGCACCTTATTATGTACATAATTAGTCTATTTTAACAATTCTCCGTCAAAGCTTAAAAATCCAGAACAGATATTATTTGTCCTATGGCTTGATATAGTGTTTGGAATACAAAATCACAAAATTCAAATTCAATTGAAACGTTTACAGGACGTTTTAGATGAACATTATACAAGAAAAGAATACATGTCTAAACGATAATTGTGATTGAGGTTAATTTTAAGTAGCGATGGTATGTATTGTTTTTTAATGAAAGGATCGAAACTAAATTTAACATCATAAAGTGAATTTTGGCACTAAAATAAAAATAACAATACTAATCTAAACAATAATAATACAAACCTATAGTGTATTCACAAAACTTGATAATTTTTTGAATATTAAAACTGGGTATCTGAGTCAGCAAAGAATCTTTCAGCCGATGAATATTGTCTGTTATGAGCGAATAAAGAAACTGGTGTGCGATTTAAAGACGTCCTTTTCATTTAAACTTCATTTATTTCTGTTACCTGACGCAAAAGTAGATGCGAACAACTTACTTGAAACAATTTACCTCTATTTTTAGTTCTTTCATTAAAAGTATGTGTCGTTTTCAAGAACAGCAAGCAGCTTGTTGCATACTGAAACTATATATACTTATATAAAATGGAGTTACAGAAATGATTGCGTATTGGGCACGAACATGTAGAAAATTGATATCATGTATATTTCCACAATGTTGGAAACAAACCATGGATGTTTTTACAATTCGAATGCATTCAGATACGACAGTCAGAAACGAGAAAATATATATTCGTTATCACAAACGTGTGCCTCTTTCCCCTACGATGAGACATTGTACGCGTATCGATCATTATTGATGTAATTTGAAGGATACAATAATTTGTACGCAATGAATTTTTCATCCTCATTGCATTTTTAATCATGTACCTTATTGCATTTTTAAACCTTATTGCATTTTTAATCATGTACAACCGTAATTTATGGCGCGGATAGTTTATAATGTTTGTATATTGGATGCGAGCACTGGGTCTGCATCCCATCGATAGTATTACAAACTACTCCCAACTGTCGCAATTATGTCTTCAGGAAGAACAGTGTTCATATGGTCCCTTGGAAAACAGAAAGTTTTCTTTTCTCGACAAATCTCTTCCGTCAAATGAAAAATACCCAAGTCTTCATAGGGAGGAGCACAGAGATGATCAGAGGAGGACAGACGCTCATCGGGGACAGATCCATATTGACTCTCAACTCGAGCAATTCGGAAACCTCGAGATTCCGCAGCTATCGTAGAATAAGTTGACTTCGGTATTTTCGGCCCAACATTGTCGTGGATGGTCTCTTGGGCATCGAGACTTCAGTCGCAATGGTCGCGTCAAGTGTTAAAGGGACACACGAGCGCGACAGTCCATGACTAAGCGGAAATCAAAAAGTCCTTGTGGACTTGACAAATTAATTGTCCAGTATACGAGTGAGTAAGGTACTGATATGAAATCGATTATTACAAACAAGCGCAATTTGCTTTGTAATTTGTCCTCTGATGTAAGATATAGAATCATGTGTTGATCGACAGACATAATTGCATGTCATGAATGATACACATTGCAACTTACTTTCTGTTTGCTCTGTTATAGAAAGTTTATCACAACAGAGCACTTCATTTGAAACGAATAGAATGAGAAAAATATTGTAAATATAAATAAGTAGAGACGTAATGATTTATTGTAGAGAATAAAAAGGAATAAATAATGTTCTATATTCCTTAAATAAGGAATATAAAGTTAAAGTTTTATTTATGTAGAAAATAATGGGTCACTATCAAAATTTACTTCCTTAATTTGTTATGAAACAGTTACAGTCATTCTCTATACAATGATATCAGTTCAATATTATTAATTTCTTGACCTCCCCCGACGCGCTAGTAAATCACAAGTTTTGAATGGTGCATCTTCATTCGTTAATGTTTTATAAAATATGGTTCAGTTCTCAAAAATCGCGTCCAACATATTTTTAACCAACTTACCTCTTTTCCACTAGTATTTTTTAACTTTTTAAAAATTTTTCCATTTTGAGTGTTATATTTTTTTCCTGCGTTCCGTTTGATCCTTCGTAATTTTTCGGCATATGTGTCATCATTCTTGTATCTAGATATTTTTTTTGTAGAGTCGTCTGAGACATTAGCTTCAATTTTTGTTAATGAATATGTTTCTATGATTATTTTTCTTTTCCCATATTTCCAAAATGAGAATTAGTAGATACTTTTCGGATCATCTTCACTTTCTGATTTCAAGATTCTTCTTTTTTTTTTGTTTTAATTAGTATGGATATGATTTCTGTACATAACAAGAAAAATCAAAATTTCGTTAAAATATTTAATAACTAATTGAATTATTTTTAACGCGTATAGACGAGTATTTTCACTTACCTGCATCACTGTCTAAGGTGAAGACTTTCAAACATGTTGAAATTTATACTAAAAGCAATGTAAAAATTATGCAATACAACTTAAAGGAACAATAAATTTCTCTAAAACTCTAGAAATTCTTGGCCTGTAGAACAAATAATGTTCATACTGTTTTTTACTGCAGGAGAACAATTCTCTATTTTCTGCGTATTTTGTGTAACTATACTAGCTACGTTACTATTAGATAATTTACCAGGGAAAGTAGATTGTGCACTCAGTCGAGTTATCAGTTTTTATCACATTAGTCATTTTCTTACTTTATTTCTGTTAATATGTTAAAATTATATATTTAATGGAATTATTATTGCTTCAAAAATCACTATCTGAGCTAAATAAACACCACTAAAAATAAAAATATAACTCTTGTCTCATAAAATTTTACTGCATAATATGATTCACATCAATTTGAAACTCTTAAAATCGTATTTAAGCTACTTTCAAAATAAAAACTTTTATCATTCTATTAACCAGCTAATTTTCTACAAAATGTTAGTAATTTTAAATATTTTAGCTACGATTTGTTTAAAAATGAAAAGGTTTGTTTAAAAGTACTTCTAAGGAAACTGTTTAAAAGAACAATTCAGAATGGAAAGAAATGTAAATATTAAAACAGCCAGCTTCATTTTTTTGGAAAATGGTCTTGGGCCAATTTCAAAATAAATGGCCCATACGTATTTTGCATTCGGCGTTTCTGAGATACACTTTGAAAAATTTGCACGTTTCTCATAATATTTGACTACCTCGAGCCAAATACTTTCGTTATATTGTGGAATATATTCCTCTTTCGTAGTTGCACAAATTATCAAGCATACTTTTGTACATAATGATAAATGTCCAATTCCATATATATATATATATAGTGTGAATCTTCTTAAATTTCAGAACTTACGCTTTTTGCAGGCTCCATTGCTATGAAAAAGGGAGGAAAATTAAATGACTGCTTCAATAGAAACGTGCGGTGATTAAGATCTTATAGCGAAAAAATTATTGATGAATAAATTAACACGTATGCGACATGAATTGCTGAAAATAAGAATGTTTTTTTAAATGAATATCATATTAACGAATTAAAGAAGTGTATTGTAGCGGAATGGAAAGAATTAAACCAGAAAAATCATTAAAAAATTATATATATATCTTTCCCTCAAAGAATGGCTATTGTTATTGAGTGCAAAGAGGGTCGTACTAAGTGTTGAGCCACGCCCAGTTACGGTTGGGACTGATTCAACGGTTCGTTTGCTCAAACTTAGTTTCTTGCAAGCGCTTTGAAATGAAGGAATTACATTTTCCGTAATTAATTCCGGAACTGAAATTAATGACCGATTCCAATTTATAAATTTTTAGAACTGGATCCGTATTTACTATCTTTCGCGTCAAACCTATCTTTGCGCATAATTTCTGTCTCTTTCGCGTATATGTATTGTCTGTTATTACATCTCGTGTCTACTGTGCGCGTAACTCCCATAATCTATCTGCTTTCCCGGTTGACAGCGGGCCTGTCTTGTAGACTTTGACTAACAAGTTATAGCCAGTGAATTTGAAGTGCGGACCTAGATGAATTTACGTAGCATTAATTCGTATATTGTGTGATTAGCCGTGTCTGGAAACGCGAAACAAAACAATTCTGTCAATTGGGAACAATTCTGACAATAAAGGATACTAACTGTGATCAAGCGTGGCGGCTGATAGGACATCTTACCAGCATGAAAAAGTGGGTGAAACATTACTCTTAGTCATAAGTACTCTGAGTTTAGGAATAGATTCCTCGCGCTGATAAGAAGACTAACGTCTTGAATCAGAAAATTTCTGTACATTTTAATTACGATTATTATAACAGCCTCGCCATTTGACGGCAAATGTTTAGACCACGATTTTTCGTATATTTTTCGTTATCTCAGCTTCAGCACTAAAAGTTATTTCCAGTTGAACTCATTATTTTTGTTCCTATCCATCGTTTTTCACGAAATTTGCCTGCTAAGTATTACCATGCTTCTGGTTTTTTTTTTTTAATAACACAAAATAAATTACAAAAAAGAGAAAGATTTTATATCATTCCTTTAATAAAAAGAAATTTAATAATTTTTAGAGTGTGCTATATCTTTGTTCAGGAATGTAAGTAAAGGATTGCATGATACTTAATGAAACGTTTCAGTGTGGTTACATAAGGTATAAAAAAGATGTCACTTTCGATACCAGTGACCTTCAAATATTTTGCCAAGATCGTTATTCTTTTTCTCTTTTCTTTTTCATAAAAAAGAGAATATGTCACTAAAAGACCTTCTTCCTTCGCTCCGTATGGATCAAATAATCCCCTCTCCCGCACTTTTGCATTTCTTCAGGGGAGAGAGTTCTCCATCCAACATGCTGCGATGTATGCACCGACTCCTAAGTTTTATGAAACATGCATCAGAGTAAGCTTGCCTCCACTCAACCGAATCTTCAGTTTTCCGTGCGACGCCAACGTTGAATCACGTGTTTTAAGTTGTCGGCTCGTTTTCCAGCTCTAATATTACTATTAGTAATAGAAGCTTTATTATTACTTATAAGAAATAGAAAGAAATTAAATACTAAAAAGAAATGGGAAAAAGATGGTTAATCCAGAGAAATAGATCTTCCAAATTCGCATTATTGAAAGAGGAAAAACAACTGAACCTTGTGATTATAGAAATTATCTGCGTGTGGATGACTCTATTGAATAAAATTCACTTAAGTATTGAAAAAAGAAATACAGTCATGGGAGGTGCAGCTAGCGCAGAGGAAAAACTATCTGCAACACTAAAGTTAAATTAACTGTAAGGAGTTACAAAGATTAATTTTTTAATTAATTAATGTCTGTTAAACATCTTAAATCAAATGCTAGTTTTTTCCTATATAATATCAAATCTGGTATTCTGTCTGTTATATTATTTCACGAACACTCATGCAAATTATAAATATTTATAAACATTTCCCAAAATTCTTATTCTGTCTCCATTCTGTCTAAATTGTATATTTGTTTTCGTTGAGTCTCCCTCGGAGTTTCGCTCGGAAACTTGCCTCAAAACTGAACCGTGATTCCAATTCTTGCATCGACACCGACCACTTGAGGGCGAGACTTTCGCTGTCCTTTCGCCATTAAAATATTGAAAAGAAATTTTTTTTTAAATAATTAAGTTAGTTCTCATAATATCAATTATATAATATATCATTTATTACTTTATATTGCAATAACATTTAATTCAGTTATTTAAGTTAATTTCATTTTAATTTTACATTTTACATTAATTGTAAAGAAATTGTTATAATTAATCTTTTTTGTAATAAAAATTCTCTATTAAATCAAAAAATTTATTTAATTATATTATAATAGACGCCGTTCTATTTTAAGAATAATACAACATTAAAACATAAAATTGATTAACAAACAGCGATTAAACAAATATGATATATATCATATTGTATATCATCGAATATTTGTTATAAATATTTATGACAAATTTCAATGCGATATCTTTTATGAGTCAAGAGTTATTCAAAAATGTTGCGAAAATTCTCGATCTGGCACATTGTTTTACGACAGTCTCACCGACGACGGTAGCGAAATCCGAAAAAAACTTTCCAACTAATGCTACGAGTCTATTCCTGCATCAGTGATTCCACTGTTTCTGATCCCGATTCACTGATGCCGAGCTAAACATATTGCAACTGCATCATGAAGAGTTGCATCGTAGCAAGCATCGCATTTTCAACGTGGTGGCCTTAATAATACTATTTACTTTATCTTTTAATTAGTATTTTTTCATATGTTTTGATATTAATTAATATTATCTTTCACTCATGGACAAGATACCTATCTCGTTTATGCTACTGCATAGGCGATATCGTTGCGATAATATCTCTTACTCGTGATACTTCATGTGCAACAAACATTGTACGTTCATCAATAAAGACTGTGCTACTAAACGTTAAGAACTTTCCCCGAGAGAAGGAGTCACTTGCAACCCACGACTTTTTTGATAAGTGCGGTTTCCGCGATTAATACAATACGATGCAAGAATAAAAGTATTTCAAGTTCAAAGTTAATATTTTATCAACACTTACGATAATCTATAAGTGTAAAATCACCTATAGAAATCCTGACACTAAAATTTGTAACTTCTGGGACGTACATAGCGTATGTTTATTTGTATACACGGTGTTATTCCTTTAATTACTGAATATAAATAAAAAATATTTGAAATAAAACTTGCATGGTTTCCGCAACATAATATTTTAACAATTTTATCGTTATTTTACTTTTTTATTGTGATATGAAGGTTACTTTCATTTTTTTAAATAGAATGATACGTTTTAATCCAATAATTTTAATCAAATAATCGATGCAACTCGACATTCTGTACAAAAAGGTTTGTATTAATGTTTGTATTTGAAAGATTATTGATTTAGAAGATATTTCAAGTTTAACTTTATAAAATTTATGCATGAAAAGCAGTATGAATACAAGAATACTTTCCCTGTCTTTCCTCGACATTCATACAGATAGATTTTACAGAGTTAAGTTTGAAATATCTCTCAAACTTAGTTTTCTACAATACAGAGTTGGTACATTTTATGGAATATGTGGATACATCGGACTACATCGATTAATGGATCAAAAAATACATGATTCTATTTAAAAACCGATTTGAGGAAGATGATTTCAATAAAAAAACAAAATAACAATAAAACGGTCACAGGATGTTATACGTCCCCTTGAAATGTGTATAACTCTGGTTTGAAATATTTTTTCAAGGAAATGTTCTTCAATAATGAAATAATAGTGTCTAATTGTATACAAATAAATCAGACATACCATATATTGAATTTTAGTAAAGTTAATTATTATTTCTTTAGGAAAATACTCTCATATTTACTGTTAGGCAATATCCTTTATCTTGCTTCATTATCAGAATGTTTGCAAATTTACTGTTTAGACGTATCTAAAACAAAAAAGTTTAAATGCTACTCTCCATGCACATTTCATTACAATTTCCGTCAAACTGGTTCCTAGTAAAGATATTATTATCTGATAGCAATTATATAAAAAATGCTATCTTCAATACCTCTTTTGTATAAAACTTTTTATGACACTACAATCTCTATTGAATTTAGACTGTTCAAAATATGAAACGTGCTATAGTTTTACACATTTTTAGTAAAATTGAACGATTTTAGTAAAATTGTAAGTATCATTTACTATTAAAATATATTTTCGTAATATATAGTATTGTTTATGATATTTTATATATCATTTCGTTATACGTGAAGAGCACAACTAAACCAATAACGATGAAATATTATCGATATTTTAAACTGTTACTATTTTATTTGGAAGAACGCTCCAGTAATTCATTTGGTTTTATATTAAAGCGGCAATATTCTACTTTCATAGTCGTTTTTCTTATATGATTTTACACCATCATGTAACGAGTGGGAAAGTAAGAATATTTTCTTCTCGAGCGTTGTAATAACTCTAACGTCTCGGAGAATAATAAACAAATCTTTGTACGACTGTGCTAAAGGTTGAAGTCTCCCCATAAAATTTGTTATAACATTTTATTGAACGTTACAATGTTAGCGTCAGGTAACAGAATACCTATTAGAATTTCTTAAATTCCTGGCGTTTATTCAAAATATTAAAATACAGTAGAACGGTGAAATAAAGAATCGCAAGTTCAAATCTCTGTACATTTCGTTCTTCAAATTTCATTCATCCAAATGTTTGACGTAGTTAAGAAAATCATTTTGTAATTGTTTTTAGGAATGTTTGAATTTTTAGAATTTTCGAAAAAGTCATCTTTGAAAAAGACTCAGAACTAACAGAGTCTTTATTGTGAGAATAATTGGTGGATCGTTGACGTTATAACAATTTAAGTTAACGACAATATTTCTTATTCGTACAATTATGCTTTTCCCTGTATATTAATGAAGAATATCGATTATAAAAAATAGCCGTATATCTTCAAAGTTTGCTGAAAAAAGTATACACTACATAATATAATAAGAATATATACTGCTAATGTGGTATGTGTGTGATACTGTGTGTGCTTTGCATTTAGACAACGTATTTATATAAGGATGAAATGTATTTTAGTAACTAATAAAATTTATTATTGCACTGCGTTTAAACTCTTCAATTTTATTAAAAACGTGTAAAATGTTGAAAATCATGTGAGCGATTATTGTAGATTACAGTACACAATTACTTAAATATAATGGTTCCACTAATTGATCTTCTTAAATTCTAGGATATATTCTACGATGATTATAACTTTGGCTGTGTGTTTAGTAACTAAACGATAATGTTGGATTCAATAATACCTTTCTCGAACTCGTCCAATTAAGTATTTCACGGAATTCTCTCACGATCGTACGATATATGTCCTTTTTTGTATATTGTGTCCGTTGTTATGACTGGAATGATGTCTGTGACTTTTATAGAATTGTTCATCAATATTTTTGCTTACTATTTATCTAGATTATTACTAGGTGTGAATAAAATGTCAACTTTTCGTAAATTGCCACACACGTATGTAGGAGGAACTGTATGTAGAGAGCGATTAAAAATTATGTGTCATGGTTTACTCATATCTTTGGACCGATAGAGTTTCGTTAAAATATAGTTTGCTGCAAAATCTACTTTGACATTGAAATTCAAGAACAAATTCTTTGCATAGTATTATTCTTTACGTGAAACAAAGTTACAGAACAATTACAATCGCAACTTAACTATTTCCTTAAAAAATGATATTCTTCCGTCAGCAAACTTCCATTAATATTTACACTATTGACACTATTTAGAATGCGCATATATTTCGTAGTTAAATGGAAAATAAAAACTACGTTATTAGTGATGGTACGAGAAATTGCATTTTTAAAACAAGAGATATCCCACTCAAAATCAAATAAATCTTCCGAAATAACATAACTTTATTAAAAAATGTGTATTATAACCTTAAAATTAGAAATATTTATAACTATAAAATGTATTTATAATCTGAAAATTAGACTGAGGATTTTTATACATTTATGAAAGATTTGGCGGTGGAAAAATGGCCATACGTAAAATACTCCAAGTATAATTTTTCTTATAACGTTTAGTAGACAAATTTTCTATACAGTTTCAATTTTTTCCTTATTTGCAGAAAAATATAGAAATAAGCATATATCTGCGGTTTAGTAATAATTTTACAATAAATTATTTGAAAATCGTTTGACAAGATAAAATTTTTGAAGGAAAGTTGAATTAAATCAAAGGGAATAAGATTTGAGTAGTTATTAATTTTTCTGCAAGTGAGATAAAAAAATTTTAAATTTTTATAATATTTTTCACTGCTTCGATCGATACAGCTCGTTAATTCGTTAAAAAAAAAATATTAAGCTGTATGTGTCGAAAATTGCTAAAAGGTTTTAATAATTATCTTAATATTTAATAACACTGACTGTTCAACATCGTCTAAACTAATATTGTTTACTTCACACAACTGGTACAAAATATTAAAAGATTCGAACGAAATATTAAAAGATTCGATTGTCAGTTCAATTTATATGCTTCACTTTTAGAAATTAATATCATTGATAAACAGTATTGTCCCCTTCAACATCATTTAATTTTCATTTGAAGATTTCTGTCCCACAGCGGTTTCGAACAATTTGAGGTCATAAAGTTATTTTAGTATTAAACGCTTAGAGCGAGATATAACTCGTACTGAAGCATCATTTCATCATTAATGGCACATAATTTATAGTTTTTTAAATGTATATCTATTCGAACTAATGTAAAGGCTAATGGAAATTAGTCTAATCATTTTTTACGGGATCAACAGCGTTGCGACCTTCTTCTATGCAATTTTATTGTATC
Organism: Tetragonula carbonaria; assembly: GCA_032399595.1. NCBI lineage: Eukaryota > Metazoa > Arthropoda > Insecta > Hymenoptera > Apidae > Tetragonula > Tetragonula carbonaria. The sequence continues at coordinate 504,051 of JAUCRC010000023.1, forward strand.
AAAAGATGCAATGCAATGATGAAAAGAAATTTTACAAAATTTCATGATACTTAAATTTATCATTAAACGAAACATGAATGAAATTCAACAATTATTATTTTACTAAAGGAAAATAGAAATTTTATGCATTCATAGAAAATTTAAGAATACAAAATTGCACATAAATACGATGATTTCTATAACGTATCTACAACATTTAGTGTGCAATAAAATTTTGTACGAAAATAATGTTTTAATTATTTTAATTAGACATAAATTTACTTGATAATTTGCAATTCGATTGTAAGAATGAAGATTGGAGATTGAAAATTTGTCAAGGTTAATTCCAGACGTACCAGAAGAAAATAAAACGTTTTCATTTTCACTCGAAACACATATTTGTTTTCATTTCACTTTCAGAAAACCAGATCTTGAATATATTCGCGAGAAAGCTGTCTTTTGACAAATTTACCATATTTTCATATCATAAAAATCTCACGTGATAACTACCGTTTTAATACACTGAAACTGATGTAGACTTTGTTACCATTTTAATACACCATATACCAAATATTTCATTACATTAAATGTTACAAGTTAAAGGATAAAAACAGTTATGGAGATAACCCGTATATATCTGTTCTGAATAAGCATTGGTTGCAATTAATTTAAACCATCAAACAGTAACAACTAATTGATGTTACTGTAGTTATTTCAACAGAACATGTATTTAATAACTGACAACTGCGTGGTGTTCAAGAATTTATTTTAATATTTTGAAAAACTTTATGGATAGAAATAAAATGTTTCTTTGGACACATTGAGGATGTTATAGTTATAATGAATTCACTCTTTCAAAGTATGAATAAATTACAAATAAATTGTAGGGTTAACAAATATTTCTCTACATTGTTTCCGGTGGTTCCACACATTTTCCGATGACAACATATTGTAATGACATTTCACAATAGTTTCAGTTAGTAAATGTTGCATCGTAGAACAGAGTGTCTCTATGAAGCAAATTGACAGAATTGAATTGTAGTCATTGTAACAGAATGGCACATGTAATCTTTGTTGCCTATTATGTTTCATAAAATATTGCTGGGTCATATTGGAATGAAGGTACTGAAATTTATTCGATTTTATTCAAATACTTATGGAAACTAATGGCATGACTTTTGTTTTACCTAAAGTGCGCAGTCAATTTAACGGATTAATTATGTGTATGTGTAGAGTGTCAAAGACGGCTAAACATTGTACTTCTTCTAAAAAAGGGAAAAGATAATATTAGCATCGTTTCGAAAACTTTTCCTTTTCAAGATATTCTCACTTGCAGGCTCTCTTGTTTTGAACCTTTCGGGTGTTTATTTGTAGGGACAGTTTGAAAGTTCAACATACGATAATGACACTGTTGGTAAATTGGAAATATTAAAAAATTGAATTTGTAATTCATATAGTAATATCACAATATCACTAGAAATTTTTAAATATCTACATCATATTTTTGAAACGTCAATACGAAACATTCATTGTAGTAGGAAGTAATTCAGCAATTTCTTGAAATTTTTGCAATACTCCATCATAATCGAAGTATCTGTACCTCAGACAGAATTTTCGAGCTTATATTTGTTGAGTTTTTCTCTTTTTCTTGGCACAACAACAAACGCGGCACCGCAATTTCGTGGTCACTATTTCTTTGACACACTGCCTTATGTGCTCAGTGCAAGAAGCAGATGATTACAACATCTTAGATTAATTTGATTAATCATTTGAGTAATTTGAAATATATGTTATGAACAGTGAGAACCTTATTTCAATAAAGTTTATGACGTATATGATGTAGATGTATATGAATTATGTCGAGCCTACACAATAACGATATAACTCTCATAATGATAAAGAAAGAAAGTAATGAAAATGGATATGAAAATAGTAACTCCCAAATAGTATCCCTGTCACAAGTATAATTGTTTTCTTAGTAAAAACTTTTGATATTATCAATAAGAGCAGAATTATTTCAAATCATTTCTCTTAACAAATGAGCTTGCGATTTTTTGCGAAGTAACAAAAATATAGGTACCATCTATATTTCTATAATTCTATATTTCTATAACAAAATTCTATAAAATTCGCTATACGGTAAGAAATACTAGTCCGATTATTTTGACTTCAAAATTTACTTTCAATTTTCAAGGAAAGAAAAAGGTCAAGTAGCCAATAAGTTCTGTATAGATATTAAGAATTTAAATTTATTATGTGCATTAAATTACTGAATATATATATATATATATATATATGTGTGTGTGTGTGTGTGTGTGTGTGTGTGTGTGTGTGTGTGTGTGTGTGTGTGTGTATTTTGATTATAAATTAATCTAGGAAGAACATTAATAATTAATAATAAATGTACAAAGAAATTCAATGCTATCAACTCATGTCAATGGCAGGCTCTAACTGTTGACTTACCGAACTATTGACTTAACCGTTCATCGAAAACGTCTTCTTCGAAAGTTATAAAAACACATAATATTTTTGGTTCTTTTATTAGCTGATTCCTCCGTTTTAATGAAATGACAAAATCTTGAAAGAAAAAATGTTGTCGAAATGGACAAAATTCGCTGTATACACTAAAATACATATTTACCCACTTTACAATATAACGTTTAACGATTAAGCATCCTTTATGTTAGAAAGAAATTATATGATAATTAAATACTGTGGTGTATAAAAGTTTCTGGCCACATCGTTTTTGGAATTCTTCTTTGCAAAGTTTTGAGGCAAGTTTCTGTTAATATAATAAACAAAGGTACGTTTGTGTGGATAACTGCTGCTTAAGAGGTAAACACTATTTTGTCTTTATATTTATATATTTAAAGAACATCTAAATAATGCCGCTCAAAAGTTCCTAGCCAATGTCTGTTATGAGTTTGTAAAAGAATAGTGAGTATTTACATTTCAATAATATTACACAAAATTGTTATGCAGAATTACCTCGTTAGTAGTTAGTCGCTGAAACGAAAACATGTCCGAAAGATATCTGTTGAAACGTTCAAAATTGTGACAAAGTTGTCAGAAGTGGAAAGTGGCAATTTTAAGGGATCCTTAAAATAGCTTCAATGTTTTCTATCAAGAAAAATTCAGTAAATGATATAATTAGAGATACTATGCTGGACACGGCCAGTAGATCGTCCCTGGAGGACCACGATAAGACCACGAAAACCATTGTCAATTTTGGATCTAAAAAAAAAAAAACAGCGACTGATATCGCAAAATAATTAGAAGAAAACATTGCCAATGTGAACACATCGATTTATAGTCTTAAAATAAAATTAAACAATATAGGACTCTTTGATGTCCAAAGACCATTAATAAAAGAAAAAGAAATAGAACGGATTAATATTAAGAAAATTTAAAGAAAAATTAATAAATTTGGAAGTAGGAGAAGACATTGCCCTGCAATGGTTACATCTGATACAGTTGTAGCTATAATTAATAAATTTTATGAAAATTTTCATTTAATCAGTTCCTTATTCTCATCGGATTATGTAACGAGGCACCATTGTCCTGGAACCATATATCCTATTTTACTTTCAATCAGCATGTAATATATCTATTCAATCTGTTTCACTTTTAACGAGTATGAAAGTATTTTTCTAAAACTGTCAAATATTTACCAATGTAAACGCTCCCTTCAAAATAATATGGTCTTATTATTTTTCTGTAACGTATACAACACGGGGTTATTTGTGATTAACTATATAAATAATGACGTTTCTCTTCTATAACCAATGTAAAGTGCCAACATTCTGATAATAACCCATTTTGTTAATGTCAAGAATACTTTCATTTGTCGTCATTATTATACATTGAATAAATTTCGTATCATCATTGATTTAATCCACAAACAAATTTGTGGTTCTTTTGAACTCGTGGTTCAATATCGCGAGGCAAAACTTTATGGGCTTGTAATTTTAAATGGTCTGAAATTATTATTTCAGAATTTTACAAACAGCTCTATTCGAGAGACTACAATTATTAGCAACTGCACAAAATACATAGCCAATACATTTGATAGATTACGTTGAGGAACGTTTTCGTTGTATAATACTTCCAATTGATTTGCGTAATTTAACAATTTTCTGTATCATTGATTGGTTTCGTTTTTAGAGATGTCTTTCTACATGGAGACATGTAGTTGTCCTCTTCTTCGTAGAACAAATACCAATCTCCCCGCAAAGAAACTAATTCAATTTTACTTTGAACTGTTGGATATAATTTCTTTTTAATTAACCTTCTCGCTAGTAAACGACAATTAATGAAAACAACGAAATGAAATGAAATAACTGAACTGAGAGGAATCTTCACGTAAGCCTTTAGTATTGCATTAATGGAATTTGAAAAGGATACAAAGATAAGAATGCTGTTCGATCTTGGTTTAGATGATGCAATCCTATCAAACCGCTAATTGGCGATTTACGCTCACTTGACTCCTTAGTAATTAAACACATTACAACATAATTCTTCAAAGTATATTACAACGCAAATATATTAATATGCAGATTGTCTAATTTTTCTCAAAATCCACTGGAATATCATAGCAAAGATATTATACAGTTCTATTCTAAAAAGTCAACTTCACCTTGAAACCTCCTCCATCGTTCCGTGCATTAAAATATCATTAATACTGTATAATGTACACTTTTATAGCAAAAAAGATTTGTAGGAACATTTTTTTCATTCCTTCATTCGCTTATGAGGTATTTCCATTCTGCGAATTAAACGTGTTATAAGAATAGCGTAATGTTGCATAAATTTCCACATCATATTATACTAAAGTCATATTTACAGATTACCATGTTATGAGATAGTATTCTGATTATCGCTCACTTCAGAAGTGAATTAACAGTATGAAAAAGATACATACATTAGTCAAATAAACTTTATTATTAATTTGGCATATACATTTCACTACAATAATACTAAATTTTATTACAGACAACAAATATAAAGTCTGTAACTATTTTACTAAAACGAATGCATTAGAGTATAATATGAGAAAGACGCATTCATCGTCTAAAATACAAAAGGCTTTAATTAATTGAAATTGCATGACGTTTACATAATAAATTATCGCAAATATTACCGTCGAAAGACTTTCTTGACACGCAACGAATAAACTAGAAAGATTGATCTCACATTCCTTGGAACTTCTCAACATGACAAACAGTAGTAGCTTTTGCGCTTTCAATGGAATACAGCAGACCTACCATGTAGAGTCGTACCTGCACATTATTATATCATACCAATTACAATAGTATATAGTGAAAAGCATAGTCGAATCATTAACTTTACTCTTGGCATGAAATGTTTTTCATTGCCGTTAATATTAAAATGTACAGAAGATGCACAATGAATCAATTTCTAAGTTGGAAATGGTTTTTTTTGTCAAAATACATTGATTCAATATTATGACATATGCTATGAATAAAATCGTCACACTTAATAACAATACCAACGACAACATCAATAACAATAGTAACAATAGTAAAACTAAAGATTTTAGTAACATTTTTGTATAATTTTCGAACTCTTGGATTAATCGCAATGCCATTCGCACTGAAAAGTATTAAAAAGTAAATTTTCTTTGGAATAATATATAATATATTTTATTTTTCTTTTCATAGTATATAATAACTTATGTGTATATATTTATTTAATTGGTTGTATCAGTCTGTTAAATTTCATTGTTTAAAATAAATGTTAAACAGTTAGGCAATTGAATATTTATTACATTGGTAATTGTAAAATACTGTAAGATTTTGGACTACATAAAAATATCTAGTAGTATCACACATGTATATCGAATAATATTACATATGGTATTGTAATTTATCTACGCATATCTCTTAAAGTATTTATTAACCGAAATAATGTTTCAAGCGAAACTTGTTGTGTTTTGAGGGGGATGCCTCAGCTATTAGATTTGTTTAGGACGTTCCTCAAAATTTCAAGGTGACTGTTGTTTCTTTAATTAGACGGACATGTAGCTTGTTCTATATTTTCTTAAATATATTAATGTTATAAGGATATTTGTTATTATACGATAACAGATAACCCTCAATAACTCTCTTCTCAATATTTTAATATTAATGGTAAAAGAAAATAAAGTTTATTCATTGAAAAATACGTAAAGAAAATAAAATTGTTTGACCTATATATTTAATACTTTTATTTATATTTCTAGTTATATTTTTCAAGATATAATTCAGTTTATCATTTTTTAGAATACAACCTTATATCTTCTTTTTCTAATACACCTTTAAATAAAAATAAAAATTTCATAAAAAGTTAATTCAATAACTTTTATATAAGGTAATTCAATAACCGTTCGGACATTTAATTCCAAAATAATTAAAACATTCCGTTGAAACTATCGATTTTATAAATTCGTATATGAACCAATACGTGTATAATGATGTTTTATAGCGCAATTAATAAAATTTCAGTAGGATTGGGATTCTACGTAGCATCCCAATTCTTTATAGCAAAATATGAACAGAATTAACTGAAAACTTATTGTACCCGATGCACAAAGTGCTGATCTCAATTCCATTTGACACTTATAAATGTTTTTCGACATTGTATCACTGAGGAATTAAAGAACAATACTGACTATTGTTACAATTTTGTACGAAACATTACGAAAACGTTTTAAAACCACTGTGAAAGCTAAAAAGTTAAAAAGTAAATCTCAATAAAGCTGACAAATTTGATTATGAAATATATTATACAGAACTGAGTCGATGAATATTTTTTTGTTGTAGGCATCTAAAAAATCGTTCACGGTATTAAAATATTGTTTATATTAGATTTAATGAAGAAACCAAAATGTTTCTGTTTATACTTATTATCTATATAGCAATTTCTACAAGTACATATGATGTTTCAATTTTGTAGAATTTTAGATTAGTGCAGAATTTTAATTGCTGTATCAATTAAATGCTATTAGGTTTGTTCGACTATATCGATGAATGATGTGACTAGTGTGAGTGTGATTGTCTTTTGTAAACTAAACAAATGAACTCCGGCTTCGCGTTTTGCAGTTGATCTCGAGGCGTCGTTCCGAAAGTGTCTATGTATGCTTCACATATAAATTTTAGTATTGCCTATTCATATTTATGTAATATCAACATAAATAAACTCTGACAGGTTTATTATAATTGCGTCATCCACAATTAATACCGATTTTTATGTTTCTTTATGTAGAGGATAATCATTTAAAAGTGTCAGCCAAAGCAAAAAGTAGAGAGAATGGTTTATAGAAATAAAAATATGAAAGTGCTATAAAAATATTTCTCACATATATTGATAACAGGAAGTTAATTGTTAAAATTCTGCAAAACCATGCATAAAATTTATCATCTATATTCAAGGCCAATTGAACAAAGTGCAGTAGATAAACTTTTTAAAATAAATATAACTGATTAAATATATAATTTGATAAAAAAATGTTCTTTGCCATTGAAGAATTAACAGGGAATTTAGAAAAATAAGAAGCTCAAGTTTTGAACTCACGTTTATCAATGAAAGAATTCTTACTCTATATAAACTCACAGGAAAAGAAATAACTAGTATAGGACTCGCTCGCTATTAGATAATCCTTATCTTACTCACGAAGATATTGTTTAATCTTCACATTAGGGAGGAAATGTGCCCATAAATGATTTAAAATGTAAAACAAAGTACTATTAAGATAAAAAGATGAAGTGATACATTCAAATTTACTAACACGATCGCTCTGTTGTAAATATCAACGGCTTGGTAAAAATCCAAGAAATTCAATTCAACTTGCTGCGATAGTGAATTTGCTTTAGATAAATTCCTAATGGCCTTTCGTAATCGGTAGCTAAAATCATATAAGTTGTAGATTAATATAAATTGCGAAAAAAAAATGATTTATGTTTCAAATCGATTTTACTTTATCGAGTTTGTGATATACGTTTCATGATAATACCATAGGTATAAAAGAACCGAATAATTTTAGAGAAAAACAACTATTATTCATGTAAATTTTAGAGCTACATGTGAATAAATCAAGTAATTGGACTCAACTGGTTATTTTTTACATACTTTTTATACATTGTGACAAGTGCCCTATTGTTTCAGCTATATTCAGAATGCGGGAATCCGAGTCAGATGAAAATTAATCTCCTTAAAATAAATGAAGACTTTTATACAGGCTGATTTCTCATTGAATTCGTTCTGATTAAAGCTACAACTTTTAAAGTTGACCAGTGTTTGATTTTAGAACAGATCAGAGTGTATCTGCAATTTGTATTTTGAATTTCATTGCTTAGGTTTTATAAATGTCTCAATTAGAATGAAAAAGTGTATTCGAAAATTATTTCATATTTTATATTCGTTGGAAAATAAATTTGAGACTCATAATATATAAATTTAATAAGAACCATTGTGTTATTATTTACGTGCTTATACAAAGTAATGGAAAATTATGCGTTACGATTCCATGTCTTAAAAGCAGTGGAAATTTGTTAACAACAATTTCAGAAAAGAGAATCTTGTCCAAATTCAAAATCAAAGGCATGGTTCATTCTTCCCTTTTTAAACTCTTCTTATATTTACTTTCTCTGTTAGAATTTAATTTTCGATTAGGTTGTGGTTACAGTGTTATTTTGCATTATTATTTAGCGTTGTTCCACTTTCTTTTGAGTGAGACTTCCCTAGTACAAGAAAATCATTTCTTTTTTTACCGTTAGGAACATACTATCCATTTCCTTATAGTTTGCGAAATATAACGCAATATGAATATGAAAGCTATTGGAAAAATATCTCCTTCCAAGAAAACGATTGTGTCCCACAGTTTTTCTGCAAATTTATTGCATGTAACGAGTAACATATAACACATTAGAAAAAAATTTGTCCTTCAAAAAAAGAAGTTCAAGAAAAATTTTATAATAACTTTCTTTAAAGTATACATTGATACAAAGGTATGGAATTATAACACATAGTAATTTTCCGCTAATTTCAATACAAAACTTCTGATCATTTATTGAGATTATATATTGAGAAGATTATGATTCTAATATGAGACTTGTTTGTCTTGAAACTTATTTCTTCAGTTTATTTCAACACGTACGATATGTATTTCTGATTTTTGTTCTATTGTTTTCGTATTTTAACAGACTCTACATGAAACAATATTTAATCGAGATTATATCCTTATCGTTTAATAATAATATAGAACTGGTAAGCCTTAAACTCCATTGAATTCAATGCATAATATTATTTATGGAAATTATTTCACACTTATTACTTTGCAGTCATTTGTAATTTAATAGAAATTCCTGGAATATATTTCACTACCATACGTTTACACAAGGCGCTCAATTAATTTCAACGTGAACATGCAAGCAACTATTACCTGGTTAATGAATGAGGATCAAAACAGTATTACTATAATGGTATAAGTTTTAGCGAAGATTAGTTAAATTCTGAGAACTTATATTCTTTCTTCATAGTAACAACACAAAAATGTTTATTTACAGAAGAAACTATCGAATACTTGACCCCCATCTTTGATATATTTCATTAAAACTTGTATTTCTACCAAATCTTGTAATAGGCTTTCTTCCGTGCATATTTGGTCAATAAAGAACTGGAGCTATTTATTGGTACTGAATACCAATAATGTAATTTAAATGTGCCAATTAAATGTTTAATTCATACTGAATACCAATAATGTAATTTAAATGTGCCAATGTAATTTAAAGTATCAGTCGTCATTTACATTTGAAGATGTGTCTACTAAATTAACGTAGCGTAAGAAAAATAAGAAAAAAGGAGTAGTCATTGATAATGTTACGTTACAACGCAGCTTTGTAACGTAATTTCAGAGTTTGAAAGCGACACTATTTAAAAATATGTGTTTATTATGTATTAAACAGACAGCACTACATTCAAATAGTTGATATTAAAAATCAAAGAAAACATAAAGTATATCTGTATTCTTTTGCAGAGTCTTGTCTTTACTGCAGATTACTTCAAATCACCACTAATCCTCCATCAAATTTTACATGAAAGAAGTGAACGTTCTTTTATGTAGATATATTATTAATCCTTTACAGTCTGAACATTTACCTTTCGTACATCGACACCGTCAAGTAGCTACTCCAACAATATTAATCATACAAATTTGTGATAAATTTCTCAGTAACAGAGTAACTCAGAGTAATAAAGTGAAGAAATATATCTTCTGTATGTGTGGAACGAGGGTGCTTGTGGTGTTTACACGATACCAGTGAATGACCGAAGAGTGTTTAGAAGATAGCATAAAATTTAGAATTTATGAAATTTAAAGAACTGAAATGTGAATGAAAAGTGATTGTAAGTGAAGATAGATCAAGGTGACAGATTTATGCAATAGAGTAGTAACTTCTGGGAATATATGGTCATGTATGTTTAAGAAGAAAACAAGAAAAACGCTCGAGCACACTTGCGAAGTACGATTGTGAATATATATTTATAAAGAGAAAATAAACTCTTAACGCTGTCCGGTTGAGAAGTATACTTTCTCCTATTAAAATTTCTATTTCAGTGTACTTTCGAGCGAACAGAGTGCAAAATATATTTTAGTATATATATTTATAATTTTTCACTTATACATATTCGTTGAAAAAACCACTCTTTTATTTTTAAGAACTACAATACATATTTCTTCTTATTATTACTTTACTATATTATATTAATATTTTATTTTTATACTAGAGCAAATGTTTTAAAATATTATATTATGCACATTGTATTCTGTACATATAGTTCATTTTGAGTTAACAATATTGCAATATTTATTATTCATACAACATTTATTCTTGTTCTGCAGTGCCTAAATACGGACAATTAAATTTCAAAGTTAAACATTCTTTAATCATCTAATCACGCCATATCATGTACACCAGTAGACAAACTTCATATCACTAGCTTTCTCCGCAATGATAGTAGCGTTCGTATCCTCCGTAACAGTCCTCGGTATAATCAAAATATCTACTAATCTCAAATCATCGATATATTGCAAACCTTATCTTCTTATCCACTATAGTCTCAGAATTCGACTTTGGTTCCACCTTGCGAGTCCCAACCTGATGATACATAGCCTATATGTAATCCATCATCACACACTTCCAATAATTCTCCCACGAAATTGAAATTATGTACAAGCTGGAAAACGTTCGTCAACCTAAAATCATTTTCCTTACACGATACTGTATCAATTAATATTTTAGTTGCTTCCATACTTTCCATCGACAATTCCATCGACATGTCCATCAATCGGCATTACGACTATAATATCCAGGATGAATTAAGGATACTCCTTACAAAGGATTATTTTTGTTCAGTAATATAAATCCTCTGCTTTTAGATGATAATGACAGTGGTAGAATATAAATAGCATTATAATAAAAGAATTTTCCGACATCTATCTTAAATTCTTTTAGATCATTCAAAAGATTATCTGTATTAGCTCCAAGGAGTAACATTTGTATATTAGGCATGCTATTTTGTACTGGAAGATTGTTTTTACTTTATTTTACATGCAGATAAAGGTAGCAATGTGTTTTCTCATAATAATAAATATCTCGTCCAAGTAAAATTTATTAAAATTACTAAACGTTGTTGCATGGTCTTGAAAATATCTTTCTGCTGATAAATCACTAATTATTTTAATATCATATTTCTTTATCTAGTCTCTTGAAACATTTCCGGAGAGCTTGAGAATTTTCGGTGACCCAGTTGAGACAGTCGCTTCTCTTTTAGCAAAAACTGAGTTTGATTTAATCCGAGTTGTGTTGAAGCATATCCAACGTTTCGATCTGTATTCTACGAGGAGTTTCATGACGTATTCGTCAGTTTTGATTCTTATGTTTGCGTCTGGTGGGTCGTAACAGAGAAGTTTGTGCTTTGGCGTGTTCCATTATCGGAGGTCGTTTGTATCATAGGTTCATAACACTGTGTAGGGTTTTCGAGTTTACATCTACGAACTTGTACCGGATTTCTAGCCAGGCAATGTTGTCATTACTATCAGTGTGTGGAAATTGTATTGCTTGTGCTGGAGAAGGCTATATTCCACTATCTGAAGAAAATGAAAAGAGTTAATAATTTTTGATGAATTTTAATTTTATTTAGTTTTGTTTGGTCTCGTTTTAATTGGATTAAGCAAGCATGAATTTAAAGTATCATGAACTTTTCATTACTAAAAGGAATTATTATTCGTGTTTTTAATGGATAATATTTCTATAATTCTTAGAAGACAACTATGCTTATATTTTATACAAATTTTTGACGTAGTAGATGCAAGATACGTAATCAGTGGCAGAAATCAAGATAAGTCTGTTAAAATACTTGAAATTGAAAATATAAATCAATTGATATTTTTAGAGTAGTTCCCTTGTCATAATATTGATTATTTATTTGAAAATGCGTACGAATAAATTAATTATAATAAATTAAATATAATTCATTCTGATTATAAATAGTGTAATAATAATAATAATAATAAGTAGAAGTAGAAGGAGAAGAGAAAGGAATTGTAGACTTTAATTTTCTGGTCGTTCATAACTGAATTTATTACCTCTGTATCCTTATCGTTTTCTGATTTCAGAAAGTGACATATTTCAGTGAAATATTTGTGCAGTTAATAACTATGAATACGTCCATAATTATTGAATGTGTTATTTAAAATGTGTCATCTTACAAATAAGTGTACAATAATTATGTCATTCAACATCGTCTTGTGTGACGATGTGAAATAATTCAATTAAATAATCTATGCATAGAAATGTGTGCAATAAATTCTAAAACATCATGTCAGAAATAACAAGAATAATGTTAAATAACTTTATGTTTCAGTTTGAACGTTATATTAGCATGCGGAGTGCCTTCATTTGCAGAATTTAATGATCCGAATAAAGTGCACAAACCAAAGGAAGATTTCATAAATTTTTTAACAAAGCTATGATATTCAGTAATAGTATTTCAGTGACGGTGTATATTTAATGTAGGCTATTATAATATTATACTAGATTTTTAATATAGGCTATTATAATATATTACTAGATAACACTTCAATTTGAGAAGTTTAATATTTTGCCTCTTTCAATCAAATAAAATTTTTCGTTCATTTTTTGGAAAAATGAGAATTTCGTTGTCTTAATCTTGATCTTAAAATACAACTACATAAAACATAAGTATATAAAGTGATCTTAAAGCAACTGTGCCATTGTGTTCTACAGATAAATATGACATTGTATTGTCATTTAGCAAAGTGTTCATAAATGTGCCATTAAAAGTTATAAATGGATATAAAGGAAATGAGTGTGGATGGCTGACAGGCTGAGGCTTGCTAGATCAGGAGATATGCACGACTTCTTTATTTTAGTAATTATGAAATTTCTTGGTCTTTTAGCATTGTTTGTATCGTTTGTTATTGTCCTTTTTGATGATTTACTCAACTGTTGAGAATTGTAGGAAAATATTAAACATGTATATATATTTGTGTGTGTGTGTGTGTGTGTGTGTGTGTGTGTGTGTGTGTGTGTGTGTATTTTCTGTATTTAACGCCTAAATATTTAGGAAAATACGAAGGTTTGAAAAAATCTGTGTGTGTGCGACAGCAAAGGATATATGTCCTATTTGCCTACACAATGACTTCGAAATTTCCTGTGAACGTCACTATAAACTTTGTAATTGCTGCATCGCACAATCTTTGATTATATATTGCTGCAACTAGCATACTTATTTTTTACATTTTTCCACTTTTATCTACATATTTGTTAACCGTCATGTGACTGGTAGATATTAACCAATCTAGATTACGTAGTGAACGCTTTAGCAGACAAATTTGAATATAATTTCAATGATCTCATTTATTACCAAGAATTCGGGGAGATATAAAACAGAATAGGGGAGTTCACTTTATGTGATATACCTACAAATTTGGACAATACTGTCAAGCAACTATTTAATTTTCACGAATAAGAATATTAAAATAGTACTGAAGAATGTTAAAATAAGTAGTAAAATCTCATGAATTAGACCTACTGAAATACTTAGTCTCTTTTAAAACATATTCTCCTGCTTGATTTGTCATTTCTTATTTAAACAGCTAGAATTATGTTAAATCCAAATAACCTTTGCGGCAGTTTTGGTAAAACTGCTGGAAAAACGGCTACGGCTGTAAAACTTAACAATTATTCTTTTGGTTATTTATGGTACAGATCGAAATAAAAATAATAATGCATAAATTTCTTCCAGCAAAAATGAAATTTTGACTCAGTACAAAAATAATGAATTATTCGTTGCTTGTTCGAGTGCTGTTTTCATTTAAGCGGTTTGGATAAAGGTGCAATAACGAATTGAAATATTATAAAGTATTAACGCGAAATATATTTTTAGGACCCTCTGGACACTTCTTAAAAGGATTCAAAAGAATAGAAATTTAGAATAAGAACATGATAGTCATTTCTGATCAGCAATAGAGCAAATGGCAATAATTCGTAATCGAAATAACCGACTTCGAATTACGAAAGATATCCCTCCGCAATCCGAATCCAACGGCTCATTTCTATTTATTGAATACATGCTTCTAAAACGTTTAAGTAAATGATTAAAATCGGCACAATATACAAGAAGATATAGAAATCATTACAAGTGGTATCAAGAACATTCGGAATGTTTAAAAGAATTAAGTGATATTTATTAGAGACAGTGGATTCCTGAACACATTATAGTATTGAATGTAACTATCTTGTTTAATCCTTAATATACCAATGTCACTGTTTTTTGTTGATTGTTAGCTATTAAATATCATTGAATTATTAACTATTATGTCCTAACTCTCAGTCAGCAGAAAAAGATAGTAGTTCACACTTGCTGATACAATCTTTTGGCTTTTCGCGGTGCTTGTGTCCGCGGCGCGTCTGCTTGGTTTCGAGAAATGTTTTGCAGGACGTATCTGCGTCGCTCAATAGTATATTACGAAAAATCATTAATTTTTACGAAAAATATACTTAAAGGTTGAGTGTTGAAAGTACTAGGTTACAACTACAGTGAGAACAGAAGATTGCAATAGGGAGCTCAATGGGATTTAACGGAATTGCACGGAACTGAAAGCACTTAAAAAAAAAAAAAGTTAACGACTTCACTTGTGGCCACTACTTTGATTAAAAATATTCAAATCGCTCAATTACATATTCTAATATATTAGTGATAAATTACCGTCTAAATTCCTATGATGAGCCAAAAAGTTATTGGATATACGAATTGTTTATGTGATGGTATGTGACTGTTATGTGGAAAAATTGCATGGAACGTTTATCATTTCGGGTGACGCGGCAGGCTATTTATAGCGACAAAAAAATCAGATACGATAACTATATTTGACGTTAAGTAAATAATGATGATATCACAATGATATTATAAATGAAGTCTTACGTACGAATTATTTCAAAACTTACTTTCCACGAAATGATCATTCCTTGTTAATAATTGCTTATGATACTGTTAATGCGACTATAAAATAAACCAAACAAGTAAATAGACTTGGAATACGTATATTTCTATGTACAGCACCTAGTCACTTGCAATTTTGAGTTTTCTTATATATCTTGGCAAATTTAATTAATAATAATAAAAAAATGTTCTAATAATTAATTTTCGCTCTATAATTATCATATATTATAATAATATAATGAATTTGATAGCTTGATAGGGCAATGTACTCGATGTTCTTATTTATATCAATCCCTATTCAAATATATCGTTTTTTAAATTGTTTCATTTGTTTTATAGATACTAAACCTAAAGCATTTAATAATAACATACTATTTTTCCGATATGACTATCGAGGTCGTAAATAATGTCTGATAAACATATGTAAAAACTAATCAATATATGACAGCGAACTATATTATTATTATATTAATGCGAACTATATTAACACTTTACCGACCGTGTATTAGCGGTGAATAGTTAGCCGATTAATACGCTACAGGACGGTAAAGTGTTAATAATGTACCTAAAAATTATGGAGTGTTTAAAAAAAGTAGAAAAGAAAATGTGGAGAAGTTTCAATAATTTTTGAATACAGTTTTTGGACATTGTACAATTTTTTGAACAATTTTCTCTTTTGCATATTTTCAGTACCCTTTTTTTCCAAATATTTGCCAAAATCTGCCTGCATTGGAAATTGAATCTATTAGCGTGCATCTGTGACACATTCCAATCCACGAACAGCTTAGTAACATGTGCTGCTTATTTTCAACGTTTATGCGATCTAAGGAAAAAGGAAAATAACGACTTTTAGAATATTTACTCGAAGAATAATTATTTTATGCAATAACTGTCTACCACTTAAAGCTGTGACCGAATTGTGGACAGTAATATGAATGAGGAATATGTTTCAGTGATGACATTCATTGTTAAATGAATTGTAACATAGACATTCTTTGCAATTTCGGATATACAGTTTTAGCCATGTTTTAGAGCGTGAACTATTGCAGAGGGATTTGCGGACAACAGTAATTGGCGTGGCAGACAAAATTGCCGAGGCCTTCTTTACAAATCATTCAAGATTACACTGATCACTTAGTATATAATAAGTTAAAGATAAGTGTTGCAGCTATTTTATTATGTCCGGCTGACGCATGGCGATAGGTAACTAATATTAAAACATGTATAGGTATAATTAGAGGTTTATCCATTGTATTTTTTTTGCGAATATTTCGGTAATTGAGACCGACCGTCGATTGTATGGAAAGAATTGTTGAAAATGGCGAAATCTACAACACATCCAAATATTCTCGGAGAGAAAACGTTTCTACAGTTATTAAAAAAGTTTGTTGATATCAAAAGAAATTCTAATGTATTTCAAGATATTTACGACAACAATTCGATAGTAATTCAATAATGTTATTACTGAACAGTGAATATTCGTGCACTGCTTGGGCATTTACATACAATTTGGAAACTTTTAAAAAATAATTTTACAAAATAATTTCTTTATAAAAAATAGTTTTGATTCTTTTTATGAAAAAAATAAAAATGAATATTACTATACATTTTACTTTTCAGATAGACTGATAATAACTTAAGTTAAAGAAGCATTCATGCATGTGCATATTTATACAACATGACTCTTGCATTATTTTGTTTTTTATAATACATTGATAATTCTTTTATAATTCTTTGATAATATTCATCGATAATTAGGATACAAAATGTATTGCATTGCATATTGCATCGCATATTGCGCATTAAACATTTAAACTATTGCAATTTTCTAAAAGAGACGGTACAGCAGTGTGCTTAGGCTTATTTTGAGGTTTGAGGCCTCTATTTTCCAAATACCTCGTTCATTTTATTCTAAATTATTTTTATTTAATACGTTTTTGCTTTAAATAGCGGATAAAAAATTGAAGACTCGTTTTCTATTTACAGAAATTGTTATAGCCTACGGAAATAGAAATTAAAAATTTTTAAATAATGTCTAGGAATACTGAAGAACGTGGATGTAATGAAAAATGTTTTGTACAACAATTTGAAAAAAATGTACATTTATAAATTAATTGCATTATAGAGCATAGAACTTATGAATTTACTTCGAAAACTTGTGACAATAAATTTTGGTTGTAGTAAGTGATGCTGTGTAATATGATTTAGGTTGTGCTGTGAAAGGAAGGTTTTCATCCAAATTTGTCACTTCACTTGATATTTCTAATCGCTGAGATCAAAAATCACGGTCAGGTTGATTGACGGAGAAGGAACACAAGAATTATCGATGCAATTACAATGAATTCTGATGAAGGTGAAAGCTCGTCGTTGAACACACGTCGTTCTTCCGTGCAACCATAGATATGTAAGAAACAAGAGATAAGTATTAGAGTGTATACGGCAATGTTGAACTGTTAACTCTATTGCAACGTGACGTTGAATTTCGCGAAAATGGAAGTGTGTGTTTATTCTTACTCGATGGCAGATTCTGTTGCACTCGGTTCCGGTGATTCTGTTTTATATAGAAGTAGGTTAACCGACGCTAGACAATCACTTCGACGTGTAAACTGTTTTACCGCAATCACCGGTAACAGTGTTAAAGTAATTTTTGTGGAAATGTACAGCAAGAAAACTCGAGCAATGTTGACAATATTTCACGATAGACGTTCGGAATTCTTGCTAATATGAAAAAAGGAATGAGTGGTTGCTTTAAATTGCACATAACTAGAAGTAGAGCACCGAAGTTTTTTATGCTAACAAGAATTTTCAAATCGCTATCTTTCTAGAATATTCCAATACAAAATTTTGTGTGTATAATTAAATTAATTAAATTATGCGCGTATAATTAAATTAAAATTATATGTCTGCTCCGTAAATTACAAAAAAAAACCAGCACACGAAATGCTCCACTAACGCTAATAGTATGGACTAGGAACAACTAGTAACAATAAATATGTTGGACTCAATTCCAATGCATTTCACAATGCTAGTTGGAATCACTACAACGAAAATGATAGTTTTCAGGTGCCGAATGAAACAATTAGAGTTGTAACTTACATAGATATGAAATAACACCAATTTTATATTTATTATCTGCATCAGTATTGAAGTGCTGGAATGCTCCAACGATTAGCCATACACTCATATACAAATAGTCACAAATGTGTTCGCATGATGCGCATAATATCGCATTTGGCACCGAAAAAGCGAAGTCATATGACTGACTATTAAACATTATACATTTTTGTAGTCTCATTCTTATTTCTTTCGTCAAATCGTCACGATATTAATATTTCGTTAGGAACATTCACAGATAAACGTTTTAAATTCTATTTCAGCGATGCTTTTCGGAATTAATATGTCTAGAAGATTGTGTGGTTTGTTCAACGAAAATACTATAAATCATATTTACTCAATGACCCTGCCAAATAATTAAATAAACCTGATTAAAACTTAATTTCCATTCTAAACATCTATTTCATAAAAAACAAATTTTTACTTCCTCCAAAGTCGAAAACTGTTCTATAATAGCAGCAAAACATTCATATTCCTGCAGAAAAGTTAAAACTGTGACAAACAGATTCCCTTAATATATCAGGGTAGATAGAAACCTCGAGCCATTCGATGAAGATAAATCAAAAAAGCTTGATTTGAATTACGATAAATTAGAATATTCGAAGATTAAAATATTTAACAATACCGATTTGCTAACAAGTAAGATAGCACTAAATGTTCGTACTGTTGGCTCTTTCTATGCTAACGATCTTAGAACGAGCATTGATGATACATTTTGAAGAACGAATCTCCGAACTCCGGCTGGATATGAAGTTTCTTGTTTTCAATTGTGAATTTTTCCTTATACATTAATAAATTGAAACATTTCAATCGGTAGCTATTCAAATTAAATAAACATATGGTTGCCAATTGCTAATGGCCAATCGAAATAATTTTAAAATATAATATAGTGTGTTTAAAATTATTCTTAGAAACAATGAAGTATAAATTGTTACATATTTAAAATGTGTATTAATATTAAAAAGCACGGATAGAACTGCTTTCTGATTTGTATATACGTGGATACACAATGGAATACTGAGTTCTTGTACTTGTTATTTTTATTAGAATATTTCGAAGACTTCTAAAGTTACTTTCGAACAGTGATTCGTGGAATCATGAACTTATGTTATATTTATAGAATATAGTAGAGTAGAATATACATTATATTCACGAAATGTACTAGAATTCAGTAACTTTGGCTTCAAATATATGAAAATTAGAAATTTTACAAATTATGTATATATATTTGAATTTATATGTATTAAGTTTTATTTAATAGTAATTAATTCATCTGGAATTTTATTTTTAAGAATGATACATATGTGTCTATTTTTTCGATTGTTTATATAGGAATTATATTAATTGTATTAAGTGTATTAATAACAAAATTAAGATTTTTTTGTAAATGCATATAATAACTTGTCATGGCTTGGTTTCTTCTGGATTATTTCTTTTAACAAATTTCATTTATGTTCAAACAAATATTTGATGAATCTATACAAATTTATTAATTTACATTAGAATATATGTTACATTTATAGGATACAGTAGAGTAGAATACGGTACAACACGGCTTCGCTCTTACGCCATAAAAAAATTGCGAATACCTTTGTACAACACTGTACTTCTTCAGCACTAGATGACATGATTTCTTTTTAACACATTTAAAAACTAAGTTACCTTAAAATAATGACGGGAAGGAATAATGAACTATAGTGGCTTTACATAAAAATGTGTAAACAAATTATAATTTATTCACTTATAACTCTGTTCCGATGTCACAGCGGAAATCGTCATGCACAGTTTACACGCCATTGTCACGTAATAAATGGAGAGTAGACCGAAGGCCCGCTCTTTGTTCCTTCTTTGTTTGGAAATATACAATTTCGGTGTGGTTGATGTTAGATACTGGTCGAGACTAAGGAGCCGCTGCTCCGAGCTTGCTTTTACACATATTGAGTTCGTGGTGTCGGGTGTAAAGATGTTAAAGTCCAGATGATAATTTGAGGATGTTGTCTAGACGGGGTGTGCTTATCAGAATGTGGGGTGGTAAGTTCTATTTGTGATGAGGACATACTCTGTAGGGTGACACCATCCGCGGCGAGGCTTGCCGTCTCAGAGATACAATGTTGCGGAAAGTGCCCCGTATCTAAAAGGGTAAAGTGGAAAAACGTTCTCGTTTGCCTGTACTGAGCAGTGATGAGGAAGAAATTTATTGAATTAAGGTCGCATTGAATGAAAATATTATTTTTTGTTTCTTTTCGTGTTGTGTTATACATACATCTATATTTTTAATAAAAATTAAGTTGTTTATATGGAATTGAAAAAAAGTATGTGTTTAATAAGTATTCAGAAAGTAACCCCCGTTTTTGTACTGGATCTGGGTCTCACGCAACACAGTTTCACTCAACACGGCATTCTCTAGAAACCTATCCACCGTGTTAGGAGGGTTACCTGTATAATAATATTTGCTGTGCTTACTGAAACGTCAATAGTTGACCGTTCTCATAACCGTCAGATCACGTAAGAAAAATTAGAAGAACGAAGTCACGACTGCTAGAAGCTGACCGGCGATTAACATAATGCTTGTAATAAACGAAATCATCAGTATCAGTTGACTAGTTGAAGTTTAGTGTTGAGTGTAACATGAAGATGAAATTATATTTGTCAAAATGATAAGAATGTTCGATTCAAATACTAAATTTTCTTTATTAGGTTCCAAGGTATATTTCTATTCATCAGCAAATCCCAGGAATATTTAAAAATATTTGAAAGTATGACAATTCGAAAATTTACACTTTAGTGTCAATCTTTTTAAACTAGACCGTGTATTCTTGTGCAAATTCGTGCAATACTTGAGAATGTAATGGGGTAAATTGAAGAAACTCTTAGGAGCATTCTATGTACTTTTCCAATTCTGCTTCAATCTAGCTATTCTCTTCATCGAATTTTGAAATTTCTATCTGGAAAGTTAATGAATTCAACGGTGATCTAATAATTCTGCAACGAATAATTGTATGAATTACTCCATGAGTGTGAATTTTTGAAACTTGAGAGAATACAAAGATAGCAATAATTATTATGAACTGTTTATTTGATCCCCCCTTCCCCCCTAAAAAAATTAAAAATGAAAACCTTTAATTGTGTTTTCGGATTGTTAAAAATGTATTGAGGTTTAAACTTATAGTGCTAGCCAAGAAAACGCGCCAGACGGTGGTTTACCGTTTATAAAAATGGAGTGAAGACAAACAGCCCAATCGGTCACATTCTACTATAAAGCGATACGCGACTGTCGAAGCCTGGGTTATGAATTGTATAAGCTATGCAATTCGAAGTTAATCTTCGAGAATTAGTAGTACAGTAGCTGCTAAGCTGCACTTGAGAGGGGAAATACAATAGTCACCAACGTGTACCAGAAGCTTCGAAACGATGCAAGTAAGCAATGGAATTGAAGAAGAGATTCTATTTAACATGTTGACTGTCAAGTGAAGATTATACGTTTTACTTATATTAATATTTAATTTTTATAGAGTGAAAGTGCAACGAACTTCTCGTTTCATGGTCCATCCATAGTGTCAATTCGATTCTATTCTTATACCATTCCATTTTGTATTATTATAACATATATAATAATACAAATAATATGTATTATTATACAATATAAATTATAATAATAATTATTATTATACAAATATATTATTATACAATAACAAACATTATTAAAATTGAATCAATGAATTTTAATAGTACGTTGGAGAAATTACATTGTAATATGTATATAATATAATTTATCAGTGACAAAACTTTATTTTGTATTAATTCAAAATAATAACAATCAATTTGTTTCCATAAAATAAATTGATCGTTATAGTTTTGAGATGTTTGCATTGCATGGGTACTTCAATTGTCAACGATCAGTCAACGAATTAATATATACGTGTTAATACCAATATTATTATCAATTTCATTTATTTTGCGCAATGCAGGTGGAGTTTGTGTTTACAAAGCGTGGATTGCGGTCATCAAATAATAAGGAGGGATGAGACCTCCAATATTCAAGTATGCAGAGAATACGAAATAGTTACGAATGAACGACTTTCGTATCTAGTTCATTTGTTAGTCGTTCGAGCGAAAGATTTCTTGCAAATTTTACATATTGACAGGCACCAAATGGATCAATTGAAAGACATAGGTGAATATCGTTTTCCTTTTCTCTTTTCGTCAATGAAATCTGCTCATTTCTAATTCATAGTTCACTGACTGATAAATTTGAAAAATGTAAAATAATTGATAAAGTGATCGAACAGCGTAGTAGGTGCCTTTCGTTTGTTATTTTAATCACTTTCTTTCTATTCATACTCATGTTGTACGTGACATTATCTCTGTATGATTAATTCAAAATATCTTTTGATGAGGACATGCAACTTTCGTTGTTCAACATAACTTTTTTCATAAATAACTGCTAAATAAGCTTGCCTTAATATTTCTTTGAGTGATAATTTCTTTGCGATAATCAAAAACAACTTCAATGAACATTATCTCTTTTTCTCTACTCTTAATGGTATAAATAAATATGATTTAGTGTTTCATCATCGTTTGTATCGTGGTCTAGTAAATTCAATGTAAATATAAGAAATTGTATCCAGTTAAGAGTTAATCGTGAATATTAGTATAATAGTAACAGAACTACTTACACTTATCAACTAAACACTGAATCACTAAAAGCGAAGTCTGAAACGGACATTCTTTGTCCAACTAATGCTAGAAGTCTATTCCACCATCAGTGATCCTTGCTTCTCAGTACTGCTTGTATCAGTGATGCATGTATCGTAGCTGTTTCAACGTCTATGGGGGCTTTAACAGTGATGCTTGGTATCATTTAACGAGCTTCGATCAGACGCAACGTGTCAGTATTCCTATCATTCTTTAAAAGTATCCATCTTTTTTAATACATCTGGAGAACTTAATATAGAGAATTTGATCGTATGTTTCTAAATCATTGTGAAATTTGTTACGTTGTAAGGCTTCCTCGACTTCCTGACACTACTATGTCAAAAATCTGAATTTCTTGAATATTTAGCATGGAAAGTCACCCAATTCATTTTCAGGAGTTTAGAATTATTACATACACTCACGTAGAGATCTTTTGCGTTTTAAATTTAAGTTTAAATTAAAAAATTATTTTTAGTTTTTGTAAATTGTGTATTTCGATGAATTGCGTGAATTTACATCTTTTAATTATAATGAATCTACTGATAATTTCCAATTTCTGACCTAATAATTTATGTAATCTTGCAGGAGGACTATAAATTTACTCTCCCTCAACAGAAACCAATAAAATATATTCTACGTGCAGCAATTGGAGAGAGTTAGCGGAGAGAGTTAGTGGTGATAAGTGAGTACCATCAATTATCTCTCTGAATTCTTCTTGAAATAGTATGAGATGTTATATAACGTGATATTTCAGAAAGTGTTTCAGATTACGCATATTCTTTCACAAGCCGAAGACACATGGACAAGCAGACGTGGCATGGTATCTCATGAATTATTAGAAGAATCAGTTGAAAAAACTAATCTCGATACGTGTGTTTTTCACGTGTGGGCCTCGATTATTCTTGCAGGCTGCGAGGACGTAAAAACTGCGTAATAAATACTCCAAATTCAAACTCCAAATTCTGCGATCTACTAATCTTTAAACCTGAGATTTTAAGTTTAATTCCAATGTTCTAACTTTGCACTCTGACTACAATTTCAAATTCTAAATCTCCAAATCAGGAATATAATTATAATTTTAAATTCTGATCTGCGACTCTAAACTCCAGATATGACTCTAATTTCGTAGTTGGACTCTAACTATAATTTTAAACTCTAGTCCTTTATTTTAAACTTTTCCCAAATTTCAGTGGTAGATTACAGCTTCAATTCTAGGCTCTAAATTTAGACTCTAGTTCCTAACACGCTAGCTTGTAGCCTTTTATTTCTTTTTTCTTTTTTTTTTATATATTATTGTTTTCCAGATGCCTTCGAGATCATCATGATAAATACACGAGTTCGACTAACCATCGAAAATGGCGTTGCCTCTCTTTTGATACGAAACGGCGTGCAAATATGCCTGTTATCAATTTTTCTCAAATTTAGACACGAACGAGCATGGTTAACTATCTGTTATTTGTCCACGAAGTGTGTAGAGACGAGCCGAATTAAATCAGTCCATGTATAGATTTAACGACATTCAACTTTGATCACTAAACTGCGAATTTTTATGTAATTTCAGATCTTAAAAATTTGAGGATAATTAAAAAGAAAAAGAGAGAAAAGAAAGAGCTTTCCTCTTGTTAAATATTCTAAATTTTCCACAAATGCGTAAACATTCACAGTCTGTTCACACTGAATTGATCTAATGATCGAGACGTATATGAGATTGAGATAATATCGCTTGAATATTAACACGTTCGCGGTTAGCAAATGTTTTTCGAGCTGCAAAAGAAGACAGATGATTTATTTTTAAACTATTTGTGGTATCTACATTTTTATTAGTCACGTTTTGTCCGAGGGTTCAGAATACCACACATTAATAATTATACACAATGAATGCTATAGCATCGATACAGATCAAATTCATCTTCTAATGCATCACCACGAAAGTGAATTCTATAGCATTCACGTGCTACTCGTGCACAATATGTCGAAAATTGTTGAATCTCGTTTACACGTCAAGAGCATGCTTCATTTGTATTTGCCAGATTTTAACTCGATATTTTAGCTCAGGACGATGGACATGTGTCTGACTTTGGCTATTAAAATCTTGATTTTCTCTCGTCAACATCACTCGGAGTATCGCGACGCGAGATGTTCCATTTTTCCTTTCAAAGCGTGTGACAATCAATATTTACATTGTTATACGTGCGTTTGTCTTTGGGGAACGTTGGCCACTGAAATAATCCGAAATTCTAAAAGGATTTTAAGATTTCAATTCAAAAATAGCTGCTTTGTTCAAACTGTGAATTTTTATGCGCTATTGGGATATCCGAGATTACGCAAAAATCCTCAAAAATATATAAACTCATGATTTTTATATCTGAACATAGTTTTATATTAGAAATACCGAAATTGAAATCTAAAATCTATTTTCATTATTATTATCGGTCAGAGAGCCCGTATTTAAATATCTCCTCTGCGTCAAGCTATACGTCTACGTCATTAGATATTGTCATTAGATATTGAAATATTAGATAATAAAAACGAAGTAGATCATTGTATTTAAAATTTAACTGTCGAGAATAGAGTATTTAGAAGATAAAAAAACCTTCTTTTCAGTCAATGAATAAATCAGTTTGTTAAAATCTTCAAGTGGATCGAATTTTGCTTTATCAACGAACATCTCTCGTTTTCGGACGGAAAAATTGGAGAGAGAGAGAGAGAGAGAGAGCAGTTGTGTCGTATTTCGTATGGAGTTTTTCGATACATTTACTCTTATCCGCCCACAGTTTCGGTGCCATACGTGCGAGTTTTCACCGGGAATATGATTCCCATGTGAGATTTACATTCAATTTCTAGCGTCAGATTTCGGAATTTTATTGGAAGGAAATGAATCCTGTTGCTTTTAATATTCTGCAATTGACAATTATTCTTGGCACTTTCTTGCAACAATGATAATTACGGCAATTATGGATGCAGATTCAGTTACGGAACAAAGACAGGATTATCCGTTTATTGATTTATGGTTGAAGCACAGGTGTATATGAATGATTGAAGTACATGGATAGACATTGCATCCAATATTTTTCCCACGATTTTATACACATCATTTTTGTGTCACAAACTAATTCAGGCAGATTTTGCACTCCAGCACTAGTAGTGGAGAAAAATATGAACAGTGTTGCACAGATTATTCAGTTTCGAGGACTAATCATCAAATACAATATGAAGTTATTTATCAATGAAGAGATATAGCGATTTAATACAAAGACTGAAGAAAATTAGGATGAATAATTTAGTATATATTTGACTATTAACATTTAATAGAAAAAATTAATTGAAATATGATATTCTTATGAACAACATATATAGATATATAGATAAGACATAATTAGATATGACACTTATTTATTTACAAATGTGTATGCTCACAGCCTAAGTGAATTATTTTTATCCCATAAAGTCAATTTTATCGAGAACGATTGGATTTGCCAAAGAAAAAATATTTATACAAATAACTTTTGGAGTGAAGAAGAACATTGTTTTGTAAATTGTTTCTTGCAAAACTCATTCGTTTCGAAATTTCGAAATCAAATTAATTTTTTTAAACAAGATCATATGCGTATCTTCTTTTCTATGGTACGAAGTAAGATGTCAAAATGAACTCACTGAGTTTTATTTTCAAAGACCGAGATCATTTATTACTATAAATTGTTAGCAAAAACGAAGTATGCGTCACTAAATACTATATATGTTATTATTAAGATTTCATGAATTTAAAACGTTGCTCACTCCTATTTTCTTTCATTCTGATTGTCCGTGAATTTGTAAATTAACAACTCTTTCACTAATTTCGACGATCCTTAAATATCATTTAGAGATTGATAACGCTTTCTTCTAATCAACGTAGGGAAATACTGTTCAATATACCTTCACAATATATTCAAAAATCGGCGACATCGGTGAGAGAGTAATCAGTCTACCCTTTCACCCAGTTGCTTTCGTTATTGTGCGTAATAACAAAAGAAAAGTAAGTTAAAGTGACACAAGTATCGATTCTCCTGAAGAAAGCATAATTGCCCAGAGCTAAAAGTCTCACATAGTTGCCAAATTTCTGTTACTGTTCTGTTCGTCGACTCGATGAAATGGTTAAATACGCGAGTTAAAGGATTTTTCGAATACTTACGAGCTCAACTAAAATATATGATTTGACCTGAAGTATCGATTATCCGCCTGCGAATCAACTGGGCAAATTTTTATTTAAATAATACGAAATAAGCAATAATTGAAAGTATTATTTTCATTTAAATAAAAATCATTTAAATAATATAAATATAATAATTTAATAATCCATATTTTTGATTTTCAAGGAAATGCTTCTTTCGAGAAATAATTATTTTAAATTCATATATCCGTTATATCGAATATGAGAAAATTAAATGACAAAGTCACGAAAAACATACCGTCGCTCTTCAGAACTATAATTTGTTGAATGTTAAATTTCTTTTAACAAATCTTCGTGATATAAATATAAATATTACTTTTAAGAACTGTTACTGGAGTACAATAATAAATATTATAGCCAATGATACGTATTCATGACACAGACGTGCTATTCTATCATTTCATTCATTGTCAATGCTATTATTTCTATTTGTAAAGAAAGCCGACAGTATAATATACGACTATAAAATTCCCTTCTAGGGAATAACAGCGAGACCCTGGAAGGAACAAGGACGTCACTTGCATACTATAGATGACATTCGGAAAAAGAGAGCAATTGGATTCAATCACGAGCTATCGAACGAATCAGACGAGCTGCATCGCTATTTGCATAACTGCAATATGACTGCAATATGACTGTGTAAGTTTTATAGTTATATATACATTCCTCACAATTCCATTAATATTTCAAAATTAATAATTTACCTCAAAATAAAAGCAAATAAATTATATTAATACTACCCCATATTACACTTTCTAAACATATAGTTTATCTTTAAATTACAGAATTAGATCATTTATCTTCATACTGATTTTATTATTATATAAATTCGGATAATTAATGTCCACAGTTAATCTTACATTGCCTCGTCAATCCATCAGGCCACATCATTTAGATACATCATAGGCAGACAGCCAGTCCCCTTAATCATATCACTAGCTTTCTCCGCTCTCGTAATAGTAGGCGCATTCGTATTCCCTCTAAATATCTTTGGCATATTCGAGGCATCTACAATTCTCAAACGATCAATTTTATAAACCTTCAACCTCTGATCTACCACAGCATCAGGTTCCGACTTTGGTCCCATCTTGCAAGTTTCAACAGGACAAAAAAGAATTACTGCATATTCCATGATAATGCATTCCCAATAATCCCTCTCACTCAAACTCTTTAAAAGCAAAGGTTTATCGATCAGTTTAAAGTCATATTCCTTAAACGATTCTGCATCAAACAATTTTAAAACTATTTACACACTTTCCTCGAACACGTCCAAATGCGGATCACTAGTAAAAAACGTAGGATAAATTAAGGGTGCGCTCCACAATGGATCACTTTCGTTCAGTAATATAAATCCCCGGCTTTAAGGCGATAATAGAAGTGGTAGAATATTAATAGCGATATAATAAGATAATGGGTTGGAATGCATGTCAAAATATTCTTCTGGAACATTTAAGAAATCTTCTCGACTAGCACTGTGGAATAAAAATTGTATATCTGGTACTCTTCCTTCGTGTGGGATGGATTTTTTGTGTAAAAACAAAAGAAGTGAGTGGACTAGTTGCAGATAAAGGTCCCCTACTTGTTTTCTTATAATAGGAAATGTCTTCTTCTATGATGGATTGGTGGAAGTAGAATTCAGTGCACAAAAACACTTGTTGTCGTTGATACATGATCGTGAAGGTTCTTCCCTGACAAATTAATGATAAATTACTCATTACTTGAGTACCGTGTTTCTCTAATTCTCCTCTTGGTCCAATTCCAGGAAGCATAAATATTCTTGGAGAATTAATGGACCCAGCTGAGACAATCAGTTCTTTTCTAGCAAAACTGTGTTTAACATCATTCGGTGGTTTCTTGCATATTCGACGACTATTACACTTATTGCTTTGTTGTATACGAGCAATTTCGTAACGTATGACTCGATTTTAGTAGTTAGATTCTTGAGTTCGCATTTGATAGATTGTATGAAAGTGCTGCGTGTTCCATTAGCGGAAGTTGTTTGCAGATGCATCAAACTTAATTGGTTCTTGGCGTTGACATCTGCTAGTTCGTAACCGAGTTCCAGCAAGATATCGGTGTTGATGTCGATGTACGGGAACGTTCTACCGATTGGTAACTACCTACGCCATGGTAGTGTGGATTCTTATTTACTATCTAAAAAAATAAAAATTTTTTTTGGATAGTTATTTAAATACTGGATTGGTATTTAGTAATATTCCGAATTTTGTACCACTGGATCTCTGTTATTTTCTGATTTCAGGAAATATGGTAGAACTTCTTCGTAACCCCAACCATAATTTCCTTCTTCTGCTAATCCGTTGTTATCTCTTGGATTACCACATACGTACATCATCAAACTAATTGTACCATCCATCCAATAGTATCATCCATCACCTGTAAGTATGGTAATAAACTTTTTAAAGATCCAAATACTAAAAACACTAACACTAGCACTATATATATAATTTTAATTTATAGATTAGTAATGTGCAATATTTCTAAATTGTATATAGATTCCTATATTTGTTACAAATTTTTAAATATTTTGTATATGTAAATGAATATTATATAGGTTATTCATTATAGCCACATAAGTACATTTTCGAAATTTGATGATGTAAAAAATATTTTTGATTTAACACGAATGGTGCTAAAATATCAATAATTGAATAACATTGATAAACAAAAATTTAAGTATAATTGGTCACTATTGTCATCGTAATATTGAATTTCCATTGTGAAAAATGCATGCGACTACGAAAATATTTTGCGTGAAGTTTTTTATCTATAGATAAGTGATACGAATGTAATTTATGTTCTTTTGATATCGGTATTAGTCTAATTTGAATTCTTGTAAATGTTTAAGTCTCACTTAAATGAATATATAATATCTTTTGTGCACGAGTATTTTCTTGGGTCACTATATGCATATATATTATACTTATAACATACAAACGGAGAGTAATTTTTTTCTTACATTTAGATCTTGAAGACAACTCAATTTTGCGTATATAATTATAGAAAGTGAGTATATCAAAATATGTGTATACATACTTTACCCCTTGTGATCATACATTCTGCTCTTCCCGAATCGACAAGAATATTGATGCGGTTCTGTGTGATACATCCAATCGACGTTGCTTCCTGATAACTCATGGGCGAATCCCGAAATATCAGTTACATCTGGTTCTTCCATGCCAGCTTCCAGTATCTTAACATATACATGATGTTTCAGAGACTGTCATATAGTGTCAATGTGTAAATTTTGCTATTGTCCTGAAGCATTTGATGTAGTTCTAGCTAAAATGAAGCTCCCATTTTCTAGCAAAATTAACCCCAATTCCTGAACAGGGATCATTTATGATCTGGATTCAGTAGGCAAAGAACTTTCTGAAAGACTAAATATCCCGAAAACGCATATAGACGTGTTACACTAAAATTGTAGTTTAATAAATTCAATAAAATTAGCAGGTATATGAAGTGGAATTTGAACTTTCGTGTCGGTTAAAATGTATCAAAGCATATCATATCAAAAGTATATCATACCACAAAATCGGTTTTTGTATCATCTAACTTTGAAGATGATGAAATATCATCAACAGTCCTGATTACATTTTGTATGAATATAAATTACTCTAAATATCCTCAGTAAGAGTGTCTATAGAAATATACTATGAGCATTCTTTATCTAGCTTTCATTTTCCTCAGCTACTTTGAAATATTAAAAATGTACATTATTAGCGACAGACATCCTCAGGTAATAAGGACAGAAATTAATTAATTACAAGTACCTTCTATTGTTTTAATTCGTTTAACCTGTTTGAAAGAATACATCCGGCTGACCCAGCTCCTATGGTTACAAAATTGTTTTCGTTTACTGGAAAATTCGTTTTGCGTTGTTATAATTTTAATTCTATACCGAAAATATGTTTGTGAGTATTAATAATTTGTAGCTATATTTTTTATCATTTTGTAATATATCAGCATACATTCTCGGATGTTATGTTGGAATTTCTGTGTAAACAATTAATAGCCAATAGTATTGTGTTTCAGGCCGAATGATACACTGTTACATTGCAACGCATTCATTTACTTCTTTTCTTGACGATCAAATGAATTGTCTAAAACAAAGGTAAGTTTCCATAAAGTATCATTGAAGTTATAGTGTTTATGGTAATGATAGCACTTCGCTAGCAGCACATGTATAATACTGACAAGTATTATTACTAAACGTACTTCTGTTGATCGAAACTTTAATTCCACGAATATTTCTCATTTTCAATAAAGCAAATCTTGTCATACACCATTTGGACCAATGAGAATATTCTTCTGCATTTCAGTTTGAAATTCGAGTTATTGCAATTTAAATATACGGTGCCTTCCTGTTTGGTATTCCAAACATATAAGATGAAACAATAATTATTATCGTCTTTGGAGTTATGAAAGGCTTTGTTAACAAGAAGTAGCTCAGTACAAAGATGTTAATATGGCAATAATAATTTTTTTTTTTAGCTGAGGAGTTATTTCAAGATCAATTTTTTTCGTAATAATCGATTTATTAATCGATACTTTAATGTCGAATAATTATTAGTTTAGGAGGTAGAAAGATATTTCAACCTTAGTTTCGTAAAAATTATCTCACGAAATTAAAGTATTCATGCGTTTATACTGTTATTGTCTTTCATGTATGGATTTTATAAAATTGAAATTAAAATATCTACAAAACTAATAATTTTTCAACACACACTTTTTGAAGAGAATGTCGAGCTACATCGATAAATAAATAAAAGAATATTAACCCACTGAAAACAGTGGAGGCGAAATCGCTAAAACTCCTTCACATACAAAAAAAAATCATTATTTTCATTTCCTTTATTCTTTTATTAACAAAGATTTCTTTGACATTTCCAAAAACAAGGCAATTATTTAAAGTAGTAGTTATTAATGTACTTTGCATATTCACGCAATTATATCAAGCTATATATATTTATTAGTTGAAGTCTGAAATAAATGTTGGAGAAGGGAATTAAAAGTTTAAAAATAGATTACACATATTACCGACGATTATATATCTTTCGTGAATAAAGTAACACATTATTTTATTACATAGTAATGTAATATTCTTCTAGTCTTCTTTTTTCATATATGTCTAATTTTTTTGTTAATCAAATGTATTATGATAATAAGATTAAAGATACACATTTTAATCTTAATTCTTTGAAACTTATTACTGTCAGAGTTTATTTATGTAATATTTATTTAAATATGAATACGCGATTATATAATTTATATGTAAAACATACATAAGTTCTTTCGGAACGACGCCTTGAGATCAACTGCAGAACGCGAAGCCAGAGTTCATTTCTCTAGTTTACAAAAGACAATCACACAAGTCACATCATTCATCGATATATTCCAACACTCACCCTATCGATGACATGATTTTCGCTGATCAATTTATTCTAAATTTAACATACGTACGCAGCCTTCGTGTTTAATTTTTGGCAATGCCTTAGTTAATATGTCCGCTACCATGTGTTCTGTTCTTAAGTAATTCACATTTATCTCACCCTTTTCCACCAAATCACTTGTAGAATAGTAGCTTGTGTTTGCTACGTTTGTGGAAAACGGCGTTTTTTGATAGTTCAATCGCGCACTGATTGTCACAATACACTGTTACTGGAAACCTAACTTTTTTTTCAAAACCCATATGATTCATTAATCTTTTTATATACACAATCTCTCTTGAAAGATCTGACAGCGCTGCGTACTCTGCTTCCATGGCCGAAAGAGGAACTGACGCTTGTTTTTTCGATCTCCAACTAATCGGGCCGCCCGCTAACATAATTAGGTTGCTACTGCAGGATCTTCGGTCGTCAAAGTCGCCTGCCCAATCTGAGTCTGAATATGCCATAAGTTTTTCTTTAATTTTGGTGTATGTGATTCCGTAATTTGATGTTGCTTTTAAGTATTTTAGTACTCGTTTAGCATTATTCCAATGCGCCATACCTGGGTCGGAATTGAATCTGCTCAATATTCCGGCTGCATATGCGATGTCTGGCCTAGTCGCATTTGATAAATATATCAGTCCTCCAATGAACGCTGTGTATGGTTTACAACACATTTCCTTTCTTTTTACTTCATTCGATGGTTGCATCTCATTGCAAATTTTCGTGTGTGACTCAGTTGGAGTTGATACTTCTTTCGCATCTTGCATATTAAATTTAGTTAGTAGTCCATTTGTGTATTTCTCTCGTGAAAGTATAATACTACCTGTTTGTCAATTTGATTCAAACGCATTTTCTTATTTCTCCCATGCCTCTTTTGATGTATTAGCCTTTTTTACATATACGAGTTGACCTTGTGTTATACTTATATTGAAAAATGCATGTGCCATTGCATCTTTCCTTGTCCATTCTATTACGTTTTGTTCCGTTTTTATTTCACTTCCATCAACGATTGACCTTAAATCGTTGTACACGAGAACACTTTTCATATGCACTTTCCACAAACCATAGTTATTTCCATTTAGTTCATCTATGTTCGAAAAATTGTGCATAGACTCCATAATTTCTTTTTCTTGTTCAGGTTCGTCACTCGTGGTTAATTTTTGCTCACAATTTTCGTTCACTCACGATTTATCCGCACACTGGAGCCATTCTGGGCCCACCTGTCGGAGTTTATTTATGGTGATATTTATTTAAATATGAATACGCGATAATATAATTTATATATGTGAAACATACATAGGTATCATTCAT
This sequence comes from Tetragonula carbonaria, assembly GCA_032399595.1. Taxonomy (NCBI): domain Eukaryota; kingdom Metazoa; phylum Arthropoda; class Insecta; order Hymenoptera; family Apidae; genus Tetragonula; species Tetragonula carbonaria. The sequence goes on from JAUCRC010000023.1 coordinate 538,332, forward strand.
CGATATATTCCAACAAATTTCTAAAACAAAATATTTACATACATATTAAGAAAAAGTGTTTAGTTCATTTTTTTATTCTGACTATTGAATTATTTTTTCAGTTTCCCAGGAATGAATAACAGAGTTGCCGCAGAATTCAAACAACGATGGAATCTTTGATACATGCTGTGGAACAATAGATGGCAAACATATTAACATCATCCAACTTGCACATAGTGGATTTATAAATTTTTTCGAAAATTTTTCATCTATTTCCGTTTCGTTGAACTTCGTTTGTTTATTCTAGTTGAGTCTTACTCGGAATCTTGCTCACCAATTGAATGAATCGTTATTCTGGTCCTTGCACCAAGACCACTTGAAGGCGAGATTGTTTTTTAGCCGTCAACAACAAATAAAAACCATAAATAATTAGATGTAGAAAGAATTTGTAAACATAAAAGAAGAATAATAAAAACGTAAGTTTCAACACTATATTCTCTTATGTTCAATATAAATAAACTGTTATGTAGAATATAATAACTAAATATACTAAACATACTGATTTTAATTTTATTATTTTTATTTGCAGCATTACTTTCCATTCGCGTTGTAAATTTATAAATTATAAGCATGATTTTTGGACAAAGAAAGTGCGTTTCGTATTTCTCTATCCTCGTCACAACGATTGTCATATTGCACAACGGACCAGAGAATTTTTGAGACATTGTTCAACAACTCTCGACTCGTGAAAGATATCGCAATGAAATTTGTCACAAATATATATAACAGATAATCAGTGACATACAATATGATATATTTCATATTTGTTTAATCGCTGTTTCATTACATTTATAAACGAATATATTAAACAAATTCGACAAATTGTTTGTTTCATAGTCTATACATTTGAACTAATTTCATTTCGAGCAATCATCACGTAGATGAAACTTTTAACTTTGAAATTACGCGAAATTACGCGAAAAATTTATGCTTGTAATTTAAATTTGGAAAAAAAATCGAATTCGATTGGCTGCAGCAAGTTACCAATTTTTCGAAAGGACGGCAAGAAACCAACTTCTCGCCTTCTCGGTTTCAAGTGGCCTCGATCAGAGTCTTGGTTCAATTGATGATTGAGACTCAATCAAAACAAACGTACAGAATGGAGACAGAATGAGAATTTTGGGAGGAGCTTACAAATATTTATAAATTTCACGAGTATTCATGGACTATATAACAAAAAGAAGATCAGATTTGATATTATAGTGAAAAAATCGCATTTGGTTTTAGATGTTTAACTAATTAACAAATTAATATTTCTCTAATATAATTTAAAACTCTTTCCAGTTACTAAAACTTTACCGGTACAAATGGTTTCTTTCCTCTGCATTAACTATACCTCTCATGACTGTATTTTGTTTTTCTTTTTCAATCCCTGGGTGAATTTTATTCAACAAGGTATTAAAAAGCAGAGTCATCCATACGCAGATAATTTCACAAGATTTATTTGTCTCTTTTAATAACGCGGAATTGGAAAATCTATTTCTCTGGATTTAACCATCTTTTTGACCATTTATTTAATATCTCTCTATTTTTTGTAGGCAGTAACAAACCTCCTATTACTAACAGTAATGTTGAAGCTGGAAGACGGTTCGACATTTTAAAACACGTATTTCAACGTTGGCATCACACGAAAAACTAAAGAATCAGTAGTGTAGACGATCATATTTGATAAAAGTTTTTCTAGAATTTAATATACATCTAATTCCACACCCATCAAAACTACTTTATTTGAACATTTGAAAGATATTGAGCGTAGGTATAATTATTACATTTATTTATAATAATTTCTGTATGAACTTTCTATATGAAATCCAATTTTTTCAATTATGTTCTTAATAATAATATAATAATGCATAAACGTCCAAACACTTAGATAATAAGTACTGTAAGTTCTTCTCCTACAGTTAATGGAATTCAATTGGATTTACATTTTCTTGAAACATTCATTTTCCTAATTCATTTTTGGTATTTCATAGTCATTAAAATACTGTCTGGAGTGGAATACCATTCTACATCTCACTATCCCAAGGCATATATAGCTGCTTATATTCTTATATTCTTCGGGTTACTGGCTGAGTTGCATGCTACTAGTAGTTGCATGTACAAGAAGAAGAAGAATTACCTAGCGATACTTTAGTTCTGGATATTATTTCTTCCGAAACTCAAAGGCAAAGATTATTGGTGTCTCGAATGAACCTGTTAATTGGATTGATGTCTCGTGTTAAACTGTATGTTGAACAAACATTCAGGCGCCTCTTCTTTTGATAAAAAAACTATCCTCTATACTTTTTCAGAAATATCGACATTAGAATTGAGATCCAGAATCTCCCTTGGCGAAATAAACATAATGAAACTTCAGTTTGAAGGTACGCTAGTGATGTACAACTCGCAGGCTGCTTTACAATCAAATTTTTGTTATTTACTAAACTTTTTACAATTATGTTCCAATTATAAAGTGATATTTCAAAAATAAAATTAATAATTGAATAATAGTAAAGTTGACTCAAATAAAAATATGTAAAAATGACATAGAAGACACTATTCTAACGAATATATCTATCGATATATCTCTTTTTGTCATTTCTTTTCCTTTTTTTGTTTAGCAATTATTTATACGATGTAAGTAAATATCAAGGGAAAAAGAGAGAAATTTTTGTGACTCGTGATTGATACGTTGTTAGAAATTAATCATGCACGAGTTGTCCGAGGAGTCAAAGTACAAATAGGAAAGGATATATAAGCAGAAGAGCCCACAGACAAATATCGTTCAGTACTGCAGCAAGCAAAAGCAAGTGTTTTAGTGTTTTATCATAAATGAGAACCGTATGAATTTTAACAATAATGAAGTCCACAGTTTTTCTTTTGTTATGACAAATATTTGCGTATTTTTATACAGTATACAGTAGTACTAAAAATTTATGGATAGTGAAAGTATATGCAAATCCAAAAAAATATGCAAATGGTATGCAAGAAACATTCAGAAAATGTAGAAATTATATACTATCATTATGTACAACGTATACATTATATCTAATTATAAATGAAAATTGTATGAAGTCTAATAATTATGCAACCTATTATTTTTCATTCTTATTATTTCAAATGTTGTGTAGAAATGTTCCCTTTGTAGAATTTGAGGCAGCTAAAAAACATTCTTCAACGTAAATGCAAATTCTTAAATCTAAACATTTTTCGTGTTTGTACTATAATTTAATCAAAAGAATATTTAGTAATAATTTTCTCTTTCTTACCATTAGACAGGCAGCAGTTTTTCTAATAAAACATATTCCAACATGAACGTCCATGCATCCTGCATCCCATAGATCGTATGCAAGACATATGGTCTAATTACTCTTATGTGCTGAGTTCTGAGAAAAAGTTCGTTTACTCAGAGACTGAAGATGAAAGATCATTTTCCAAACTGTTTCTACTATTGTGCCATTTACGTTCTGCTAATTTTTGGAGGAAGTCGTTACATGTCGAACAGACAGAAATTCGAACTGAGAGGCCTGCTTGCTTTATGGAGTACATTGCTTGCGCTAATATCTATTTTTTGTTTTAGTAGAATATTACCGGAATTGTATCATCCCACCATGAATATCGCTACAGTGTTTGTGTAATTGCCTAGTTAACTTTAGTTTTATATCTTACTCTTTTGAAATGGTATTATATTTGTATTGAGTATTATCCATTTTTGTATTTGATATTCAAACGATTAAAAGTGTTGTACGACTAAATTACTATTTTTTTATAGTATTAATTATGAAACATTTATTGATCGTATTACATTATTATTTAAATTTACACAAATTTATTTGCAAACCATCTCTAAATTTATTACAAACTGTATCTATAAACTTGTCATTCTTTGAAATTTATTATGTCTCTTTGAAGTATCGTAATAAATATTGTGTGTTCGTATATACAAGGTGCCGCAAAACATATAAATTATATCTATACAAACAATTTTAAATAACAGAAGAATTTAAAAAATAACTTATACAGCTTACTTGAATAGTAAGCCATAATAAATAAAAATAATACGTAATATCTAAAATATATTATACATTATATAATTTCGTCAATGAAATGAGTTTTTATTCATTCATTTTCTTAAACATTTTTAATCACATTCACGTACATATAAATTCGCTGTCTAATCGTGCCTGCTTCAGAAATGACACAAATTGCGGTACTCTAGATATTAAGAAATACAATATATAACTAATCTAACAACACAACTGTTTGTTGTACATTCGTACAACGTTGTACGTTGTACAATCGACAGATCATTTCGAAACAATGAATTAATCAATTTTTCATGCAATAATCGCCATAAAAGGAGAAGAATTTCTTCTACATATTCTGCTTAGAAGCAAGCAATATTAGAAAATAAATCTGTATTTGCTTGCACACTAAATACACCAAAATGTATATGTAATAATATTTCAAATAAATTAATTTATGATACAAGTAATTACATTTTTTAGAGATATTTTACACACAATACTGTAAACGGATTTTGGTTATGAACACTGCTTTCGTAGTGTTACGAAAACAAGCATTGATATTTCTACACTGGTACCATCGCATAACAGTTCTTCTTTATACATGTCTTTTGTTTGTGGAAACCATAGGATCCGGCATCTGGTTTAGCTTAATAAACGCTTTTATACACTCCTGCATGTATACTTATTATGCTTTGAGAGCAATGCGATTCAATATACCAAAATGGATTTCCAAGATGCTGACTATGCTGCGGATAATACAAATGTTTTGAGGTATTGTTATAACAATTTCAGCCTATTACTATGTACATACTGGTCAAACTCAATGCAACGTTACAACTTCAAACTTCAAACATTCTGCGCTGATGTGTCTCAACTGTCTTATTTTACTCCTCAATTTTTTCAAACAGTATTATTTGTCTAACAAACGTGTAAATCGAGCAAAAAAGACAAATCAAATCAAGGATCAACGAAGCACACAAAATCCACTGTGGTAATGAATGAGATTGTCAATAATTAAGCATAAAAAGAAATAAAGAAACTTTTAAATAGATTCTATTTCAAATATGGTTTATAGAAAAATGTCTCGATTAGAGTCGATAAATAAATGTTCTTCAAAATAAAAGTTTCAGACAGAATAGAGCTATCGTAAAAGAAATAAAAGTAAAAATTTTTTTGACGAAGAAAAAGACATTTGTTCGTCAATATTAGAAAAGTCCTCAATATTTCTAGCAAATACCAGCAATACTGAATACTATTCGATGAATATTCATATATATAAATTGATTTTTGGCTAAATATTATTTGTTTCCATAGAGCTTCTGTTAAAACTGACTTAAAAATAGTTACTTCACGAGTGCACTATTCAAAAATGTTCCTAGGTGTGTCTTTTCCTTTTATAAAAATTGTACAAAACAGATATATTTTTATACGAAATATAAGTTTGGTTAAAATTTTTTTGATGGTAAAAAGAAATAAATTTTGATCTCTGTTACGAAATAATGTTCTCTTCATATTCGTTGATATCTTTCAGGTACTTTTCCTTTTTTCGCAATATTTCATTTATAAAACTCATAGAATATAGAAAATGTTGTAAAATATACTGTATATCAAACTGTATACTGTATATTAAAACCAAATGTTTAAAACTATGTATTTTGTAATAAGATCTAGTGAATTATAATTATTCATTCAAGTAAAGCCAGAAGATATTTTGAATAGATATTTCCTCTAATATGTATGTCGGAATTTGTTTACTGAGGAAAGGGTCGTTCGGAGTATTGATTTCTAAATGATATTTAATGATCGTCATCAATCAGTAAAAGAGTGGTTAAGTCTGCAAGTTCAGTGGCAACAAAAATAAAAGAAAATATGTATCAGCAATGTATTAGAATCTTAATACTAACATATATATCATCAAGTCATCATAATTTATATCACTTTTATTAATAATTTGCAACAATAAATGATTTCGATTGTTTAAATGCAACTCAGTGAATTCATTTTAACAAGTAACATCATACTATTAAAAAAAAAAATGCGTATGGTATAGTTTACGAAAGTAAATTTGACTTCGAAGTTTCTAAACGGACGATTTGCAAAAAATAATTTACCGCACACAATGTGACCCTTTATGTTTCAAAATTATGCCGTTCTACATCAATTCACCGATTAAATTTAGGTTGGATCACAGACAGAGTACATGTACGATTGCATCCAATCATTGTCCAATCATTGCACAGACAAAGTATATATATATAGTACATACCTCGTCGAGGCAACATCTATTCATATACATCGTCTTTAGTGAATGAAAATAGTGTAACTATTAATCAATGCGTGTTTCTATATGTCTATCGATCTAAAATGCTAGAGCCAATCATAACCGACTGCCTGCTTGGCGATAGTGCGCAGTCGTAAGCAAACTGCGTTAGGTGGAGGACAGCGATGGCCGTGACGCCGACAAAATGGCCATAAACTTTGTAACTGAAAGAGATGTTTAAGTCCCAGTTTCAAGAAGTTTATGCATCAGTTGAATTGCAGAATATCAGATTGATTTATTTATCACACAGAAATGCATGGAAATGAATTTTATAAGTTATACAAATTTCAAAAATGACGATAATTTCTCGTATATTTTCGTCATGATTCTCCATGTTTTATTTTCTATTTTCATTAACGCGTTAAATGCCGGACGATTTTAAGGATTGCAATTCCATTTCCAATAACGACCATTTCTTTAAATTTCTTTCTTTAATTACATTTTTAAATGATCATTATTTAATTAATTGACGTTTAACAATATTTGACCATTTTTATTTCATGATGAAGTTATTAATTCAAGGATTTAGAAAATAATTCGATGTTGATATAGATACTGTATCGCAAGCTAGATCGTTGGCAACCGCGGAACACATAGATGTATCTACACTTTCATGCATAAATTGTTGAACACTTAATGCAATTCCATTAATAGTTTTGTTACGTTCCTATAATTAGATAGATAGTATTAATTTCCTATTATTAACGTCTTCAAGTTTCACATTTATTTCTAATAAACATTAAAGGAATGCTTCATAATTCTCTATAAATTCTTTCGGTGTAATTCTATTAGAAACACACAATTGAATAATTTAAAAGTTTTAACAGTGAACAAGCAACTCTCTAATTATTATCTACTTAAAATATTAAATATACATTTCATTATCAATGTCAGATTAAAGAGATTCATTTGAATTGTATTTTGTACTGCCATAGTATCCTTATATATGTATGCCTTAAGTATCCTTAAACATCTTATAAATATTGTTGAATATCGCGTGAAGGAACGATACTTATACTTTATTCTACGACAATTTATTCTACGTTGCAATCGTGGTCAAACATGATATACATACAAGATAGAGAAAGTGTGTTTTTTCTTCTTAGCGTGTCTTTTTATATTTTTGTCTATGGTAAATTGAAAAAACAAGAAGAGAAACGTGGAAGATCAATTTTTGAAATTTGTCCTGTAAGTATTAAATAGGGCACTTTCGAAAGACTGTTATTAGCTCATTGTCAGTGTCAACACTGACTGTGAGCTAATATTTTCAGGTCTGTCATATTAATAATATCTTTCAAAATAATTTGAATTTGGTATTTGATAAAATTTTACATTTTGCATAGAAGGTGATTGTCGTTCGACATATCTGTCGACGAAGATTATAGTAAATGCCACTGCTACTTTGCAACACTATTCAATTATTATGACGAAATCTTACATCTTTCTTACAGGGAAAATGCTGTGCCAAAAGTAACAAATAAATAAACAATTAAATATATTTGTAGAAGGCCAATACGCTGTGATCTATTGATACGTTTCAGATATGTCTTAGTTTCGAATAAAATTGCTGTTTTGAAACTTTGCTTCTAACGATCTCGACGAATGTTATCATCCATCTTCCTGAATGGTCTTCGAAAGGTTTAACTTGCTATTCGCTGTACTTCGAAACGATATTGATAATCATAGTTCAGCGTCATCAAACGTTAATCGTTGATTGAACTTACGATGGGTATAGGAATATTAGTAGGTATATCTGCTGTACTATGTGTCAATTTCTTATTTATGAAAGTTATTTCATCCATAACGTATTAAGGGACAGCTGAGGAAGTGATCTCGATACTATAAATAAAGATCAATTTAAAATCAATTAAATCATTACCTTCAATTTTTTTTTGAATTGCATATAATTAATTAATTAAAGAATCTTTTACCATTGTAAGATTGTCTTGATTAAAAGAAGTAATTGTTGTTTTAAAACTTTTTCACGGCTGAATTTTATCCTCTGAGCTATAGTGAATTTCAATAGGAAAGAAAGTTGCGCAATGCATACCTTTATTTCATTTGTTATTTAGATAAGAATTCCGACTATTTCTGTTACCCAGTAAGTACATAGACTTGGTTGAAAAAGGATCTACTTAATCTCAGTTTCTTGTTTCTCCAAAAGAAAGAGTTGAAGTAAATTTTAATAAATGTTAATGAACATTAATTTTAATTATTTCTAAACTGACTATTTTGGAGGAAGGGAAATTTCAACTTCGAGGAGTTCCTTTACAACAGATCAAATATTTCATGAATTAAGAATACCTAAACAAATGGAGGAAATGTTGGATTTGTTAAAACAATCAAACATTATTGATGGACGTTCGTTGTTTAACATTAATCAGTAAAATTACTATTGGAAACTCAAACTGATATCTTTAAAAGCAAAAGGCGAGTAGAAAAACATCTTGATTATCAATAGCTCTTTCCTAAGTTTTATAAATTTTCGGTTTAACTTTCAGGCCTCCTTTCTGCACATTTTAAAGTAAATGATCTTCTGATATGTTCTTACAAATGTATTAGCTCTAATATTTTATTGGTCAGAGGAGTAACAAACATTTTAGAATTCAAGACTAATCATTTGTATGTTATTAAATATTTCATTTCGTGATCTATAAATTACATAATTGTATATTTTATTAAATAAAAATTCTCTCATCTTAGGTACAGTTCAGAGTACCAAATGAAAATACCATTAAGATTTGGTCAAGCAATTATCAACAGCACAGAATCAGAAGAATTCGCAATTTTTCTTTTTGCATTTCATATTTTGTATTTTTACTTATATCGTAGATACAGTTATAAATATTATTTTACTTTACTATTTTTACTTTTATTATCGTTACTGTCAACAGTTACTGTCAACAGTTACCTTTTGTTGAATTAGTTATAAATTTGAACGTGCCAAAGTTTATTCTGAGAATAGCATATGACAATATTATATCAAGTAATATTATAATATGTTTGCAATATACAAGTAATTATAGTATAATTCTTAATTTCTTTTTTACACTCATTGTATGATTGCATAATTTGTGTAGTTTTTATATATTGCGCAATATATTATGTATATATTATGTTAACGTAATATAATATTATTATTTAATATTATTATTTTCTCTATAATTTTTATGAAATAATTATAAATAATTTCATGTTAAATATGAATGAAATTTAATTAAATTAAATATTGAATATTATATTAACGTTATTTATAATATATTTTCATAACAGAAGATAATAGAAATGATGTTACAGGTAGATTAGAACCACAATAGTTCGCATGATATTGAGTGCCAGTAAATTATTAACTTTGGTATAACTGAAAAACTGCTTCTAAAAACTTGTTTATGTACTTATACATTGTTCATAGTATATAAACTCTAAATAATTGCGGAACCTAATTCGATAGTCGACGATGGTCGATGTAAACTATGTTCTTGATTTTAATGAATTTTTCCGAATTTAATTTATTTTATAAATTAATTCAAGTATGATGTATAGTAACATCTATAAAGTCATGTAAAAATGCGAAAGTGATGTCGATTTTTTTGCATAAATGTTTTTACAACTATTACAAAATGATTTTTTATTTAAAATAATTTTTAAATCTGAATTTAAATGTTTTTATTTTGTATGATTACTACGTGTAGAGTAACGTATAAATAATTTGAGTTTTTTAATATTTTCAGTAATTCCAGAAAGTTGTTTATTATAAAAATAACGATAAAAAATTGTCGATTCTTCAAATTATAACGTCGCAAAAAAATTCGAACTATAAAAAATTTAAGAAATCCTAACATTTTGAAACGAAAAGAAATTATGTAGCAAGTTTTAAAGGTTCCCTGTGAAAAGAAAATTTTTAGTTTTCAAAATTATTGAAAAATTTATTCACTAACAAGGTATTTCAATATCCTCAGAGACATTAAAATTTCTTTGTATATTTAAAAGAAGAAAATTGTCATTTCATACGCCCTACATGTTGTATAAAGTTTTCAAGGTAAATAGAAATTCGTGTAATATATAGTAGAAAAAGAAATACAAAAACGAATTAACATTGGTAGGACAACATCATAAGATATTAGTACGAAATATAATATCTTACATGATGTGTGTGTGTGTGTGTGTGTGTTATATGTTACATATATAATTATGTTTATTTGTTAAAGACAAACTCGCTTGTAGATAATATTATTTATGAAATAGATTATAGATTCTATTAAAACAAATATATTGTATTAAATATACTACTTTTCATATAATACATACTAGCATTATGTGATTGCCGTCAGTGTATTCTAAAAGCTTCTCCAACTAAAGAGTTTCAGCACTATTGTCCAGAATAGGAGCAATTTGTTGTGCGGTTTCCGAACAAAATTATTTTTAAGAGTTACTTATAATACATAAATTATACATAAGTTATATAAAAAGGAATATATAAGAATATATAAGAATATATAAGAATACATAAGTTATATAAAAAAGGATGTCGCACCATTACTATCATGTATCATTATTTTCTTGATAGACTTTTTTGAATTCGCTACCTCAGTCTTAAAGAGACTGAAGATTTTTATACAAATTCCTATTTTTCAGAATATATTTAAATAAATAGAGCAATAATAGGTGATTGTTCTTCGTGCCAAATATTTGCAGCTTTGCTTTGAATACTTTTTTATTATTTTATGCCATGTGTATTTTATACTTTAGTATTTTTTAACAATAATCGATAACCCGCCGTTCAGTTAATATTAATTGACCTTGATCTTAACGTAATATGCAACTATGTTTTAATTTGTTGCAACTACGTGGTTTTTTGATTTCTTGAACGAACGATGATTGCTTATTAAACTTATCTGTTTCTTAGTTGCATTTATTCTAAAATTTTCATATCTATCTGATTCAAAAAATCTCGAAACAAATCAGGATATGTTTGGTTTATGTCATTTTCTCATTTTTCCGCTTTACTCCAGCATTTCTTTATAGTTTATAATGCAAGAAAAATGGATTTGACTCCGCTCAACAATAAATGAATCAGCAATTGTGCAATTGAAAATAAAAATTCCATGATATGATCAAATTTACATATATGTATATGTATCTACATGTTGGACAAAGGAATATATATATATACATATACATATATGCGTAAGTTCATATATATACACATATATATATATTGTTTCCATTAATCTTGTTATAATTTAACGTTTCATTATTTTCTCCCTTTATTTATCAAGAAATTCGTAACTCAAGGAGCAAATACATGCACCTATTAAGACCATCTATTAAGCAATGCCGAAAATCGGTATATACACACTTGTCCATTCACGGTATTTGCATCCACTCTAGCCAGTAACTATACTCGTAGTGCAATGTAGTTTAATATGCATTGCATCAAGGATACAACACGTATACAAGTAAATATTCTGTTAGTAACAATCATTCTTTATTTTCATTAATATATAGGCAGAAGACGTTAATCGATTTGCGATTAACGTTTGAGCAAATGAATCTTTAAAATAAATACATTTGATGGATGCATTTGTGCATCTTATAGCCAAAATAAATACATTTTGTGTGGATGTCAGAAAGTGACATTCTCTCCTTCCAGCCACTCTTATCAAGTTTTTCTTGTTGACGTTTCCCGGTGTCTGTACTCTTTTCACAATTATTTTGTTGTTTTCAAGTTTTCTCTGTCGACTCTCAGAGAGATTACTTAACAAGGGTCAGATTGGAAATAACATTCTGTATGTTCTATCTTTTTACACCATTTCATTACCATTATTTACTATAATAATATTGTATGATATTCTTTTCATTTCATCATTACTTTCTTTTGACTTCTTCGAGTTGTAGATGCCTGAATGATCGTAGGTGACAACCGAGGTGAAATTTCTCAGTCTCGCCTGTTCTTGTTAAATCATCAGGATTATTGCTTTCTGTAAAACAATAAATTTCTGTCATCGCGGTTTGTGTAAAAAGATAGAACGTTAGCCCAGATAACTGTTTACGAATGTATGAATGTCATATAAAACACTTTTCTCTCTACATGTCGAACAATATCGTATGCACGATATGTTCGATCTATGTTTGATGAGCGAATTTATCTGTCTAAATCTTCGTTTTGTAAAGAATTTTATACTTCAGGAAGTGCAATAGAGAAGTATTCATTGGGCAGTGTTGTATATATAATTTATGTATACTATAAAGCTGGTATATATGTGTATGTGTGTGATAATGTAGATGCATATCGGCGTACTTAATTCATATATATATATATGTGTGTGTGTGTGTGTGTGTGTGTGTGTGTGTGTGTGTGTGTGTGTATATTGATATATAATAATAGTATGGATTAAGTGAATCAAACAGGCACCTAGTTAATAAGTGTTTGTATATACATTTACAGTATACATTTATGTATACAATGTACTGCCTGTGACATTGAAATATTTATCAATATTGTGATACCACTTTGATTATATACTTATTCATAGTATATATAATAATTCAACAATGCCGAAACTGTTGTATGTAAATAAGTTACCTAGTTAGTGGAAATCGGTGTTAATAATGTATTATATCATGAACATCGGAGAGATAAATATCTAGATAGTGGGAATCAATTTGTTCACGTAGTATTTCATGACAGTCGGGAGAAAGAAGTTTCTCGATCTGGCCCCGAACCACTTTTCGCGAAATTATCATAATATTATCGTAATTATGAGCAGAATAATCATTAATGGATTAATATCCTAAATGATACTGTCCTCGAAAGGATTCACCTGTATTGTTCTCACGAGGAGTTTGATCTCCGCGAAAATATTGGTGCGGACATTAAGTCCTCTCTTTAAATCTTCATTCTCTATTTTATAAATAATTTTCTAATTCGAAAAGCAAACGCATACAGAAGCATTAACTAGGCAATGTAGAGGTTCGTGTATGTGTCAATTAAATCCATACATATCTACATATGTGTTAACAAAATATTTACAGTCATCCTAGTTAATGTCTATCTGTACATAGTATTGTATTATTTATTTGCGCAACTATGGTGTTTGAAATATTACCTTTGAGCAAGTAAATATCTAGTTAGTAAAAATAAATTTTTGAATATCCGCGTATAGCCAGTGTTATTAGGCCATGTATCTAGAAATATCGCATATAAATATTTTGTTATCAAACGATATAGAAAGCGTATAAAAGGTATAGTATTAATATAGAGTAGTAAATATAATTAATTATGCTTAAGCAAACGCCTAATTACATATTTAACGTGGAAAACGTAAAATTATCATGGTCATTCCCTTTTATCCCATTTCTTGATATCATATTCAGTTGATTATCGGTAAGATACTTCTTTTTAGATGTCTTTCAATTTCTTCAATACATGAATGACTGAAGTAAGGCATCTTTCGATTAATCGTGATGTTGTCTTCTGTTTTTCAATGCTTCATGGCATTGGTGAATAAAATTCCCGATTTTGTTCTCAGCTGGGCTTCACAATGTTTTTTGCCACTATATGAACAAATGCATGTGTGATTTATCGAACATTAATCGTAATCAACTACGATGATTTCCTGCGAATATATTAATATAAGGAGTAACTTGTACGCCATGAAAATTCAACAACGTTTGTAACGTGAAGCTTGAATGATTCAATAAGTGAAAGTGTAGCGTGGAAATAAACTATACTTACTCTGTTTAAATCTTCATATCTTATAAAGTATTCTGTACTTTGAAAGCAAGTACTCAGCAAATAGATGCACTCATTGGACAGTGCTGAAAGTTAATGTGTAATATTTCAATCTGTATATACTTATGGATTCACAGCGGCCTTAGCTAAAGTTTCTTGCGCCCCATAGTACTATGTGATGATGCTTTTGAATACTGTACTAGCATATGAAAATATTGAGTTACTAAGTGTGTTTTAATCCATTTTAGTCCATTCCATTGCAATAAATATTACAATTTCAACTCTTCTATAGGGTCTTGCTTAAATACATTTATATGCTTCTGAGAGCATTGTAAGAGAAATCAAGTAAAAATTTACGGGATAAGAATAAAAATAGACGTTAAATAAAATTTCGATTGGACTCCAATTGTAAACATTATATAACTGTTATCCATTTGTACAAAATATAAACACGATTTATATAAACTTCTTGTGCGTGTCAATACTGGCAATGATATAAGCTAATACTTAGTTATTATATGTCCTTGAGAATCATAGTAATGAATTTTTTCAGATGGCTAACATTGCAGCCATTGATGGCTAACAATTTAACATTGCAGGTTAAAAACTTAAAAAAATACGAAGACTTTTCTAATGTCTAATATTCACCACAAAGCACCTTATACCACTGTTGGCGTATTCCTTTAATTCCAATTTGGGTAGTTCGCTTCGGCGAAACGTGGGTCTCCTGCTGCTTAGCTCGAGAAAATGTGTACCCTTGCGACGTGTGCCAGTTTCGTGCCAACATCAGGCCCCAGGTCCGGTATGTACTACGAATTGAGCCACAAGAGATTCGTGGTCCCCTAATTGTTATCTCTTCTCTTGCTGATAGGCGTTGGGGTACGATTCATCTAGCTGGCGGCGTATTAAATTCCTTTGAAATCTCGAGCGTTTGGTTGTTCTTCTGCGAAACTCAGCGGCGTATTATAATAAATACAAGAAATAAATGTTAAATGAATTAAAATTTTTAGTTTCTTCTTCTTAACAATAATCGTCGTTGTTCAGATTTATTTGACAGTTCGGCTGTTTCAATTTATGGCTGTTTTATAGGCTATACTATCGAGCTGGGCTAGATGATAACAAGAGTTATTAGCTGAAAAGTAGATCAAAAGAGTCATAGTTGCTCCCGTTATTAAATATGTATTTAGAATATAGAACAATACTGCTATATACTAGTACACATCATTATCAAACATGTTTTACCGTTGCTGGAAGGAGAAGACCTCTATCTCCCTATTACACACAAAAGCAGAAATGAAACGTTCTTTTAATGATTCAGATAAAAATGAGTAATTGACTCGTGGATACTTTTCATGGCAATTTAAACACACTAATTAATAAATTATTAATACTTCTTTTCTTAATTATTAAATCTACTTATTCCCACGCATTTACAGTTTTCGTAAGTTATAACGTTTTTGTCCTCTCTCAACTTTTATTTTATAATGAACTTTATTACTTTATATGTATTACTTAATGATATCTAATACTTAAACGTTTATGTTTTGAAAGATTGTAGTTTTGCTTATAAATGTCCATTTGCAGAAAATAATATTCCTCCCCCCGATTTTTGTGCTTGATATTTTCAAAATGGATTCTTCTTTTTTTCTGCAGCGACAATTCATAATTTTCGTCTCAGATAACCTTCGATACATCACGCATTTGATTCATGAACACAGTCTGTCTGTTCTGTCCAAAATCTTAACAGAATCTGGTGACGCTGTTACATCGCTTGAAAAGGGATATCGCAAGTATACAAAAATTTTATGCATACTGTGTATCTGTTCCAGATTCTCTGGTGCCATCTTGTCGACTCCGACTTTCATCTACGATTTCCAGAGGTCATCTTTATCGTCTTCTTTGTCGACTAATTCCGCCAAGATCGAACATCTTAGTTTCCCGTCTTCTCGCGAGTACATCTATTTAATTCCTCTGTTGATCGTGTTTGTTTTCAGTGGAAATTGCCTCGCTAATCTTTTATTTCCCGATTCGTCGTCATCGACACGTGTTTGATATTCACCGAGTATTTTTCCAGTTATGTATCTCCTAAGCCTCCCTCGTCACGTTTCACGAGGATTGTAACAAGCACTAAATATGATTCCAACAAATAATTGTAGCAATGCTACAATTTTATCTACATTCTATCTGTTTTTCGGATTATCGCAGGAATCCGAACTATTTTCATGACCGAATTGAATTGACGATTATTTACACGACTTTCATATTGAGTACAGTCTGTTATCAAATCTATATTTCTCGTAGTTTCGAGATAAAGTGCGCGTAAATGAACTGAGTTGATATACCCCATTGCTTCATTATTAATCGATTCCTGGACATGTGTCTGTGTTTTCAGACTTCAGGTTATTGATAATATCCCATAGTTAACAATTCCATTTTCAATTACAGAAGATGTTATTGTCATCATTCGACTGTGTAATATTCAATTCCACGTCTTCTTGTGCCATTTTGATACATTGAATGCCATTAGCCATTAAACTACTAGCTCTCAGTGGCGCTTACTAATACGAGTGAAGTCGTGAAGATCGTGAATGATACTATGCTGATACTAATAAAAACATATAATTCAAGTTGTTAAGGCCTCTCACGACTGTGTCGAACACGCATCTTGCCTGGTCACTTGATAGTCGAAACATCATCCACTGACCGGAAAATGAGATGAGCCTGTCTTGTAATTGTAATACTTACTTTATTTCATTACAGTATACGCTTATAATACTTTATTTCTACAGTAAGCTGTAATGTATCTCTTCAATTAAGTCTCTCTAAAGCTTATTAGAGAAATAATTAGTATAAACTTAATACGAAACAGAATATACAGAAATTAAATTACTAACTAGGGTTAGTGTCTTATTAGTACTTATTGTTCCTATAATATTTATATTATAGGGACAATATTAATAGCATATACAAATAATAACGTATATATATAATTAATATCATTTATAAATAATATTGTATTAATTGCACATAAAAAATAGTAATAGCATCAGAATGATATCATAATTGTATAGTAGCAGTGTAGTAATTGCACAGAAAAGATAATAATGTACTAATAGCATGTATCATAATGATATCATAATGATGTTGTAGTAGTATACACAAAATAGTAATATAGTAACAGCACATACGAATAATAGTATGTTAATAGCAATAATATATTGTAACTTATATATAATATAAGAAATAACAATATATAATGTTAAAAATATCAATCAAGTATTATATTGTAAGTAAATAATTGATTAACCATCGCTTTGCTTAATTCTTGCCAAAAATAGTGTAGGTCTCGATTATCTTACAAAATAATTTCTCGAATCTTACAAAATTTCCTGACGAGTTATATTGAAAAGTTCTATAAACATTCTTAGGTTAGGTTAGGGAAGGAGGTGAATTCTTGAAGGAATTATTGAAAGTGTTTTCTAAACAGGAAATACCGAATATTGTGAATAGTAATTGGTTCTAGTGACTGAAACTATATTGTAAAGCTAAAAAAAGAGTTACATACTTCATGTATTTAGATTATAAAATTTATCTATTAAACCATATATTATCATATATATTATATATGATAGTGCCTATTTTGCAGAAGTTGGTTAACTAGTGATAACCAATCACGTTGAGGCCGATGATTTATTGTCCTAATACAATTCGTGAAAGTCAATTCTTCGATCGATGCTGATTGTACTTGAAAATGTAAAATAAATAGACTGCGGCTGCAAAATAAATAGTCAGCGACTATTCAATAATTGACAACAGTAAACGCTCGTGACTCAATAGATGCGGTGAAACGCGATGGACGCTAGGACTTCTTGTCAACACAAAAATGAGGACGAATCGTTGCTTCCAATAAATGTAAAACGATAATAAATCTAAGAAAATTAATTTCTCTATATCGACAAGAAGTCCTGATTTATCCTTCATCTATCCGAATTTGAAGACAACTTTTATTTATTAAGTCTTATTACAGCAAAAACAATTTTATTATTTTTATCATTGTTATTGTCGCTATATTTAATTAAAGCGTTATCGAATCCTTTCTCTGAATTTGTTTTCGCTATCTATGTGCCGTTATTTTTTGCACTTTCTGCTTTCTTGCACTTTTGTTCTCTTTGCAAGCAAACTCAGTCTTGATATGATTTTGCAGAATGAATATGTGCCTTCCTTCATTTCTTTTATACAGTTTCTTCATAAAATCGGAAATAAATAAATAAATAAAATATACATAATTTATAAAATATTTCCGAAAAGTGTGACAGAATGAAGTATGTTAGTAACGATAATTTTAATGACAATATTGGCAATATTGACAACGAGTTCGAACTTATATTTCCATTGATGGAAATGCAAATAGAAGAAACATTACGTTTTCATACTATAATAGTAACAGTGATTGCGAAAATATATCAATGATTTTTCACTGAAAAATAAATATTTTTTGTTATATACTTGATATAAAAATGTTTTGTACATAATTTCTCATTGTATGCAAAATTGTTTTGACCTAGCAATAAGTGAATTTGAAGTACTTATTGCGGACCGTGTTGCAGCCGTTTTCGCGAAATACAAAAATGTCACTCATAGTCTTCGAGTGTTGTTAACAGAAACAAATGACAATACTTCAGAAACTTGTTCAATATTACCATCATTATTTTATTATTACAATAATAAAAAGAAATTAGTGCATGAAAGAATATGTAAAAATAGAAGAATATGTAAAATTAACAATCGTGCGTGGTGTATTGTGTTAAACAACAGCAAACAAAAGAACTGATGAGCTGATACAATTTGCACGTTGTGATAGCTTCTTTTGTATAATTTCCCGCATACATTCCTTTTTCTTTCATAACCTGTCTTATAAAAGTCTTAGTAAGATTAATGTAAGAATTATGAAAATACATAATATTTTACAATGCAAATGAAACAATAATATGCATCGCGTTAGGAAAAAGCATTCACTCCAGCATTTAACATGTCAATTAACACAAACAATTTTTGATCAATTATAGCAAAGACGCAAAGATAAACATGATTCTACCCCGCAGTGAAAACTTATCTTGATAATCATATAAGATAATAGAATATCATACTGGTTTTACTTCATACGAAAAATAAAATGTATCGAGATATTTGAATACGAGACGCAACAATAATGAATGTAATTTCGAACGATTGAACTTGCAGCAAACGATTATTTAGCAGTAATTATTTAGCAAATAGTATTATGAATATTGTGGAATATTTTATGAAATTTTTGAGGTAACAACATTCAGTTGTTTATTTCATTTTTTTTGTTTTGTTTGAAACATGTAAATTGTTGAAGGGGAACGATGGAAGTTTTTCCTTCAGTTCTTTTTTTCTTTGAAACCGGAAAAATGACGTTTAAAATAATCGATACACACCTAGTGGCGTTAAATATCACTTTTTGAGCAACTATTATTTCAATTAATAATTCGTATGAATCTAACTATTAGAATGCAATAGATTCTATTTGAATGAATATAACTCAGTTATTATTTTCAATGTTCAAAAATGTAATTTTTATACACTTTCTTACTCTGTAATCACTATCCTAAGTAAATAAATATAACAATTTCTTCTAGAGATTGCATATTTTCAATTGTGTTTAATGTTTTAGTAAACAATATCGGGTAAAACAATGTCGGCCCATTTACTTACTCAAATTAGTTTCCAATTTTAAATCAAAGATAATTACGTATTTACCAAAGTATTTTTTATTGTATACGTAATTTATTACCAAATTAATTTTTTTGTTAGATATATATTCTTAATTGTAACTACTCAGGACATTTTCTACAGTTCAAACTGTTTGAATTATTCCGTACGAGGGACGTTAATAATTTATTATTCTGTTTACATATATCTCATTGAATAAGGGCAACAGTTCGCCCATTTTTTCATGCTGACAAGAAATCCAAACGTCTGCAACATTCTATCGCGACTGTTGCCACACGATTATTGCTATTCTTACTGTTATTCTTAAGAACAAACAAGAAATGTGAATCGATATTTAAAAAAAAAAAATAATTGACCGTTATTTTTTTTTTATCAGCAGTCGTCGATGTTAAAGAGGTGAAGACTCAAAGTGCGAAATATATTTTGTCAAATATCTCGAAAATGATTGAAGATGAGATTTTTGTGTGTATTGATGAAATTAGTGTTTCTTCTTTAGCGACGGATTTAATGATGTATATCATTTTGCAAGAAAATCTTTTGTTTGATCAGTAAATTTTAAAAACTGTATTTTTGATAAAAAAATGTTATTTTTTCCAAATAAATGTTAACATTATTCAAAATTTGTTTATGCAAACTATATGTTATAACACGAATATAATGGAATCTGGATTTATGCAATATAAAAAATTATTTTTCTTTGTTTTCAAATCTGTCTCGACGTCCAGCACAGGATGTATACTAAAATTGTCTGTTCGTAAATATGTTGTACATTAAATGTAATAAATATATTTCAGCTTTGAAAACAGCTGATTTCATTGTTTCTTTTTATTCTTACTTATTCCTTTTTTAAAGAGACACGATTCTTTTTTAAATAGACACGATGTAATTTTCGCAGCGGTGGAACTCCTCGAAGAAGATATAAGCATAAATGTTTTTTACACTGCGGACATTTTAAGGCAATAAGTTTCTAAGGCAGTAACTTAAAGTTTCAAATCCGTGATACTTCACAGTTTTTCGAATTCCATGTAACTACACTTGAATCACGTATATTCAGACACGTATTTATATCTGAGGAAGGACAATTGATTGTGAATTAGTGATGGTAATTTTATGATGTTATTTCGGGTATGTAAATTGAGATTGACATTTAAATTGATTGTTAAATCCGAAAAATTGTAAAAATTTTTCCAAATGCAAAAGCTAGGGGCTGAATAAATCGTGTTGTACTTTTTGATATTTTCAGCAGCTCCAATGTTTTTCTTTCTGCGAAGGAGGATCAGTTTTTCATTACATCTATTCCATGAATCAAACAAGAGGACTGCACTGTCAAGTATATTAGGGAGAAGAATATCAACCACGTCTTCAAAAACTTTTTATTTAACTATTTATCTAACTTTCTTTCTTTTATTTAACGTTTATTTATTTCTTTATTTTCGTTCTGCAAGTAATGTTTGGCACTAAATATTGTTTGTTGTACACGCGGCCTTAATCGTCCGCTTGCCATTTTTAATATTATAAATGAAAGAGAAAGCAATTTATTAACTGCTAATACTGTTAACTGTATCGTATAGTTGTGCGTGACAACCGATGTTGATCAAATTCACGTCCTTTTTTTTCATTTTCCATGTTAAATTTCATCCAGAATGAATTTCTAGCTAAAATTCGCTTTGGCATACATTAAAAACATTTTGCTGCCCATAATATTCAAAAAATGTTTTAACATTTAAACGATAAAAAATTATCTACTGAGTCCTTTGTCATTGAAAAAAATTTCAACACAGTCAAGAGTTATGAATTTCGTGGTATTTTTCATAACCATCCTGTATTTATTTTTATAATTCCGCAACCAATGAATCGATGCTCCAATCATTTTCAAACTTAGATTCCTGTTGCTGCGTCCATCTTCGAAGATGGTGTCGTATTGCATTACTACCTTTCTATTTCATGGTACTATGAACGCTTCTTTTCTGCAATTTGTTCTAACTTATCAGTTCGAAAGCCACTTTCGATCATTTACTTTTCGCACTTTTATAGATAGCTGCTGGAAGCTTTCCACCATTTTTACATTTTGTTTTTATTGTGTTGAGCAATAATCTTTCTCTTTTCAAACTTTTTAGTTTCCAGAAGTTAACAACTTTCTCTTTAAAATGAACAGTTGCTTCATCTTGATTATTACTTCCCGAATTATTTTCACTATCGGGCAAATTTCCAGATTCTACATAACAATGTTCAAGTCCGAAATTTCCTCTTCATTCTCATATTTGAGCTACGCAAACTGTTAAATAACAATTCTTACACGGACAATTTCTACAAAATCGGCAAGTTCCTATCAATCAATTTAATCGATAACATTATTTGCTAATTGAATTTCCTTGGCATGTACATGTGTCCAGCTGAACAGAAATTTTATCCGGTATATCGCCAATATTCCCAAAAAATATATCCTTATACTGCGACCGACGACCAGTTCACTGTGAGATTAACTTCGTTACTTATTCGTCTCACCGTTCACTGAGAGATTATCTTGACACTTTATTAAGAAACCATGGTATATTCGCCAGTATTCCCATAAAGTATCGCCTGCATTTCTACCACCGACGACTGGTTCACTGTGAGATTAACTGCGTGGCTGTGTTCAATTCCTATTTCTCTGTGAGAATATAGTGGCCCTTCAGTACCAAACCTAGGTACATTCTCCAGTACTGCCATAAAGTATCGCCTGCGTTTCTGCGACAGACGACCTGTTCACTATGAGATTAACTACGTAACTGTGTAACCGACTCATCACTCACTGTGAGATTAACGTGGCCTTTTAGTTCCAAAGCATGTTATATTCGCCAGTATTCCCGTAAAAGTTTTAAGTAATTATATTATTGTCCAAATCGCGTAGTTTACAAGTAACACCATAATTTTTAACATACAAGTTATTTAATATTATTTATCGTGCCTCATATATTATGGTTTTCCGGTACGTGGAATAAGGTTTACATTTGTTCATTCGAAATTTTCCACATTGTCTATGTCTTTATATAATACAGATTCTATGCTCTTATGTTATTCTACGCTTCGCGTGTACAATGAAATACATTCTTATCTACATAAATATCAAACATTTTTATCGTGCCTGAAATATTACGGAGTTTCGGTACTTGTAATGGGGATTACAAATGAAGGTTTAAAATTTCCCACACTCATTTTATCCTATTATATCCTACCGATTTTATTGTCTAATATTATTCTATGTATCGCGGGGTTCGCAATTTTCACAAATTTTTTGTACATAATTATTATCTACACTATTTATTGGTCCTGAAACTATAATGAGTTACGGTAAGTGGTATGAGGTTTACACATGAACCATCAAAAAATTTCACATACAGTCTGTACATACCGATTTTGCTCTCGTATGTTATTCTACGAATCACGTTACTCACAATGAACACGATTTTTTCATACATAAATGTCGTCGATTATTATTTATCGAGCCCGAATTATTACGGATTTTCGGTACGTGGACTGAGGTTTACATATTATAATTCAAAACTGTAAACATTATTTCTCTCAATATATCATGTCGACATTTGTACATAAATATCATCTAATATTATTTATTCATTGTCTTACATTATTTGAAGCATCGCGGAGATTGTTATGAACACAATTTTTTATTATATAACGACGATTTAACGTTATCTATCAAGCCTGAAATATTACGCAACTCCGGTGACA
The DNA here is from genome assembly GCA_032399595.1 of Tetragonula carbonaria. Taxonomy (NCBI): domain Eukaryota; kingdom Metazoa; phylum Arthropoda; class Insecta; order Hymenoptera; family Apidae; genus Tetragonula; species Tetragonula carbonaria. Next base: position 561,919 of record JAUCRC010000023.1, read on the forward strand.
TACGGGTTTACGTATGACGCTTCAAAATTTTCCAACATTCATTCTGTCAATATATCATGACGATTTTATGGTCTTATATTATTCTACGCATCTCGCGGCTCACAGTTTGCACCATTTCTTTGTGCATTATCTATTATTATCTATTATTATTTATCTAGCCTGAATTATTACGGAGTTCCGGTACGGGATATAAGGTTTACATGTTCTTCTTCAAAGATTCATATTCTATATATCATCTTTATTTCATTCATATATCAACCTGACCTGATAGACCTACATTATTCTAGGCATCGCGGGAATAATGTAAGTGTGAACAGTCTTTTTGAATATGTAGAAACAGTCTAATGATATGCATCAGGCATGAAATATTGCGGTCCCCCAGTGCAGTATGGGGCATACGTAAGACCGTTCAAAATATTCGACACTTATTTAGTCAATATATCATATATGTTTTACTGTCTCGTATCATTCTGCGCATCGCCGGATTCACAATTGACGCCATTTTTTGAACTCATATATCGTCTGATATTATTTATCGACTGTGAATATGTACTGACTCCCGGTATGAAGGATGAGGTTTACGCGTGACTTCAAAATTTTCCAAATTCATTCTGTCAAAATATGATATCGATTTCAATGTCCTGAATTATTCTAAGCTACGCGGCGTTCACAACCAACTCTAATTTTTTTGTACATAAATATTATATAATATTATTTATCGATTTTGAAATATTACGGTGTTCTAATACGTGGCATAAAGTTTACATGCAAACATTCAATTTTTTACAAATTCATTCTGTATATTTATCATATATTTTTTATATCTTATATGAATTTAGGCACCACGGGGTTCACGTTGAACCCCATTTTTTTGTACATGAATATCATCTAATATTTTTTATCTAATCTGTCGTAATGCTAGACGTGGAACGAAGAATTTCCTCATGCACATGTTGTTTTCTTCCAAGGCACCGCCGTCCTCGATCCCTCGTCCACGCTCCAGTGAGACTATGTAATACAAAGACTTAATCAAATGCAACTCTCCAAAAGCTCCAATATATCCATATATATGTATTCATCTCCGGTCAATCGGGGACATTGTCGCCATGTAATTATTATCTAATTTTTTACCAGTTTTCTGTCTTTCGTTGGTTTTTATATGTTATGTATCGTAAAATTATCTTGCGAGCAATTATATTTTCGATTTCAGCAAACATCTCACAATCGAAGAGCCGATCAATTAAAACTATGTCCTTACTTAGTACTGAGATTTAATTAATTGGACTATAATTCCGTCCCGGAGACGAATGGTGTGACATTCAATAGCGACTATATAAGCGGCCAGGACATCAAATATAAAACTTTATCTTAGTCTAGTATTTAAAATATTGGAGAACTAAAATATTAAATGTTTTTTTGTGTATTATAATGTAATTAACATTACTAATGTTTACACTAATATAATGATAAAAATTCGAGATATCCTGACATTTTGTCTCCTAATCTTAATGATCACAGTTTAATAGAATGGCGTAAAAAGTAGTACTGCAATATAAGGGATAATTATAGAATTTTGTATGGAAAAGATTTGCGTCTTATCGGAATCGTTCGGGGACTCGTATTGAATTGCTGTTCCACCTCGTCTGCCGACCACTATTCCCTGTCATAAGATTGTAGTCTTATACCTTCTGGCGATCCTCGGCGTTGATGTTATGTTTACACTTCTCCTTTTACGTGGATTCTATATCCATGCATACACCGAATTCCTTTACAGCAAGTTTTAAGGTATCATTCAAAGAAAACAATTTAAATTTTCTGTGGTGGATTTCCAGTCATATAACAATTCTCAATATTTTTAAAAACGTTTGAAATTCTTCAAATTTTGAGAATAGGAACTTCTTCCACTTCTCACTTGCTACACAATATAACAAAATATTCCAGAAGACAACGGTTCAGGGTGATCGAAGCAAAAGCTTTATATTTAAAAAGAAGTTCAAGTTAAGTGTAACTTGATTCATTTTACGAAGTTATTATAAGACTTGCATTTTAATTATTTTAAAAATTTGTGCAAATTGTACGGGTGGGAATATTTGCCATTTCGGAATTGAATCTGATCTGATAATTTTGGTCGAGCTCGATCGAATACCTGTATCTAAGGCAATCAGCAATCATGCAGTCACCTATTTCATTTCATGGACAGGATAAAACGAAAATGTGGCAGTCATGTTCAGTTTTTTTATTTGGCAACTATGCTTCCGTCAGAAAATCTAACCTAAACCTAAACTGTCCCTTTAACTAGTTTTCCATTTGTTATCCTCCACAATCGCGACTTAAGCAATTGAAAAGAGAATGAGAATAAACCGTACTCGATGAAAATATATCATTTTGAATTCGTGTAAAATATCAAAAAAGTATGTTAAATTATGTCCTTCAATTTTTGATAAAATTATAAATGAATTCGTAATGTATTGTAGAATCCACGTGGTAGGAAAGACTATATACAAATACATGCCAAGGACTACGGTTCCTAGAAGATATGCCTTATGTCAAATGAAACGATGATCAGCAAGAGGGACAAATCAATCCGAGCTCTCGAAAGATTTGGACGAACCGCTGTTCCTCTGGATATATATCAGTTATACAAAATCATTTTACGAATTTAAATTTATTTTATATTTTATATTATATATTAATTCTGCACATTGAATGTCAGGTCATTGTGTTTACTTGATTCCAATAGATATCCGTCTTTCCGAAAAATACTTCTCTAAATTAAATTTTTGGTTTCAGATACTTAAATTTCAATTTTTATGCTCTTTCATTCCTCTCTTTTTAAAATAATCTTGAAAATAATTCATTGCACCTTCAATGAATGTGTGCATTAAAATATTACATCTTTATCTTAAACAATTTTTCCATAAAAACTAAAATATAGCAAATATATTTTTATTCCATAGCCGCATCTTGCATAAAATTTGAAAGATTTTAAAAAATATTAATTACTTTATAACATACTTTAATTGTTTTTTAATCAGAATAGCACATAGAAAAAATTCTACTGTAGAAGAAATCCTACATATCAATCAAAGAGCAATATAATTTTGTGAAAAATCACATAACAAGTTGTAGTAATGTTTTGTTAAAAAATTCGTATTTATTTATTACAAACACACACACACACACACACACACACACACACACACACATACAGCTCGTAGTAAAATGTCAACGGATTCTATTCAAGAAATAATTTCAATGAGGAAACGGCAACACTGTCATTTATTTTGATTTTAATTTCTCTCACTAGCGTTACTGCGATAATTGCCTAAGTCAATATGACAGGATGTCAAAATGGTAATAGGGTCAGGCTAACCCTCAAAACCTGGGATACAAGAAAGCATTGGCTGTCTGGTCTATGCAAGTTAGTCAATGCCAATATAAAATTGTAAATAACTTTCCTTACAATAAGCTACTATTTGTATTCCATACATGCTAATATGTTTTTTATGATTGAAAATCCGAGAAAAATTATATATATAAAAACTTTTTATAAGATCAGTTTTCAGGTTTCAGAAATCTTGTACCAGTTGTATAAAAATACGAACACAACGGCACAGCGTTAACAACAGCTGAAATTACAATTAAAGGGAATAAATTTACTAATCGCTTCTTAGCTCGTAGCACTTGCGACATAATTTTTATTTCTAATATAATTATAATTCATGATAATTCTAATATAATTATAATTCAATTGGAATTTGTAATTATATTTCAAATGTTTGTCCAAGTCTCACTATATAGAGATTGCTGCAAGTGGAGATCCACGCAATCCGTGGATAAATCCATCCTCCATGCAAATAATTGACTAATTTTTTATAAAATTTATTGAAAAAATACTCCTTTGAAAATTCGTTTGCAAAACATAAAATCTTTTGACCTTTTTTTTAAAAATAAATAGCAAAAGGAGCTTCAAAAAAAGCTGTCGCAAAAATCTGAAAGAAAATAAATGTTATTTCATTAAAAGTTATATCATTAACTACGATTATAGTTCTACATGATGCAATGAACTTCATTACAATATCAGTATTGCACTGTTATAGTTACCAAAGTGTAAAATTGTTGATACTAAAAAGGAAATGAAGTACAGCCCATAAAGGATATATTACTTATACCTTATCTACATAAATACAGAATGTAGATAATGTATGTACTTTGTTAACACCATGCCTTAACTGTTGTTATGTACAAACACCATTTAAGCATAAATTATATTTCTATGAACTACGCTATCACTATAAAGAATCCAATTATAATAAAGGGATACAATAAATATTGATGAAATGTTCTCCGAAGACCTGCATAAAAGTTACTTTTCATTGATTCTATAAAGATCCTTCGCATAAAATTGAAATTTTTAAAAAATCTTCCTATCGACTCTAAAGAACTCTTTTGAAATCCTATTCATAAAAACAGATAATTTTCTTTCTGCTAATTAGAATAATCAAACCTTCCGTTTAATAAATTTCATTGGGTATAATGGGAAGTTAAGCAGAAGTGGCCTACACGAATATCGAAATTGAATAGGAAGAAACAGCAATGAAATATTATATCTAATATAACGTGGGATCCTACCTATACGATGATTTGTGAAGTAGTTCTCTATATATAAAACGAAATAAAGTAAAGAAAAGGTTTGGCATGTTATATTGGATATGACATCAAAGCAGTGTCTGAGAACAACTTACCATAACAAAATAATTAATAAAACTCTGCAAAAAATTACATGATTACCAATTACCAATAAAAGGATTCACACATTATTTCCACAAATTTAAATCAATGTAATTAATTTTCTTCATCCCACTTCTGTGTCATTGCTTTATATTCATATGATTATAAATTTGAAACAGAGATATATTCGAGATATATATAAATCTACAGCAAACTTATTTATTAATTTAATATTACAAGAAATTGGCAATTATTGAGACAGTAAGTTAAAGAAACGAAAATATACACTCATCGAAAATGTCTATTATAAATGGGAAAAATAAACTCTAATAATGGACAGTCACTGATATTCATTCTAAAATAATGTATGAACTAAATTCATATTCACTTATATGGATATGAATATCGATGGAATTATTTACAGAAATCATTTCAAAATCATAATAGATATAAACAAAATAATAATAGAATACTACTATGGCAATTAAGAAATATAATTGTTGAGAAATAAGTATACTTTTAACAACTTATTTCCAGTGACAAACACTACGGCAATAAGGGATGATGTAAAAGAAAACAAATATGTAGCCAGAAGAGCTACCAAAATATAATCAATATTAAATCAATATAAACCCGGACCATAAACCGACAGTAGAATATATTTTCAATTTTCCAGAAGAGCTACCAAAATATAATCAATATTAAATCAATATAAACCCGGACCATAAACCGACAGTAGAATATATTTTCAATTTTGCAGCACTAATTTATTGATGTCAGAGATAAAATAAGACTTTCTCAAAATAAATCGCGAGGAAGGCTTCATATGTTTGCAATAATAATTACCTTACTGCTGAACAGAACTAAAAAAATATAGAAATCCCGAAAATATGGCAGGACATTTTATACTCGCAACGCTAGTATATATTACTTTATGCACACATGTTAAAATAATAATGGGGGTCCAGTGCATATGTAGTTAAAGCTGCTGACAACCAGTTCTGTGCGGCTGTTTTATGTGCATCAGGCGACTTAAAAACGTATTTCCACAATCTTAGTGGAAAGAATTTGGGCACTTTATTAACCTAACACTATTTAAGGAAACGCGACATTTGTTGCGATCGCAGCACTAAGAAAGTAATCGAAACAAACACAATTAAAAACATATCCAACTTTTAAAACGAAATATACTTTAATTGAAAGGGAACTAATTCAATTCAAGAAATTCTATAGAGGCTACTTCAATTACTCGCGGTAAAGATAAATGGTAAAGTTAACAAATTTTTTATTCAGTTCTAGAATTACTTTATAATGAAGGATGCTATAAAGAATAATTAGGATATTTTACAATTTGTAACACTATAGCAAACTCCAATGCAACCTGAAATGAACATTCTCTTACAGATCTCATGTTTAAAATAAATGAAAAATTTAAATTACATTTAATCACAGCTTTGATTTTGAAATATATTTGTAGCGAAATTTCTTCTTGCATATAAAATTTGGTAGATTTTGAGACGATTAATAATGGGATTTGAACCTGAAAATTGAATTTAAATTATATTGAATTTAGAAAATTCAAAATATTAAATAATTGTTTTTCACAATCGTGTAACTTTCATTATTAGTAATGTACTTATTCCTTTGCTAATTAAAATTACCATGTCAGCAATTACGAAGTCAGATGGCATCTGTCTTTTCGGCTACAATATACTCAAACAGTTATTGCAACATTCATCACTCAATTGAATGTTCATATTTTATTTATTGTGTGTTAATCTTTGCAAATAATCATATCGAATATATTTTAATTATATAAATGAATATTCTGAATGTTCTTCAATCACTGATGTTATACGTGCCAACGTTTCTATTCTTATAAATAATTGTAATATTGTAATATAACGTTAATATTGCATTCAAACTAATTATTACTGTTTAATTGTTATAACATATTATTATTATTATATTAACAATAAAATCGCGATGTGCAATAAAACCTGTCTTAAACTAATGAACGCAAGTACAAAAATGTTACTACTCACAGCTGTATCAGATAGCCATGGCCTCTAGCTCATGCTCGTAATGAATTCTATGAAATACAACCAGTCGCTCGCATTGATTCGGACCTTTTATCCTACGACATTTCAGATTGAGTGGCTAGAGGAATGGAAAAGGATGGGATTAGATGCGGAGAATGTTTTCTTGACATTTGTCTAAAAGAGTCATTATGAAGCCCATTAGTCAACAGAACTCGAAAGAAATATATAACGCCACACATTATAGTCTATTCTATTTTTAAATATAATTTTAATTAATAGTAATTTTAATTAATAGTAAAGTTTATAATAATGGGAGGTAGATTTTTACTAAAATATATTATTAATATAATTTTTACTTAAAATATAATAGTAATACTCAGAGTAAGAATCAACTTAAATTTGTCAAAATTTCAGTTGAATTCTATTTTCTATTTAATAACAATTTGTGTAAAACATAGAATTAATTGTGCAGGACATAGAATTAATGGAAATATCAGATATAAATAATTACCTAGTCTTGGCTTATAATTCATCATCACATCCAAGATGCGAAAAAGAGGAAGGAGTTCAAGCCTTTAACAAATTATTGCTACTTATGTTGGAATACAATGATTGTTCAAAAAACTTGAGACAATGTAATTTGATATTTTAACAATAAAGAAACTGAAACCAGATTTTATTTTGCAATTAACAATGAAGCAGAATATAAGAAATAGTATTAATTGAATAACGATATATAAAGATACTTATATGCTTAATTTTGAAGGACTAGTCCTTCCCAAGAAACAGGAAAAGATGGTAGTTATGAAAAATCTGCAATTAATCGCGTAATATTAGAATATATATTTAAGAATATGCAAATAATAAAATATATTAGAGTATAACATATAATGGTATTCTTATGCTTCAGGAGAGGATGAATACTCTTGTGAGACCTGCGACTTTACTATTGATAGCGAATGTTTAAAAAAAAGAAAGGAGGAAAGAAAAAAATAAACGAAAAACTAAATGATTATTACGCTTTTTTAAGTAACAACAAATTCATTGACTACAATTACGCGTATTGTATTATATTCTATTGCAATTTAATGAGAGCTATTGTGCTATAAAATGTATTGAAAATTACATGACGGAATAATCACTGACTCTACCACCCGCAATGCGTACAGTCACAGAAATACTGAAAGAAAAACTTTATCATAGGGAACGAAACATATACGAATTGAATATCAACAAATATCGTCATTTACTAAATAGAATAAGAAAATGAATGAAAAAGTATGTCCAACTCCATTAAAATAAATCAATTGTTGCCATAACTACATGGATTTATCGTCAATTATCGTGGCGTCCGCTATTGCTCCGAAGCGTTTCCCGCAGTCCAATTATCTGTGCAAGAGAAATTCAAATCCATCATATAAATATATAAAACTAAAGAATTATATAAAAATTGAACAATGATCATGGTCTAATGCCGTTTTGGAAACTCATAGTACTAACTATGAGTTAGTGTGTCGCACACAATCAAAAAAAGTGATAATTTAAGTATAAATTGTAATATTATGTTAATTATTGATATGAAAAGTACACTAATTATACGAAATCTTTAGTAGCGTGGATATAAATAATGGAAAAATGATAATGAAAGATGCATTACACAAATAATAGACACCATACCAATCGATGTCTCCACGCCATGAAATTCAGTTGTACAATGATACTTCACGCTAAGAGACGTCACTAATTTGATGGGGTGGGTGCACGAGTATGCACGAATAGAATTCGTCAGATTTCGCAAAAAACTTCGAGAGCAGCTTCAAATTTAATAGTAAATATATTATGCAATCTATATAATATCTATGTATTCATTAATTTCATTTACTGGAATAGAACTGATTAATTATACAAAAATTCTTACACGGTTTTGTGCTAAATATTCTCATACATTTTGTACTAATACTTTAATCACCCATTTATTCATATCTATTTATAATCACAATGATTATATCGTTCATTATACAATACTAATGTAAGGTTCATAATAGTGTTAATGTAATTTTACATGATATATATATTGCCTTAAAGATTACAATATTAAATTAAATATAAGTAATATAATAATCTAGATTAATAAATAATTATTATTTTGAATCTTATTAAATTAATATATACAGTTATACATGTCACTCTAAAAATTATCAATGAATATTACCGAATTATTCTCTATTTCTTTATACGAAAAGTCTTCTGTCAATTCAAAATGTATTTGATACTTATCGTGCTTAATACATGAACAATGCTGTTCCAAATAATACCAAATTTGTTTAATACCTTGTTTGAATGTTCTCAATTTACGCTTCTCAATCCCATTGATAAATCAGTATTGTTGTCCTTTTGATGTCCTCAATTTTACTACTTCACCAGACTCTGCCGTCCTGGGCACAAGCAACAAATTTCCGCAATTTAGCTCCACTATTTATCATCCTCTACAATCAAAACTACTTATACTTCAGTTTTACATACGTATGTACATACACTTACTAGCTATATTTTATTTGCTGAGTAGAAATTTAGCAACTTAATTTTATATTTGCAACTGAATTTTATACTCTGGAAAGATTATTTTAAGGAACACTTATTGTATAGAGGGCTTCGAATTTAGCTTTTTAAACTATGTAAGTTCAGAATTCAGATATCAAAATTAAATGAATCTTAATTTCTACTTTACCTCTTATTTAAGAATTTCTGTGGTATTTCTAATAATTTTCAGATTAGATCTGTTTTGTTCTATTAAGTTGATAAAATTATAGTATGGAAATGGAAATAGGAGTCTATTTTCTTTCTAAGGTTTATAAATTCAAATTATTTCTATACTACAGTGTTTAAAATAAAGAAAATCGAAATTGAAAAGTAGAATATTACTATACTCTGCTGTTAGGAATTAGCATATTACTATTCTAATTCCTAAATCAGATTTTTGAACATAGACGCATCACAGAAGTAGTCTTCTCTAATTGAAAATTGACATATAGTACTCTTTCTCTAAGCTCTAGAAATAAAATATCTGTTTAAAGATACACATAATGTAGATTCCATTCCTCAACAACTAAAGATAAAATTATTGATGAAATTTTCCTTTTTTTAACCTTTGAGAAAATAAGATTTTTGATTTAAATTAAGCTCTAGAGTAAAGAATTCTTTTAAAACTATTATATACTTATAGTAAATATTTCCCGCAATGACAATTTGCGGGGGCGAACGATCCGAGTACTAAACACAATTTACTGAATACCGAGAATTAAAAGCCATCCTCGTATCCACTAGAATACAATGGTCAAAGTGGAGCACAGGATGTTTATTAGGCTTATTAACATATTATATAAGAGTAAAACGTACATATATACGTCGCTGGTCGTGGAAAATATGGCTAGTCAGAAGGGGCACAAGTGTAGAAGCAATAGTACATGTATGTGTCCTGCTCTACCCCTTTATTCATTTTATTCGGCAAAATTCGAAATTACGGCTAGTTATACTTATAATTGTCATTTTACTTTGCATTATTTCCTCTCCGTCAAATTACTTTGTGCATTCTCACTACTTGTCAAATATCAAATTTAGTTCAATTTACGCTAAACTCTAATCAGAATTTTCATTTAATTACTGATAACTTCAATTAATACGGATAAAAGAGAATCCTACGTAGAAAATTCAAAATTAGACGTTTAAATGTAACCTTACATATCGAATGAAATTTCATTTTCCGTATCTTCCCTATTTCATGAAAATTTTCTGAAAAATTTTTCAACTATTTTGAACATTTGATTTAAATGAATTAAATTCTTTTATAATTTATAAAAATAAATTTATAAAAATCAATGTATAAATTAGCTTATACGAATAATTAAATATACATATAAAAGCTCCCGTATGTAAAATTGGAGTTAAATTTCTCTCACATTCGTTATTACAGTAATGAAAAGAGTTTGTCTTTTTTAAATTTTATTCGATGTACTGTATAAGGGAATTATAAGTATGATAAAGGTAAAAAAACTATGAAAAAGGGCAGATGTCGATGAAATTAAGAAGATATTACGATAATAATATTCGTACTATAATTTATCTTCTAAATCAGTCACCATCTTTCATAGGTTTGTTATATTCCGTCACTACATACTTTTCCTACAATCGCGTGGCCACTACTCCCCACGAGCATTATTAGCTGTACGCTTTTCAATTGGATTAAAGGGAGCGGAATTACATCGATTGAAACGAAAACGGCATGGATTGTTGTTCACACAATCACGAAGGCCTGCCAGTTTTGCTTCATCTAATGAAAATACTTGCCAGTACCAAGAGATAAGCATCGTCGAATCACGATAATTTTAAACTTTACTACATGTATCATTAACTAACTTTCTATCTCTTTTGAAAAGTTTATAATGGCAATGAAATTTCAAAGTTTATACTGTACCAGATTTTTGTTTTTTAAAAAGAATGAAATGTACGCTTCGACTGAGATTTTGTAATTTACAATATAATATTTATTGTTGCGTATGGTTGTTTTCCACATTCCTGGATTTCATGTTTAATAATATATTAATTAATAGTATTAGTCCTTTATGGTTATAATATAGTAATTTTGAATGAAATAAAGTTGCAAGTATATATGATCAGAAACTTCGTAACACACCTAACAGAATTAATGTTGAAATTGTGAAAATATTTACAAATATATTTTAATTGTAATAATAAAATAAATTAATACGGATGAGCAATGGTATTTAAACAAATCGAGAATGCGCGGATATAAGAACCAAAGGAACACAGGTCGAAGGAGCTAATGGCCGCTGCTTTGGATTTTATAGAAGAGACGAAGAGAGGTTGCCTAAACGCATTCCTAATCCTGATTTAGGATGCGATTTCAATTACGAACGGTCAGTAAGTGCGACTGTTTAATTGCTGTTAGTATTTCTCCCATTTATAGTTTGTAAACTTAGCTTTTGTGCAAAAGGCATATTAATTTACGTCCCTTCTTTGTTAGTTACACGATTTCTTCCTTGAGACAGTATTTGAGGTATAACAAACCTTTCTCATAAAATGGAAAAATTTAATTTCCTTATATAGTTATCATTATTTTTCTGAATTGATCGATTAAGACAAATAGATTGTTTGTTGCTTATCGATTACGATGTCTTTATACCCTTCTCTTTTTGAAACAATATTTCAAAGCTAATGGAAGTATATCTGCGTCGACAAGATTAAAGGTTATTTTAATCTCGTGTATATGATTATGTGAGTTCGCACGTATCACATTAAAAATATACTTTATATCACTTTTTTCTGAGAATCGAGCTGTCGATAAGCACTTCCAAATTCATTCCGGTGGCGCTGGATGTGATTCGTTTCCAAGAGGTATTGCCAGCCAGATAAAAAACGTAAGACAAATGTATCTGTTTTTCCCTCCGTTCATCAATTTGTTATCTTGGTCATCTTATGGCTTTTGAAGCAAGGTAATCAGAATTATATATATTGTGTTTGAAGAACCATAATTACACGTGACAATTTCGATAGATCTGAACGACGTCTTTCGCGTAAGTAATTGCGATTTCACGACAGGACAAGTATAACGGATTTTTGCGATAGATCGGTGTGTGCTAACAAAACTTATCGGCGAACTGTCTCTCTAATATGCTTCTCGCTTTTAGAGACAGGGCAATAAGAAAACGCAGGTAAAGTCGGTAAAATTTCGAAGCACCGCACCACTTCTGAGAAGCTAATTTCATTCATGCGAGACTCGACCGAATGAAGCCACATTTTATTTCCTCGATGGCACTTTAGCAGACCACTGTGCAACAAACTGTAGCGTTGCGGGAACATGCCATCGGAGATCCTACGTACCTGGTGAATTACAGAACGTTGGGATGGCGAACAAAGTTTAAAAAAGGGGAAAAAATGCCATGGATGCGAAAACGAGGAAGTTGGAAATGCAGGTGGTACGAAGGAGCAAAATCCTGAGGATGGGGCAAGCGATCAAAGATGCGGGATACTGAAACCACCCCTATCAGCTTTCCCACAGGCTCCGCCAGAAGGCTGCATGACCACACACAGACACCTCTTAAACCTTGCTGGTAAATTGCAAACCTGGAAAAGTCACCCTTTTCAATTCCTTACTAACCGTTACTAACCCAATTCCTTTCAAACCCTTATTAATCTTTCAACCCTTTTTATTTCTATCTGAGTTTCAAACTTTAAGAATGGAAATATTGTCTTTTATATTTTGTCTTTTTTCGATATACAAGTTTTATATGTCTCTATTTGAAAAAGAAACTGTTGGGAGAACAACTAGATGCTTCTTACTAATCTTCTCCTATGATTAATTTTCATCAGATTTTAAACAATTAAAAATTAGAATACTTTAGTATTTGATTTATTTTAAAACATTAGTATGACTAAAATTAGTTATACCTAATTTACTAACTTGTACAGAAATATCACCCGTATCATGATTTTTTCAATTTATTCACCAATCTGCAAAAATCGAAACATTCTGTGTCAAACGCTTTCGCTACTTAAATTTCACAGAATTCTCTTTGATTTTTAAATATTAAACTTAGAATACAGGCTAGGCAGTCTTGTTTCAATTTCTTTTGAATTCGAGAAAACTGAATCCTTTACTGAATCCGTTACAACATATGCAGATATTATCCTGTCATATACAAAGAATTCCAAAAACCCCCGATTGTTTGTATACCAATTATTTCAGACAAGGATTAGTGTACCTCCAGCAAGTCTGTACGATTAAAATATTGCGGGTATCGAAAGATTGTTTCGCTTTCGAAAATACCACGGCAACATGTGGAATTTCGACAATATTACTTCCTCCTCATTTGTGTTACAACTTGTTTAAAGAATATATTGAGAAGCGTCTAATTACCACCAATTCGTTTAACTACGTTAAAACATTACATTGACGTTATTCCATTTGTACGTTTATTTGTATCGATGACAATTGGTCGAATCAGGTTTTAATTATATGTAAAATCGTGCTTTAATGGAATATATGCAAATATATTTACAAATGGATATTATTATAGATAGCAACGATGATGACACATGGGATTTTCCTAAATTTCGCAGCTAAGAAACACATACTTACTAAACTTCCACGGTATCAAGTACCTTCGATGCATTTTTTTTCTATATATTTATATAACTTTTGACAGGTTGTACTTTATTTCTAGATTTTTACACATAAACGGACAGCGCTTGTTGCAGCGCTTTCTATAAGCTAACCTTATTATTTTTAACATAACAGATATACATGATTTAACGCAATTTTTCATTGGTGATTACAAAGAGCTGCAATTTTTGTAACAACTGATTGGAACATCGAGCAATTACGTACGGCGACCAACACTGTTTCGCGAATTGTAATAATTGTAAATTCATCGAACGCCCTGTCCACTGATGTCATATTGTTACCTACCGTGCGTAGCGCTGTCTAATATAATCTAAAAAGCTATGCTATCAAATCATACGTGTTTCGTTCAGAAACACTTAAATATACTAAACAATATACACAGAATAATACCAAAAGCGGTGTAATTGATTAATTAAATTCTGAGAGGTCAATGCCATGTACATACTTATCATAGATACCCATCAAGGGAACTCGTTTACAAATAAGTATGACTATTTCCCACGGTTCACGCACTTCTGAGTATTTGAACAGATTCGTCGGAAGCTAGCGAAAAACTTTCCGCGTTCAATAGTAGGTTATGCACACACATATAGGTATATAAATAACTGGAGAAACAAAAAAACGCGAATACTGGTCAGAAAACCAAAGTGCATACTATCGGAGGGTTGGCGATCTAAGAGTGAGGATATAGTAGCTTGAAAGCGAGGCGGGAAGACGACATTGAGGTGTTTTGGAATTGCAAAGCTTAGGCCGTTATCGTCCGGGCTGCTTACGCAGAATACGTGGCTGACGTATTTCCAATCGTATCTCATTCCCACTCATCGCTCCAACACTGTATTCACTCGACTTTATAGACGAAGCTGCGACTGTGCGGTCGATGGATATTCGACGTCCGACAGGAAATCTAATATCCGTCGCAAAAAGTAAAAGTTCTTTTTTCCATTCGTTGGACTAACAAGAAATACTGATACGAAATCATCTGCGAAACTATTGAATTCTGTTGCAATCTGTCGGATACGGTTAGGAACGTGTTGCGTCATTGACGAGTGATTATGTACATCGATAATGAATCTTTGATAGATTTTTCATCAACAGAAGAAGTGACACCTTACGGCAGAGACAGTTTTCTTATTGGAGGTGTTACGTCGTTATTCGATAACATTGTTACGGTCCATGGCGTTGGCGGGAAACAAAGAAGCTGTGGAGCTGCCATCATGGAACTTGAAGTAGTTTCAAGAACGCCGATCATAGTTCGCATGTGTTGTTAGTTAGGATGAACCTGTTGATAAATATTCTGGATTGCCATCGTGTGGACCAGAGGGGGAATAGCTTCTGGAGAAAGCTTACTGGTATCAGTTATGAAAAGAAAGTAGCGGATTCCGGTGGTATGCATAGATCGAGGAAGCAAGTGAAGTCACAGTGACTTGCTCGGTGAGTACGTATTGAGGTAAGAGAAGCTACTAGCCGGTGGAGTGCTAATACTGATGTGTTCTCTGCAAGGAAACTTGCTACCGTTGCATCTCATGTAGCCGGCCGGTACGGCCCCTCACTGGCGCCCCTTCAGGGGTGACTATCAGATACCATCAGGCTGACGATGCGGATGCCGGGGATGGAAGTGGCGAGATGAGCGAGGGTGCAGCCGTCGGCTGTGGTTGAACGAGGGACAAAAGCGAGTCATTAGCTGTACACTCTGTTGAACTCGTACGAACAGGTTTGTACCCTCTATGTTCTAACTGTTAAATTTCTAATTATTCATAAATTTTACCTTTAGCAATTTAAGTCATTATTTTGATGAATATAGAAAATATATATATTGATAGTAAATCTTCGTTTGTATCATTGAAATGACTAGAGCAGCTGTTTGGCATAGATATTCAATAAATTCATAACAGTGGTATTGTGTAAATTTTGAACGTTTAAGTGATTTATTTGTAAAATATATGGGTAATAGTTTCTCCCCTTTTATTGCACAATATTTGATACTTTAAATGTAGATTTCGCATTTTAAACACCGATGTTCTAACCTTAATATGGTTTCCTATGTGCGATTGCTGATTGATCAGAATGTTTAACATTCGTTTCAACTGACGGGACTGCAGTGCGGTTAATGAAAATTTGATTGTGAGACGGTTAATCGTTATTACGAAATTTTCTGTATAGAGTTGGTGAAATAGAAAGAAAATAATTGTAACATTATTAGATGAATTAACTGCAAAGGAAGCAAATAATGTATATCATATTTTATGAAAAAGTAGAAAAGAATAATCACTTCGTTTGAAACTTCTAACGTTTGTTATACTTCATGAGAAATGAATGATATTTGTGTTTGTATAAATGTGCGGTAGTAGAATCAGACGAACTGAAAATAAGAACTTCAAAATTTTTATGCAATTATAAAATGTAATCTCTTTTCAAATGTTAATTTGAAAAAACCATGTAAATTGATATTTATGATAAAAATAAAATTGCGTCTCAGATATAATTTTCTCAGATATTCTTTTCTGTGCCTCTACAGCAAAAAGCTGATTGTTTCTTTGATAACGTTCAGGATCACCGTATTTTCTCTGCAATCAGTAGCCATATCATTGGCGGGCAAGCAAGACGTTCTCCGTGGCATTCAAAGTTGTTGCTCTGGGCGAAGTCGTCGATGGAACTCTGATGACAGTGCGGGTAAAGATGAGAACTGTTGCGCCGTACTAAGGAATTCCACTACATTGTTGAAAAACCAAGTCGCCAAGTACAACGAAATAAGGTTCGTTGGGAGAAGTGGCAGGGGTGAGCATGTCAAGTAAATATATCCTCAACTCTCCCTCCTTTCAAGTGTTTATTTCTTTAAACTTTTATTACCCAGTTAAAGTTGATAGCAATATAAAATATAAACTATTGAAACTAATATCTTACGTTAAAATCATATATACATAGAAATGTTGACATTTCATATTTATAAAATGATGTCAGCTAATCATTCGATCAAAGATATGGTTAAATGAACAAAGCACGAGGTAACTGATTAAACGAGGCAATTATTTTGAGGTTCCTATTGTTACCGTCAGTGATTTGTAAGTGGCTCTTCGGATTAATTTTTCTATTTATAAATACCATCTAATATTATTTATTGTGCCTGAAAGATCACGGACCTCTGTTACATGGTATGATGTCTACATGCTCCTTAAAGTTTCATGCATTCATCGTATCAATAGGTATTCTCGTCCCAACATCCTTGCCAGTGCCTTTTCGGTTTTGATGCAGGAAATGACCACGCCACCTTGCATCCCTCGCTCTTAATATCGTACAATGCGGCCAGTGCCCCAACGCTGGCCACTGCTAGCCGGGGTTCCGTTGTTACCGGAACCCCGTGTTAATGTGAGGAGCGGCGCCTACGGCCTCTATGCCGCATTCAGACGCTCGCTCTTACCCTTTCCCTTTCCCGCTACGCCGACTCCTTCTGGATTACTTGCACACAGAAGTATGATAAGGAACTTCATCGCCTTTTGTCCGCCCACAGAGTTCGCAAAATAGCTGTAGAAGACAAATCCTCCCCTCTCCCTATTACTGTCACTAGGTCACAGCGCAACGTTTCCAACTCCAGGCAATGCTATAGAGTGTGTTGCGCCGTGTTCTAATGTTCCCCGCAATGGTGGCACACAGCAGTCGGCTCCCTTCTAATACGATGCAGGTACTCTCCAAAGCAGCCATGCCCGGAGAGCACTTGCGTCACACTGTACGTAAGGGGTACTTTCCGTCGAGCCAGTCGTTCCACAGCGGGAGGGCAGCCTCAAAGACTCGCCTTCCCGTTGCACGATCCACATCCAAAGAGGTTGCAGCCTCTTTCCTGCAATTATTTTCATCACAGCCACCTCTGCGGCTGTCCCACCATTCATCAGGCGCCTCGTGCCAAACTTCTAACGAGTAAGGCTGCACCGGGACGCTGCCAGATATTCCGCCCCATACAGGGCAGCCGGATAACAGCTTAATAATTAACGTAGCTGCATATAAACGGTGCACCCGCCCTCCCGGACGCCCGATCGTAGGCAAAAGCTTGCCCAAGGCATTCTTAGTCGCCTCCACCCGAGGGACAAGACGGGCGAATTGTGCCTCAAAAGATCAGCGATGGTCCAGGCTGAGACCCAGATATCTCATCTGGGTCCCGATCCGGACATACACCCCCGCAACCCTTATTGTCTTCCCGGCTGGAGGACCTCCCCAACGGGCGTGTGGTATATCTACATGGATTCTGTCATTTGGGGTGACACCTCTAGCCCTAACACCCACATCGCTGCCACCACCACTTTCTCAAGAAGGTCGGTCCTACCCCACTCCCTGACCAGCGCCATCGTGTTATCTGCATAACACGTTATCGCTGCATCCGGACGTAGCGGCACGCGTATCAACGCTTTTTATGTCATGTCCCACAGGGTAAGCCCGCGTAGATATTCCTGTAGGACTCCTCGCTAGACTGCCCTGCTCGTTACTGTATCACCCCGTCCGGCGAACATTATGATCCTCCAATCGAGGTAGGCGCCAATAGTCCTTCTTAAATATAGAGATGGTGGATTTCCACGGCCTCCTCCATCCTACCCCATGGAAGGGCAATGAAGGGACGTTGTCCACGTCAACGCCCCTCCGAGCGGTCTCTAGAGGGCGACATGGCCCGAGCAACAGCGTCGGCAGAAAATCGCCCCCTAAGGAAAGTATATTGTCCCCAGTTTAACCCCGACTTATTGCACTTTCGAAAAATTTACACACTTCGTTCAGCAGGCACAAAGGCCTATACACTGAGGGCGAGTTCAGTGGCTTGCCCTCCTTCGGGAGAAAAACCATACGCCTTTCCTTCCATCCGCGGGAATTCACCAAAGAGCCTGATCCCGGGAGCCAATTCCTCGGAAACTTCCTTCCACATTCCAGCACCATTGCCCTCCGGTCCCGGAGACTTATGCCCCACCCCAATTTCTTGATCGCCTTTATGAGTTCTTCAGATGTTACTTCCAGATCCGGGGTCCAATCAGCCAAGACATCTGTGACCTCGCCGTCTACTGGTGGGAAGAGAGCCGTCACAACTCAGTCCAGCAGTTCCGGCTTCACCATCTCCGTAATTGGGGGAATCCATGGAAGGATCTCTGCAAGCACCGTCCGGTATGGGCGCCCCCACGGATCCGACTCCACGGTGGCCAAGAGCTGCCAACGCATGCGATTTTGCATCCTTGATGGAGTACTGTAGAGAATTCCATGTATCGCGATAGTCATAATACTGCGCTGCCACCTCAGATGCATCTACACGGGAACTCGGCCGGGACCTCGTGTACCGGCGACGGATGCGAACACATCCCTTTCTGAGATCGTTTAGCTCTGCCGTCCGCCAGTAATCGGTGCCTGTCCGCTTGACGGGGCAGGCTCGGGACATAGAGGTATCGCAAGAAACCGCGATATCGCTGCATCAACAGTCTCCGTCGGATAGGCTTCCAGCCCCCAAGTGGGCTATCGTTGCGGCCACCAATATGTTGTAACAGTAGAAATTCCACATAACCACCACCCGATAAACAGGACGTGCCCCAAACACCGTGACGTGTCCATACTAAGATAAAAGGAGTAACAAACAGATAAACAGTAGTATCAGTAGGGTGTCCTCCAGCCGCCTGAGTCAGTATCCGATAAAAGCGTGACAAACAGATCAACAGTAGTGTAAGTAGAGGCTCCTCTCGCCGCCTGGGAGAGTCTTGAATTAACCATATTGTGCGTGCGTATCCTGTGAATAAAGTGTCTATCTGTAACATCGAGTGTCTACGGCTACTCTGTCAGTTTTTTTTATTACCTCGCATATTATTACGTGACATTTTGGCGATCCTGCCAGGATCAGCTAAGTTTGATTAAACAATTGTTCTACGGAAAATTGGGCTACGGCTAACATCAAGCAACGACTGATCTACGGACCACACTCCACGGAGAAACGCACGTACCACGGAGGTAAGAACAAACTGGATTCATTTAAATTCTATCGAAACCGGAAGTCGAGCTTCTCAAGCACTAGTACGGACAGTCAAGATTCAAAATATTGGAATAAAATGGCAACGGCAAAAAGTTGTGTGAGCACAGCCTCTAGGGAAGTTGACGCTCAGGTACGCCAGCTACAAGAAGCCATGCAGAAACAAAACGAAATCCACGCAAGACAAAACGCTGAACACAACAGAGAGCTGGAAGAAGTTAAACAAGCATTAAAACTAGCTAACGGAGAGAATAAACGGAGAGCACGAGAAGTAGGAGCTTTAGGCAAAGCAGTATCTGCACTTCATGTAGAAGGCACTATGCGAACCGAAGACTTCGCCTCTTTAATGACCGATGATGACAATATCAGACCTACGGGTACAGTAAAAAGAAATTTCAATATGCCACCACCGATCCCTGTTACTCCACCGGAATTTAACGACATGGATAAACCTCCAGTCACGACAGACCCACACTGAGAGCCAAGGATGCCATACGCTACATCCCCACTCTCAACGGAGATGACGATATAGGAGTAGAAGACTTCATCAATGAAGTACGTTCGTTACGCAGTATGTGCACCGAAGGAGAACTACTACTAAAAGCTATAAAAGTAGAAAAAATAATAGGAAAAGCGGCCCAAAGCATACGAAATATACCAATCGAGAATTACGCCGATTTATACGATGCTCTAGGAAACAACGTAGCCTTACATGTAACAGCAGATGAATATAACGAGCAATTAAGGGAATTAAAACAAGGAAATACAGAACGCGTACAAAGCTTTAACATACGATTTCGCCGTATACTCAAAAAGTTGACCTACTCCATAACCAACGAACACCCACAACCTATAACTAGAACAGTCATGATGGAAGCAACCATGAAGCGAGTCACAAAAATATATATTAACGGACTTAGACGAGAAATTAGTCATATGATCTTCACCAGTAGACCCAATACCCTCATTGAAGCTGAAAAAGAAGCCAGTGATGACGAAAGATACTTACGTGAAGAACGCCATGAGTCATTACGAAGACCCAGAAGATACGAACCACCAACACGATCTAACCCAACATACACCGAACGAACACGACGAGTCGAAAGGAGCCCACTTCCCACTACATTCCGACAAATCGAACAACGACCATTACAAGACAGAAGTCAAATAAAGTGCTTCAAATGCGATACACAACGTCGAGACCAAATCGAAAGATTCAGAATCAATGCAACCACAGGAGAATTACCAACAGTACGACTACTTGGAAGAACATACCTTGTGGACACCGGATTAGGAATTAACATCGTTGACAGAAGAGTATTAAAAGTAGAACCAGGTAAAGTAACAAAGAAGAAATTCGCTATGGGACATTCTCAGTTTGAAAGCGAACATGATGTAGAAACGACAACATGAAACAAACCAATCAAATTTTATGTAGTAACTAATGACTTTCCAATTATAGAAGACGGCATAATAGGATTACCATGCCTAGAAGAATTCGAATTCTCGCTTAGTAGCGACAACCTAACGTTAAACGATATTGTTATAACATTACAGAATACCACGACACTACAACCAGGTGAAGTAACCCAATGCACACTGTATCTAGAAGAAAAACCTACCCAAATATGCTTTGTCAATTGTGGTAAGTCCATAACATCAGTCAATAACATGATCGAGCGAAACAATGATTTTAAACAAATTCAAACATTCCAAACGCTAGTACGACTGAAACATATCGAACAAAGTCTACGCGAAACTATTGAAAAGATATTGCTTCTCTACATTGACGTTTTCAACTTAGAAACTGAAATCCTACCCTGTACCAAATTAACCAAACACACTATAATCCTAAAAGAAAATAAGATTATTAACACTAAATCCTATCGACCTCCCGAATGACATAAAGAAGAAATACAACGACAGATGAAGGAAATGCGAGAAAAAAAAATAATTGAACCATCCGATTCACCTTACAACTCACCAATATGGGTAGTACCAAAGAAATCAGACGCCTCCGGAAAACAAAAATGGAGAATCGTCATAGATTTTAGAAAACTGAACGAACTCACAGATCAAGATGCATATCCACTACCTGATATCGACGACATACTATCACAGCTCGGAAACGCAAAATTCTTTTCAGCACTAGACCTATCGTCAGGATTCCACCAAATCCCAATTAATAAAGGATCTAAGAAATACACGGCATTCAGTACACCACAAGGGCACTACCACTATAATAGAATGCCATTTGGTCTAAAGAACGCACCAGCAACATTTCAACGAATGATGGACACAGCTCTACGAGTTCTAATTAACAGACATTGCTTCGCATATTTAGATGATAATCATTTTCGGACAATCGCATATTTAGAATATAATCATTTTCGGACAATCCATTGAAGAACACAACAGAAACTTAGCCATTGTGCTTCAACGACTAAAAGAACTAGGATTAAAAATACAACCTGACAAATGCGAATTCTTAAAACCAGAACTGGAATACTTAGGACACATAGTCACGGCAGAAGGAGTAAAACCAAATCCCAAAAAGATTGAAGCAGTAACAGACTTTAAAATACCGACCAATCCTACGGAGGTAAAATCATTTTTAGGACTTGCAGGATACTACAGAAATTTCATACGAAACTTTTCCAAGATATCGAAACCACTAACAGAACTAACAAAGAAAGACATTAAATTCCATTGGACTGACAAACATCAAAACGCACTACAAGAACTAAAAACGAAACTATGCAATTCACCAGTACTGAAATACCCAGACTTCAAGAAACCGTTTACATTAACGACAGACACAAGTAACGAAGGTATACGAGCCATATTATCGCAAGATGAGCATCCATGCTGTTACATCTCTAGAACACTTAACCCACCTGAACGAAATTATTCTACTACAGAAAAGGAACTACTAGCAATTGTATGGGCAAAACAAACGACTACGACAATACCTCTTGGGACGAAAATTCACGATCCGAACAGATCATCAAGCGCTCAAATGGTTACAAACCTGCAAAGACCTATCTTCAAGACTAATGCGATGGAGATTAATACTTCAAGAATACGAGTACGAAATTGAATACACAAAAGGTAAGGACAACACTGCGGCAGACGCACTAACAAGAGTACATGTTATAACAAGACGAGAAAATTTAACCAATTTATTTGATGACTGGGAAAAATCGGATTCATTACACAAATTTCTACCGATCAAACCAAACAGTAAAACTTTTTACCAACTTACACTCGATGAGTTAGGATCCTACGACAAAACGGAATGGTTAACTAAATTTCAAAAGATTCTGCAACGAGAAAACAAAATCGGTATAGCGGATCCAACATTTACTGAAATTGAAAAGAATACGATTAAACGAATGATGATATACTTCAATGATCAGGATGGAAACCTTATACTCGCATGGGATCCAATTCAAGAAATAAGTGAAGAAGAAATCAACGAAATCATTGAAGAAAACCATATGAAAATGGGACACCCAGGCATACAAAAGACTTACGAACGAATCAAGGAACGCTATAACATACCAAAGTTAATGGACAGAATAATGGACAAGGTAAAAACATGTAAAACGTGTCAAACGAGCAAAACCACGCGCATAAGAGGAAAAGAAGAACCAGTAGTTACAGACACACCGATCGAAAGCAATGAAAAGATTTCTATGGGTCTACTCGGACCACTCACAAAAACTAAACGAGGAAATACATATATACTATCTATACATGACGAACTGACAAAATATTTGATACTAGTACCGCTGAAGACCCAGCAAACCGAAATAATTTGGAACGCATTGTTAAACCACTACATTTACACCTTCTCAGCACCTAAACGCATACTAACTGGTAGAGGACAAAATTTTATTAGCGAATTAATGCAACGATACGAAGAAGCTTTTAAAATAAAGCACATCAAAACAACAAGCTTTCATCCACAATCTAATGGAGGTTTGGAAAGAACTCACGGTCTAATAAACGATATGTTGCGATGTATCCAGAAAGACACTGAAAAAGAATGGGACGAACAACTAAACTTCATATGTCTAGCTTGTCTACAACACCATGGTACATGATGGTACAGGGTTTACACCTTTCGTGCTAACATTCGGACACAAAGCAAACCTCCCTTCCACCATTTCTAAAAATCCTCAACGTTCCCTACCTGATGAAGTAGAATTTAGAAAGAAGGAATGGAACAGTAGATTGAGCAAGGCACGAGAAACATTGATTAAAAGTAAACAAAGATACAAGCGCGATCAAGAAAGAAAAATAATTAAAATTCAAAGTATATTTCGGGATGGAGATCAAATCCTTGTACATAACGATCACAAGAGTCATAAATTGAGCAATGAATGGTTAGAGCCATACACCATTGACAAAGTAATGACTCCATACTACGAAATTAATACAGGAAATGGAAGACAAAAGATTCACGGTAACAGAATTAAACCTTGCTTTCCAGGACAACCCTCACGATCTGCATGATCACGGTCATGTGCGAAATAGAAATAATACCGTTACAAGAGAATTCAATATTTCAAGAACGAATAGATAAAGCCTACCTGTATAATGATAAAGTAGACATAATAATAGGATTAGAAGTAGAAGATATCTTTACCAAACTTTACGATATAAAAATGTACGTTAAAACTATAAGTAAATATAATAAAAATCAAGAATATAGGGAAGAAATCGACGCAGTTAACACACGAATACAACAGCTTGACAGCTTAGCTACACACATGAAAACAGGAGAAACTAAAAGTAGCATAAACTATACTATACATATAAAGGAAGTTCAACTCCAAAGTAACATTAGTTATGAACAAATTTTGAATAAAATAGAACATTCACCCAAAATAATCAATGACCTCCAAGGATACAGAACCACTATAGACCAAATCAACGATGAACTCGCCAGGCTTTGGAGTATGGTCTCCTGTATCTGGCGAGAGTGGTTAAGATTGCCCTCAAGTAGATCTATAGGCATGACGTTATGTCCATGTCCTCTTCAGAGCTCTCTATCGTTTTAGATGTGACAGGTTCTCCCCCACCTGCCTCAGCATTTCCAAAAGTCGTTGTTGTCGGAGCAGCGTCAGCGCCAACTCTCCTGACCCTTTTTCGGCAGCTTGCACTCTATCGACGTCATCCTGGCGATGCAGTCCTCCGGGATTCGAGACACAGATAATACTGAAGGGCTGCCGCTTTGCAGTTCATCTTGTGATGCCCTACTTCACAACAGCGATAGCACCTATGCTGCGGTCCACCACCGACACGCACCTCTGCAGTACGTAGCCCACTTCCAGGCCTGGGACGCACCGGGAGAGGTACATCTGCTGCTGATGACCATCCCATCCTTAGTCGCCCTCCTGCTGTGGAGGCCGCTTACGAGCCGCCTCCATCTAATTCACAACCCCCCCTCAGACTGGTTGTTCCCATCTCTCGTGTCTTAATATCCTCCTTTCTACACTCCCCCCTCAGAGCTGCCATCATCACTTCCGAGAGTGTGACTGTGTCGTCTAGCCAATTCATCCTCAACTCTTCCGTCTTATGTGGTATTACTACTACAACTGAGGAACCTTCCAAGACCTCTTTCATTCTGGCAGCTGACAGGACTGCCCTGCTCCCTCCTCCTTTACCGGGGATTTCCAGGCTCAACCCGATGGTAGCTGCTCTTTATCGTGTGTACGTCCTCTATGCCCAATTCCGTCAGATTGACATATTTCTTTGGCCATAGCCTGGAAATAAGGAAGCCCTCCTCCAGGAGGGACCTTCAATGTAACTGCCGTCGTCCTTTGGAAACAGCAAATGGAATCTGTGGCTTTTTGTTCCCTAACATGTCTATCCTTTCTCTTTCTTACCCGCTTTGGAAGTCACCACCTTCGAGGCACCATCCTCACTTCCTGACAGAGGAATATCCACCTTCGTTTCTCTCTCCTTTCTTCCTTCCACGACCTTGAAATCAGCAATTGGTTGCGGTTGTAACGCAGGGATTTGAGGTGTCACATTTCCTCCAGGTTTCCGTCCCTTACCAACCCTTCGACGCAGGGGCATCCTTCTCTCCTCCTATGTTTCTCCATCTGTAGTGCAGAGGAAGGACACTTCTTTCTTCACTCCTTAAGGAGGGGGGGGGGAGTTCTAACACGTATCTCCATCTGGAGCTGTTCAAATTTCCAAATAAAGGAGGCTTTGAACTCCTCGATTGGGTCGTTCGTAAGATCTCCCTTTTTCCATTTCCTGGTCTTTGCTCCACCTTCCGCGTTCCCACCCGTGTTATCCACGAAGGGTCGCTGCGTTGGAAGTGGAGGGCCCATGGCCGTTAGGGCCGATCTCGTGGCCGATCTCGTGCTTTAAGGTCATGGACATCTTTTTTGAGATACTTACCTTCCCTCTCCACTATATCTCCGCTGTCCTGTGCGACCATTCGCTGGTGTAGTTCAACCACCGCGGCTCTCACCTTTCTCGACGCCGACTTTAAACGTTGGACACAGGTTCCCTTCAGATTCCTGGAGGAGAGAGCCACCTGCTCTATCTCCTGCGTCTCTCTCATTACTTTCGCCATCGTCTGGGAGACCGTTTCCGCTGTCAGCTCCTGAGCAGTCGGGAGAGGTACAGGGTACGTTATCTTCCGTCCCTTCTTTTGAAGACAGTCCTCAACGTTCCCCTACATCTCGCTGTCAGATAACTGACATGCACCACGAGTAGGTCGTTTCCCTTTTAGTCCCATCGTTAAGGAGACACTTGACGTATCTTCCTCAGATGCGCCAAATCGAGGCGTATCATCCCAGAATTTCCCCGATTATTTAACGAGCCTGTAATATTACGAACATCCGGGAAGCTAGTGGGCTTAAATACGAAATTCCGACATTCATTCCGTTAACATATCATATTGATTCTATGGTTTTATATTACTCTACGCAACGCGGAGGTCACGATGAACGCCATTACTTTGTATTCGAATATCGTTAAGTATTATTTATTAAGCATGAAATATCACGGAGTTCCAGAATATGATGTAAACATATGCTGATTTAAAGCTTCATACTTTTCCCATATCAGTATATTATTTCGACCTGATGGCTTTATATTATTCTACAAGTCGCGAGGATCACTATGTTTGAACACAATGTTTTAATACATAACGACGGTCTAATATTGTTTATCATGCCTGAAATATTGCGGTATTCCAATGCAGTACGGAGCATAGGTATGGACATTCAGCAATTTCAACATCCATTCTGTCAATATGTCACAGCGAATTTTTGACCATATATAGTTCTAAGCAACGCAGGAACCACAGTGAACTGCATTCTTTTGTATACAAATAACACATAACAGTATTTATCTAGCTATTACTAAGAATTTCGGATTTCCGGTCCGGAGTGCGATGTTTTTATAAGCTACTTATAGTTGCATACTTTCACAATATTAACATATTATCTCGATATGATGGTCTTATATTATTCTAGGCATCGCGGGGATAGCTATAAAAACATTCTTTTTAAATATAAAACGACGATATAATATAATTTAGCTAGCCTGAAATATATCTCCGGTGCAGTGCTGCTGATTACATATAACTTTGATATATTTTCGTCATACATTCTGTCAATATATCAAATCGACTATATGATTTTAATTGAAACAACGCTTGTATGGCAAAGAATACAATTTTTGTTCATACAGACGTCATATAATGTAATTCTTGAACTTGAAATTTTGCGGTGTTCCGATACGGTGAATTATGTTTACATATGCTCAGTCAAAGTTTCATACATTCACAGTATCGATATATTACCTCAATCTCACGATCTTATGTTATTCTATGCATATATGCATATTCTATGGATATGCACGGAGATCATGAGGAACACCATTTTATTGCTTACAAATATCATCTAATATTATTTACCGCCTGAAATATTGTAAGGTTCCGGTAAAAGTTGTAATGTTTACATATTCACATTCAAAGTTTCATGCATTCACCGTAACAATATACTGTATCGCTCATAACATCTTATTATGCGCTTCGCGGAGATCACTATGAATACAGTGTTTTAATATGTGCCGACTATCTAAAATTATTTATTAAGCCTGAAGTATTATGGAGATCCTGTACGGGGTATGCTGTTCATATATAAATCCTTCAATTATTGATACATTTACCGTATCAAAATGACATTTCGATCTCTTTACCTTATAATATTCTACGCATCGCGGGCATCCCTATGGGCACAAATTTTTAACATATAACGATATGTTTTTCTTTATCGAGCCTGAGTCATTGCGGATCTCCGGTGTGGTATGGGGATAACTTGACACTACAAAATCTTCGAAATTCTTTTTGTCAATAATTATATCTATTTTATTGTCTTATATTATTCAACGTAATGCGTGGTTCACAACATAAAATTTTTTTTCATACAAATGTCACCTAATATTATTTATTGATCCTAGAACATTAAGGAGTTCCGGTACAGAGTATGATTTTTAAATGTAAATCATTCAGAGATTCATACATTCACCGTCTCGATAATTTCGATTTTATTAGTTTATATTATTGTAGGCATTACGGGGATCTGTATGAACACAAATTTCTGATATACTTCGACGATCATTATTTATCGAGCGTGAAAGATTACTCTCCTCCGGTTATATTTAGGGCCGGTTAGAACATGTGACCATTCAATATTTTCGAAATTCATAACAATAATATATAATACCGACTTGATGGTATTACATTATTCTACGCAACATGTTTTTTTGTACATACATGTCATCTGATGTTAATTATCGAGCAAGAGATTCTACGGTTGAACTGTACGTGGAATTAGTTTTACATATGCTCCTCGAAAGATCCCAACATTCACCGTATAAACATAGTATATAGATCTGGTGACCTTATATTATTCTATGCATCGCACGGGTCTATATGAACATCATTTTATTGTACATAAATAACCATCTATATTGTACCATCTATAGTTATTCATTGTGCCTGAAATAATATGAAGTTCCAGTGTAATGCGGTTTACATATGCTCACTGATAGTACACGACATACATCGTATCAATATATTTTTTCATCAGACGAACTTATATTATTCTACGGATCGCGGGGTAAATATGAACACTACTTCTTAATACTGAACGACGTAATAATGTTTTTTATCGAATATACGTTCCGATAAATAATATTATCGTCCTCCAGTACGGATCAGGTATTACAAATGACTCTTCAAATTTCTCGACATTCGTTCTCTAAATATACCATATCGACCTGATTTTATTATATTATTCGACGCTTCGAAAGCATTACAACGTACACCAAATAAGTTTTATATAATACTGTTCATCGAGCGTAAAATTATGGAGTTTCTGTACGTGGAGTGCGTAAGATCAATAGATCGAACAAAAATATTTTATGTAATACTATTAATGTCGGATATTTACAGAAAGCACATGTAAAACTCATTCCACGTACTGCAACACCGTAGTATTCCATTTTCGATAAATAATATTAGATTGTCTATGTGTATCAAAGAATTGTGACCGTAGTGTTCCCCGCGATGGGAAGAAAAACTTAAGATATTCAGATCGACATGGTACATTGAGAGAATGAGTGCCGAATATTTTGATTGGTAACTTGTAGTCGCGGAATCGTACTGGAGGGCCACAAATCTTCATATTCGATAAATAATATTTGATCGTCTTTGTATATACAGAATTGTGTTCGTACTGCCCCGCCATGCGTAGAATGATAGGAAACATTCTGTTCGATCAGATATATTAACAGAATGAGTGTCGAAAATTATGAATGTACACATGTAAGCCTCGAAACTTACCGGAGGATTGCAATATATCGAGGTCGACAAATATTATTAGATCGTCGTTATATATTTAAAAAATTGGTATTAAATATAAGACCATCAGATCGAAAAAATATATTGATACGGCGTATGTAACGAGTATTCAAATATCATATGTAATTATCATACTTTATTCCACAAACTGCAATACCGTAATAATTCGTGGCTGATGAAAATTATAAGATATTCCTTTTGTATTAAAAAATTGTTTCCGTAATGATATCTGCCATGCGCCAAATGATATAAGGACATCAGATAGACATAATACATTCATACCGTGAATATTGAGAATTTTCAACTAGTGTATGTAAACATCATTCCACGTTCCGGAACACTGTAATATTTCAGAGCAGATAAATAATAAACGATCGTCGTTGTATATTAAATAATAAAAATATTGTGTTCATAGTAATCGCTGCAACGCATGGAATATTAAGACCATCAGATGGAGATAATATAAAAGTACGGTGAATGTCCAGAATTTTCAATGTCCGTATCTGTTTCTCATTACGCGTACCGGAATATTCCAGGGTTGATAAATAATATCAGGTCATATTTATATATTAAAAAATTATATCTATAGTGAGCCAAGGGTTGCTTGGAATATTAAAATCCCATCAGATAAAGATAATATATTGATATGTTTAGTGCCGAGTATTTTCAATGGACGTATGTAAACCTCATTCCTCGTACAGGACCACCGCAATAATTCAGAGTCGATAAATAATATTAGATCGTCGCTAAGTATTAAAGAGTTGTGTTCATTGTGATCCCCGAGGCGCATAGAATAGTATAAGAGAATCAGATCGATATAATTTTATGACATAATGAACATCGAAAGTATTCAACCGTCATAAAAAAGCACCTAAGAGAAGGCCTACATGTGGGCCGTAATATTTCATGTCATATAAATATCATTAGATGATATTTAAGTACAAAGAAATGGTGTCAATTGTGACCTCTGCAATGATCAGGAGAGTAAGAGACGGACGATAAGGTATATTGTCGGAGCAAAAATTTTGCCCAAGTAAGCCCCTATATGTACCGTGGAACCGTAATGATACGGGGCTGATAGATAACATTAGATGATTTTTATGCACAACAAAATCGTGTTAACTGAGATTCCTGTCGTGAGTACAACGACATGAAAATATCAGATCGACATGATATTCAGGCAGAATGTATGTCGATAACTTTGAAGTGTCGTATGTAAGCGCCGAACCGTACTGGAAGATCGTAATATTTCTGGATTCGTAAATAATGTTAGACGATTTTTATTAAAAGGATTTGATATTCGTTGTGAACACGGCAATGTAGAATAATGTGAGACCATTAAATTAACATGTTATATTGACAGAATGAAAATCGATTACTTTGTGTTGTCATATATACACCTCTCCCGGTTGTATGAGATTGGTATAGGTAATGATAGACACTCTGTTCGTACAACTCCTTTATTTCGTCTTGTGAACCGATCTCAGTCTTAATCACGCTTCGTACCAATGAATATCTGTAATCTCGTTTCTCACTAGGCTCCGAAGTTATCTCGGTCCTTGTTCCTAATTTACCAAGCAGTTTCCTGGCTTTTACCTATTAGGTTGTTTTGTACTTTACCTTACTTTAAAGTTATGGAACCGCCTATTTCCCGCGATCATAACGTACTTCCTCCGATATTAGTCTCTAATTCATCAAGGACGATCTTAATCGTTGGTGTTGGAGCAGGGATATTTCCGTACCGTTCAATATTATATTCGTTTCTAATTCTCAGAACATTTGGTCTGCATGTGGGCCCTTGGGAACCTAGGATTTTCAACACCTGCTATTCTTGTCTTTTCACTACTATTTGTGTGCGGACGATTGTTTTACGCATCCCATAAGAACTAATCTTGGTATTGGAAATTCGATTCCGTGGACGACAGGTTTGCTGTAAATCTTCCTAACTTTAAAGTTCTGGAATCGTTTTTCCTTCGGTATGTGTTAGCCGCTACATCTCATTCCACGCACGGGAACACCCTATATTTCAGGCATGAAAACATCATATACGTTTATGTACAGTAAATAGGTGTCCATAGTGATACCCGCGATGAGTAGAATAAAATGACAGTCAGATCGATATGACATATTTAAATAATGAGTTCCGAAATTCTGAAGGGTTGTATCTAAACCTCATTCCACGTACCAGAAAAGCTTAATAATCACATTAGATGACATTTATGAACAACCAAATGTTATTGGTAGTGATTCCCGCAATGCGTTGAATAATATAGGGACATACTATCGATATGAATATTCACTGAATGAATGTTCAAAATTAGGAAGGGCTATGTGTAAACATTTTTCGACGAACCGAAGAAACGTAACAATTCAGAATCGATAAATGTTATTAGATTATATTAGATTATATATAAAATAAAGTGTTGAACACTGTGATCCCCGTGATGGGTAAAATCATATAATACCATCAGCTCTGTATGGCATAATGACAGAATGAATGCCGAAAGCTTTGATTAGTCATATGTATATCTCATTCCACGTAAACGAACTCCGTAATATTTTAGACTCGAGACTGCATAATATTTAATCGGTCGATAAATATTATTAGTTTATACTTACGTACGAATAAATGGTAATCCCCGCGTTGCGGAAAATAATACAAGTTGGAATGATATATTGATAGAATGAACGTCGAATATTTATTAGTAATGTAGGAGATCTGCCCCGTATCAGTGGTCCGTCAAATTTCAGTGCCCATGAAAAGTAATAGATCGTCGTTTTGTATAAAAGAAACTGTGTTCTCAGTGAGGTCCGCATTGTGTAAAATAATATAAGGCCATCAGATCGAGATAATTTATACGGATAATATCGAAACTATAGAGAAGTTAGTATCGAAAATTATAGTAGTAGTAGTAGTAGTAGCGGAAGTAGCGGTAGTAGCGGTAGTAGCAGTAGTAGTGGTAGTAGTGGTAGTAGTAGTAGTAGTAGTAGTTGTAGTAGTAAAAGTAGTAGTAGCAGAAGTCGTCGTCGATGCGATTCAACGCATTCGATCAGGGACCGACGATCAACGACGGGGCGCAAACCATAATCGACAACGTGCCGTGCATGGAAATTTCTCGCCCACGCTGCAATTTCATGGTCGGTTATTCCGTTCGACCGTCGAACGGACCATCGGCATTATTCCACACGTTCCGCATGTACACCGAAATAATGACGAATAAGATGTTTACCAGTTAAATCGACTGCATCTTACCGAACACATCTCTTATGATTCTTACTATCCTGAAACCTATCCACTCTCACCCGTCCATTTTCCAAGGAAACAGGACCGTTCCTCGATGTATCCGATTGACGAGATTTCTTTCATCGTTCGTCTGTCGTTTGCCACCAGATGTTCCCGGACAAGTTCAACTCTAGGCTGTTGCCACGTAGTATATCACAGGTGAAACAACTCGCGATACGAGTTGACACACCGTTAATACCGTTTTCAATTGCCACACACCGTGATCGAGACATTCCGTTTACCGCGTGTAACAACCTGTTCAACGTTCCGGCGAACCGTAATCTTCGTAAGTTTCAACTACGTACGATACGCCGCGAACCAGTGACTTCAAAAAGGAAACACGGTCGAAGAAGGAGAAGAAACAAAATGATGTCATTCGAGTTCGACAGGAGCAAACTTCGAAGGAAATAGGTTCCAACGGAAACAGGTTCCAAGGAAAAACGAAACAAAAAGAAATGAAAAACAACTACTCGCTGATTGGAGTGGAGACCGTGTTTCTCGCCAAAGGAAAACAAAGACGATTCAACAACGACGTTGATTCGCGTCAGACGACGAATGAATTGAAATGAAGATGAGCGAAAAAGACAAGTTTCCTGCAAATCAACGCCAATCGACGTAAAATATCGATATTTTTACATCGACAGGATGATGGACGCGCAACGCACTGACATCCAAACGTTATTGAAGGTACGATTATATTGTGATAAGACTGACGCGCACCATCTACCAGGTCTAGGAGAAAGTCTACTCGAAATATGTTTGTTTCTCTGTTTGTTGGTGTGTTCGCTCCCTCGCAATTCGTACGTGTATCAACAACATCACACTCGCCGGAACATCAACCAGGAGAAATCTGTTGCCAATGTAATTTTTTGTTGCCAATGAGTAAAATGTGCGTCTAGTGAGTATGT
Source organism: Tetragonula carbonaria (assembly GCA_032399595.1). Taxonomy (NCBI): domain Eukaryota; kingdom Metazoa; phylum Arthropoda; class Insecta; order Hymenoptera; family Apidae; genus Tetragonula; species Tetragonula carbonaria. The sequence goes on from JAUCRC010000023.1 coordinate 595,962, forward strand.
ATAGGTATATCTGATACAAGAGACTGTCTTTTTCGTTAGTTCGCTCGTTCGTTGTCGTTCGAAAGAAAAATTTTCTTCTTTCGGACATTAGTTACGAATCGTCGAAACGTACGTACGACAGTCGTTCGTTCCTTTCGATCGAGCGAAAGATAGCACCAACTTGCTTCGTCGAGATCCGACTTACAGACTCGTCGTCGTCGTCGTCGCGCTTCACTGTTAGACGCGAAACGCTTGTCTTCGTAAATGCGGCATCGCGAAAGAGAAATCCCAACGCGCGAATGCTCGACGTTTTTAACAAGAAGGGCACGGCATTCCACGCGTCGATCACACTCGCGACCGCCACTTTGAGCTACTGTTCCGCATACCAGACGCACGCAGGCGCGAACGCTGTCACTTACGCGCCGACGCGCTCGATTCGAATTACGTGGATCTCGTTTCCTTTCTTGTTTTTTTTTTTCTTTTTCGCATCTTTTTCAGAAACGATGGAACGCGTTGTACACGGCAGGTGAATCACGGCTGGTTAGCACGAGAACAGCTAAGTTAGTGTGCGTTGCCCCATCTCACGTTGAACAGCTTGCGTGGGTGTTGTTCATATCCGGTGAAAGCGGAAGAGGAAACGCGAAGCGACTCCTACGTCCGTTCGTCGAAGTGTTGGCTCTTTTCCACTTCATACGTGCCGCGTCTTCTTCACATGGCACGTTTCCATTCGTTGGGTGGGGGACGTGGCGCGAAACTTGAAGTATCCCGTTCGTTGCTGGTGCCTGCCTGTGAATATATATAGAAAGTGCAATTTCGTATCAATATAACATTGCTGTTCCTGTCTCACGATTCAGATACGAAATCGCCAAAATTTCACGATGCATACGCAATTGTCGCAGTTTAAAGGATAAAATAATTACACTGTATTTGGTTTAAAATTTACTTGATAGCACTCGTTGACTGCTCAGTCGTAACTGATGTCATTACAATCCCAGATCCGCACAGATAAGGCGTCTATCGTCGACTAATTATGTAGTGATATAAGCACAGAAATTCGTTAAGGATGGTCGTTACATATGCGTGCGAGGCTTGTCGAACTGCGTGTCCGACGAAGCGAACAGGTGAAGGCGTACGTTCAGTTGAAACATGTCTTTGTCCATAGGTTGGACACACACATACATAGAAGCAGGCACCCAGTCGCAATCGCGTAAAAACTCTAAAGAGATTGCCGGTAGAATTGTAGCTGCAGATACACGGTGTTATCGGGGTGACGGCGAATTTGTAACGATTTTGATGAGCTGACAGATCGAATGCATTTGCTTCGACGACGATTTTCTCGTTTCGCTTGTTCCCCCTAAATATCGTGCAAACGAATACACCGAGGAACGTACACATGGAAATGAAAGAAAGAAAGAAGAATTGAAAACATTTTGTGCTTTTACGCGCGCAAAGATTCATCGTACCAGTCGGTAACTTATTATCGTAGTTACGTACGTTTTCAGTGTTCTAATCGTTATTGTCCATCTCGCGATCGTTGTTATTCCCATTGTTTAGACGCGTATTTTATCCATTCTACGTTTTATTGTATACGTTCCTCTTTAGAGGACGTTACACGTTTGGTCGGTAATATCCCGATTGTCGAGTTGTCAAAGTACAGCGACGAGACATTTCTACGTATAGACGCAAGTAACGATGAGTGATAAATGCATCAGTAGTAGGAGGAAAAATATTTACACTTTAGTCGAAACGTTTATTTACACGGTGCAGGGTAAATCGGACGAACTACGTATGTCCGTTAATTCCTCGACGAGTGTATACACATAACTGTTTTTGGCAACTTTATCACAAGTCGATAAGCAATAGTTGGTCTTCATGTCCACGTGGTAACTCTACTATCGTTAATCTTCTTGGGAAATTCGCGTGTGTGGGCAGACGCCTGCGGTCTCCGTGAGGAAACTACAACTAATCTAACCCTAAACTCCGTTTCTGTATGGAATGCCATTGCACGCATTATTTCTGCAACAACGTTTCGAACAACACACTTTCGCACGTTGTCCAACAGATTTTATTTCTGCAAGAGTACGCAAAGTGTAGAAGGATACAATTTTGCGGTACGATACAGGATCTGTCGTTTCATTTGTACGAAAGTAGACAGTCTAATTGGACGATAGTATTTCAGACATTGTCCTATAGAATAGATTGGCAACGAACGGTAGATAGGCAGGTGGACGACGCTACTTTGTACACGTTTCGAGAACGAAAAACGTGATTCGCACAGTACTACGTGTCTAGTTGGAACAGTATTGCCTTTTCGTACATCATCCATGATGTTTCTTCTACCAGACTGGATACCTAGTTGAACGATACCAATTGGCACACGATATATTTTACACGTGCGATCTGCACACGAGTACACACGTCATTCGGTACTAGTTCGGTACTAGTTCGGCAGGTTAGTCGAGAAGATCATTCTATGGAAAGTTTGATACACGACTCGTATACGACGAGTCTACATGTACGATTCGTGACGTCGGTTCAACGTAAGATTTCTACAACGTTACACGTAAATATATGCATGTAGATGTGTAAGTATGCAGGTATATATATTTATACGCAGACAACGAGAATACCATTGGATACATAGTTCGATGTGTCATTCATGCAGCGCTAGAGATACAGTTTCATTTTACCGTTCGAAACATCGTTCGACGTGTGATTTCTGTTACACATGTATACATACATACTTACGTACGCGTGCGCGCGCACGCACACGTACATACATTTATGGACGAGATTGGAAGAAGAAGAGTGGCCGGATACAAAGTTGAAGACACGATCGAGACAGGGCTACAGACACAGGCAAGTTATTCGGTAGAACAGCGTTGTTCCGTACGAGAAATTCGCGTCAAAGCTTCTGCTCCTTTCTTCCATCGTTATGCGCTATTTTTTCGCTTGCAGACGTTATTTTTTTTCTTTCTCTTCTTCTTCTTCTTGTTCTTTTTCTTCTTCATCTTCTGCTGCTCCTTCTTCTTCTCATTCCCCGAAATTGCCTGTACGAACATACGTACATTGATCCGTGAACGAACGAACTTTTTCCAAACTTTTGTCTACGTGCATGTATAGGACTAGTTTCGAAGGGTAAAATATGGACAGGGAAAATGGACGAGAGATTGTACAGTGACAGTTGAACAGCTACCGAGGAAACTACTTGTACCCACCAGTTCGTTGAGTGCTTGCTTATCCGCGAAACTTACGGAACATAGCCTTCAAAAGATCGTTGCGAGCACTCGTCGGCGATATCCTGCAAATAACGAACGTGTTCTTTATCAGCACAGGCTTCAAGGAAATCGAAACGACATTCCGACTCTGGAGCGCAGACAGCTAGAAGAGATGGTGTTTTATTTACTCGTTCATTGATCGGTCATTCCCATCAGAAGTGTATACGTTTCGTCGAGTAAAAAAAATGTCGGTTAGTCCGTGATTCGCTTGAAAAAGAAAAAAGAAAAGAAGGCAGGTATGTTAGACTCCGCGAGAAGGAGAGTCGAATCGCTTTCAGCTGAGTGCGCGGTTTTCTCGAAATTAGGGAACGTTTGTCGGTAGTCGGCGAGTCAGGATACGATAGCGAAACTAGTCTTATCTGCAACGAATAGACATCGAAAATAGAAAAAAGGACGACGTTCGAATGTTCGTTCGCTGTGAACTTAAACGAGAAAATACCTCAGGCAACGAACGGTGTATCATTCGTTAGAAGACGGTTGCTTCGTCGTCGTTGTCGACGAACGTTCGTCCTTCTTGGTAATATTTTCTCGAGACAATACGTTCAATCGTTTGAATGTTGAAAGTTTCAAACTTTTAAACCGTAATTGAAAACGATCGTCACGAACGTGGCTGTGATTACGCGAAAGGAGTAGAAAGAATTACCCGTTTTTGACGCCCAGACTCGCACGATATCCGACGAGATTTCAGTCGACTCATTCACACACGGTCGAGCATTACGTTCGTCAGATTCTGCCGCGTCAGTCGAAAAGTGAAAAGAACTGAGAAATCGACTGTATTGCAACAGGGATCGCCAAACTTTTCAACGGAATTTAAATACAGAAGAAATTGAAACGACGATTCAACGCTTCTACGCGACATTGATAATTAAATGTCAACGTTCGAAAGAAGAAAGTAAGAAAGGGAGAATGAAAAAAGAAAGAGAGAGGGAAAAATAACGACACGACGAAACAGAAACTTGGAATCACGTTGGTCGAATTGTTCGCAACGTTTAATTCGTTGTAACAGACGCGCTTTGTTTTTCAGTAAGTAAGCAAACAATTAAGCAAGCAAGTAATTAAGTATGTAAGTTTAGAAAAACCGCGTAACACGGGATCCTACTTTGTCACAATTAAATAGGGATAACAATAAACAAGACCCTTCGACTTTCTACGGTAGGATCACTGTTGACAATAAAGGACAGTTGGAAGTGCAGGCGAACTCAATTGGATTCTCTCCAGAATAATGTGCAAATCGAGCGAGCTACACGATCGTGCTACGTAGACGTATAAAGTACAAAGCGCAGAGAATACTAGCATTCCTATAATTTTCCTACATATCAGAAGTGAGATTTAACTCACACGGCCTACTCTAGACGATTCGAGGGATATAATTACATCCAGTGATAAGTTGCGTAGTGACAAAGGATACAAGTCAGCTTTTCACCACGATGTGACGACACCGTTCACGTCTCTCATCCGGCAACGCAGAAAGGAAGAGAAGACACCAATCCAGATCTACTTCAAGATCGGGCGATATATCAAGGAGCAGCGAAAAATGTTTGAATCGACTGGAATTACTAGTTGGCCGCCTGCACAGTCAATCGCGATCAACTGTACACGTCCCACCGGACGTCCGTCTAGAGGACGAACAAATGATCCCTATCTTCGATCTGTCTAAAAACGACTTGGTGGTAGACCAGCTCACGTGGACCAAATCGCCGAGCAATATAATTGGGACGATAGAATTATCGTTAGGTTAATTGTGAGTCGGCTATGACGCCTGTGTATTGTACGACACTAGCCAACGTGTCGCGGGTCACAAGGACAGACATCAAACATCATCTGACGCTTTAATTCTGCAAGTCCATTCTGCAAACTTTTCAAGGAAGCCGCCCTCTATCAGGCTAGACCAGGCCTGTCGATAGATGACTACTGCTCCCACAAATTAAACAACGTGTTTATGGTGACGTTAGGAGATATCCCCGAGAAAGGCAGGGATACCCGCCAAACCCTAATCGCTAATCACACATATCAAAAGGAAACAACCAAAAAAGATGGCGACCAAAAGATCGTTTGCTACAACAGCAGTAATACGGCCACAACGCGAAAGACTGCAAACGACCGCGATTGCGATGTGCTAATTGCCATAACAGAGAGCACAACGAAAACAGATGCCCACAAACGAAAGGGATAAATGAAATTACCGTCTCACCGAACGCCTCGCAAAGTATGTACAAAAGGAAAATGCGAGTGAACGGCCGAAGAACCGAGGGGCTAGTAGATATGGGAAGCGCATGCCCACTCGTAGGCGCGTCCGTCGCCGATAAGCATAAGAGGAACGTTTTCAACATTAAGGGAATCATATTACGGGGAATCTCGGGAAGCACAACGACCGTAGATCGGGCGGTGACGGTAAGGATAAGAATAATGATCGCGGAAGCAATTGACGACGCTTTCGTAGCCCTCGGCGACCATCTACTGTGCGATGTACTCGTTGGCTGAGACTTCTTGGACCAAGAGCAGGTACTACTTATAAAGCGAGGGAGTGATTTGTTCTTCATGCAAATCGGCGGAGAACGACGAGGACTGAACCACATACAACGCGTCAACGTCTGCAACGCCTTACCAGAATACAGATCAGCGAAATCGACAACGTAATCTGGCGACGGTTTACGCAACTAATCCAGGAATACCGAATCTGCGTGTCCATGTCTATGGCAGACTTGGGAAAGACAAACATGGTAGAAATGGAAACTCGATTCAATTCCGACATCCCGGTTAACCGCTTAACCGAATCCAAAGAAGGTGATAAGAGGAATCATCCAGAAACTACTGGATAACCATATAATCCGCGAAACGGAATCTCTATACGCTAGTCCTGTTATGCTGGTTAGGAAGAAAACGGGAGACCACCACTTGTGTATCGACTATCGTAAGCTCAACTCCGTCACAGTCAAGGATGAATGCCCACTCCCGCTGATTGAGGACCAGATCGATTGACTGGGCGGAAAACGTTATTTCGGTATTGGATCTAGCGTCTGGCTATTACTAAGGCCGAGAAATCCATAGAGAAGAAACTCTGCATTCGTTACCCCCGGAGGTCATTACGAGTTCCTCAGAGTGCCGTTCGGTCTAACTAACGCGCCCGCTGTCTTCCAGCGTCTGATGACGCTGGTTGGAATGTTTTGCGAACACTGAAATACACTATAAAGCGTTCCCGTAGCTAGACAATATAATCATCCCCTCGGAGTACGGAAGCGAGTACGGAATATTTGGAACAAATCTTGAAGACATTACGCGATCAAAAGTTAACGGTGAAGTGGGAGAAGTATTAATTCTTTTAAACGAAAATCGATCACCTGGGACGAGAGTTCAGCGAGGCAGGTGTCAAACAAAAATTGCGGAAAATAGAGGCAGTTCTACAGATGGAAACACCTCGATGTATAAAACAACTAAGTTTATACTTGGGACTCACTAGTTACTCAGAAGTTTCATTAAAGACTACGCGATAATAACGGAATCGTTACGGAAAGGCGTGATCTGGACGTGGGCGGAAGAACAAGACGCAGCGTTCAGCCTTATTAAAAGGAAACTGGTAACACGACCGATCGTTGCCAAATTCAACCCGAGAAAATTCTTCACACCGTGCTTCACACAGGCACTAGTTGTGTAGGTATTGGCGCGGTCCAAATACAGCGGTCCTAATATAACGGGCGAATGGCGGTGATTGCCTATTAATGCAGATAGAAAACGGCCGATCAGCGACAACACCATTTTTACACGCTGGATACAATGGCAATAGTCTTTGCTACTTCATGGTATATTTATTGTGTTTAAGGTTCAAGGTGACAACAGACTGCAACGCACTGCGTACCACGTTCACCAAGAAGGATTTGTTGCCACGAGTTGGTAGGAAGTGTCTTGAATTCCAAGAATTTACTTTCGAAATCGAATACCGACCCGGTTCGAGGATTGGACACGCCGACGAGTTAAGTCGAAATCCTACAATAACGCTGGAAGTGAATCACGTCGACATCACTAAGGCCGATTTGATTACCGTGGCACAATTACAAGACAAGCAACTGGCAAGGATACGGAAGGACGTTCGCAGGCAAGAACCCATCCGGCGAGACAAAACTCATATTCGGACAGTACGCCTTGAAGGAGGAAAAGCTGTACAGAAGACTATCTGAAGGCATTCTCGCTTGGGTAGTGCCTAAGGACGCCCGGTTGCAATTCTGCAGGTTATGCCACGATGATGTCGGATAGCTAAGTGTTGAGAAGACGCTGAGCGTATCACCAAGGACTACGGGGTTCCCCAAGTTGCGGAGATTTATCTCCAAATATATTAAAGCATTTCTGAGTTGCGCCTATTACGATCATGCCGGAGGGGAAGAGGCAATGCAGACTAAATACCATCGAGATTGTACCCATTCCATACACTACACGTCCATCACGTCGGCCCATTCGAGACTGGTCATAAGGGGAAAAAATACATGCTGGTATATTCCAACAGTTAGTAAAATAATCTAATTGCATATAAATCATGATTTATTATCTCTTTTTGTTCTGCCTTCGTTACTTTAGGTAACGTTAATCTAAAAAGTTATTCGTTATTTTTATATTTTATTCTATCTGTTTGAAAGTATACAATTCTTCAAAGCTTCTAATAATCCAATAAAAAATAACTACTATTAAAACTATCCCTCTACAACAAAGTTAATGTGTTAATGTACAAAGTCAGTGTGAAACAAAAAAAATGATTTGACATTTAAAAGCTCAATAAACATCTTCCATTTACAAAAATGTTATTTTGACTTTTCGGCATCCGTACAGATTCTAAGGATGCTGAAAGTCAACTGTATTATACATAATTATAACATTCGTCCATTAAAATCCATCTAGTTATAGTCCAAACTAGTAGAAACATAAACAATATTTACAAATAACGATATATACAAATATTTACTAACAAAGTATTTCCAAGGTATGCTACTGGCGAGTATTCTTAAAAATGTTTCTTAATATTTATGTGTGCCTCATTCTACTTTGAGCCTATCATCAATCTCATTTTTCTTCTCGACTTTCTTCTTATGTTTCTTGAGCAATTATCTCTGTTTGAAAAATCTAAAGACTGAAATATTTGAAGTAAATCAGCAGAGCGATGCTAGTTTGAAAAATCTAAAGACTGAAATATTTGAAGCAAATACAGCGTAACAAAACATTCAAGTTTACCGTTTCTTTTATAATTATAAGTTTTAATAGTTATGGACCCCAATTCATTTGCCCGAACCATAGGTTAATGATCGTCATGTTTGTCTTCTTCGATGGATTGAATCACATTGCTTTAATGTATAATACGAATACATCCAAGTGTGAATGAAAAAGTTCATCGTGTCGTCCCATCTGGTATAGGAAGTTGTCCCTATAAAACATAACGACGAGTGAAGGAGAACTGTTACGTGATGGTACCAATGTAGAAACATCAATGCTTTTGTAGTAGAATGAACACTTTGACAGAATGAACATCAATTACCAAAAACTGATGACTTGATTTTATGCGATACTGGAAATTACATTATTTCTACTGTAAATTAGTATTTAAACAATATTGTAGCATATTTTGCACTAATGTTATGTGCAGTGATTAACTGTTTGAGTGTTTAATCTGTAATAGAGTATTGTATAGATAACTTTACAACCAGTAATAAATAATCATTAATAACAATAATCAATGAGAAATCAATTGGTTTAATTAGTAGAGATTAAAAGAGAATATGTTGCGATATATTGAATAAATATACATGTTTAAAAATGAATGCTTGGATGCTTACATTTCCTTATAAATCTATTTGGATCACTATCCAAATGGAATCATCTAAATAACTTCGTTGTTTTAAGAGATAAGGATATACGTTGTTAATAGAAATTATTCAGTAACGAGGAGCCATAACAGTAATAATTTTTTGTACTTGAAGTGATTTTAAAAATTTGAAGGTCATTTTCACTTCTATATATAAACGTAATGATATATTTTTTGATTTATTAATCAACGCATTTCGATATTCTTTATAAAAAAAATGTATTAACCTGTATGTGTCGAAGTCTAGATTAGGAGATATTTTATTTTCTGTTTCGGTTTACTCACATACGTATTTAATGACTCAATCACAATATAGTAATGTGAAATTATTGTATGTATAATTAGTTCTAGTAATAATATCTGAAATAAAGCGGAAATAAATACAATAAACAAGTAAATAATGTATATCAAAAGAAGGCTCAAATGTTTGTTTTTAGCATTCTAAGAATAAGGTATTATTTTTAAATACAATTTTAAGAATTTGTATTGTGACAACTACAATATTTTATTTTCAAAGTTATATATATATAATTTAAAGTGGAACATACTGTGAACTATTTTAAATAGTATTTTAAATATAAACAGAAATATTACTTTGAGTGAAGGCACTATTTTGTGGTATCATTCGTCTGAGCGTTTAATCTTTATTCGCAATTGCATTAAGCATGTAATACTATAAAATAATTGTCAATAATAATTATATACGAAAATTATATATTCTTATTTTCACCTTATATTATATATGAAAATATAATCATAATATAAATAATTTAATAAGAAAAATAATTATATATGGATTGTGATTTTATCTATAATTCTTTCGAGACAAATTTCTAATAAGCAATAGGCAATAAATATTTCAAGCTAACTTTAAAAAGTGAATCGCTAAGATATAGGATTATGCATACATTAAAAGATTACATGACATAACTTTTTATTTGTTTATTTTGTTTACAACATAAATAAAGTTTCAGTCCTTGAGAGATCAGGTGCTTTATGTTTTCATTGTAAGTATCAGTTTTTCACCATTACGTCAAATTGATACCAAGGAACAAACTAAAATAAGAGATAGATGAGCTTTTAAGTTAGAAATGAGTTCGAAACTAATTCTTATGTTCCTGAAACTCGAACCTATAATTTTTTGAAATTTCGCAACTATTTTTCGAAACTTGAAGTACGGATATTACTTTAAATTGAAATTAATACTTTTATATAAATTATCATTCAGCTTCATACAGTTAAACGAAATACAAGCAAAATATAACAACATATCTTGATACAGATTCTCGTTTCAGGATAATATTATCCGTACGCTTTCTGGAGTTAATGTACATGTATTTGTATGCCGGATATAGTACCGGCTTCTAGTGATGCATTAAAATACATTTCAAAGTATACAAAGAATTAATGGAGATCTAATATGTTATATTTTTAACAATTTCCTTAGATTAGATTTATTGTATTCTCATTATTGCCTATCTGCTTATAACATTAAAAACGAAAACCAATCGAGCGTTTGCGATTTATCCCGTACAAAACATTTGAGATATACATACATCGAATAATTCTTTATTCATTGATTTCATAACTTTTTAATGCTGGTGTGAATTCCATCTGTAATTTCATATTATCGTTTTTAAAAGCAATTTAAAATTTTTCGATCTGTTCATCAGAGAGTTTAAAGAAGCTATTCACAGTGCTAGTTATATTGATATGTTTTCCGACTCATCAAAGTTGGCTTTTGGAATATTTGTAACAAAATTGTTTATCTAATGTATAATTTACAATTTATATCTTTACTCCACGGAACATATAGTAAATAAATTGTTTCTTATCTTTGTGGAAAGTTTTCGAAGAAATTCCAATAAAATATTTTTGGATTTCCAGGTTTCGAGGTATTGAATGACTCATTCCTAGTTAAAGTTTGTCGAATAATCTTGTTATTTCAATGAAAATATAAGTTAAGTATTAAGATATCAATGTAAGATTACCTGTTAAGTCAAATATTGTAATAAGGTCCATAATGGCGTAATACGTGAGACATTACAGATCCCATTCTAATAAATCCAAAAATGAAAAGGAATGAAAGTAATGCATTCCAGAAAATAAGCACACTCCATAGATGGAATCTTAGTCTATTCGCCATGTAATATTTTCCAACGAATATCAATAGCAGAGCAGTAAAAACATTTCAAATAATGTCTTGTTATTGTTGCTAAAATATCGTGGTATGCGATGCTTTTTTCGAAATTGAAGACACTTTGAGTGTAATTTGTTCCACTTTGTTCATCTACTTATTATTATTATTCATTTAATTTCTTTGATCGTCAATGAATCAACGGTTAGCCTTTTCATTTTTTTCTATAATTTGCTGGAAGTAAAACAGAAAAATTAATGAATACAATTTTTTTAAACGTAAGGTAATAAACGATTATAAAAATAATCATTTCACACATTTTAATGCAAAGGAAACTTGGAAAAAGAGAGAGGAATTCTATTTGTTGTTGGAACAGACATTTTAAACTAAAACAATCAAGTCAAAACAAAACGTCAGAATAACGTGATTTAATATGCTTAAGTAAACATTTTTGTAGTTTTGAGTACCAATGTCACTTGTACCGTTAGTCATAAAATTTCACATATGTTTGTCGATTCTGAAATATTTAAAACAGAAAAAGGAGTAGGTATAATATTTTATGGATATTAATTAACTTTTTGTATAAAATTAGTAGTTTGTATAGAATTACTGGTCATAGTAGTCGTTCAAATCATACTTTTGCTAATTTATTTTTATGTCGGGAAGATGAAGACTGTTAAGTGAAAATTTATTTCTCATGGGAAATACCTACATTACTTCTGCTGTTCTCCTTTATATGACCAGAATATTTTTATATAAAATATACGTAGTTTAAAAATATCTAGTTTCAATATTCGAAATAATTTTACAACCTTAAATAAATATATTGTTGCGAAAAAGAAGAAAGATATTTGAAGCTTTGGAAGATAATAGTAGTATTAATATTGATGTTTAGATTGCGCATATTTATGCATTTAACAATAATAACACATTTATTGAATTATGATAATTCATGAAGCCATATTATGAAAGGAAATATCGCTTTAATGGTATTGCACAATCGTTATAATTGTTATTAAATATTTCATTGCAGAAATAGAAATTAATTAACATTAATTAAATTATAAATAATTAAATAATAAATAATCACTTAATAATTATTTGTTTTTAGTTAATTATCATTTGTTCAAGATGTTCAAAATAATTAGTGCCAAACTTTATGAACATATAGTTCATATAAATATAAGCAAATACATGGATCCAAAAATTATTAATTTTGGAGATATATGATTTTTTCTTCTACTTTAAGCCTATGATAGAGGCATAACATATTCTATGCCACCTTAGTTATCCAATCTGGAAGAAATATGACTATATAAATAAGTACATATTGTATAAGATTTTTAGAAGAAATACAGGTATGTAAATAAGAACATATATTGATTAACCATATTCAAAGAATGTATTTCGTTGTCTTAGTATTACAGCGTTGCACTAAAAATTTTTTAAGTACTAATAACAGAAATGTCGGAAAACTTTCAATGCGTATATTTCTGAGAAGACATGCAGAAGTGTAAGAGACTTATTGCATATTACGCTATGAATATATCTTGGTGACAAAAACATCTCATTACTCCGAAATTAATGGTTCCTGAATTCATGTTTATAAAGATTATATTGCTCGTTTTGATCACTACTGCACGTTCCTGGAACGTGCTCAGCATAAACCTTTTTATAACTGTTTTAGAAATTTATATATATATTTATTATTATATAATAAATATTTTAAAATATAAATATTTATTTTATAGTAAATGCGACAAAATTCATAATAAGTAGTTCTTATACATTTTTATACATTTATAGAATAATCCAAAAGTGCAAAAAATACACATAATGCACGTTATTACGAATTCGCAGTTCACGTTTAAGATATTTTGTAATTTATATTAAAAGAAACAAAAACTAGTCAACGAATTGCCTTACTTGAGGGAGAAAAGTATTCTATTAAGCAGTAAACTATATAAAAATGAGGTGATTGGAGATGTTTGAATGCTCAACTTAATTAATTATGAATGCTCCTGTTGGAAAGGAATAAATGCTTGAATTTTATTACATGAATTATGCATATGCGAACAGAAAGTGATTTGAAAAATGACAATTATATTTGATATTTAATATTTAGATATCAGTTTCATATACATCCGAAATATGAATTATAACGCCATCGATATATGAATTATAATAATTTCGATGCAATTATGCTTCTCTCATAATATACATACGTATAATAGGTACATGTAGTAATATACGCGGAACTAATGACTTGATTTGAAGGAAAGCTCTGTAGCTTTCTAAATTCGCCCATTTGATTTAACGCGATAGTACTAACTATCAGGGTGGGATGCGGAAACTAATTTTTAAATTCTCGAAAGTTGAATCTCAAACTATCGAAACTACCGAAATTTGAAATTTAAAGTACTGGTTTCTCTTTGTAGGAGGAATTTTTTGTTCTAAGAATAGGAAATAACACCATTATATGTATTTTCATAGGTTATAGTTTCATACAAAATACAAACAAAGATACCACAGAAATATTTAATCCATATTTTTTGTTTTAGAACTGACATTCCAACCAACTCTTCCTCGATCTAATCTATTTCTTCTTTCTGTCGACCATAATGCCAGATATATTGAAAAGTCATTCAAAGTATAATATCCCTAATGTTGGTCATAAAGTAATGATATATTTTTTTTATAATTTCTTTAGATTTGAATATTTTATGTTATTATCCCAGAACTACGATTGATCACACATTTAAAAAAAGAAGAAGTCGCTCACGAAGTACATACTTCGCACAGAACATTCGAAGTACAAATGGATCAAACATTTTCATTTACATTGTACATAGTTCTTTATTCATTGAATATCACATAGTTTCGAACTTCGAATTACGAAGAAGATACAAATTTCTGTATTCTATAAACTCAGAACTTTCTCGGTTTTTAAGAGGTATCGAAGTTTCGACATTTCGATTACTAATATCTATAAATACATTTTAATAATTTCTATTAATAAACTCACAAGCCTTTTGGGATATTAGACTCTCACCTTCTCTCCCTCTCTCTCTCTCTCTCGCTCTCTTCGGAGTTACTTACTCACGGTCTGTGACTTTAAATTTGCCTCTTTTTATATAAAATTAATTTTTCAACGCTAAGCAACTTTCTTTAAATGTCGAGCAATTGAACGACGAAAGCAGTTACACTTGATCGTTACCGTTAGATGATCAATTTCCTTCGCTGGTCTGGTCTCTTTGCGTTGATCATTTCGATTGTCATTTCATTTCGAATTTAATCTCTCGAGATATCATCCCAGCTCATTCACCACCACCAATTCAGCAAATTTCAACTCTATGCTCTTGTTGAGGGAATTGAAAGATTATTCAATTTGAAATTAGAAATAAGTTCAAATCAATAATTGCAACAGACTTAGTCAGTTATCTAGATAAAATACAATTTAAATACAATACAATCTAAATACAATACTATTTAAATAGTTTTCAAAATACTACACTATTTATATATAACATAATAGTTCATACATGGTACAATATTTCGATGCTAAATATTTCAATTCCTACAATATTGCAAAGGAGGAATCACACGACTATAGATTTCGTTTCAAACTCGAAATTTTCTTCCTAAAAAATCTATAAATTTTATAGTATGTGAAAGCATTGAAAAATTATTTTTCGTGATTGAGTCTACAATAGATTTGAAGATAGAAATTCCTGTCTTATAGATGTCCTGTTTTATAATTCCGACTGATAACTTAGATTATTCTACAAGAGAACATTCAGGAAGGAGACTTAGGCCTTAATGACGTGTTGTAATTGAAGAATCGTGTTAATTTCGTGCCAATTTCAATAGCATATAAGAAGTTATGGTCTCAGAAAACGTTATCGAAAATATTTAAACTAAACATGTGAACTACAAGAATCAATAATTTGTCCCCACCTTACAATTCAGAAGTCTTTGAAGCTGATCGGAGACAAATGGAGACTTTTCTTCAATTTCCATCATCTCAGTGCAGGTAAAAACAGATTGTTGCATTAAGTTGTAGAAACCTTCGTTGTCAGCGCGATGAAACAATACTTTAGAATCATTTTATTATTAGTTTTGAGTTTCATCTTGATCGTACGTTTTATCATATGTAAGTGCGCGCAAACTGATTTAATTTTAAATTAAATTGTGTGAAAACGATTATAATGTCGAAAATATAACTTGAATTACTTTTAGATTTCTGTAATTTTCTCCGTTAAATCATAACACCAAAATCATTAAAAATGTGAGTAAAAAAAATCTTGCACTAAATATAAAAGGTCGTTTTTATTTAAGAACTTCTTCTAGAGCTAATTGTTACTTTCTTTTGTCTGTAATATAATATAATTTTTTCCCTACAACTGTTTTTTATCTATAACTGTAATATAATGTTTGAAAAGTTTTTCAAAGTATATTTAACAATGAAACAATGACGTTGGAATGAAAAGCTTTTTTGATCACAGATACTTCAGATTTGGAAATTTTATATTATTGTTCCAGAATTACGATCCATATGTTTGTATCGTTAGTAACGAAAACTGATTATTTGCAAAACGTTTCACAGCATGTATAATTACACTCTCATATTTTTTAATTAAAATCAAATATTTTTGATTCTAGCTAAAAACGATCATTTATCGTTTGAGTTTATATTTTTCTTATCTGAGTTTCGAGAGTTTCAAAACACAAAAGATGTTTTATTGACACAAATTTTTGAATTTTCAAAAATTGAAATATTTTTAGATTTCAAGTGATTTCAAGGTTTCTACGTTTCGAATAACTGATTCCTAATTCTTCTATAATATTTCGTACGTAAAACAATTGTGAAAAGTACCATCGACTATTTCAATTTACCTACTGAATTAAATATTTACTATGGTATTTGTCAGGATTTTTTGATTAAAATGAGGCCAAATTCGATACGACTGTTATATCATATAATACATCATTTTTTTGTTAATCTTTTGTTAAACAGTATATCTATTGAGTAAGAGAAATAAGAAATTGAATAGGCAAATGAATGTAGATAAAAAATAGTCTTCAATTTATATCGCGTTTTGTTTTGTTTTCATAAGAGAAATGTTACGATTACATTCGTAAAAATTTTATTAAATTTTATTAAATGAGGGAGCCATAAACTGTGATGCAAAATAAAATTATTGAGCCAGGGATAATAGCTTTCAATTTTACCATTTTCTCTACGGCAGGGATTTCCCATGGCGGTATTTTCATATTCTGTCCATAATAGTTGTTGTAGTCATACCTGACTATCAATTTCAAGGCTCGGTGAGTCTTTTTATCGCAAATTATTTATCGCTCTTGTCATAATAAATGTCAACGAAATATGAAAGACGGAGTAATGTTTGGTAAATAACATGACTGTGAGTATTACCTAATGGGATCAATCATGCCCGATGCTGATACTTGGCCCAACTGGAATGTCTTCCTAATAACATAATCAAGGAAGACACAATGAATTCTGCCCTATATAATGCCAATATAGCAAATATAACAATTTAGACTACGTAGACGGCGGCTAAGGAGAAAAGCCACCGAAGAACAGTCCAATGTCACGATCTCAAGAAAAAAGACAACATCCCTAACAGACTCACCCGCTGTTGTAAACATGCAGCATGGTATAGATCACATCCCTAACAAAAATAGGTACAGCGTCTTTGCTGACTGTCTGATTAACGAGCTAGAAATCAAAAAAACGAATCGCGTTAACTCCAATAAACAATACATGCCCCACCGCAAACTCCTAAACAATCCCATCCTTTGTGGCACCGAAGAAACAATCCCAAACCACTTATCCACTTGTATTCATGCCTTAAAGAATAAGTACAACAACGCCTTCAAAGCAAAATATAACTCGGTCACACCCACAGTTTTCTGAATCAAAAAAACTATAAATGTTTCCATAATTTTCCAAATAATCTACGAAACTTCAAACGCCTTCGATTCTACGAACGGAACGAAGGAGTTCAAAACCTTCGTAGAAAATAACGACTTGAGGCTGATAGTTGTTCTGAAAAATAGAATGTTCCTTATGCACGTATTACACGTCGCTGCTCTAATGTTCGATCTCCGAAAAATGGTGACTTAGGATAATCCGATTTGATAGCGAATTCGCTAGGAAATACGGAGATGCACGAGCGTAGCTTATCAACTTATAAACTCCGCTATCTATAAAAGAGCGTCGATAAGGATAGCAAGAAAATAAAAGATGAAGTAAAGAATAAAAAAGTGGTCAAATAAGTCGTGAGCATCGAGCTCAGGATAGGTATTACTGAATGGTATAATTCATGTATAAAAATGTTAATAATATGCACTTTTTGCGAAAGATACGTACGATTTTGAATAATTTAAACAGTGTAAGGAGGAGCGGAGAACGACACGTTGGACTCGAAATGATAAAAATAGAGTCCGCTAGCGTCATTTGAACTTTTTTTTCAAGTATTGTTTAATACTAGATGTACCACTACAATTACGAGTACCATGCCGGTACTCATCACATTGACATTGAAGTTCAACTTGCAAAGCATACAAATTCGAAAGTGTCTTTTGTAGGTTTGTTCTCCATTTTGGTATGATTTTCTTTCTATCTTTCCTTGCACTTTGATTTCTTTGATGCAAATTATGCATTTCAGTATTTTTGGCTGACGATGACACTACGCTTGAATTACTATTGGTCTGATAATGTTTTGAAAAAATAATTATTATTATACACGATGTAGTGAAATACAATTTGATAGAGGATAATTCTACTTGAGAAATAAATCGGAAGGAAGGTGTAAAATATTTTTATTCCTTTGTTTTCGAAAAGATTAACTTAGTTTGTAAAGATTTGTTAGCTATTACACGTAACTACTGTATATATTAATGACATACTTCTAGATGAAGAACAAATTGCATACACTATTATACTATTAAAAGAGAAAAAGCAAACGTGATAGGTGAGTCACGTGCAAGTAGACATTTACAAGTTACAAACTTGGCATTACGTTGTAAATCGAATGCTCAAGAACTTTGGTATGCGGTATTCTCGAAAACCTCAAATGAACAAATTGTATCCCTCTGTTTTCGATTCATTTTTTCATGTAGAATCAGTACCAGCTCTTGTTGCTCACTATTAAAGGAATATCTCTACTTTGCCATCTATTGCGTGAAACCATCCTTGAGAAAAATGAATTTCAAATCTCACGCTTTAAAATGAGACCAACAAATGAGACCAAGTTTTGGCACTTTTTTCTTAAATTAGGAAAGTTTAATTTCTTATCTAATTTAAGATATCGACAATTTTTCGTCACATGTGCGATTAATTTCGAGCGATTGGGTACGTTATGTATTACAAAAGAAGAAAACATAAAATGACACGTTCAAAGCAAAAACTGTGCAAGCTTATTAATTTCTTCCTCCTACCCTGATATATTTATCGTCTGGTTGTTAATTCGTCACCAGTAGGAATCCTAGTCCAAATAAACAATGAAATTAGAAATAATAAAGAGAATCCTACATTTTCATTCATCCACAAAGGACATTATACAGATTTATACAGATAAAAACCATAGCGGTCTAGGGATCCTAATTAGCAAAGTATTATTAAAATGAAAAAATCAGACAATGAAGCTGTAAGAAACGCCATAGCAGAGCAGAAGGAATTCGGAAAGAAATATGCCAATTCGACGTGACATGGCTGGCCGACGAGTAGAAAACATAGGAGCAACCTTAGCTCTGAAAAAAGAAAATCATTACAGAAAGATGAAAACGACAGATCTCCAAAGGCTAGGAACTGAAACACTTTTTCAGGGATCGGTAGCTCTTGGTTGTATAAACCAGAGTTATTGAAGCCCTTTACACCGAGGAGTGCGAGTCCCATCGTATTATTGTGCGTATGAATGCGAGTATGTAAGTAGAATCTGGGGTGACCTTTCCGCGTGGTTTTCCTGTACGCAACTAATGCGACCAACTGTAAACCATCTTCAGTAATGGTCCCCGTTCCTAATTTTTCGAAGCCTGTGGCGAAAGTAGGATCATACCATTTTAGTCATTTATTATATTAATTCATTGTTATCTAGTCACAATTTGTAGTGGCTAGCACATGTTCAAAAGAGTCATTTCCTTAGGACGAAAAAGTTTGGAGAAATTGCGACCCATGCATCGACAAAACTATTGAATTGTAAAGGCCAAGTTCGGTTTTTTATTGTGCACAGTGCGTGCAACAATTTTGTCCGCATTCGAATTTTGATGAAATGTTAAAATAGCAAGGGTCGTAAATACTAGATTTTCAGTACGTAGGCCGAGATGTCTACGAAACAGCAATTTGAGAGTATAAAACTGTGGCCCGCTGCGTCACCAACTATTAAGCAGTTGTCTTCAAATTGCATCCACGTTCTTGAGAAAGTACGACGTGAACACAAGAAGTAGGAGGCGCAATTTCAAGGCAACCTATCCTAACTTTTGGCTGGAGCCTGAAAGTGAATAGGAAGATGCTGGAACAATCAGAGGCGATTGTTGCATCAGGTTGGATAAATGGAAACTATCTTTTATTCCTATTCCTGAAATTTTAAAGAAAATCGAGTTGCTAAGACACGAAAGAAAACAAATTGGGAATACATCCTGAAGGCTATAAAACCAAACAATCTCCTAAACAATCTTTGACATTAACATGTGCCTCTATATTTTAGTATTTAATTTCGTTCTTCTTGAATTACTTGATACTTGACTTCTTTACATAGTATTAATTCGTGAAAACAGAAGCTTCACATCATACTATGGATTTATTAACGACCATTGAAGCGATTATGTCATGCATTACATTTATTATGATTAAAGATTAAATGAACGTATAGATGTTACGTAATGAGATTTTATATATATTGTATCAGCGTTTATCTAAGACTATTAAAAACGAAGGGAAATAAGAAATAGGTGATTCGTTGTTCTTGTGGACACTGATGGCAATTTAAAATAGAAGACTAGGAGACTAGTGCAACTCGGCCAAATTATTTTTTATTCCGTTTGAAATCTCAAATTGCAGCTTCTGTGTTTTGAAGGCATTTGATCAATAAACGTCCGTAGGATATGGCTGAAATTCCTATTAAACGCTATTAAACGCAGCGATAGAGAAATTCAAATTTTTGACTTAAAAATATCTAAGAAGTTTAGCTTAGAAATCAGAGATCCGAGCTTTGTACGCGCTGAATGCGATGTTAGTAAAACGCTGGTAAGTAATTCCTTCCTACCGGAAGCAAACGATTCTCATCCGAAAGTAAGCTTCGAACATAATTGAATGACAGGAAATTTTAGCATTTACAGACGTAGACTTCACGTAGGAAATATAAAAATTTTTGAGTTATGATTATTTAGGAATATTAACTATGGGATCGGTAATGTTACACTTGGCAAACTTTAGCTTTCAAAAAAATTTCAACCTACACTCTATTTTTCTTGCTAATAGCGAGTAAATGGATCAGTAGTTTCGAATTATTTTAAATTTGAACACGTTGAAGAAGACTATTTGAAGACATTGAATACATATCACGACAAAAATGTCGTAAGCAATTATTTGTACGTTTAATTGCAATTTTAGAATTGCCGTTTTAGGTTACGTACTACATTTTTAAGGAACCACAAATAATTGAAATATAGAAAATTATTTACATTACGGTGACAATGAGTTATAGTTATTTATAATTGATTTGACAATAAATTATATATTTGTATGTAAAATATAAATATATAGGAATAATACTCTAATAAGAATGAATCCGTATATAATGTAATGTAATAAAAGGTACAATTACATGATCGTAGTATTTCCGTCTCTGACGCACAGGTCTTCCAATTTATATTTTTTAATCTGAACAATCATCGCGGATACATATCGCGGATTGTCAAAATTGAAATTTAACGCATTTGAATTAATTCAATAATTGAATTCATTTCACTAATTCAAATTTGCTAAATGGTTCCAATAGATCTTAAAATAGTTTCACTATGTACAGATCGTAGTGCATAATGGAAACAGAGGACAGAGAAAGAGAAAATGCTTTCTTAAAGAAGACATAATATCCTTAGCAGTAATATATTTATAATATTCTGAAAATATTAGCACTTACAATATAGTGTAATTCTCATTATTAGTAATAAAACTAGTAATACCACAAGATTACTACACAAGTAATAATACTTTAACAATATTCAGAAAATATTAGCACTTTCATTATAGTGTAATTTTCAGTATAAGGAAAGATGATCGCTTCGAAAATGAAGAAAATTTAAATATATAGGAAATTAGAATAAAATTTCTTTTTTCCATATAAATTCAACTTGACAGTAATAAAATGAAGTTATGTAATAAATTGAAATAATCTTCATAAATGTAATATTCAAATTATAGAAATTAATATAAATTGAATATTATACATATATTATGTGTATTTAATATAAATATGTGTACACATTGCGAGCGCGGGCGCGTGTGTATGAATATGTTTGTGTGTGTGTGTGTGTATCTGTGTTTGTGATAAATTTTTATTAGTGTTATATCAATATATATCAATATTTATGAGTGTTTCGAATCACCGATTTTACGTTTTAACGTATAAACGCAGAAACTGTACAATGTAGAAAGAAGTTTTAACATGAAAGTTGATTCTTTTGGTTAAAACTTTCTTTGTTATATAACAAAAGGTTTATAAATTATTGATATAAGTTGCAAAAGTTTGCAAAGAAAAATATTTATAATTTTTTCTAAATGTAAATCCATTTCCTCATGTAAAATATTATTTGTATTATATCTCTTCATTTTTTTAGTACAAGTAAAAAATCTGCTGTACAGTTTAATTACGTTCTTGGAGAACGGAAAATGTACTAGATTCCATTCAATAATATGTGTACTGCATAATTGAAACTTAACATAGTTTATGCGTAGTGGTCTGAAATTGTGATACAAGTCAAGTTAGGCAATTTACATCGCTCAAAATAAGAAGAATGTCAAAATGACAAATTGCTTCGGAGCTATTGCTTGTTTTCAGGAAAAGTGCTTTCGAAAATTAGTCAGTGCAGTTACAATTTTCAATACATATTCATGTGATACCACGGTGATTGTTACATATTCTACACATTGCTGTAATATTGATCTTGAAGTAGAATTAAAAATTTGACAGTACTATATTATATAGACTAACGCCCTAAATATAGAAAGTAATATAAACATATACGTCTTAAATATACAATTCATATATAAATAATTTATAAACAATTTATATATAAATAAATCGTCTACCCATTCTATCTAATATATTCTTCTTGCAAAGTTAACTAGAAATAACGACATGAAATTTCCATCTATTAAATGTTTAAATTAAAGAAATTCATAATATAATGAATTACAGAATTTTGGTTAGAATTTCTAACGAAAATTATGAAGTGGTGATTTTGATTAATATTAATATTGCAACGAAATGAATTTCCAGCTTTTCTAGCAACTTCATTAATTTTTTGATTATTCTCAATCTCTAAAAATATGTGATGCTCATCTAGAAAGATATTTATGACTAAATTTTTTTGTAGGATTTTATCATATTTTTCAATAATCTGTTTCGTTATTTGATTTCCAGAATTTGCAACCTCCATTTGTAAAAGCATGCTCATGGAATCTATATATATAACCTATATTTGTTATAAATATATTATTTGCTTTTTCTTAGTATATCGACCCTTTTAATATTGCATAAGCCTCGCTGGAGGAAATGAAAAAAATTTCAGACAATTTAATAGAATCTTCAAACTCAACAATTTCTTCAAACAGAAATTTGGGAATTTCTATCCAACATTTTCAAGAAGGAATTCTTCCAACAGAAAATGATTGTCATGTTTTCCTGATAATATAGTATAATTGATCTCATTTATGTTAGAGTTTTCAACATTCTAGTATTTTGAACTATCGAGAAATTGTAACCTGAAATAATCTTCATTAAGTTAGAAATACAAATATAAATTAGATAAACTTGTTCTTTAATTGAACCGATGCATGGCTCTATTATAGAATATAATTTTTTTCGTAGAATTATTTGAAAGATATGCAATGGTTAAAGCATACGAATGCATACGATTGCATTCTTCCATATTGTTGAAGTGATTTACCAATCAACAACTCTAAAGTTAGTGCAAAATGGTCCAGACGTAATAATTGCTTCACTCTTATTAATTACTTTCTCTGATGATCGGATTTTGATTTACAATATTAATCAACAATCGATTTGCTATCTGAGTAGAGCGCATGTTTAATTAGGATACTAAAGTCAATTTTTTAGTTTGAGAATGATATTGCCTTCATGAAATTTAACATTTTAATATAAATTTACCTCTTTTCAGTTTTTATAACGTAGCAGCTTAACTTTATTATCAAATGTGAGACTGTAAGACCAAAATTTTTTAACTCGGTCAGTTATCAGTGGAGTAGAGTTTCCAAGTATTAGAGTTGTTGTACATTGTATTACAATTAATAATGTTCACTTAATAGCTATAATTGTCTATAACGTCTAAATACATAACAATGTGGTAGTTATTATCGACGAAATCTTCATGAATGTTGGATTCCAAAGTAACAGGACTAACTAATGCACTGCAATGTTGTTTGTTAATACATAGTTCCCAGAATGCTTCTTTCGAGGAATCACATAAAACGTTCGTTAATAACATTTTACATTATTTTTCATAAGCAATACGTTGAAGCAGATCTATAGACTCTTATATGATTTTTAAAAAGTTTATATGGTTACGAAAAAAATTATATTCTATAATAGACCCAAGCATCGATTCAATTAAAGAACAAGTTTATCTAGTTTATATGGTCTTTAAAAGGTTTAGATTGGCAACTGAAGTATTTGAAAGTAAGATAAACATTTGCTCCAAATACCATAATAAATTGAAAACAAATCAAATTCTTTAAATTTGATTAATTCACACTTTCTATGATATAGTATCTTTGTTGTTAAAAAAATTCAATCATATTTGTGTTCATTAATTGATGTTATATTTATAAATTGATGTTAAATTTATGCTTTCTAAATATTACTCATTCGGTAGCTAATTATCCAAAGGTAATAATAGTAAAATAATTTTTAAATATAAACTCTCCGTGAATACTTTGAAACATCCTTAATGTTCCTTTATTTTTTTTATGGCTTTTCTCATCATTTATGTAATTATGTTACGGTCGGGCTCTTTTTGTGGTTTCACATTCAAACTTGTTTGTTCTAATTTCTTATTTATATTCTGATCATTATCAATTGAACATTTTTCCCCTCTATATGGTTTATATATAAAAGGAATAAGTACAATTATATTTAGGAAAAGATCAGAAATGTCTGATATCATGTTTTCAAGCTTCACTTTTTATATATATGACGATTTCTATTTAGAACTAACGTGTGGAATCAATCAATGAAAATCTTTGTCATTAACAATTACAGCGGTTTGCATTGACGTGGTTTATTTGATTTTGTCTCTTAGCATTGTGTGCAGCAATAGCAACATATTTAGCGAAGCGTAACATATAAAGAAATGTAATAATTATCTAGCTTATGTATGTTGCTTTCTGTCGTACAAGTGATATAACAATAAAATTTGTATCTTTCATGTAAATGATATTCATAATGATAGAAGTGAGACTGAATATTTTCACAGACACAATAATTTCAATAAAAAAATCATACAAAAAGTAAATCATACTAACAATTATACAATAGTAGTAATATTTCCTTAGGAACGTTAAATTATTATCAGCATTAATTACTAGGTTAAAAATTAATTGAAGGAAAATTGATATCTTTATATTAAATTGTTATACGTTATTGTATTGTATTTGTCGATTTTTATGTGGTGAATTGTAAAGAATATGAGGTTCTAATATACTCTATGCTCGTGATTAGTTTGAATAGATTCTGAAATTTTCGATGCATCCTTGACATTCGTCTGCAAACTTTCATGAAAGCTTTTGGAGTTTATCTTCTAATCTTCTTCGGTGGTGATTAGTTTGTCAACTATTTCTTCGATTATTTGTGTTTAGCCACTCGCATGTCCAATGCATAATATTGATAATGGTCATTCGTCCTTGTTAAATCGTTCTTATTTGTTACCTCTTGAAAGCAGAAAATAACATTTAGTGTTAAATCTTATTTTCGCTCATAAACTATTTAATGACTTTGCAAGTAGTCCTCAGTTCACTTTAATTTATAGACAATGTGCTTGTTCCTCTCACTATCGCAAACACACCAAAGTGTTTTGTGCAAATATTTCGTACGCCCTAAATATTTCCCTACAGTGCTTCCTCATTTAATCACTTCTCTGTCATTCTATACGTTAAGTTTCATTTTTTTAATTTTATTCAGTTATTATATTGAAAGATGTATGACTTTTTAATTTTTCATTTTTTCGTTATATGAGCGTACAGAAATAGTTAAGAAGCAGATATCATAGACTCTTTATAAGCATAATTACATCAATTATATCAGGTTTATCATTAATGTTGGTATTTATTACGGTATCTGTTATCAGTAATGTTAGCATATATTATAACGTAGACTTTAAACATAAATTTCCTTCTGTTGTTCTCTAGATATTTGTACGTCCTGTTTTCGCAATTGTTTGTAAAAGAATTTACTGTTCGTGTAAATATATAAATAAAAATAAAATAATATAATGTACTTATGGTGGTACATAGGGAGATTCTCTTTAAAAGAAAATAATTCGCTTGTTTTTTAATTCTTCATAAAGCAGTAGTGTCAAGAAATTGAAAGAAAACTGAAACCTTTAAAATCTACGTATTCCTTTCGAGTTTCAATATAATACTATTTTTAAAAGTTTTTGTCACTCTTTGTCATTATATGTTCGTGTATGTTCATGAATACCCATGAAAAATCGTTGAAATCTCTGAATTTCAATGTTTATAATAGTCTTCGGTTATAATATATATATATATATACACCACAAATTGTTTGTATGAATATACATAATAATAAATAATAAGAAGAGGCACACTCAAAAAAAATGTTTTCAAAAAAATTTAATAACATTTAAAAAAGAGTATACTTCACCGATTTTTAATGAGCTTAATGTATATTGTCGAAAGCATGATTGTTAGTCACTTTTCGCTTCACTTGTTTTTCGGGATATTTGAAAAATATATTCGATGTTTTGAGTGATTCATCGTAAGAATTCGGAGTCAGAATGCAGAGAGAATTTCGTAATACGCGATGAAATTAAAAATTTCAGATCATTACGTTAAAAAGGCATGTACTCCGATAAATAATTATATCGTCTATGGAACAAATATTCTACTATATACCTGATTCAATAGTTTTCTGTGAGTATCATATTACGGAAATGTCGAGTTTGTTATCATGACGAGTGTGTTCTCTGTTTTGGATATATACCTCAATGTCTAGATACACAAAATTCGTATTCTGGTTTGCAGTCATATTATAATTGTTTGTGTCTATTACAATACCTAAGGCACTGCTACAGAATATTCCCTTTTCGAACATATACTTTTTCTAATGGTTACTGTCGTCCGTATTTATAAATATGGGTTCGATACGAAAACTTAACAGTTACAAATATTAAGAATGTCATGTAGTATCGAATATACTTCGGTTTGCAACTCGAAAACACAGGCCACTCGTTTTACATAAAAATAAGAAAAAAGTCTGAAATATTGACAAGACATTTCAAAGTCATTAAAATCGAAGGAGTCTTTTGTAGATGATTACAGAAAATAAGATATATTAGCCTATATAATACAGACTGGCATGACAAGTGATAGATATATTGTTTGCCAGCATTCTATAATTGCACTAAAGGAGAATGAATATTCGTCGATCAATTTCTGATGTTAATACTCGTGCATTTTTTAGATATTTCGTCATGAAAGATCCTTGTATCAAATGGAAATGAAACGATGTCTACATTTCCTAGAAGTAACTGAGTTTGCTGAAACTTGCAGTACTGAATCCCTAGATTAATGTAGTTGGAGAATAGCTGCTGTAGTCAAAGCTAATTCCGATATTATTGTTAATCAGACGATGACTACTGATTTACTTGTTATTTCTTAACACAGTTTTCTCTCAAAGAACGAATTGTGTATTTACAAAATAGAAGATATACATACAAATCACTGCATTTAGATATGTTAGTTAACATTTGTACCAACAGATTCACACTTGACAGAGATTATTCTGGAATTCTTTACTCGTAAGCGGGTTGCGGAGTTTTATATAGCCATGAACATAATTAAAACTGTAGGAATTGAATAGAAATTTGTTTATTACATAATAAATACTTTATTTCAGATATTTTAAATTATTATTGCATTACATGTATTTCAACTTCATATTTCTCATCATAATTTGCAATATATTCAAAAGCTTCGCTTAATATATTATATATAAAATATGCATTGGTTAATATACTACATACTGTAGCGTAACTTTAAATTTTTTTTCAAAGTTCATTGATATTTTTCTTTTTCAGATTGTAAAAGAGAAGCAAGATTGCCTTGATACTTACTAATGTTAGAAAAATTAAAAGAAGCTCTAAAATAAAAAATAATAATTTAAAAACAAGTTCATAAATTTAATAATATTTTTACTAAATGAACATTAATACACAATTTTCTAATATCCACACATTATTAAATATTTATATATTTTAAATTCCAACTTTAACATTTTTAACTGTTGGTGTTTATATATATCTTTTGCTGCGTTGGCTTATATTACACGTAGCGTGCATTATGAACAATTCAGTAGTATTATTTATATGGCATTAGGGATCAATATATTTTTAAATAAGGTAAGTGCTGCAGCACTGATTAGAACCGGACATTGAAATCCTGTACGATGCTCCAAACTTCGTGTACGTACATCTAAATGTCGTGTACGATGTTCTAAACGACTTGTACGTTTAGATCATCTTACCCGTAGTTCCAATCGGGTAAGATGATCTAAAGGTTGTGTATGTAGTTCTAAACGTCGTGTACGGTGTCAAACGCCGCGTACGTAACGCTGAACGTCGCGATCTATGTTACAATCGTTGTGTACGTAGTTCTAAATGTCGTGTACGTAGTACCAAACGTCGTGTACGATGTTGTAAATGACGAGTACATATTTCTAAACGTCGTGTACGAAGTACTATACGTCGTGCACGATGTTCTAAACATGGTGTAAGTATTTCTACACGTCGTGTACGATGTCATAAACAACGATTACTGTGTTCCAAACTTCGCGTACGTAGATCTAAACGTCCCCAACGATGATCCAAACGTCGCGTACGATGATCTAAACGTCGCGTAAGATGTAATGAACGTAGTGTATTATCTTCTAAACGACGTGTACGTAGAACTAGACGTTACGTGTCATGATCCAAACGTAGAGTACGATGTCCTAAACGTAGCGTAAGACGTCCGAAACGTTGAGATCGTAGTCCTGATTGTCGTGTTCGATGTTCTAAACGTGAACGTAGACCTAAAATCGTCGTATACGATGTTGTAAACGACTTGAACGTAGATCTAACCGGTGAGTGCGATGTCCTTAACGTCGTGTACGTAGTGCAAAAAGTTTTGCACGTAGTTCGAAGCGTCGTATACGCCGTCCGAAAAGTCTTGTACGAAGTTCTAACCGACGGGTACGTAGTACTAAACGTCGTGTACGAAGTTCCAAAAGTCGTGTACGTTGTTGTAGACGTCGTGTTCATTGTCCTCAAAGTCGTGTATGATAATCTAAACGTCGTTTTCAATGTCCTAATAATCGTGCACGAAGAACTAAACGTCCTGTACCATGTCGCAATCGTCGAGTACGGTGTCCAAAACGTCGTGTACTATTCCCTAGATAACGTGTACTATTTTCTTGATGTCGTGTAAGAAGTACTATAAGTTGCGTACGGTGTGCCAAATGTACGATTATCTATTCGTGGTGTACGATGTTCTAAAC
Source organism: Tetragonula carbonaria (assembly GCA_032399595.1). Taxonomy (NCBI): domain Eukaryota; kingdom Metazoa; phylum Arthropoda; class Insecta; order Hymenoptera; family Apidae; genus Tetragonula; species Tetragonula carbonaria. The sequence goes on from JAUCRC010000023.1 coordinate 625,236, forward strand.
GTCGCATTCAATGTTCTAAACGTCATTTGCGTTGTTCTAAACGTCGTGTACGGTCTTGTAAATAACGGTCGTGTACGTAGTGCCACACGTCGTGTACGATGTTCTAAAGGTCGTGTTCGTTGTCTTCTACATCCTGTACATTGCTCTAATCGTCGTGTACGATGTACCAAACATCGTGTACATAGATCTAAAAGACGTGTACGATGCTGTAAACGTCATGTACTTAGGTCTAAACGTTGTGTACGGTGTTCTATACGAAGTGAACGTAGTCCTAAACATCGAGTATCATGTTCTAAAGTTATGTACGATGTCCTAAACATCGCGCTCGATGACCTAAACGTCACGTACGTAGTCACAAACTTCGTGAACGATGTTCTAAACGTTGTGTAAGATGTCCTAAACGATTCATTCGATGTTCTAAACGTCGCGTACGATATACAGAATGTCGTGTAAGCAGTTCAAAGTATCGTGTGAATTGTTTTAAACGTCGTGTACTATAATCTAAACGTCGTTTTCAATGTCCTAAAGGTTTTGTACGAAGTTCTAAATGTCCTGTACCATGTCGTAAACGCCGCGTACGGAGTTCTAAACGTCGTGTACTATTTTCTATAAGTCGTGAACGATGTTCTAAAAGTCGTGTACGATACACTACTTGTTGTGTACGAAGTTACTATACGTTGTGTACGGTGTCGCATACGTCCCTTGAAGTGTCCTACAGGTCGTGTGCGATGTTTAAATTTTGTGTACTGTGGACTAAACATCCTGTGCGATATACTAAGCTTCGTATACGATGTCCAAGGCGTCGTATACTGTGTGCGGTGGGCTAAACATTGTGTGCTTTGTTCTAAAAGTCGTGTGCTTTGTTCTAAACGTTGTGTCGTAAACGTCGTTTACGATGTTCCTAAAGTCGTGAACAATATCCGATACGCCGTGTGCGATGTTCTATAGGACCTGCACGAACTCCTCAACGTCCTGTTCGATGACGTAATCAACATGTGCGAAGTCCTAAAGGCCGTTCACGATGTTCTAAGTGTACTAAGATTTATACTTAGAGTACGACGTCCTAAACGTCAGGTTTGTAGTTCTAAACGTCGTGTACGATGTTTTAAATGTAGACTACGATGATATATACGTCGTGTACGGTGAACTACAAGCTGTGTACGAAGTCACAAACGACGTGTACGATGTCCTAAACGTTCTGTACTGTCTCATAAACGTCGTGTACGATGTTCTAGACGTCGTGATCGTAGTTATAAACCTCGTGAACGATTTTCCAACGTCGTGTTCAACCGTCAAACACTCGTGTACGACGTTCTACTCTTCGAGTACGATGTGCTGAATTTTGTATACGTAGTCCGTAACGTCGAGTGCGATGACCTAAACGTCGTGTGCTATGTTCCATAAGTCCTGTAAGTAGTTGAAACGCGGTTTTCGGTGTTCCAATCGTCGTGTGCGATGTTCCGAAAGTCGTGTACGTATTACTAAACGCCGTGTACGACGTTCCGAACGACGCGAACGATGTTCCATACGTCGTTTGAGATATTCAAATCCTCTTGTACGATGTCATAAACGTCGTGTACGGAGTTCTAATAGTCGTGTACGATGTTCTGAACGTCATGTACGATGTCCTAAACGACGTGTACGAACTCAAGTACGTCGTTTGTATAGTTCTATCCGTTGTGTACGATCCCCTAGACGTCGTTTAGAATGTCATAAATGTCGTGATCGATGATCAAACACTCGTGTACGACGTTCTACTCGTCGAGTACGATGTTCTAAACGTCGTGTAGGTAGTCCTCGACATCGTTTGCGATGATCCATACGTCGTGTACTATGTTCCATACTTCGTGTAAGTAGTTTGAACGTCGTGTATGATGTTCTGTACATCTTGTAAATGTTTCGAAAATTCGTGTACGATGTTCCAAACGTCGTGAACGATGTTCTCTGCGTCGTTTACGGCGTCCTAACCGTTTTGACCGTAGTCATAAACGTCGCGTACGACGTTCTAAACTTCGAGTATAATGTTCTAAATGTATCGTGCGACGTTCAAAGTATCGTGAATGAGGTTCTACTCTTCGAGTACGATGTTCTGAAAGTCGTGTTCTAAGTGCTTGCCGTCGAATGATCTAAACCTCCTGTTCGATGTTCCATAAGTCGTGTAAATAGATGAAACTTCGTTTACAATACTCTAAACGTCGTGTACGATGTTCTGAATATCGTGTACGTATTCCTAATCGTCGTGTACGATAATACAAACGACGTGAACGATGTCCTATACGTCGTTTACAATGTTCGTAAATCCTTGTGTTATGTCTTAAATGTTTTGTACTCAGTTCTACATGTCGTGTACGATGTTCTATACGTCATGTTCGATGTCATGAACGACATGTGCGGTGTCATAAACGTTGTGTATGGTGTACCAAACGTCGTGTCCGTTGTTCTAGACGTCGAGGGCGGTTTTCTGAAATTCTTATTTTTGGTACTGAAATTCGTGTTCGATGTCCTAGAAATCGTGTGTGTCTTCCTAAACGACGTGTACCAAACGTGGTGTACTATGATCTAAACGTAGTGTACGATGTCCTAAAGGAAGTGTATGTAGTCCTAAATTTCGTTTACGATGCACTTTACGTTCACATCGTACACGACGTTCAGAACATCGTACACGACAATCTGGACAATGCTCACGACTTTGAGGTCATTCTACGCGAAGCATAGGACATTGTGGATGACGTTGAGAACTTCGTACATGATGTTTGTAACATCAGACACGACGTTCAGGACATAGTAAACGACGCTGAGTGCAGTGAACACGACGTCCAGAACATCGTACACGAAGTTCAGAACATCGTACACGACGTTTCAATCAGCGTCGCATAGTACTTCGTTTACGACGTTTAGTTCATCGTGCACGACGATTAGATCATCGCTCATGACGTTCAGTGCACCGGAGGCGATGCATAGGTCATCATACTCGACGTTTAGAGAATCGTAAACGACACATATGGCTTCGTACTCGACGACCAGAACATCGCACACGACGTTTAAGGCATCGAACTCGACGTTTAGGACATCATATTCGACGTTTGGTACTGCTTAGACGTCGTTTAGAACTTCGTATTCGATGTTTGGTACGTCGTACACCGATTCTAGCACATCGTACAAGTCATGTACGATGTTCTAAGCGTCGTCTAAGATGTGCTATACGACTTGTAAAGAGTCCTCAACGTCGTACGTAACGTTGTGTACGAAGTACTAATCGTCGTGTATGATATCCTAATCGTCGTGTACGTATGCTTAAACGTAGTGTAATATGTCCTAAGTTTTGTGTAGGTAGTATTACACATCGTGTACTATTTCCTAAACTTAGTGATTTTAGTTCTAATAAACGTTTACTGTGTTGTAAATGTCGTGTACGATGTTCTAAATGTCGTGATCATAGTCCTAAATGACTTGTACCGTGTCCCAAACCTCTTGTAATATGTCCTAATCGACACGTACGTAGTTCAGATTTTCGTGTACGATGTTCTTGACGTCGTGTACCAAGTACTGAATTTCGTGTACGATGTTCTTAACGACTGGTTCGATGTTTCAAACGTCGAGTAATATTTACCAATTTTCGTGGAAGTATTTCTAAACGTCATGTACGTAATTGTAAATATCGTATACGATATTTTAGACGTCGTGTTTTATGTCCTAAACGTCGTGTACGTAGTTCTAAAGGTCATGTACCATGTTCTAAATGTCATTTACGTTGTTCTAATGTTCTTGTGCAATGCCTTAACGTCGTATCCCGTGTTCTAAATTACGGGTTCGTAGTCCTAAATATCGTGTACGATGTTCTGATCGTCTTGTCCGATACACTAAACGTCTTGTATTTGGGTCTATACGACGTGTACGATTATATAAGCATCGTATATGATGTTCTGGTCGTCGTGTATTCAGTTCCAAGCGTCGAGTACGATGTTCCAATCAACGTGTATGTACCAGAAGTCGTGTACGGAGATCTCAACGATGTGTACGATGATCCAAACGTCGTGTACGATGTCCTAAACGCCATGTACGTTGTCCTAAACGTCGTGTACGATACCGAAACGATGTGTAGGTTCCTCTAAACATCTCGTACTATGTTCTAAACGTCGTGGACATATTTCAGGTCGTCGTGTACGATATACTATACTCATGTACGTATTTTTTAACATCATGTACGTAGTACTAAACGTCGTGTACGTTGTTCTAAACGTCGTGTACCATGTTCCAAACGTCGTGTACGTTGTAGTTAACGTTGTGTACGATGTTCTAAACTTCGTGTTCCTTGTTCTAAACTTCGAGACCGTAGACCTCAAAGTCGTGTACGATGCCCTAATCATCGTGTCTGATGTTCAAAGCGCCGTGTAAGTAGTACTAAACGTCGTGTACGATGACGTAAGCGTCGTGTATGATGTTATAAACTTCTTGTACGTAGTACTGAACGCCGTGTAAGTAGATCTGGACGTCGTTAACGAAGTTCCAAACGTAGTTCACGAATTTCTAAATATCATGTACGATGTAATAATAGTCCACTACTTAGTCCTATAGGTCATGTACGAAGACCTAGCCGACTTGTTCGTTGTTATAAATGTCGTGTATGTTGATCTGAACATCGCGTAGGTAGCTCCGAGCGTCGAGTACGGTATTCCAGTGGTCGGGTACGATGTTCAAACACCGTGTACAGAGTACAAAACTATGTGTACGCAGTTCTAAACGTCGGGTTCGAAATTATAAGCGGCGTGTTCGTAATTCTAAATGTCGCGTACGAAGTTCTATACGTCGTTTACGGTGACCTTAGCGTCGTGTGGTATGCTCTAAACGAAGAGTACGATTTTCCAAACGGCGTGTAAGATGTTCCAAATGTTGTGTACGTAGTACTAAACTTCAACTAAGCAGTTCTAAACGTTGTATACGATGTCCTAAACGTCGTGTTCGATTCACTAAACGTCATGAACGTAGTTCTAGTCGTCTACGATGTAGTAACCTTCGTGATCATTGTCCTAAACCACGAGATCATAGTCATTAACGTCGCTACGAAGTCCTAAACGTGGGGTACATAATCCTAATTGTGTACGTAGTTCTAACCGTCGAGTACAATGTTCTATACGCCGTGTAGTTCTAATGTCGGGTAGGATTATATAATCATTACAAACGACCTTTAGGACATCGCAAACGACGTTTAGAACATTGTACACGGCGGTCTGTACTACGTGCATAACGTTTCACACATTGTACACGACGTTTAGGACATAGTACACGATGTCTGGAACATCATGTAGGATGTTCAGATCTGAGTACCTGACGTTTAGTACTATGTACAAAACCTTTATGACATCGTGCACGACCTTTAGGACATCGTACACTGCGTTTAGATATACCAACTCGACGTTCAGGAAATAGTAAACAGAGTTCAGATCTACGTACGCGACGATTGGAACGTCGTACAAGTCGTTTAAGATACGGTTCACGACGTTCAGTACATCATACACGTCGATTGGAACATGAATCACGTCGTTTAGTACATCGTACACGACGTTTACAACATATTACTCGAAGTTTAGGAGAACGTACTCGACGTTCAGTACTTTGTTCGCGACATTTGGAACTTCGCAAACGACATCCAGTACTACGTACACGACACATAGTACTACATATTCGATGGTTGTAACATCGTTCACGACGTTTAGAAATACGTACTCGATTTACGGAATTACGTACTAGACGTCTAGGACATCGTACACGAGGACCTGTGCTACGTTCACGACGTTTAGTTCTACGAAAACGACTTTTGGTACATAGTGCAAGATGTATAAAATACCGTATACGAAGTATAGAAATACTTACGCGATGTTTAGAACTAAATATACGACTATCGGAACATCGTACACGACTTTTGGTACATGGTTCACGTCGTCTTGGACATCGTACACGACGTTCGGCACATCGACCTCGACGCTTGGAATTGCGTATGTTACGTTCAGAACATCATACACGACGTTTATATCATCGTAAACGTCGGTTAGGTCATCGTACATAACATTTAGAACTTCGTGCACGACGTTTGGGACATTTTACAGGACGTCCAGGTGTATGAACACGAAGTTTAGAGCTACGTACGCTGCGGTTATAACATTGTACACGACGTTGAGATCTCCGTACAAGATGTCAAGGACTACGTACTCGACGTTTAGTTCATCGTACACGACGATCTGAACTACGTCCAAGACGTTTAGAACGTCGTACACGACGCTAAGTACTACGATCACGATGTTTATGACAAAGAACCAGACGTTTAGAACTGCTTAGATTACGTTCAGTACTATGTACACGACATTTAGAAAATGGCACGCGCCGTTCAGAACATAGTACACGTCTTTTAGAACGTCACACACGACGTCTGTTGCTACGTAGACGACGTTTAGAATTGCACACACGACAGTGCAATTCATCGTGCTTACTATCGTGCTAATGCAAGTGACTACTAGGACGTCGTATACGACGTTTAGAACTTATTAGTAGACGTTCAGTACACGACATATGGAACATTGTACATGCCGTTTGGAACATCGTACACGTATTGTAGAACATCGCACGAGACGTTTGGAACATAGTACACGCCGTTTGGAACATTGCAAACCTCGTTTAGAGCATCACAAGCGAAGTTTGGTATTACGTAGAAGCCGTTCATGTCTAAGTGAGTAAGTAAGTAAGTTCGCAGCAAAGTAAATAGTGAATTAAGTAAGTAAAGGAGTAAGAAAGTAAGTAAGTATTTATGTAAGTAACTAAGTAAGTGCGTAATTGAGAAAGCAAGTAGGAAAGTTGATAAGTGAGTATGTAAGTAAGCTAGTAAGTAAGTAAATTTGTGTGAAAGTAGTTAAGTAAGTAGGTACGTATGCAAGTAGTTAACTATGTAGGTAAGTAAGTAGGTTTGAAGCCATGTATGTAAGGAGGTAAGTGAGTAAGGATGTAAGTAAGTAATTAAGATTGAAAGTAAGTAAGTGTGTATTTAAGTAAGTAAGTAAATATGTATGTAAGTAAGTGGGTAAGTAAGTATGTAAGTAAGCTAGAGAGGAAGAAAGTCCGTATATGAGTAATTAACTAAATAAGTAAGTATGTAAGTAAGTAACTATGTAGGTAAGTAAGTAAGTAAGTAAGTATCTATGTAAGTAGGTAAGTAAGTAATTAGTTAAGGAAGTAAGTAGGTAAGTAATTAAGTAAGTAAGTAATTGTGTATGTAAGTAAATATGAAAGTAAGTATGTAAGTAACTATGCAAGTAAGTAAGTAAGTATGTAGAGAAGGAAGCAAGTAAATAAGAAATTAAGTAAGTAATTATGTAAGTTAGTAAGTAAGCGAGAATGTTAGTAAGTGAGTCAGTATGTTAGCCAGTGCGTAAGTGTGTAAGTAAGTAAGTAGGAAAGTAAGCAACTAAGTAAGGAAGTATGTATGTAACTAAGTGAGTAAGTAAGGCATTGTGTTATTAAGAAACAAAGTAAGTGCGTAAGTAAGTAAGTAAGTATTTAAGTTAGTCGTTACGTAAGTAAGTAGTTAAGTACTAAAGAATGCAACTAAGAATGCAATTGTGTAAGAAATTAACTAATTAAGTAAGTAATATAGTACGTATGTCAGGGTGTAAGTAAGTAATTATGCAGGTGAGTAAGAAAGTAAGTATGGTCGTACGTAAATAAATAAGTGCGTAAGTATGGAATTAATTAATTACGGTAATATGTTACAAATTTTACAGGGGAGTAAGTAAGTAAGTAATTTTGTAAGTAAGTAATTAAGTAAGTAAGTGATAAAGTGTGTAGGTGTGTAGGGAAGTAAGTGACTAAGTATGTAAGTAGGCAAGTATGTCATTATGTATGCTAATAAGTAGGTAAGTAATTAAGTAAGTAAGAATGGAAGTGAGTGATTCAGGAAATTAGCAAATAAGTAAATGAGTGATTACGTAAGTAAGTAGGTAAGTAAGTAAGTAAGTATCTAATTACGTGAGTAAGTAATTGCGTAAGTAAGGAAGTAAGATATTAGCAAGTAAGTGTTTAAGTAAGTAAGTAAGTAAGCAAAATTGTAGGCAAGTAAGTAAGTGAGTAAGTAAGTAAAGAAATTAGCAAGTTTGTAGGTAAGTAAGTAAGTTAAAATTAAGAAAGTGAGTAAATAAGTAAGTAAGTAACTGAGTAAAAAAGTTAGCAAGTAAATACGTGAGTAAGTTAGTAAGTAAACAAGTAATTAAGGTAGTATGTAAATAAGTGCGCAGTGAGGATGTTACTAATTAAAGAAATGGGTAACAGATTTTACAGTAGAGTATGTTGGTAAGTAGTTTTGTAAGTAAGTAGGTATGTAAGTATGTATGTATGTAAGCGAGTTAGTAAGTAGGTTAATGAGTATTTATGTGATTGAGGAGGCGAGTAAGTAACTAAGAAAGTATGTAGGTAAGTATGTTAGTAGTTATTAACATAAGTAGGCAAGTTGTTGAGTAAGTACGAAGGGAAGGAATGAAGTAAGAGTCTAAGTAAGCAGCCATGTAAGTAAGTAATCAAGTAAGTGAGTATGAAGTTAAGTACGTAAGAATGTATGTCAGTAAGTATGTATGGAAGAAAGTAAGTAACTTATTATGAGAGTACGTAGCTATGTAAGGAAGTAAGCAACAGCGTAAGTGAGGAAAAATGTAAGTAATTAAGTAAGTAAGTAAATAAATAAGTAAGTAAGTAGGAAAGTAAGAAACTGAGTTGTAAGTATGTAAGTATGTTCGTAAGCATGTAAATAAGTAAGTAAGTAAGTAATTAAGTATGTAAGTATTTAGGTAAGAAAGTATATACGTAAGTAAGTAAGTAGGCAGATAAGTATGCATGTAGGTAAGAAAGTAAGTAACAAATATAAGTCTGTAAGGAATTAAATACGCAAGTATGAATTTTGGTAACTAAGTGTGTGTTTAAGTAAGTAATAGAGTAAGTAATTATTTTGTAAGGAAGTAAATAATATAGTTATTAAAATTGGCAGTATGTACGTAAATACGTACGGAAGTTAGTATGTAGGTATCTATGTAAGTAAGGAAAGTAAGTTTGTAGGTGAGTAAGTGTGAAATTAAGTAATTATGTAACTAAGAAATTAGGAAAATATATAAGTGCCTAAGTACGTAGGTAGTTAAGTAACTGAGTAAGTCAGTGAATAAGAGATTTGCAATGTAAGCAAGCCAGTAAGTTTGTAAGTATGTTACTAAGTACGTAAGTAAGTAACTGAGCTGGTAAGGAGTAAGTAAGAACGTTAGTAAGTATGCAAGTAAGTACGTAAGTAATTGTATAATTTAGTAAGTTATTAAGAAAGTAAGTGAGTAAATATTATGCAGATAATATCGTAAGCAAGTGTGTATGTAAAAAAGTATTAAGGTAAGCAATTATGTAATCAATTAAGTGCTTATGTTAGTAAGTGAGCAAGGTAAGAAGTATGTAAGTACGTAAGTAAGTTAGTAAGTATGTATGAGTGTAAGTAAGTAATTAAGTAATTTAGTAGGCTACTATGTAAGTAGATAAGTAAGTAAGTATTTAAGTAAGAAAGTGGTTTGTTAAATAAGTAAGTATGTAAGCAAGTAAGTAAGCAATTAAGTACTAAAGTACGTAAGCATGTAAGCATGTATGCAATTAAGTAAGTAGGATACCACGTAAGTATGCAAGTAAGTAAGTAGGTAAGTATGTAATGTAGTTAGTAAGTGAGTCAGTAAGTAAATAAGTATGTAAGTGTACGTACGTAAGAAAGTAAGTAATTAAGTAATAGCGAATGGAAGTAAGTATGAATGTATGTATGTAAGTAGTTAAGTACGCAAGTATGTAAGTAGTTAAGTTTGTAGGTAATTTCTTATGTAACTAAGTATGTAGTAATGCAAGTACTTAAGTAAGTAGGTAAGTAAATAAGAACGCAAGCAAGTACGTAATTAAGTAAGCAAGCAAGCATATATTTAAGAAAGGTAAGTATGTAAGCAAATAAGAGTGTACATATTTTAGAAAGGTAAGTATGTATGCAAGTAAGGAAGTAAGTATCTAACTTTGACAGAACGTAAGTAAGTAAATATTATTTAAGTACGGAATTAGGTAAATAAGTATTCAAGTACGTAAGTAAGTAATTAAGTATGTATGTATGTAAGGAATGATCAAATATGTAAGTAAGTAACTAAGTCAGTAAATAATTAATTAATTATGTATGTAAATAATTAGAAAAGTAAGCATGTAAGTAAGGAAATAAGCATGTGCGAATGTAAGCAGGGTTGAAAGTCAGTAATTAAGTATGTAAGTAAGTTCGTAAGGATATAAGATATTAATTATGAACGTATTTAAGTAAGTAAATAAGTAAGTATTTAAGTAAGTTTTAAGTAATTCAGTGAGTAGGTTACTAAGTAAGTAAGAATGTAAATAATTATGAAAGTAATTAGGAACGTTACCAAAATGTGAGTGACTAGGTAAGAAAGTAGGTAAGTAAGTAAGTAAGTAGTTAGGTAAGCAAGTAAGGAATTCAGTACGTGAGTGAGTAGGTACGTAATCACGTAAGTAAGTTAGTTAATATGGAACTAATTAAATAAGTAACTGCTTCCGTTAGTAAGTTAGTAATCATGTAAGTATGATAGTACGTAATTAAATAAGTAAGCAAGTACGGAAGAAAGTAGGAAAGTAAAGAATTATAAATGTAAGTAAGTACGTAAATATGAAAGTAAGTAATAAAGTAATAAGTTATTGATTAAGTATGTAATCATGTAAGTAAATGAGGAAGGAAGTAAGAGATTAAGTATGTTAGTAAGAATTTAGGCAATCATATATGTAAGAAAATAATAAACTATGAAATTAAGTAAATAAGTACGTAAGTAGGTAAGTGTGAAGGTAAGTACGTAAGTAAGTAACTCTTCACTTAAGAGGGGAGGAAAGTAATTAAGAGAGTAAGCATGAATGTGTGTAATCATTTAGGCAGCTAAGTAAGTAATTATATAGGTAATTAAAAAAGTAGGTAAGTACGTAAGTAAGAAATTAAGTAAGTAAGCAAGTAGCTACGTAAGTAAGTAAGTATGTGAGTAAGTATTTAAGTAAGAATGTAAGTATATGATTGAGAATGTTAGTAATTACATAGGGTAGTAAGAAATTAAATATTTATCTTCGTAAATATTTATGAACGTGTACGTGGATATGACCTTCGTGTACGTAGTCTTGAACGACGTGTACAATGTTATATACATCGTGTACATACACCTGAACGTCGTGTACGTTATTCTGAACGTCGTGTACGAAGTCCTGAACGTCGAGTACGTTGTTCTAAACGTCGTGCACGATGGTCTATACATCCCGTACGATGATGTAAGTGTCGTATTCGCTGCTCTAACCGTCGTATACGATTATATAATTGTCGTGTACGATGTTCTAAACGATATGTACGATATACCAATGTCGCGTACAATGTTCTGAATGTCGTATACAATGATCTGAACGTTGTTTGCGAAATTCTAGACGTCGTGTTCAGTGTCCTAAACGACGTGTGCAAAATTTTAAATGTCGGTGTCCTAATCTTCGTGTACGTTGGTCTAAACATGTACAACTTTCTGCACGTTGAGTAGGATTTCATAAACGTTGTGTACGTAGCTTTAAACTTCGAGAACGTAGTCCTGTACGTTTTGAACGTATTTATAAACGTGGTGTAAGATGTGCCAGGCGTCGTTTGCGACGTTATAAACGTCGGGTACGGTGTCCTAAACGGTTAGTACGATGTCCTAATCGTCGAGTATGATATCCTAAATTTCGTGTACGGTGCTCCAGTCGTCGTATACGATGTTCTAAACGTCGTGTAAGTAGTCATAGACGTCGTGTACGGTGCTATATGTTTCTAATACGATGTCCTAATCTTTGAGTACGATGTTCTAAACGTCGTGTACAATGTTCTGACTGTCGTGTACGATGATCTAGACGTCGTGCATTATGTCCTTAGCTTCGATTATTATGACTCTAACGACGTTTATGATGTTCTCAGCAACGTGTACGATGTTCCTACCGTCGTGTACGTATATGTAAACGTCTTGTACGGTGTCCTAAACGTCGTGATCGTAAATCTAAGCGTGGTTTGCGATGTCCCGAACCTCGAGTTTGTAGTTCAAATAGTCGTTATCGATGACCTAAATGTCGTGTTCGTTGTACTAAACGCTGTCTACGTTGTACTAAAGGTCGTGTTCGTATTCCTAAATTTCATCTACTGTGTACTTAACATCACGTCATAGTGCTTAATGTCGTGTACGGTGTCCTAAATATCGTTTACTGGGTTCTGAATGCCTTGAACGTAGTACAAGTTGTCGTCCACGAAGTAGTAAACGCCGTTTCCGTAGTTCTATAAGTCGTGTACGAAAATCTAAACGTCGTGTACATAGTTATAAACGTTTTGTGCGTTGATCTGAACGTCGTAAACGTAGTCCCATACGTCGTGTGCGATGTTCTAAACGTCGCGAACGTAGTGCTGGCGTAGTGTGCGATGTTCTAAACGACGTTACGTTGTACGAATAAACGTTAACGTTGTTCTAAACGTCTGCACCATGTTCTGGCAAACGTGTGCGATGTTCGTGCCCCATGTCCTAGCAGACGTCTCGTACGATGTATCTGTCATCCATTAACATGACCCTAATGTCGTGTAGGTAGAACTAAGCGTCGTGTACGATTTTCTAAACGTTGTGTTCATAGACCTAAACGTAGTGTGCGATGTTTTAAACGTCCTTTACTTATTTCTAGACATCGATAACGAAGTTCTAAACGTACTGTACGTATTACCAAACGTCATCTACGAAGTACTAACGCCGTTTACGTTGTCCTAAGCGTAGTTTCGGTGCTCTAAACATCGTTTACTGTCTCCTAGACCTCGTGTACGACATCCTAAACGTCATGTTCGATGTCATCAACGTTTTGTACGTAGTTCTCATCAATGTGTACGTTGCCCTAAACGTCTAGCGCGTATTCCTAATCGTCTCCTACGATGTTGAGTACGTAGTGTAAGATGTTCCAATAGACTTGTACGTAATTCTAAACGTCATTTACGCAGATCTAAACGCACTGTACAATGTTCTAAACGTTGTGTACGTAGTACTAACCCTCATGTACGGTGTCCTAAATGACGTGTACGTAGTCCTCGACTTCGCAATGGACGTACTTAACGTTGAGTACGATGTTCCAAACCTTGTGTGTGATGTTCTAAACGACATGTACGAGCTCCTAAACGTCGCGTACGATGCTCTAAACTTCGTGTACATTATTCTAAATGACGTGTAAGATGTCCTGAACGTCGTTGCGGTGTTCTACACACTGTGAACGATGTTCTAAACTTGGTGATTGTAGTTTTAAACGTCGTGTGTGACGTTCTGGCCGTCGGGCACTATATCCTATACGTCGTGTACGTAGCTCTAAACGTCGTTTACGATGTCCTATACGTCGTGTATGGTGTCCTAAATGTTGAGTATAGTATCCTAATCGTCGGGTCCGACGTGCTATGCGTAGTGTACGATGCTTTAGTAGTCTCTACCTAAGTCCTAATCGCGTGTACTTTGTCAAAGTATACCTGTTCGCTGTTCTAAACGTCGCGTGAAACATCCACAGCGTTGAGTGAGATGTTCTAACCATCGTGTTAGGTGGTCTAACCGTGGTGATCGTAGCATTAACGTCGTGTGCGTTGTCCTAAACATCGGGTACGTTGTCCTAAACTTTGTGTACAATGTTCTAAACGTTGTATTCGGAGTTGTAAACGTCCTGTGCTATGGTTTAGGTGTCGTGTTCGATGTTCCAAACGTCGTGAATGATGTTCCAAACGTCGGGGTCAATGTCCTAAACGCAGGGTACAATATCCTAAACTTCGTGTAAGTAGTTCCAAACGTCTTGTACGATGTTGTATACATCGTGTACGATGTTTTGTACGTCGAGTACGATGAAATGAGCGTGGTGATCGTTTTTGCAAGCGACGTGTGCGATGTCCTGGAAGTCGTTTTCTATGTTCTAAACGTCGTGTAAAATGTCCTCGACGTTAGGTACGATGTTCTAAACGTCATGTAGTTTGTTCTAAATGACGTGTTCGATATTCTAAACGTTTTGATCGCTGCCTTAAACGCCGTGTTCGATGTGCTTAACCTCGTGTACCTATTAACAATCGTCGTGCACATTGACAAAGCGATGTGTACGACGTTCTGAACGTAGTGTACGATGTCCTAAGCGACGTGTGCTATGTACTAAACTTCGTGTACCTATTTCTAAATGTCGTGTACTATGTTCAAAACCGCGTGTATGGTGTTCTAACGTAGTGATCGTAGTTCTAAAAGTGGTGTTCTTTGTGCTGAACTTCACGTACGTTATTGTAAACGTCGTGTGCTGTGTCCTAAACTTCGTGTAAGTAGTAATAGTAGTTGTGTACGATGACAAAACCATGTGTACTTTGTACTAAACGTACGATTTTGTATGCTTCGTGTACGATGCTCTAGACATCGTGTACGAAGATAGAAACGTCGTTTTCAATGCACTGAACGACGTGTGCGATGTTGTAAACGTTGTGCTGTTTGTTATACACTTCGTGTACGATATCTAAATGTACTGTGAAACGATCTAGACGTCGTGTACAATTTCTAAATGTCCTGTGCGATGTTCAAGACGTCTTGCACGTATCTCTAAACGTAGAGTGCTGTTGCCCAGACTTAGTGTACTATGCTCTTAACGTCGTGTGCGATTATCTAAACGTTCAGTATCTTTCCCTATATATCGTGTACGGTTTACTAAGCGACGTGTTAGATGTTTCATACGTCGTGTACGATGTCCTAAGCGCAGGTACGATTTCTAAACGTATTGTACGAGGCGCTAAGCGTAGTGTACGGTCCTCTGAACGTTCCCTACTATGTCCTAGACGTCGTGTTGTGTGTTGTATACGTTGTGTACAATTTCTATACGTCCTGTGCGATAATCTAGTAGTCGTTTACTGTTTCTAAATGTCCTGCGCGGATTTCTTGATGTACAGTACGGTTTCTAGATTTCCTGTGTCAGGTACTAGACTTCGTGCACGATGCTTTGGACGTTGTTTACTAATCACTAAACGTCTTGTACGAAGTTATAAAAGCATTTTACGGTGCACTGAACGTCGTGTACGATGTACTAGACCTCGTGCACGATGTTCTCAACGTTGCGTGACATGTTTTAAGCGTCTTTTACGATGTTCTAGACATTGTGTACAATGCACTGAACGTTGTGTACAATGCTCTAGACGTCGTATACAATGTTCGAGTCGTCGTTCGCGATGCTCTAAAGATCGTGTAAGATGATCTACACGTCGTCTACGATGTTCTAAACGTTAAGTACGGTGATGTATACGATACGTTCAATTATCTAATCTTCAGTTTCGATGCTCTAAACGCCGTTTAGGTTGTTCCAAATGTCGTGCACTATTTTCTTGACGTCGTGTACAATGCTACAGACATCGTTTACGATGTCCTGTACGTCGTGTACGATGCCATGAACGTCGTGTACAATGCTCTTAGCGTCGTTTGCGATGTCAGTATCGTCGTGTGCGATGCTCCAAGCTTCGTGTACGATCTTTTAAAAGTCGTGCATTATGTTGGACCCGGCGTGTAGTGTGTAGTGAACGTCGTGCACGAAGGTCTAATCGCCCTGTGCGATATACTATATTTCTTGTGCGATGTTGTAAACGTCGTGTATTGTGTTCAAAACGTCGTGTACGTTTTTCTTATCCTCGAGTACGATCTACTAATTAATCGAGAATTTGGTACATACTTCTATTGTACGAAATTTTCGATGAAATTCTACTTATTATTACGATTCGTCTTTAAGTTCTCTGATTTCGATGAAATCAGCAGTATTAGGAGAAATCGCAGTGATATATACGATTATTTATTGGAAATGTCGTTTATTATCATACAATTGAGCAAATTAATCTAGAAACTATAATGATTTTTGGAAATAGTTCGGAAATATGCAATTATTTCACTGGAACTCCGTTTAAACATTGAAATTCGACTTTCTGTTTCATCTTGAAGTTATCAAGATGAATATGAAACTATCATGTTTTGTCAAAATCAGAGAGAAATATACCATTATTAAAACGAAACATTTTCGAAACTTTGAAATTCAACGTTTTTTCTAGTTTCTCCATGATATTATCACGATAGCTATGAATTTATGATATTTGGACCAAATCACTTTCAACTTTACGATTTAATCTTGAGAATTATTCCAAATATTATTATGAACTTATTATTACTTTGCGTCGTCAAATTAGCAAGATATCTATGCAACTAGCAAGATTAGTCGAAATCTCAGGGAAATAAACGATTATTTGCCTGAAACATCAGCAAAACGGTAAAATTCGGCGTACTAACCCATTTCATCCTGTAATTATGAACATATCTCTGAAACCAACATGTTTTGGCCAGTTCGCAGCGAAATATACGTGTACTTCACGAAAACTTCAATTACACTATGAAATCCAACGTAATATCACGTTTCGTCGTGATTCTAGCAAGACATTTTCGAAACTTGCAGTATTAGATGAAATCAATGCGATATATTCGATAATTTCTCGAAAAAATTTACGAAACTATAAAATTCAATTTAATACAACGTTTCGTAATGAAATTAGCTATATTCAGAAGGAACGAACAGTTCTAGAAAATATCTAAGCAAAATATTCGAGCAAAATATTATTTCACGAAAACGTTTTCGAAACAATCGAATATATCGTATTAATGCGTTTCGTCGTGAAATTAGTAAGATATCAATAAAACATTCAAGACAGGGCGAAAACTTAGCGAAATATACGATCATGTAAGAAAAACATCGCCTTAGCCAAAAAATTCGAAATATTACTTGCTTTCGTTTTGATAATATCAAAAATCACTAAAACTTACTAAATAAAGTTCTTAGGGGAACATACGAAAATATCTGGAAAACTTCGTCGAGATTCTGAAATACAATGTATTCCAGTGTATTTCCTCGCGATAGTAGCATAATATCAATAAAAAATAGCATTTCTTTCGTTATCACATCGAAATATACGATTATTCAACGAAAACCTCGTTGAAAGGATTAATTTAACTCATTACCACGTCTCTTCGTGGAATTACTATGATGTACATAGAACTCTCTAGATTAGACGATATCTCAGAGAATTATACGATAATTCCTAGAAAACATCAGCGAAAGGATTGAATTCAAATAGTTACCTCTTTTCGTCCTGGAATCAGCAAGTTATATGTGGAGCTAGATAGATTAGAAGAAATCACATCGAAATATACCATTATTTGTCGAAAACATGGTCCAAGCTGTGAAGTTCAACGTATTATCACGTCTAGCTGTGAAATTATCATGTCATCTGTGAATCTATAATGGCTAAACGAAATTTCTGAGAAATATACCATTATTTAGCGAAAACGCCATCGAAATTATGAAATACAAATTAATATATTGTTCTATCGAATTTGCTAGATATACATGAAGCTATCTGGAGTAAATCCTATCTCAGAGGAATATGTGGTTACATCTCGAAAACGCTGTCCAATTCATGAAATTTAGTGAACCATTTTGTTTTCACGTGTAATTGTTAAAATATCTTTGAAACTAGCAAGATGGGACAAAATATTATGAAATATGCGATTACTTCAGGTAATATCCTTGAAATGATGAAATTCAATGTATTACCACGATTCGCTGTGAAATTGTTAATATATATATGCTTATAATATAACTGGCAATTTAGAAGGTATCTGAGCGAAAAATGTGATTATTCAAAAAACGTAGTCGAAATGATCAAAATCAACCTATGATCACGTTTTGTGAAATTTGCAACATACACGTGAATCTTGCATGAATAGATCAAATCAATCAGATATATACGATTATTTCACAAAAATGTAGTCGAAACTTTAAAATTCAACGTATTATCTAGCTTCGTTGTGAAATTAGCAAGTTATCCATGAAACTAGCAAGTAGACGTCACCTCTTTGAAATACACCATTATTTCACGAAAAAATCGTCGAAACGATGATTTTGAACACAATATTGTTTCGTCGAGAAATTATTAAAAAATGTTTGATGCTAGAAATATTTGAAGAACTATCAGCGAAATATATGACTATTTAAAGAAATCGTGGTCGAAACAGAGAAATGCATTGAATAACAGGGTTTCATCGTGAGATTAGCCACATAGCTGAATGAAACTAACATGACTAGATGAAAACTAATCGGAATATACGTTTACTTAACGAAAACGCCATTGAAACGACGAAATTAATAGTATTATGATGTTTCGTGTTGAAGTTAGCATGATGTACATAAAAATATCCAGATTAGACGAAATTTCAGCAAAATCTGACTTTATTTCACTAGAACTTTGTCGAAACGGCGAAATTCGTCGCATAGTCACGTTCCGTCTTCTAATGAGCAACAAATCTATGTAACAAGCAAGATTAAGTGAAATAACAATATAAGCGATCATTTCACGTTAACATCGTAGAAACAATGAAGTTCAACGAATTATCACGTTTCGTTGAGAAATTAAATTAATTTAAATGGAAATTGCAAGACGAAATCTCTGCGATGTATACGACTACATTGCGAAAAAATCGTCGAAACATTGAAATTGAAAGTATTACCACGTTTTGTTGTGAAATTATAAAGATAAGTCTGCAATTAGTAGGATTAGAAGAAATGTTATCGAAATAGTCGATTAATACAATGAAACATGATCGATAACGTGAAACTCAATCTGTTGCAACGTCCCTTCTTGAAATTAAGGTGATAATTATAAAACTAGCAAGAATTGCCGAAGTCTCAACGAAACACAGTACCTTCTTCCATGTGAAAATACGAAGGCATCAATGAATATTGGAGCTTTAGACGATATCTTAGCGAAAAGCAAGATTACTTCAAGGAAACAGAATCTTTCAAATACAATGCAGTATTACGTTTCTCAGTGAAAGGAGATAATAACGTGAAATAACAGGATATTTATGTAAGGAAGAAGATCAAATCAAAGCGAAGTATACAGTTACTTCAATAAAAATGCATCGAAAGTATTAATTTCACCGTATTGTAACGTTTCGCAGCGAAAACCGTCAAAACTAGTATGACACCAGCAAGATTAAATGAAATCAAAGTGAAATATATGATTATTAATCGAAAATATAGCCGACACTATGGATTTCACGTTATTATCTCGTTTCTCCGTGAAATTAAATATATGTCGAAGAATCTGTCAATGTAAGATGAAATCAACTTGCGAAATAACCGATTATTTCACGAAAACAATGTAGAAATGATTAATGTAATATTAAGTTAACATTTTGTGGTGATATGTGAATCACATCTATGAAAATTATCAATATTAGAGGAAATCACATTGAACGACACGATACTTCACGAAAAGGTCCAAGAAACCAAGAAATTCAACGTATTATGTTGTTTCGACGTGATATAAAATAGATATATATGAAACTACCAAGAACAGTCTAAATCTCAGCGATTAGTATGATTATTTCACGAAAACACATTCGAAATGCTGAATTTCGTTGATTTACCACGTTTAGTCATGAAATTACAATAATATCTCTTTAATTAGAAATAATTGAACATTTCGCAATGATATATACCCTTATTTGACGAAAATAACGTGCAAACGATGAAATTCAACGTCTTAACATTATTCGTCGTGAAAACAGAGGACAACTATGAAAAGTGGAGACTAGACTTAATTCCGACGAAATATACTATTATTTCTCGAAAACATTTCATAGACTATGAATTTCAAAGTTTTATCACGTTTCGAATTGAAATTAACAAGATAATTAAGGAACTGGAGATACAAGAATAAGTATGACCTAAATATAAGATGATTCCTCGACAACATGCCAGAGATTATGAATTCCTATGCTTCAGCTCGTTTTGTCGTGAAACTGGCTAAATATCACAAACTATTAAGATTAGACGAAATCTCAGCGAGAAATACGATTATTTCACGGAGACATTTTCGAAAATATGAAATTCACCGTTTCAGCACGTTTCGCCGTGATATTATGAGATATCCATGAAATAAGCAGGATTAGAAGAAATCGAAATATAGGCTGATATCTGTAAATCATTGGTGAAAGAAAGAAAACTAACGTATTTTCTTGTTCCGTAAATAAATTAGCAGTTATGATACTGCAATGATTTGAAAAAGCTTTGAGAAATTTAAGATTATTCTACGAAAATGTCTCCGAAACGATGAAATTCTATCACGTTTCGTCTTGAAATTAGCAAGATATTTCTGAATCTACCAATATTATACGGAATCTCAGTGAGTACGCGAATATTTCACGAAAACCACGTCGGAATAATAAAAATAAAATTCCATTTATTATCACGTTTAGTCTTGAAAAAAAACAAGGTATCTATGAAGCTAGATAGATTAGGCGTAATCTCACCGATGCTTAAGGTTATTCCACGAAAACGTTGCAGAATCAACGATTTTCAACATATTATTACGTCTCACCGTGAAACTACTGCGAGATATATGTATCACAATTGAACGAAATCTCAATGAAGATCTGTAAATGATTATATCACAAAAACATTGTCTAAGCAATGAAATTCAAATTATTATGACATTTCGTCTTTTAAGTAGCGAGATATCCATGAAACAAGCAATGCTATTATTAATACCAGCGAAACAACAGGATTATTTTCCTAAAACAATGTCGAAACGGTGAAATTTAGCTTATTATCATTTTTCGACGAGAAATTAGAATGACATATGAGAAAATAGCAACGATAGACGAAATATCAGCGAAATATAAGTTTATTTCACGAAAAACCATGAAATGATGTAATTCAATTTAGTATAACGTGTACTCATGAAATAAGCAATATGTATAAGGAACCTGCTAAATTACACGAAATCTTATCTGAATGTACGACTTTATCACGAAAACACAACATGGAATAGAGGAAATTCAACGTTTTAAATCCTTCGTGGAATTCGCAAGACACCTATGGAACTAGATGTATTAGACGAAATCACAGCGTAATGTAAGATTATATAACGAAAACATGTCCGAAACCATAACTTTCAATGTATCATATTTCGTCGTGAAATTAGCAGTATATATCACAAACTAGAAAGATTAGACTAATTCACAGCGAAATAAACGATTGTAAATCGAAAACTTTGTATAGTCTTTAAATAACAAATTATTTTCACTTTAGTTCGTGAAATTTGCTGGATATACATGAAAATAAGTCTATTAGCAAAATCTCAGCGAAATGTACTATCATTTCACGAAAACGGCTTTGAAATGATGAAATTCAATATACTGCCACGTTTCTATATGAATTTATCAACATATCGTGGAAACTGTAATGGTTAACGTAATCTCAGCCAAATATACGATTATTTCACGAAAACAAGTTCGAAAAGATGAAATTCAAAGTATTATAACATTCCATAGTTAAATTGCACTATACATATGAAACGTTTGAATTAGACGAAATCTCAGCGACACATACGATTATATCACGGAAAAATACTCGAAACGATAAAGCGCAACTAATCTTCTAGTTTTGTCGTGGAATTAGCTGGATATCTAAGATACCACTTAGATTAGATTAAATCACTGAGAATTATACAAATATAAATCGGAAACCTGTTCAGGACTATGAAATTCAGTTTATTACCACATTTCGTCTTTAAATTAAGAAGATACCTTTGTAACTTGTACGATTAAACGGGATCTCAAATAAATAAAAGATTATTTCACGAAAATATTGTCTGAAACATGAAATTCAATGTGTTGTAACGTTTCGTCTTCTAACAAGATAGGTATACTTGAAACTAGAAAGATTAGGCAAAATTTCAGCGAATTATACGTTTGTATCACGAAAACATAGATGAAAAATATTAAATTCAACGTATTAGATTCTTCGTGTTATTAGAAAGACATATATGAAATTTTTATGATTTGTCGAAATCTCCGCGGATAATAAGATGATATCACGGAAACGTAGTCGAGGTCATGAAACGTATTATCACGTTTCATTGTGGAAGCAGGATATCTGTGAAGTCAGCTAGTTTAACGAAATCACATAGAATTATAAGAATGTAACTCGAAAACATCGTCGAATCTATGAAATTCATTTTAAAATAACTATTCTTCGTGAAATTAGCATGATATAAATGAAACTAACGATTGGCGAAATCTCAGTGTAATATAGGATTATTACAGGATATATCGTCGGAATACATGAAATATTATACTTTATCACGTTTCGACCTAAAGTACAAAGAATATGCAAGCAACTAGAAAGATTAGACGAAATCTCAGCGAAATATAAGTTTAATTCAAGAAAACGTCGTCGAAACGATGAATGATTCAGATTATTATCACATTTCGTCTATTAATTATAGAGATACCTAAATAACCTTCACGATTAGACGAAATCACAGTAATATATACGAAACTTTTAAGAAAATTACGCAGTAAAGCTAAAGTTCAAAGTATTGTATCGTTTCATCGTGCAAGTAGCTAGATATACACGAAACTGTCATGATTTTTCGAAATCTCAGTGAAATTTACAATGATATCACGAGAATATCGTCGAAACGGTGAAATTATATGTATCATCGCATTTCATCGTCATATTTGCAATGTATATAAGAAACTAGCAAGATCAGACGAAACCTTAGCGGAATATATGTTTATATAACGAAAGCAACGTCGAATTATGGAATTCACCGTATTATAACGTTCAGGCGTGAAATTTACGTGATATCTACGAAACTAGCAAGATTAGAAGGAATCACAACGATATTTATGATTATTTCACGAGGGTACCATCGAAATGACGATGTTCAGCTTATGACCTTGATTCGTCTTGAAAATAATGAGATATCTATGAAACTAGTAAGATTAGAAGAAATTTCAGTGACATAAACGGTTATTTCATGAAAACATCATGGAACCCACGAAAATCAACACAGTACCACGTTTCGTCGTAATACTTGAAAAATATGTATTAACATAGCAAGATGAAATACACTATTGTTACATGAATACGTTGCCGAAACAATATAATTCTAAGAACTATCACGTATCCTCATAAAATTAGTACGATATACATGCAGCTAGAGAAATTAGAAGAAATCTCAAATAAATATACATTTATTTCACTAAAACATCGTCGAAAACATGAAATTCTACTAGTTATCTCGTTTCGTCGTGAAATTAGCAAGAGGCCTAGATTTCTCAAAATTACACGTAATCCAAGATTATATAAGATTATATAATAAAAACATTGTCTAAATAATGAAATTCAAAGTATAATCGAGTTTCGTCTTGAGTATAAGAGAATATATATGAAACTGGCACGATTAGAAGAAACTTAGGCGAAATAATCGATTACATCACTAATTTAACGTCGAAAAGGTGAAAATCAGAATATTATAGTAGTTAGTCACGAAATAAGGATGATACCTATGAAACTAGCAGGATTAGACGAAATCACATTGGATTGCACAATTGTTTCGCGAAATGCCGCCGAAACGATGAAATTCTACATATATCTCGTTTCATCATGAAATGAACAAGATATTTATGAAACCAGGAAGTTTAGGTGAAATCTCAGCGAAATGTAGCATAATTTCAAGTGAACAATGGAAGAAACGGTGAAATTTAACGCATAATGCATTTCGTCGTAATATCAGCAACATATCTATGACACTAGCAAGATTAGGGGAAATTATAGTGCAAGACACGAAAATTTCACAAAAACATTGTGGAAACTATAAAAGTCAACGTATTACAAAGTGTCGCCCTGAAATTTACAAGAATTCTATGTAATTTCCAAGATCAGACGAAATCATTTTTATTATACGATTATTTCACGAAGGAAGAGTCTAATTTATGAAACTCTACATATTAAAATCATTCCTTGTGAAGTTAGCAAGATATTAATCAAGCATTCCAGATATTTCTTAATCTCAGCGAAATATTGTTGTAATTCAATGTATTATCACGTCACTTCTTGAATACAGCAGGATAGGTATGAAACTGGCAAGGTAAGAGAATATCTCAGAGAAATATGCGATTAAAAGGAGAAGAAGTTGTCGTATCGGTGACATTCAGAATATATTCATCTTCAGTAGTGAAATAAGCAAGATATCGGTCAAACTAGCAAGATTAGACGAAATCTCAGTATAATAACGATCACTTCACGAAAACGGTGTCGAAACGGTAAAATCCAACGCATTAGCACGTTTCGTCGTGAAATTATCTATCTAATTGCGAAACTAGCAGGAGTAGACGAAATCTCAGCAAAATATAATATTGTTTTATGAAAACGTCGTCGAAACGGTACAATTCAAAGTATTAGAATGTTTCGTCGGGAAATTGGGAAGATATCTTTGAAACTAGTATGATTAGTGGAAGTCTCAGTGATACATAGAAACATACACGGGAAAAAACATCGAAAATATGAAATTCACTGCATATCCACGTTTCGTCCCAGAATATACAAGATAGATACGAAACTAGCATGATTAGAATAAATCTCATTCTAATAAATGATTATATAAAGACAACAACGTCCAAAAGAAGGAACTCAGTGTATTATCACGTTTCGGCTTGTAGTAAGACAAGTGTGAAACTAGAATGAGTAATTGAAATACAAAAGGTATACACGATTATTTTTATGAAAACATCGTCGAAAAGTAGAATATCCACTTATTCTTTCGTTTCGTCGTGACATTAACGATATATCAACGAAACTAGCATGATCAGACGAAATTTCAGAGGAATATATTGTTATTTCACGTAAACGTTAGCAAAACGGTGACATCCAACTTATTAACCAGCTTCGTAGAGAAATTGACTAGATATCTATATACGTTTACTTCACGAAAACATTCGCGGAAGGACGAAATTCATCTTATTAACACGTTTAGTCTGGAAAATTGCAAGATATACATCCAATTACCAAGATGAAACGGAATCTCAACAAAATATGCCACTACTTCTCGAAAACACCGTCAAAACAATGAATTTCGAATTATTAAATGCATTAGTCATGAAATAAGCAAGAACAATGGAATTACCAGAATTTGACGCAATCTCCTTGAGAAATATGATTATTTCACGAAACCGAGGTCGCAAGATTGAAATTCAACGTATTACCTCGTTTGATCTCTAAAATAGCAAGGTATATTCGAAACTAAAGAGATTAGATGTAATCTCAGCGAAGCATAAGATTATTACTCGAAAATAGACTCGAACGAAGAATTTCAAGGTAATACAATATTTCGCCGTGAAATTAGGAAGGTATTTATCAAACAATAAATAAAGGTATTTAGAAACAATAAATTATATAATATTAGAAGAAATATCAGCGAAATATACTATTTCATCACGAAAATATCTCTCAAACTTTGAAATTAACGGAAAATTTTATAAGTTTAATTAAGATGATACCATGAAACTAGCAAGATTATACGAATTCACAGCAAAATATACGATTATTTTGGCAAAACATAGTCGAAAATATTATATTCAAAATTCAACCACGTTTCGTCTTGTAATTAGAGAAATATATTGAATTAGAGAAATTAAGAAATATCTATAATAGTATATATATACAAGAAGAGTCGAAATCTCGGAGAAATATATTATTATCTCACGTAAACGTTTTCGAAACGGTGAAATTCAACTTATTACCAAGTTTCGTAGTGAAACTGAGAGGATGTCTCTAAAACAAGCATGATTACCGTAATCTCAGATATATATACGTTCATTTCACGAAATAATAGTCGAAACGACGAAATCCGAATTATCAGATATGGATCTAAGAAAGTAGCACGACCAGAAGAAATCAGTGCGAAATATACGATTACATCACGAAAACAGTTTTAAATCGATGAAATTCACTGTATTACCTCGTTCCGTCATGATATTATCAAGAGATATACGAAACTAGAGAGGTTGGAAGAAATTAGAGCGAAATTTACGGTTATTTAACGAAAACGTAGTCGAAACACTGAAATTATACGTATTACACCTTTTCGTTTCTATATACCAATATATCTATGAAAATAGAAATATTTAGAAGTAATCTCAGAGAAATAAACTATTATATGACGAAAAAATTGTCGTAATGATGAAAATCAACGATTTAGCACACGTGGCCTTTAAAGTATAAAGATATCTATGTACCTAGCAGCATTACAGGTTATCTTAGCGAAGTATGTGATTATTTCAAGGAAACATATTCGAAACTATGAAATTCAATTTGTTCCCAAGTTTTGTTTCGAAGTTAGTAAGATATCGATGAAACTAGAAAGACGAGACGAAATCTCAGAGAAATAAATTATTATATAATGAAAACATCGTGGAACCGATGGAAATCAACGTATTACCATATTACGTTTTGAAGTTAGAATGCTATCCTAGAAACAAGCAACGCTAATTGAATTCTCAGAGAAATATGCAATTATTTCGGTAGAAAGACCTCAAAGTGAAATTAAGCGTTTTGTCACGATTCGTTGAGAAACAATGGAGACAACAATATGACTATCAAGATTAGAAGAAATTCCAGGGATATTTACAATTATATCACGAATACGTCACCGCAACTCTGAAGTTCACCGCATTTTCACATATTTTCAATGTATTTTCACGTTTCGACGTGAAAATAGCAAGGTATCCATGAAACTAGCGTGATTATACGTAGTCTTAGCGAAATACATGATTCTATCAAGAAAACATCTCCGAAAATATGAAATTCAACATGTTATCACGTATCGTCTTGAAAATAGCATCATGTCTATGAAAATATCACACTTAGAAGAAATCCAACCGAAATACACGATTATTTTACGAAAACCCATTTGAAACGGTAAAGTTCAATGTATTATCATGTTTCGTCGTGAAATTAGCAGCTTAGTTATGAAAGATACAAGATCAGACGGAATCAGATCGAAAAACAACATTACTTCAAGAAAACGTCGTGAAACGTTGAAAAGCAGCGTATTATCCGTCGTGAATTTAGCGAGATATCAATGATACTAGCTTAGACGAACACTAGATTCGACGAGACCTCTGCGAAATATGCGATTATTTCACGAAATATCGACGGAACGAGAAAATTCACCGTTTTATAACGGTTTTGTCGCGAAATCAGCAAGTTATACATGATACTAGAATAAAGGGATTATATCTCAGTTCAGTATTCGATTAGTTTACGACAACACCGTCGAAACTATGAAATTCAATGTACTACTCCGACTCGTGGTGAAATTAGCAAGAAATTTATGAAACTAGAAAGATGTTCCGAAATCTCAGCGAAATACTCGATTATTTCACGAAAACATTATCGAAAAAATGAAATGCGACGAATTATAACGTTTCGGCGTGAAATTTGCAAGATACATAAGAAAACAGAACCAGAACGTATCTCAGAGAAATATACGATTATTAAACGAAAACATCGTCAATATGAAAAAATTCACGTGTTACAATGCTTCGTCTTGATATTCGTGTTATCTATGAAACTAGCAAGTTTAAAGTTCCTCCTTGATGTATATAATTACTAAAGAGAACATATGGAACGATGTAATACAACGTATTGTTCCGTCTCGTCTTGAAGTCAGGGAAATGAAAAGAGAAAGAGTAAATGAAATCTCTGCGAAATATGCGATTATTTGACGTAAACAGCGGTGAAACAATGAAATAAAACGTATTGAACGTTACGTCTTGAGATTTTCGAGATATCTATTAAACCTGGATTAGACGAAATATCAACGAAATATTACACCACGAAAACATCGTCGAAACAACGAAATTCACAGTTCTATCTCTTTGCGACGTGAAATTATCAAGATAGCTATGAAACTAACACGATTAGACGAAATCTCAGCGAAATACGCGGTACCTCCGAAACATTGTAATGACATTGAATTTCAACGCATTATCACAACTCGTCGTGACATTTGCTGAATATCTGACATAATTTCAAGAAAAACTCAGAGAAATATAAGATCATTACACGAAAATGTCTTCGAAATAATGAATTTCAACGTATTATCATGTCTCGTGGTGAATTTAGAAAGATATCAATGGAACTAGGAAGACTCGACAAAATCTCATCCATATATACGATTATTTCATGAAAACATATTCAAAACGAAGAAATTTAACGTATTTTCACGTTTCGTTGTGAAACGAGAAAGATATCTATGAACATAGACGATAGAAGTAATATCAGCGAAATGAAAGATTATTACACGAAACAATCATCGAAACGATGATATCCGGCGTATTATCATGTTTTATCTTTAAATTATTATAACATCCATGAAACTACAATGTTTAATCGAAATATTTATGAAAAATGCAATTACTTGTGAAAACAATGTGAAAATGTGAAATTCAGGGTATTACAACATTTTGTCATAAAACTAGAAATGTAACTCTGAAACCAGCAGGATTCGAAAAAATTTCAACGAAATATCATTATTATACGAAAACAAGGTCAAAACAAACAGAACTCAAAGAATTATCACGTTTCGTAGTTAAATGAGCAAGATATCTATGGAACTATCAAGATTAAATACCTGAAGAATATACTATTATACGACGAAAGCAAAGTCGAAACTCTGAAATTTGTCGCATTATCTAGTTTCCCCGTAATATTAGCAAGAAATCATTGAAAATATCAAGATTAGTGGAAATCTCTGCAAAATATTCCATCATTTAATGACAACATCATCTAAACGATTAAATTCAACGTATTATTATTATTATTATTATTACGTATCTTGACGAACATTGAATCATACATGTGACTAGAAAGATTAGACGAAATATCAGCGAAAAAAAAGGTTATTTGAAAAAATATTGCCGAAATGGTGAAACATAACGTCTTACTGCGTTCCTTCGTGATATTAGCGATATAATTAGAAATACCTTCGAAAATAGTATTATTCGTTGCAAAGCCTCGTGACTAATGGATTTCTCGTTTTAACAATGTCTTGTCTTTAGATTAGAGAGTTATCTTTCAAACTGGCAATACGCGTCAAAATATCAGGGGAAAATACGTTTAATTCTCGAAAGCGTTGTCGATAGAATGAAATTGAACGTATTGTCACATTCCGTCGAGATATCATCACATTATTTAAGAAACAAGCAGGATTAGACAGAATCTCATCGAAGGAAGCAGATTTTTTTCAGAAAAACAATTCCGAAACTAAACAATTCAACGTATTATAACTTATCGTAGTAAAATAAGCGTGCTATCCATGAAACTAGCAATATTAGACGAAATCTCAGCGATATTTAAGATTATTTTACGAAAACGACGTCGAAATTATGTAATTCAAATGGTACTTCCACGTTTTCTCTTGAAATTAGCAAGACCTCAATGTTAGTAACATTATAAGATGAAATATCACCGAAATCTTGAATTATATCACGGAAACATCGTCTATACGATGTAAATAATATTACTCTCAGGTTTCGTCGCAGAAGTAGGTATGTACGAACGTGTATGTGTGTAGGTATACGAATTAATCGAGTAATTCTAGGAGATTTGATCTTACATTTCTGTTTCCATAGATATCTTGCTAGTGCTACTTACGTCATACCTGAGTATATTATAATCTCCATATTGCGTGCACACATACGTAAGTACAAGTATAATGAAGCACATTACTACGAATATATGTGCAACATTACGTACATTCCTAATTACGTATATACATTCGAACGAGAATGACAGCGTTTATAAATACATGAATTCGTATATTCATAAATTAAACTTACGTACATAACAACATACGTACACACAAGCGTATGTTCATATCAACGTACGTCCTTATAAATGCACGTACACTGTCTACAAAAGTTCATAAACAATTTCGTGCATATTTACAGTCGTACATACCAATATATATACACAAACGCGTAAGTATATATTTACATACTTTCAAGAGCACGTACGTATAAAACTGCGTAGAAATAATCCTACGAAATTACATACATATGTACGTGCATGTACATACCTACGTACGTTCCTACTGCTGTACATGTTTTCGTAAGTTAATTCCTAGTTAAGTAAATATATACGAATCTGCATGACGGAGTACACATGTACATAGGTACGTATATATCAACACAGGTACATAATTCCTTGAGTAAGGAAGTAAGTACGCATCTACTTTACAACATACACACTTATAAGAGAACCTACTCATATACGCGCATACCGTCGGGCATACATACATACATAAGCACATAGTTCCATTCAAAATAATAAATGAACGTACATACACACGTTAGTACACATATAGTTACGAACCCTACTGCGAACGTACATACATACAAGGAACATACCAATGTAAATACATATACATGTACGTAAAAGCATACGTACCTCACTCCAAAGTCGATCGTATATACTTACGTACGAACTCTCATACATTCATGCATACGTTCGTAAATCATTTCAATCGTATATACATATGTAATTAACCCGTACGTAATTAGTTAATTCCATTCGTACATACCAAAGTACATTCATACCAATTTACATCCACACAAAGGTACGGATAAATCAAATACGCACATACGTACGCACATGTATGCCAATGTTCTCAAATATACAAGGTACGTACAAAACAGCAGACGTTCATAAATGCGAACGTGCATACCAGCTTACATACATAATACCGTAAATACAAATATAAGTACGTTCAAACCTACACACGTTCATTCCCTCCTACGTGCATACCTACGTACGTAAACAACTAATTAGGTACTTACATTAGTAAGAACGCACATAAGTGAGTATCTAAGTAAATCCGTTGTCACTTACGTAAGAACGCACATACGTGAGTACCTAATTAAATCCGTTTATACTTACGTAATTACAGAACTTCGTACCGATATACCTGCATATGGACATAAATAAGTTCGTACGTACACATAAACACACACACATACGTACGTACATAACTTCGTATCTAATTAAAGATGTATGAACACGGATATGTAAATATATTCCTTAGCACGTACATATCCATACAATACACGTGCGTAAGAAACACGTACGGTAGGACATACCTACGAATGAATATGCACGAAGCATATGCATATGCACGAACCATCCTTCATATATAGTTACTTAAACACATACATGCGTGACTTCATCCTTAACCCCTTCCCTTACGATTTAATTTCCAAATGTTCGGGCCAAAAGCGACACCAAGGTCGGTCGCGCGCAGGGACATAAACAGCTTGGCTCGGCGTTCGAAACTGTACAAATCGCAAACTTCCTATGATTTGTAATAACACATGCGCGGTACAATTAACTTTGCAAGATGTTTGATAAATAATTACGGTTAGTTGATTATTAAGCAAAACGAAGATTTATTGTTGCAAATTCAATAATCCATTAATAATAACATTTCTATTTTAATACAAAAATTTAGTAATCTCTGATAGTATGATATTTCTCAAAACATGTTGATACATGTAATGCAATTTTACACTTTTTGCATTCCCACGTTGTCTCACTGCATTTTCTATGCTTCGTGCAAACTACACATCTTCCTTTTGGGTGTTGGTTCGACGGCGTTGCATCTATATGTTTGGGAAAATGACTCCACCGTTGAGCCTGCAATCTTAGTGGTGAATTTCCACTTGACAACTGTCCTTTACGGTTGTAGTTCGGTAATGGTGTATTTTTCAATAATAATTCAGCTATTTTAACTTTATATTCTGCATATCACTGTCTTTTTTCAATATTTATCTTGTTATGCGAAATGAAAGAATTAAATATAGCCATGTCAAACAGGTAAAAGAAAATTTTGCGATACCCCTTCATACACTTTCTCATCAGAGGGTAGCACGCTAACATTTGATCTTGTCGATCAACTCCTATCATCCCTTTGTTGCATTCGACGTTACACTTTGGTTCCCAAGTAGGATTGTGTTGCTTTTTGATTTGCTCAGTCATTGCTACTGTTGTATGTTTTGTAGATTGAATAAAAACGTCTCGTTTATCTTTCCATTTTATTGCCAGTAATCCATTGCAGCTTCTCATTTCATATTCCCCCCTTTTAATTTTGTTTCCAAGAAATCTTTTGGCATATTTTTTCTGTTTGCGCGCACTGTTCCAATGATATTCGTTTTACTGTTGAGCAGAGTTATAAAAAGATTTGGTGTAGAATACCAATTGTCAAAATATAATGTGTGTCCTTTGTGTAAAATTGTCTTTGATAGTTCTTTGACCACAGTTTCAGATGCATCTTCTGTAGTATGTATTTTGTCACGGCCAGTGTATATTTTGAAACTATAGCAGTAACCAGAACTGCACTCACATAGTTTATATACTTTTATACCAAATCTCGCCCTTTTTGACGGATTGTATTGTTTATAGGATAAGCGTCCTTTAAATTTTATTAATGACTCGTCAATTGCAATGTCCTCTTGCATAGTATATATTTCTTGGAATTGATGGTTAAAATAATTTATTACGGGTTACATTTTGCTTAATTTATCACCTCTACTGGCACCTTATAATTTGCAAAATGCAAAAATCTACTTATTTGTAAAAATCTTTTGTACGGCATCGTTCCTCTAAATATTGGAGTTTCAATAACGCCCTCTTAGACCAATACATTTGAATTGCAGGTTTCTTCACTTCAGCCGCAATCATACATAGGGGAATATATATTTCTAGTTCATCACAGTCAACAGGAAACCAATCTCATTAATCTTTCTTCTTTTATTTTCATTGTTTATTACTTGTTCGCGTATAGATTTGTCTCCGTCACAGGATTTTCCCAAAATATACTATTAAACATTATATTAAAAAGGCACATTTCTTTTTTGCTTGTACTCAACTGATCTAATGTTGCCTCATTTATTCCGCGAATTTCCATATATTGCCATATTTTTGGTTGGTTCTCGCTTTTTTTCCAGGCCCACAACTCAGGTGGTTGATAATAATCTTCATTATCGGAGTCTTCGCTAATCACCAGTTGCCTAGTAGCTTTTCGTACGAAACGTACAATGTCACTACCACTGTCACTACTACTGGTAGCAATGTCATCACTGTTCTCAATTTTAATTTTTCTTTTTGAAGACATTACAATGGGTGATTTTATAATACTTCTTACATACGATGTAACGTCGAATGGGAATGAGAAGTAACTGAACGTCGCGCCTCTGGAATGTCTCTGGGACATATTATATTCATATTTGGGACGGCAGTCCCACCAGGTTCTTTTGTTTATGTTTTGCCCGATAGCCTTACGAAGACCCTGATACGTCATATTCGCGTTTTGCTGGAGAGACTTACGACGACTCTGAGGAGTCATATTCGTGTTTGGTCCGATGACCATGCGACGCCTCTGAGGCGTCTTATTCATGTTTGGTCATATAACTTTGCGACGCATCTGAGGCGTCATTGTAAGCGAAGGGGGTACGAATATACGAACGTACAAACCTACGAACATACATGCATTCGTAAGTACACAACTACGTAAATAAAGGTATACTTCCGTACATTCCTACGTAAGATGGTACATAAGTACATGCATACCAACGTACGTTCATAATTGAGTGGGGACCCACAGAAGTACAGACAAAACTTTACTCGTACACAAAGTCGTAATTATATTTATACGTACGTAGGTACATACTCAAGTACGTACATACGTACGTACACACCTACTTATTTACACACAATGGCACACACGAGCGCGCGCGCGCGTTTGTGTGTGTGTGTGTGTGTGTGTGTGTGTGTGTATACGTACAGATCTTCGTCTTTTCATATCTAAATTCGATCATACTTACGTATATATATACATACGTACAGATACACATTCGTACGTACATACCCACGTAAGTACGTACGTATGCAATTACATACAGACGTACATACATATTCAGGTACTACCAATACTAATTTCACTCATATACACTTCCCGAATTATATACGTACTCACACATATTCATACGATCATACAAACTTATGTTCATTCTTAACCAGGATCACACTTACGTACATACCTACGTACGTATATACATTCGATTGTACGTATATAAGTACGAATATATCTGCGTATGTAGATTCATAATTACGTACAGACCTAAATACGCACTATTTAAGGTCATAGAGACGTAATTACATAAACACGTAAGTAGAAACTTACTTATATTCATAACTTCGTTCGTGCATACGAAATTACGTAGGCACATGCTTACGTACATGCATATATTTGTTAGTACATACATACGTACGTGTATAAAAATGTGCGTTCATGCATACCTACGTGCTTACCTACGTGCGTACCTACGTACATTGGTACCAAATTACGATCATACCTACCGGCGAACGTATATATTTAAGGACACACCTACGTACGTACAAACAAGCGTAAGTTCACTACTGCGTACGGAAATATATAAGCACGGCCTGACAAACGTGCGTACATGTCTACGTTAGTTCACATCTACGTACATCCACCCCAAAGTGCCGATATTTTTACGGACTTACACGTTTAGGTACGTGCGTGCTTGTGTACTTTTCAACTTACTTATGTACATGACTACGTACGGACATTAATACCTAGTCCATACCTAGGTACGTACACGCAAACCTACACACATTACTGGTTGGATGTGCATGCGTATGAATATACTTACGTAAGTACTAATCAACATATATTCTTACGTACATTCCTACGTACACACGAGTACACATTCGTACAATCATACGTACGATCATACCTATGTTCGTGCATACCTTCTTATGTACATACAGTCGTAAGTTCACTTCCACGTACGGACATACATACTTCCGTGCATACTAACTTACATACACACCTGCGTACGTACATAAATAGGTGCGGAGAAACATATGTACGTACGTACATACATGTACATACATACATACGTGCGTCCTGACGTAGATACTTACATTAACGCGTTCGTAACTACATATCTAAGTACGTACTTACGTACTCTCTTATCAACGTACTTTCATATAGACGAAAGTGAGATTATACTTACAAACATACACACGTACGTTCATATTTCCGTACACATCCTTGTACGTTCATAACGTCGTGCTTTCATTCGTACGTACATACCTGCGATCGTACACACATTCGTTCCTACTTTCAGAAGTACGTTCAAACGTACATATATGTACTTACGTACATACACACGTAGGTGCAGAAATAAAGTCGTACACAACGACTAACGTATATAACAAAACACATATATTTACATTTACGAACAACTAGCCATAGGATCGTACCTACGTAAGTACATACAAACTTAAAGTTACATGTACCTACAAACCTACGAAAGTTTAATTTACGTCAGTACATACTTAAGTACTTATATACATAAGTTCGTACATACGCACATTCGTACATATCTACGTACAGTGATACACACTTACGTACATACCACATGTATATACATACTTCTTACATACAAGCACTGGTAAGTACAAACATACGTACGTTCATAACTAAGTGCGGACATAACAAATTGCGAGCATTCATACGTACGTACATACTTGCATAGGCAGGAAACTGAGTACATACGTGCTAAAGTACGTTCATACGTACGCATGTGAATGACAAGGTGCATACACATAAATATACGTACAAATATTCGATCATCCTAACTACGTCAGTACTTGCTTACGTACGTATATACCTACGAACGGACAAACATTCGAATATAGACGCTTCCGTACATGCATACGTAATTATATACCTACCTACGTACATACCTACGATCTTACGCACACACATAATTACGTACTCAGAAGAACACTTACGTCCAAATCTGCATATGTAACTAACGAGGTAAATGCATACTAACGTGGGTATATCACTACAGATTCATACGTTAGTACACAACTACGTACGTTCATACGTATGAACGTGTACATCTACTTAGGTGCACACTAACGTTCGATCGTACGTAGTACATGCCGTTAATAAGTAAGGTGTTTCATACCTACATTTCGACATAAATACGAACGAACGAACCTTCGTACTTTCATAAGCACACACGTACACACCTACTTACATACACTCCTAAGTACGTAATTACATACGGAAACACCTAAGAACGTACACAACTACTTGCGTGTACACCCTTGACCGTGAGTGCTACGTATCTACATACATAAGGACATACATTCCTTCGTACGTCCATACCTACGTACGGACATACATTCGTACGCACGTAAGAAAATACATGCGTACGAAATGCCAACGTACATTCATACCTACGTTTGCGCTTAGATGTATACGTGCTTGCGTAAGTCCGTACGTAGTTATATCTTTAATTATGAATGTACGTACGAAGGTATTGTGGTAGTTATTAGTGTAAGGATGTAGGTACGAACGAACGTAGATGTATACATAGGTATGTATGCCCGAACCGAGGAATGATCATACGTATGTGAGTACGTACGTGTATATGAAGTACGGTAGTGCTGACGTACGTTGAGATGTGCGTATTTAAATATACAATTCCGTTTGTTTCTAAGCACGTACGTATTCACGTACGTATATATGTGCGAACATAGGTATGTTCGTAATCTTTACTAATATATGTACCAACGTACGACGGTATGCACGCAAGTAGTCATGTACGTCCTTACGTATGTCCTTACTTAGGTATATACGTACCTAGCTATGATATACGTATGTATGTTCGTGCGTAGATATGTAGATATTTATTTAGGAACGTAAGTAAGTATGCTCGTACGTAGGTATGTACGGTCGAATAAGTGACTGTACGTTGATATGTCTATACGCAGGTTCGCACGAA
Organism: Tetragonula carbonaria; assembly: GCA_032399595.1. Lineage (NCBI taxonomy): Eukaryota > Metazoa > Arthropoda > Insecta > Hymenoptera > Apidae > Tetragonula > Tetragonula carbonaria. The sequence goes on from JAUCRC010000023.1 coordinate 662,141, forward strand.
CGTATGGATGAACGTACGAATGTACGTACATATGTATTACCGTGGTTCGAACGCAAGTAGGTGCGGAAGTGTGTAGTTATATACGTAAGTATGCATCTACGTATGTGGTTATGATCGTATGCATGTATGTCTTTACGTAGGTATGTACAAACGTAGTTATCATGGTACCCCGGTATCTCGTTATTAGGTATGTGCTAACGTAGGTTTGTACGAATCTACGTTGGTATGCATGTACGAATGAATTAAAGCCCCTTGGTAAGTACGTATGTAGTTGTTCACGTAATTATGTATATAAGTGCATACGCATTTCCGCACGTAGGTGTGAACTTTCGTTGATATGGACGTTCTTACGACTGTTCATTCTTAAATATGTAACAACGAACGTACGTGTCAACTTGCGATGTTAAGGGCGTGAGTATGTTAGCACGTACGTCAGTATGATTGTATGTATGTGCGTACGTTCGTGTATATATATTAGGTCGGTGTGTACGTACTTAAGAATGCACGTATGCACGTGTGCAAGTAAAAATGTCTAAACGTACGGAGGTATATACATTAAGTATGTATGTAGGTACGTGGGTACCTATTTACGTATGTATGTCCATACATATGTATGAACGTACTTGTGTAAGAACCTAAATAAATTTGTACGTACGTGTATATGTATGCTCGTTCCTATGAACGCTTTTAGGTATGTACGTCTGTATTTTTCTACACTTGTAGATGCTGACGTACGTATGCATGTACGTATGTAGTAATGTTTGTCAGTAAACATCCAGGTATGTATTTATGGACGTACGTTTGCATGTCCATACGTTGGTACGAACATACATATGTTCGTACGTAGGTCTGTATGAACGTAAATATGTATGCCCGTTCTTAGGTATATTAATCGGTATGTGTGAAAATACGTAGTTACATATGTACGTAGCTATGTAGGGTCGAATGTTCTTACGTACGTGTGTATGTCCACACATAGTTACGTAAGTACAATGGTATCAACGTTGAATGGTATTAACGTATGTAGGAATATACGTACGGTTTTGTGTACGTACGAATCTATGCCCATCCGTAGGTAAATTATTCGTTAGTTGTGGAAATATGTAGGTATGTTCGTGCGTGTGTATGTCCTCGCGAAGTATCTACATCAATGGGATTCTACCCAATTAGGCATAATCTTACGTAGCTATGTACGTTTGCATGTATCCACTAATGGATATACGTACATATTAATTTACTATCATACATATATTCGCAATAATGTATTTAATGTATTAATGTATTTTTTTACGCATGCGTAAACTTATGTATTTTCGAAAGTATGAAGATGTGTACGTACGTATGAATGTCCGTACGTATTTCCTTCCGTATTTTGATATGAGCGTACGTTGGTAAATATGTACGTATGTAGTCACGAACATAAATATAATCGTGCGTAATTATGAACGTAGATAGCCCTGTACGTAAGTACGTGTGAACATACGTACGTTTTGCACGTACTTGTACACATATATACATTATTATGTATATATGTAGTTATTTTCATATATTGGTGTTTCCGTATGGCTGTACCTACTTACTTAGGTATGTACCTACTTATGTATGAACGTATGTAGGTACGTACTAACGTATGAATGAACGTACATGCTTAAGGACGTACGTGTGTATGTACTTACTTATGTATGTACGTACGCATGTATTCACGTACGGATGTATCTACTTCCAAACGTATATCCGCATGTATATTTGTCCATACACTGATATAAACGTTAATTGTTCTTTACTTACTTATATGTGTACGTAGGTAGTTATGAACGTACATCTGTATTTACGAACGTATGTAAGTCGGTACGTATATAAGGACGTACCTGGTATGAACGTAGGCATGTATGTACATACGTATGTATGAACGTACCTTGGTATATACATACCTAGTAAAGCACGTACTATGTTATCAATGTAGGTATGTGTGTACGTATGTGTACGTACATGTACGTCTTTATGTGCATACGTAGATATTCTCATATATTTCTGTGTCCTTAAATATGTATCTACATCCGCATGTATGTACATAAGTATGTACGAAAGCACGTATAAGTATACGTAGTTATGATAGTCACCTGGTATCTCCTTACGTATGTATGTACGTACGTATGAACGTACGTAAGCTTTTATATAAGAAAGTAGGTGTGTCCATACGTTTATATGTAGCTACGTATTAACGAATATACGTTTATTTGTACGTACTTATGTATGAACGTACGTTGGTATCTAACTTCACATTTCTGAACGATCGTAGGTTGAACGTACGTAGTTTTGTGCCTACGAATATGTATATATCCCCAGTATGTACCTGTGCGTATATGTTCGTTCGTAGTTTCGACCCTGCGTCGTTATGTACGGACGTTTACATGTACATCCTTTTATATGTTTATATGTGTGTATGAGAGTATGTATTGTGTACGTATGCAAGTTTCTTCGTAAGCAGTGGTGTTTGTACCTTTGTATGATCTGACCTATGTGTGTACGTATATAGGTATATTCGTAAGTATATTTGTCCGTACATAATCATGAATTTAATTTAGTTCTTACGGACGTAGGAATGTACGAACATACATTTGACATTAGGTATGTTCGCCTGAACGTTATTAATGTACATATTTATGAACGTTCGTTGGTATGTACGAACATAGGTATGCACATTTATATGTACGCACGTTTGTATATACGTTTCTACGAAGGAATGAATGTAAGTATATATACGTTCCGTACGCAAGTACGCATGAGTATACAAACTTAAGTAAGTACTTACGTACGTAAGTATGTACTTATGTAAATACGTGCGAAACTTTGTACGTATATGTGTAAATATTTGTACATTTATATACGTTGTTATATACGTACGTGTGGAAGTTCGTATGTAGAATCTTCGGAATGTGCATACGTAATTACGCACAATCGTATTAATGGACGTTCCTCGATTTGTACCAATTTGTACATATGTGTACTTTGGAATGCAGGTAATTATTTGTGAACGAACGTCGGTATTTACGTACGTATATAGGCACTTGTGCAGGTATGCACGTAAGTATGTATGTCCACATGTATATACGTTAGACGTAGGTTTGTACTTACGTATGTATGTGCGATTGCAGCTTTATAAGTTGGTAGGAATGTAAATCCTACTCTCGTAGGAATTAAATTACGTTGGTATGCACGTACGTAGTAATGTAATTACGTCAGTACGTAGGTATTAACCTACGGTGGAGTGTAAGTACTTTGGTGCCTAATAATGTATTTATATCCGTAGGTAGGTACGAAATTATGGTGGTTTTTACAAACGAAGACAATCACAATACTAGGAATGAAGTTCCTTACGTTTTTACGGTAGTGTACACGTGCGTACATTGGTATGTACGAATGTATTTTAAACGCACGCTGGTACGTCTGTAAGTATGTATGCACGTATGAATGTTTATCCTTACGTTTGTATAAACGTAGCTGGTATGGACGTACGGAGGTATGAACTTACGTAAGTACGTACGTACATTCAGTTAACCAGGTAAGATCGTACGTAGTTATGTACATACGTATATCATTACATATGTATTTACGTAGATCGAAATGTTTGTACGTATGTACGAAAGTGGTTATGTGGTTACGTATCAATGCACGTGATAACGTACGTGCGTGTATTCGTATGTTCGTAACTATGTACTGAACAACGTAGGATGGTGATTAATTTGGTATAATCATAAGCAGGAATGTTCGTATTCTTGTGAGTACGTACGAATGCAAATACGTGAGTAGGAATGTGCGCCAACAGATATGAATCTCCGTAGATATGTACCTACGGATTTACTTTATTACCTTGGCTGTACGTAAGTATAATAGTATTTAATTATGTACGTACGTGTGTATGTACTTACGTAAGTATGTACGTACGTATGTAAGTCATTTGTTAGGATATACGTATGCATGTTATTTGTTAGGATTTACGTATGTAATTTTCTACCTAACTATGCATGTACGTACGTTTGTATATTATTAGGTTGTATATACTTATGAGGTAACTCCGCAATTGAGTATGTGTGTTTGTAAGTGTGCAGACGCGTTGATATGTACATAAGTAAATATGTCCGTATCTACGCATGAACTTTCGTTTGTGTGGACATACGTAAGTATGTATGTACGTACGTATGTATGAAAGTAGATGAATAGGAATGTATGTGTGAACGTACGCTGATATATATTTATATCATGTACGTACGCAGTAATGAAATTACGTTAGTAATCACGTGCGTATATAAGAATTGAACGTACGTGTGTATTGTTTGTACATACGTGCGTACGTAGTAAGCTATGTACGTGCTTATATAAGTACATACGGAAGAATGTTCGTACATAAGTATGACCGTAAGTAGATATGAAAGTACGTCGGTTTTCACTTACGTACATCCGAACGTGTATGTGAACGTAAGTTGTTATTCCAGTTTGTATGCATTTATGTACATGAGTATGTCCGGCTGCAGGTACTAACGTACATTGGCATTTTCGTAGGTAAGTATGCACGTACGTATGTATTCAGATACGTAGGATTGTACATTATCTATGTATGTACGTTGTTAGGCACGTATGTATGAATGTACTTTCGTATATACTTTCGTTCGTAGATTGTATCGTAGGTATGAACGAACGTTCATTTATTTGTATGTATTTGTCTATTTACTTACGTACTTTTTTCCTCATGTATGTATATCACCACGTGAATATGTATTTCGTAGGTATTCACGTACGTTGTTATCTGCGTACGAAGGAATGTACCTTCATAGTGTTATACGACCAGAGGTATGTAGGTACGTAAGGATGTTCGTACGACTCTAAATACATACGTAGGAAAATGCGTAATTATGTGTTATATACGTATGTGTGCAATTATGACTATATGTACTTTGGTATTTTTGTGTAATTCTGTTACATGTGTACGTAGGTTGTATTTCAAATTTCAGAAATCGTTTTCGTGATATAATCTTGTTTTTCCGCTAGTTATGCTCTACTCCATCTATTTTCACCGATATCCTGCTAATCTCAACACGAATCGTGGTAGTACGTTGAAGTTGACAGTTTAGACGATGATATCCTTCATTAGCTACATGTTCCGATGTGATTTCCTATAATCTTTCTGTTTTCAATGATATATTTCCAATTCCACTACGAAACGTGTCAATACGTTCAATTTCATTCTTTCGACGTTGTTGTGGAATGACCCTACATCGCTGAGACTATGTCTAATCTTGTTTGTTCAACAGATTTTTTTCTCATTTCATATGACTCGTGGTAATACATTGAATTTCGTTGTTTCGACGACGTTTTCGTTGAATAATTGAAAGTTGCTCTGAGTTTTCACCTAACCTTGCTGTTTTATATCCATATTTTTATATAATCACAACAAAACGTGATAATACCTTGAATTTCGTTTTTTCGAGTATGTTTTCGTGAAATAATAGTATACTTCAATCTAATTCCTTCTTATCTTCCTAGTTTCGCAGATACTTCGCTAATTTCAGTACAAAACGTGATGAGATGAAGAATTTCATTGTTTCGACGGTGTTTTCGTTATATATTCTTATGTTTTGCTTTGATTTTGTGAGGTCTTTGTAGTGAAATAACTATCATGCTAATTTCACGTCGAAACGTTAAAATAATTTATGATTCAAGGCCTCTACGATTTTTTTCGTTTAATAATCTTATGTTACCATGATATTTCGTCCATTCATGATAATTTCATTGTTTCCCTGCTTATTTCGCGTTGACAAGTGATAGTACTCCTAATTTCATCGATACGACGATGTTTTCTTGACGTAATAGTATGTTTCGCTGAGAATACTTGGAATTTAATAGCCTCTACCATGTTTTCTTGAAATAATTGTTTATATCGCTCTGATTTCGTCTAATATACCTAGTTTTATATTTTGCTTACTAATTTCCCGACGAAATTGGTGTATATGCTGAGTTTCATGGTTTCGAGCACGTTTTCCTGCTATACTCGGTCATTTCTATGAGATTTCCTGTAATCCTGTTTGTTTCATAGAAAACCTCCTAATATCCTGACGAAGCGTTATAATACGTTGAATTACGTAGCTTCGACAACTTTTTCGCTATGTAGCCATGTATTTCGTTGAGATTATATCTAATCATGGGAGTTTCATATCTGTATTGCTAATATTATGAAAGTACGTGAAAACGCAATGAATTTCTCTCGATATAATCATATATCTCCCAGAGATTCCTTCTAATGTTGATAGTCTCGGGTATATATGCCTAATTTCACAATAAAACGTGGTATAAGGCAGAATTTCACCATTTCCACGCAGTTTTGGTTAACTTATCGTATATTCCGCTAAGTTTTATATTGCTGTTACTATATATATTGCTTGTTGCACGTGGAAACGTGACACTACAATGGATTTCACCTTATCGACGACGTCTTCGTGAAATAATCGCAGATAAAGATGTAGTTTCGTCTAATCTTGCTAGTCTCATAGATATCTGTCAAATATCACGACGAAACGTGACAATACTTTTAATTTCATCGTTTCGACTATGTTTCCTGAAACAATTGTACATTTCGCTGAGACTTCGTCTAATCTTCATGGATGCACAGATATCTTGCTAATTTCATGCCGAAACGTTCTAATCCTTGAAAATGAACATTTGGATGGCGTTTGCGTTAAATAATTATACATTCACATAGGATTTCTTCGAATTGCAAGTTTTATAAATATATAACTTATGTCACTATGGTAGCTGAAAATACTAGCAATTTTATTGTTTCGACGTCGTTTTCGTTAAAGGACATTATATTTCTGCGCGATTTGGTGTAATACAGATCGTTTCATGCACCAAATTTCATGACGGTACGTGGTAATACGTCGAATTTCATTGTTTCGATATTGCTTCTGTCTAATAATTTTTTTCGCAGCATTACAAACTGATATTTCTAGTTTCAAAATTATCTTAGTAATTTCACGACGATACGTTATAAAACTTTGACTTTCATAGTATATATGTTTCTAAAATATAATATTAGATTTCGTTGATATTTATTCAATTCTTTGTAGTTTTATGGATATCTTGGTATCTTTACAGAGGAACGAAGTAATTCGTCGAATTTTATTGTGACCACCATGTTTTAGTGAAATAATTGTGTATATCAATGGGTTTTTTTTTTATTCATTGAAGTTCCATAATTGTTTTTCTAATTTGACGATACGTTGTAGTTTCATCTTTTCGAGGCTGTTTGTAGAAAATAATCGTATTTATCGCCGTTTTTGCGTAGAATGTGGTTCGATACACAGACATCTTCATTATTTTAAGAAGAAACGACATGACATCTAGAATTTCACAGTTTCGACGATGTTTCGGTTAAGTAATCATATGTTTCGCTGAGTTTTCGTATAATCGTCAGAGTATTATTTATTTCTCTTCACAGATCATTTTCATTTACATCTTTTCATTTAAATTTCTTCCAAAATGATTTATATCTTGCTTATATCTTGCTAATTTCAGGACAGTAAGATAAATGTCACAGTTTGGACGAAGTTTTCGTGAGGTAACCGTGTATTTCCCTGAGATATCGATGATTTATATTATTTCTACAGATATCCTGCATATTTCACGACGAAACGTGATAGTGTATTGAATTACCACAGTTTCGACGTCTCTTCTTGTAACAATCGTAATTCTCAAACTGACTTCTCGTACGTATATACACAACAGCGAACAAAATGTACTAAATACACACGCATGTTCATACATACGCACGTAAATAGCTACTTACGAATTTACCAAAGTTCTTTCATGCACACGTACTTAATTGCCTACGTACATAATTACAAATTTACGTTCATAAATACTTAAGTTCCTATATACGGTTCAACTCAACCAACGTATATATATTCATTCCTTCGTAGAATCATACTTACGTAAATAGTATACGTACGTCGATAAATATTTACGTTCTATAACTGCATACGCAAATACCTACGTACGAACACACCGTTCCTCATATTCATATATCGACATACACAAGTAGGGACACACATTCGTACGTATTCCCAAACCTATTTACGGATACTACTACGTACGGGCATTCATACTTTCGTACATCTATACGTATGTACGTAACTGCGTATGATCATATCTGTGTACTTTCATAACTATGTATGTAGGTAACAACGTACGTACTTTCAACCTAATGACAAATATATAAACGTTTATTGTTACCTATGTACATACCTACTCATGTAAACACATACCTAAGCCCATTATAAGTTAGTGCACTTACATACCTACGTACATATATATTTGCGTACGTAGATACGTAAGTACTCAAATACCTACGTACTTGCATAAAAACGTACGTATGTATACAATTTCGTACGAATCTAAGTACGCTCAAACATATGATCATGCATGCCTACGCATGTACACAATAAACTATGATCATAAATACTTCCGTAGATACTTATGTACATTCATACGAAACTACGATCGTAAATTCGTACTGGCGTACATACGTACCAGCGTACATTGGTTACTATATATCTACATCCGCTAATATCTACGCATCGGCATACATACGTACATACATAATAACGTGCGTACAAAACAACGTTCTACATATACAGCTACGTGCATGCCTACGTACTTATATACATACGCACGGACGAACCAACGTACATACATGAAGGCATGCCTACATATCTACGTACTTTCATACATACATACGTATATACCAACGTAGGTACTTACATCAGTACTTAAATACATACTTACCTACTCTCACTCGTACGTTCGCACTTACAAACTTTCACACATGCTTACGGGCATTCCTTTCTTCGTATGTAAATTACAACGAAATGAGCTGGGTTTGTACTTACCTCTGTAGGTACGTACACAGCCACCAACACACGTACGTACTTAACAAAGTTCATACGTACATACACACGTACGTACCTACGTACACTCATTCCTTCGTACTTGGAATCGTACTTACGTATATACCTATGTACATACGTACATTCATACCATTGTACATATATACAAGTACGTTCGCACATATTTGGGATCACAGTTACATATGTACATACCTACGTAAATTTATAATATCACACTCCCTTACCTACGTACGGATTTACATACGTAGATAGATACGTACGTGCATAACAACGTACTTATGTAGAAAGTTGATATATACGTACGTAGGTATGAACGTACGTATGTACAACCTTACGTTGGTACGATTGATCGTATGTAGGCCAGAACGTATGAAACGACGTGTCAATGTTTAGAAATATCGGCATATATCTACGCGTGAATGTACATGTATGTACTTTCGTAGATATTTCCGTAAGCAGTAGTATGCGTACGAATTCGAGTTCGTTCATATATGCATGCACGTATGTATGTACGTATGAGTGTATGTACCACTGTAAGTTTGTACATATGTAGCCATGGGTATGTGTCAATATTCTCTAGTACGTGTGTACGAAGGTGTGTACGTAGGTAAGTATGCACGCATATACGTTTGAGTGTACGTACCTGTACATGTTTGTACGTCGGTAAGTACGTACGAGTATGTATATGTACGTATGTACGCAAGAAGGTATGTAAGTATTTTGCAATGTACTTATATAGGAATATACGTACGTAGTTCCATACGTATATATTTACATCAGAATTTATGTACGTATCTATATACGTACATAGGTGTGTAGATCAATTCCTGTGTACGTGTGCACTTATTAACAATTGAAGGTGTGGATTTTCGTTAGTATATACGTACATATGTATGTAAACACTTACGAATGTACGTCTGTTCGCATGTATGAACGTAGCTATGTACTTAGCTTGGTATGTAAGGACGTATGTATGTTCGCAAGTAGGTACGTACATTGGTATGTTCGTACGTTGGTGTGTACATACTTAAGTATGCACGTACGCAGGTATGTAGGGAATTACGTTTGTCAGTACATGCTTGGTAATGAACGTTGTAATATATGAGCTTTCCTCATTATTTACGCAATTTTGCATGAAGGTACGGAAGAATGTACAAACATATGTATATTCGTATGTTGGTAAGCGGTCTTATATGTGCGTAAGAACTTAAGTATTTTTGTACCTTTTCTATCCAATTGAACTAACTTAAATGTGTACGTACATGTGTATATATGTACTCAGGAACGTGCATAATTGTTTACGTATGTAGGTTGATATGTTGTTTCGTAGAGTATCACGTACGCTAATTTGTCTGAAAGTTGATATGAGCGTACGTACGTACGTACATAAGAATTTGTGTCTGCAGCTATGTATTCCAATACGTAAGTTTCTACGTTCTTTGGTATGAATTTACGTAAGAATGTACGTAAATTTTTATGGTCATACGTAGTTATGCACGTAGTTATGAACGAAAGTAGATAATACATTTGTTTTTACTTACGATTGTATATCTGTACTTTCCCTGGTAAGTATGTACGTATGTACGTACGTATGTATGACCTAGCGTTTGTGTTTACTTAGGGAAGCATGTACGTAGGTATGAAAGTACGTAGCTACTTATGTCTTTAAGTACGATCGTTGGAAACGACGTAGGTAGTTTTTGTACTCTCTTAAGTGTGAACGTACTTATGTAAGCATGCGGGCAAGCACTAGTGTCTAATGTACTTCCGAAATTATGTATGTACGTCTATATGTATGTCCCTCCATATGTAGGGAAGTTCACTAATATTATATGTATTTGCGTAACTTTTTATGAAAGTACGATGGATGAACGTATATATCTACTTACGTATGTATGAACGTACGTATGTGTTTACATGTGTTTAAACATACGTTTATATGTATCTACGATGGTATGCAGATTAGTAGTCAAGTACGCAACTAGGTGCGTTTGTGAGTACTAATCTACGCGAGTAGGAGCGGATGATCTTCGAAGTGTCTTCTGTACGTACAACGTATGTAATCACGTACGTACTTATGAACTAAAGTATGTCGTACGTACCTGTATATGCATGTAACTAGGGCAACTATGTCGTATGTATATCCGAAAGTAGCTATGAAATTACTGATATATGCGTTTCGTGTGCAGGAACGAACCATGGTTTGAAAGTTGGTTGGTATTTGCTGTTTGTATTTCAGAACGTACGTACATATGTACGTCCGTAAGTATGACCGTAAGTTGGTGTGTTCGTGTGTACGTACGTACGTACTTATGTATGAAAGTTTATGTCTGCGTACGTAGATATGTAGGTACACATGTCTATACGTTTGCCTATATGTGCGTAGTTATGTACTTACGTATGGGGGTCCGTACGTAAGTATGAATGTACGTAGGTGTGTACTTACTTATGATTGACCGTACATAATAATGTCCGTACATATGTTTGTACATACGTGGTTATTTCGTGAGTATGTACGTAGGTATGTATGTCCATACCTATGTATGCACTGAAGTAAGTAGGAACATACGTACGTATGCAACTACGGAATCGTGTACGTGCTTATAAATGTCCATACGGAGGTATGAAGTTACGTAGATATGTACGTATACATGTACGCCCATTGGCAGGTGTGGACGTACGTACGTATGATCATATGTAGTTATTTACGTTCGTAGGATTAAATAAAAGAAGTTACGTCCGTTAATATGTTTTTACGTTCATTTGCAAAAATGTATGAATGAATGTACGTATGTATGTATGTACGCAGGTATGTATGTAGGATTGGAGAAGCATAGCCGTGCAAGAATATGTGTATGTATGTATGCAGGTAATTACGTACGTAATTGAACGTATGTTTGTATGTATATACATATGTAGGTCCGCACTTATGTATATTCTTGCGTACGTAATTCTGTACATACGTGTGTGTGTACGTACGTTGGTGCGACCGTATTGTATCTATGAACGTACGTAAATGAATTCCTAAGTTTGCGTTTCCGTTCGTAGGTATGGAAGTACGTAAGTGTGTACGTTGTTGCTCATGAACTTACGTAAACTATTCCGTACGTTTATCCGGTTGCAAGTAGGAGTGTACATACCAAGGTTTGCGTCTATGTACGTTATGTACGGAGGAATATTTCTGCGTACGTATGTATGGCTGAATGTTTTTATGAACCTACGATTTTTCGTCCGTTTTTACGTACTTACGCAGGTATTTACGTACGTTGGTACCTCTGTACATAGGTATGCATGATCGTAGGTTTTAAACTAGGTATGTTTGTACGTACATACTTATGGGTCTGCGTATTTATGCACATACGTTAGTTGCTTATTGTGTACGTAGTAATGAGTGTTATTGGGATTATTTCGCAGCTATGTACGCACGTATATATGTTTATATATATTGTGCCCTGGTCTCTCTTATATAATTACAGACATATATGCTCATACATAAGCTTGTACTTTAGTAGGAACGTACATAAATACGTAGGTAGATACGTACGTTGGTATAAACGTACATATCATTGTACACAGGTAAATGTGTACGTGGTTATGAAAGAGAGAGCGTTGGACTGTACCCAATTATGTATTTAATTTCGTAGTTGTGTATGTACTTACGTGATTAGGAACTTATGTACCTGCTTGTGCAGAGATGAACACGTATTTATTTACGTAGTACTGTACGTTCTTATGAATGTACATTCGCAGTTATGCACTTACGCTAATATGTCGTATGCATGCATGAACGGTCGCTATTATGTACGTACACACGTACATATATACGAATACATTCCCGCATGCGGGCATGATTGCTCATTATTATGAAGGTATATATGTATTTACATGACCTGCCGTATATATGAAGTTTCGTATGAATTTATGCTTGTATGAACGTCAGAACTTACGTTCGAATATACGGACACGTGTACGTTCATTGTAATGTACTTACAATGCTTACTTACGTATACTTGGGTATATAAGATACTTCGCGAATGCGTGCCTATAAGACTACGTACGTGTATATACTTCTGCGCACAATCCTACATTCATTCACACGTACGTTTTTTCAAGCCAGCGTACGTATACGAAAACTTACGATCATACTTTAGTAGGTTCATAAATACGTTTGTTCATACCTACTTAATTAAATATCTCAGTACCTACATAACCACGTAGTTACAATCATACTTTGGTACATACCAAAATTCGATTACACGGAAGTTCACGCTTACCTATTTACTTACGTTCATACATACGTACGTATGCACCTAGCTATAGTTGGTCTTACTAATTTCTGCTCTTTATTACATACAGATACACATACATACGTACACACGTACGCTCATACCTCCGTTCGTAAGTACAAAGTAATTTCATATACGGACTTGAACACGTGCATGGATACCTACTTACGTACACAACTACATACGTACAGAAATAGGATCATACCTACAAACGTAACTGCATATACGCATATTGACCACGCTAAGTTCTATAGGACGCAGGTTCGTGCATACACACGTACGTACATTTCAATTTCCTTTAATACATTTCTAAGCATATAAATACGTAGGTTCATACGTACGAACGTACTTCACTACGTAGGTTCGCAGGTATGAAGGTACGTATTACTATACATTCATATGTAAGCCAGTAAGTAGGTATATCTGTACGTTCACATGAGTGCACGTACATAACTACGTACAGACGTACATACGACCGCATATGATTACGTAGGCGAACACCTACGTGCGTTCATTACGTGAGTGCATACACAAGTATGTACATCACAACTTTCTAAAATAAGTGCATACGTAAATACATACAAACTTACGTAGATGTAGACTTACGTTCTTGCATTCATTCTAACATTCCAACGTACGATCATATATTCGAAACTACATACCTACGTAATCAATTACAAACGTATGTACGTACCTATGAACGTACATGGTTACTTATATACCCTACAAGTAAGTTGATGCTTACGTGAGTATATACGCTTATAACCACGTTAGTACACACGTATCTACATACATACTATCGTAGAAATTAGAATTACGTGCATGCCTACGAAAGAAACTACCTACGTACGTCCATATAAACGTACATTCATACGTAGGAAAATAGGTAGCTTCATCCGAACATACATTATTGAGTACAAACGTTAAAACAAAATTAAATATTTCCATATACTCCTAATTATGAACATAGCTGCGTGCAGTCAAATCTACTTAAGTACGAAATGACAAGCGAACGTACAATCTGACGTACAAACAAGTGTCAGTACTCACTTACTTAACTACATTTATAGGTACGTTCCTACCAACGTACATAAATAGCTGCGTACATGTTTGCTTTCGTAATTTTACATTCGTACATACAAACCTGCGGGCATAAATAGTACGTACATACAAACGTACATACGTACACAATTAGTTACGAACTAACCCAATTTATTACATAACTAATTATGTACACAGTTCAGTACGTACTTACACACTAGCATATGGACATATCTACGTAAGTAATAATCTTCGTGCGGTATTACTTGGAAACCAACGTAAATACGGATGAACGTACAAACGTATGTACATGCCTACTTACATTAAAAATTCGGCGTATCCTACGTACGTACATTCTTCATACATACGTACGTATATGGATACGTCCGTGCAATCGTACGTAAATACATACTTACGTACGTACTTCCTTTCGTAAATACATACATACGTCGGAAGTTACCTGCAATGGCATGTGCATTATTACGTTTTAATAATTATTACTGTAATTATTACTGACATACATGCCCACGTAACAACGTGACTTCGTCCGTAATATGAAATTTCTTACATACGTATGAAAATACCAACGGAAGTTCATAGTTAGATACAAAAATTGCCATCGAACAAATATGTCTACATAAGTACAAAACTACATACGCAAATACATATATTCATCTATATATATATATATAAGTACATATATGTATACGTACTTAATAAAAAGCAAGGAACATATCTAAGTATGTAAAGTCATACAAACGTACAAACCTACTTACGTACATGTAAATAATTACTTACACAAATATGTACGTACCTAACTATGTAGGTACAAACGTATGTAGATTAATACATACGTAAGTGCATAGCTACGTGTGTAGATGCAAACTCATGTAAATTTCTAATAACGTAAATGCCGAGCAACGTATACTACACGGTATATACATCTACACGTAAGATCATATAAACGTACGTATATAACTGCTTACGTATAGTAATAAGGACGTACATACCTACGTACACAGATAACGTCGCCGCAGGTTCATACCGAAGAACACATACAGGTACGCTCATACGAAGTTACCCATTTACCTACTACCGTTCATCCATCCAAACTTATATATACTATAAGTTATGATACACGAAAGTAAGTAATTACGAAATTACATTCGAACGATAATACGTTACACGTAGCAATTCGTGCGTGCGCACCCACGTACACTCTGTTGTATTTACGGACACACGTACTGAAACAATTACGCCCGTTAGCACCAACTTAATTTCGCACCGACATACGCATATACGCCAGTACGTACATTCCAACGTTCATGCTCCATAGAAGTACGTACATAGCTCCTACGTGTGTACATACACAAGTCCTTACAAATGTAGACACATTTTGTCGTACGTACGGACAAACGTATAAAAATATCCGTACCGTCAGATAAATATAGAGATGTACATATGATTGTACATGGCATCGTACGTGTATAATGACGTAGGCTTGTACTGCGATATGATCGTTCATACCAATGAACATACCTAAGTTCGCACATACATACGTGCGTGCATGAGAACATATGAATACACATACTCTCGTACATACATATATTCGTATATAACCAAGAAAGTATATACCTGACAACGAATTTATATATACACGTACGTACACACATAAGAACGACCATACGTAAGTTCGTGCATACCTACGTACATACTTACGTTCTTACATACATAAGTGCATGCCTACGCACACAAACGTACGTACATATATATGTACGTTCATACCTATATACGTACACAATTGTGTACGTTCATATATAAGTACGGATACACATACGAACATACATGACTACATACGCGCATACTTGAATACATGAATACTCACGTGTTTACCTACACACGTTCACATTTTCGTACGAACAACCAACGTACAGATATATACACGTAGGTATATCCCTGTGTACGGCCATACGTACATTCGTGCTTACCTACGTACGTAGATACATATTAATAACATAAGTGCATACCTACGTAAACACCAACGTACACACTTTCCTACCTACGCATATACTTGGATACGTACATACATACATACGTTCATAACTACGTAAGTAATTCAGTATGTACGCAGATAACTGCGTACGTACATTCTACATAATGACATACTTAATTTCTTACATTCCTACGTACGTACATACATTAGTAAATACATAAATACTGAGTACATTCCTACCTACGTACGTACATATGTACGAATATAAATACCTACATATATATATATATATATATATATATATGTATATTTATGAAAACGTTCGGACATACAAATACACGTACATACATAAGAAAACTCTGACTTCTGCAAGTTCGTGCATACGAACCTACATTCTGCGTAAGAACATATATGAGTACATACCTACATATTTAATGTCATACGTACACGTTCATCCAAAAGTATATTTGTAAAAACATACTTCCATGCACACGTACGTACATACATCCGTATGAACATATATACGTAAATACATACATCCATTTTTACATTCCTAACTACGTAGATGATCATGTATGTTCTTACCGACATTGGAAGGAACCTACGTACGTACAAACTAACGTAATACATGCGTATAAATTTACGAAAACAACTACGTACGTTTATACATACCGCTATTCAAACTTACGTACATATATTCCTACGTACGTATATAATTATTATGGATAAAGTTACGTACAGTCATTGATGCGCATGAACATATCAAAGTAAGTACATACACATGTATGTAAATATTTACGTACGTATTCCGTATTACATATATACACACGTACGTACATAAATACGTAAACACATACCTAAGTGCGTACATCCATTATTAAACGGAAAAATACGTACGATCCCATAATGTTTCGTTCATATCTACTTATTATCGAAAATACATCCGTTTGTAACTACGTACTTCCACACCGAAGTACGGACAAACATACGTACGGACGTACATACGATGGTAAATGCATAGGTATTACCATCCATCCGTAGCAACGGATGCCTACCAAATATCATCCTTCCTTCGTTCATAATTACGTACCTACGTACCGATGTACAGTCACACATAATACCCTACTTACGTACGTACGTAGGTAGCAATGTATGCACAAATATCCATTGGCACGTAACAACGTTGTTACATAGAGACGTACGTGGAAACCTACGTTTCTACATACTTACCTTCATACCGACTTACGTAGATACATAATTGCGTATATAAGTAGATACATACATACCTAACGTCCGTATAAACTCAAGGATATACATACGTTTGGACATGCGTACGTCAACAAATTCCTATATAATGACATAACTACATACTGGCACATATACATAGGCATATACATACGATCGTGCACATCCATTTACTTACTAACAAACGTACGTTCAGACATACTTATGTACATACCAACGTACATCCATACACACGAATGAACGTTCCGACGTACACACACCTATGTTTTCGTACAAACCTAGGTTGTCTGATTCCTACGTCTGTTCCTTTCTACGATCGTCCCTTCCTACGTTCGTTCCTTCATACGTATGTTCCTACCTTCTTTCGTTCCTTCCTACGTTCGTACATACACACATATGTACATCCCAAAATACGTCCCTACCTTCGTACGGACATTCGTACGTAAGAACATACATACGATTGTACAATGCTAAGTACGAACGTACATAAGAGTGTAAGTTCATATCTACGTACTCCCATATGTACGTAAGTACATACCGGCAAACGTTCAAGCATACGTTCTTACATACATACTTACGTACATGCCTACATACGTACATACCTACGTACGTACAAAGCACGGTACGTCATATACAAGTAAGTACACGTATACCTAAGTTCACACAACGTACGTTCATACATAAGTAGGGACATGCGTTCGTACGAGCATACCACTGTATGTGAAATCAAACCTTCGTAATTACATACCATCTTACGAGCATATATACGTACAAACACACCTGCACACGAGCATATCTACGTACGTACATATACGAACATACGTACATATGTACGAACATACCTTCACAATTACATACATACCTACGTACATGCCTTCATTCGTACATAGAAACATATGTGCACACTGCCGTTATACATTTACAAGTGCGAAAAAACTAACGTATGTTCATCCTTACGTACGTTCATTCCAACCTACATGCATACATACGTATGTACACACCAACGTACGTACATACGTACGTTCACAGCACCATACTACATACTGTCGTACGTAAACACATATGTAGGTACATTACTACTTACGAACGTACCAAAGTTAATACGCAATGAAGTACGTTTATACCGACGTACGGTCATACAAACGCACGTCCATAAAAACTTACGAAAATACCCTCGGATTTGTATATACACGTATGACCGCAAAAACGTTCGTCAGTAACTGCAAGACGAAAAACTTACGTTCGTACGTATATTCGTAAGTCCATGCCTACTATATATACTTACGTACGAACCAACGTCCGTTCATGGCTACGTACGGTCATAGCTACTTGCGGACTTAGATACTTACCTACACTATGTACTACAGACGTATAATGTTCGAAATTACGTTAATACATAAGTGAGGACAAACATCCGTTATCAAGTTTCGTTTTGAATTTAGCAAGGTATCCAGGAAACAATCATGTCTAGACGAGATCACAGAGAAATATACAGTCATTTCAAGAAAACAACATCGAAACGATGTAATTCAAGTTGTTATCCCGTTTCATCGTGAAAATAACTGGATAACTATGAAACTGGACGATTAAACGAAACATTAGCGAGATATGCGCTTAGTCACTGAAATACCGCCGCAATGATGAAATTGATGGTATTATCTCGTTTCGTAGTGAAATTAGTATGATACATTTGAAACTAGCATGATTACTCGTAATAACTTAGTAATATACAATTATAACACATGAACATCGACGAATTAATGACATTCTGAATATTATCACGTATCGCCTTGAAATTAACCGATTATCAATGAATCTATCAATATTAGACGAAATTACAGAAAAAATGAAGTTATTTTACGAAGACATTGTGGAAACGATGAAATTCATGCATTAACTCATTTGTTTGTGAAATTAAAAAGATATCAATGGGACTAGCAATAAAAGACGAAACCTCAGCGGATATACGATTAAATCAAATAAACACGGTCTAAACGGTGACATCTGAAATTTTTCACGTCTAGTTTTGTAAATAGCAAGATATCTATCAAGCATACAAGATTAGACGAAATCACGTAGAAGCATACGGATATACCACGAATACAGTTTTGATACTCTGAAATACTAGGTATTATCTCGTTTTGTCTTGTCATTGGCAAGAGAGCTATTATACTAGCATGAAAAGGCGAAAATTGAGTGAAGGGCGTGATTATTACACGGAAAATATCTTCGAAAATATGAAACTTATCGCATAATCAAGGTTCACGTGAAATTAACGAGATCGCTATTGAACTAGCATGATTACACGAAATCTCAGAAAAATATATGACTACATCAATGAAACAATTTCGAAAAGATGAAATTCAACGTATTATTAACTCTCGTTGTAAAATTTGCGTGTTATATATGAAACTACTAAAATTACTCAAAGTAACAGCGAAAAATAAGATTATCTTACTATATCATCTTTGTAACGATGAAATACAACTTCTTATTTCGTTCACTCGTTCAACTACCGAGGTTAGTCGACATCTCATTGAAAAACTCTCTCATATGTCGAACCAATGCTCGTGACAGGTAAATTGCTCTTACTAACACTGCTACGTCATGAAAATAGCGATTCGTAGCGAAAGATATCGACTATACTGGTAAGTTTAGACGATACGCTACCGAAATATACAATTATTACACGAGAAATGAGTCGAAACGATGAAAATGGATGTATTATCACGTTTCAACGTGAAATTATCGCATTATACATGATATAAGAAATTAGACGATATATTTGCGAAAAATACAATTACTTCTCCTAAATGTCCAGAAGATGAAATTCAACGTATTGTCACGTTTCGTCGGGATGATAGCAAGATATATATAATTCTAGCAAGACTAGATGTAATGACAGAGATACGGGGTTACTTCGATAATACATCTTCCAGGAAATAGAATTTAACGAATTATCAGGTTTCATCGTGAAGGTAATAAGATGTGCTTGGAAATGTCTAGGTTGGACGACACCTCAACGAAATATATGACTAACGGAAGGAAAAAATCGTGGAAGCAGTGAAATTCTGCATATTACTTCGTTTATTCGTGAAATTATCAGGACGCCTAAGAAAATAAATATAAACGATGGACGTAATCTCAACGAAATACTTATTTAATTATTTCTCTAAAACAACATCGAAACTAAATTCAACTTATTACGACACTTTAATAAGTAGTCAATAAGTTAACGTGAAAATAAGTTGTATTTCACGTTTGTACGAATTTCTCGTAACATAATCCTATATCTCCAGTCGTATCTACGCAGCTAGCAAAATTAGAAGGTCTCTCAGCGAAACATGCAGTTATTTCTAGAAAACATCTTTGAAACAATGACATTCAAAGCATTATCACATATAGTCGTGAAATAAGAGAGATACCTATGAGACAATGGAAACTAGTTACTAGAAGTAACCGCAGTAAAATAAACGATTATTGTACAAAAAGGTATTCGAGACTCTGAAATTGAGCGTACCATCACGTTTCGTTGTGCTATTATCTAAATATATCTGATAACAGGTAGATTAGGCGGAATTTCATCGAAATATCTGATTATTCCACGAAAAGGGCGCCGAAACGTTGAATTTCCACGTACTATCACATTTCGTCATAGATTTAGCAAAAAACCTATATAATTAGGAACATTGGACAAAATCACAGCGGTACATATGATTATTAAACGATAACATCGTAGAATCTTTGAAATTAAAAGTATAAACACGTTTCGTCGTGAAATTATGAAGATATATATGAAAATATCAAAATTTGACGAAATCATATGGAAATAAACATTTATATGTCAAAAAATCGTCGAAACGATGAAATTGTACTAGTCATCTCGTTTCGTCGTAAAATCAGCATTATGTCTATGAAACTAAAAGGATTAGATTAAATCTCTGCGAAATATACGATATTAATTCCCGTAAACAATTTCTGAACTGTGTATTTCAACGTACTATTACGTTTGGTCCTGAAATTTGCAAGATTAGACGAAATCATTTTGCAATATAAGATTATATCACGGAAACATACTCTAAAAGATGAAATTTACAGCATTAGCAATCAGAAAAGTAAATATGATGACAGTACCAAGATTATACGTAATTCTTTAGCGAAATACACGATTGTTTCACGAAAACGCCGTGGTAACGATGAATTGCAAAGTATTACAACGTTTCGTCCCGAAGCTAACGAAATATCAATGAAGTTACCGAGATTATTCAAAATCATTGCAATATATAAGATTATTTCACTAATACGTAGAAGAAACGACTTAATTCAACGTGTTGTCATGTTTCGTTTTGAAGTTAGCATGATATCTGTTTTACTAGAAAGATTAAACTATATATCAGCGCAATATAAGATTTCCTCATGAAAAAATCGTCGAAACGATGAATACCATCTTATTATCGCGTTATGTAGTGAAATCAGCAACAGAGCTAACAAACTAGGAAGATCAAATGAAATTTCATGCAAAAATTTTTACAGCGATAATTACAGGAATGCATCGTCGAAACCATGTAATTCCACGTATTATCACGTTTCGTCGTCATTTATGATAAAATTCCTTAAATCCGCAAATTATTTATGATACAAGCAAAATTATGCGAATTCCATGCGGCATACACGATCATTTCACGAAATCATCGCCGAAATGTTGAAATTAATCACGTATTACCACGTTTCGTCACGAGATTATCAGTATTTTTATGAAACTAGATAGATTAGAAGAAATCTCAGTGATATATGCGAATACATTTCACGAAAACAACGTCGAAACGACCGAATTCGACGTATTAACATGTTTCGTCTTGAAATCAGCAGCATATCGCGTAAACTATCATGATTTGACGAAATCTCACTGACATTACGATTATTTTATGAAAACGAATTCCAAGCAATGAAATTCAACGCTTAATCACGTTTCGTCTTGAAATTAATAACGTTATAAATGAAACTAGCAAGATAAGGCGAAATCTCAGAGAATTTTACGATTATTTCAATTAAACTTCCTCGAATCGCAGAAATTCAGAGTATTATTGCCAGGTTTCTTCGTGAAAATAGTAAGATAACTATGAAATAAGCAAGTTCGGTCCAAATCTCAACTCATATACCGCGGCAACACTTTCGAGACTCTGAAATTAAACGTATTTTCTAGTTTCGTTGGGAAATTTGCAAGGTACATTGAAACTGGCGATATTATAAGAAAATTCTGAGAAACAGGCAATTATTTTTCGAGAAATCACTGATAGTATGAAATTAACCGTTTAACCATATTTCGTAAAAATTGTGGAGATAACAATAAATATAGTAATAATTGGCGAATAATCAGACAGACATATATTTATAAAAAAAACATCGTATAAATTGTGAAAGGAGGAAAATTTCTTGTTTTATTCTGATAATAACGAGGTATCTCTGAAATTAGCTTCGTTAGACTTTATCTCAGATAAATATTAGATTACTTCACGAAATCAACTTCGAAACAATGAAACTCAACGTACTATATCTTTTGGTCGTGGAATTAGGAAGATATGACTGAAAATACAAAGATTAGACGAAATCTCAGAGAAGTATGCGATCATTTCACATTAACATCTTGGAAACGGTGAAATTCTTCGTTGTACCGTTTTTCGTCGAGAAATTATACACATATTTCTAAAACTACAAAGATTGGAGGAAATATCGGCGATATATACGACTATTTCATAAACACATTAACGAAAAGACGTTATTCAACTTCTTATCAGATTTTGTCTTGAAATTAGTATAATAGCTATCAAACTAGCAAGATCAGACGAAGTCTTATCGAAATACCTGATTATTTCACCAAAACGACTTCGTAACGGTGGAATTCAACGTATTATAGGTTATCGTCGTAGAATTAGTCAGATCATCACTGAAACTACTATTAGACGAACCACAGCGAAATATACGATTATTTAAAGAAAACGTCATGGAAACTGAGTCATTCAGAGTATTACATCATATCTTTGTGGAATTAGAAAGATATATGTGAAACTAGATGGATTAAAGTAAATCTCATGGAAGTAAGCTATTATTTGATCAAAACATAGTCGAAAATGTGAAAATCGAATTATTTCACGTTTCGTCGTGAAATAAGCCAAATATCTGTGAAAATATCATGTTTAGTTCGGCATCTCTGTGAAACTTAATATTGTTTCACGAAAACATCTTCGAAACGACGAAGATCAAAGCCTTAACCCGTTTAGTCTTATAATTACCGTGACATTTAATTACATAATTGTGAAATTAGGAACATTGGTCGTAAACTCAGAGACATATTCAAATAACATCGAAAAAATGAAAATAACCGTAATAATGTGCGTCGTCGTGAAATTAGCAAGATATCCATGAATCGAACGAGATTGGTCGAAATCTCATCGAAATATACAATTATCTCGAGAGAAACGTCGAAACGACGATATTCAACTCATAACCACGTTTTGTCCTGAGTGTAGCACATTAACTGTGAAAACAGCAAAAATCTAAGAAATATCATTAAAATATATTAGTACTTTACGAAAATGTCTTCGGAACTATGACATTAATCGCATTACCTAGTTTCGTCGTGAAAGTAGCCAGTTATATATAAAACTATCTAGTTTAGTCGAAATCACAGAGAAATAAACGATTATATCAGGTGTTTAAGGTCGAAATTATGAAATTCAACGCACTGTCATGTTTCGTCGTGAAATTATTATCATATCTCTGAAAATATCAAAATAAAAAGAAATCTCACAGAAATTTACGACTTTTTCTCGAAATAATTTTAGAAACAATGAAATTCAACATATTACCTCGTTACGTTGTGAATTTAACAAGATATCAATGAAACCAGCGAGATTAGTCAAATGCTCAGCGAAATTTACGTTTACATAACGAGACCATTGTTGAAACGATGGAATTCAGTTTATTACATATTTTCGTCTTGAAATTCGCAGATTATCTATGAAAATAAAAAGATTAGACTCTATCTCATAGAAATATATGGTTATTTCACGAAAACAATGCCTAAACAATGAAATTATGCGTATTCTCCCTTATCTTACTGAAGTTAGCAAAATATCTAAGTAACTTACATGAATAGACATATTCTCACGGAAACATGACCACGGAAATATGAACCATGATTTCAAGTTAACATTGTCGAGACGTTAACACTCATGGTATTACATCGTTTGGTCCTGAAAATAGATAGATACAGATGGATATATCATGACTAGACGAAATCTAACGGAAATATACAACAATTTTACGAAAATGTGGAAGAAGTGTTGAAATACAACGTATTACCTCATTTCGTAGTGAATATACAAAGACATCATTGTATCCAGCAAGATTAAACGAAACAACAGCGAAATAGACGATTACTTACCAAAACACTAACGAAATGTTGAAATTTATCGTGTTAATCTCTTTGGTTGTGAAATTAGCATTTTACCCATGAAAATAAATAGATTAGGAGGAATGTCAGGGTAATACACGATCAATTCGCTAAAATGACTAAGAAACGTAAATACAAAGTATTACCACGTTTCTTCGCGAAATTAGCAAGATATTTGTGAGACTACAATCATTAAACGAAATTTCAGCGAAACACACAATTATTATACGAATACTACTTTGAAAGGGTGAATTTCGACATTTCATTGTTTTTCGTCGTGAAACTAGGATGACATCTATGAATCTATCAAGGTTCGACGAAATAACAACGAAATAAAAGATTATTTGACGAAAATATTGAAAGGCTGAAATTCAGCGTAACATCACGTTTTGTCGTGGAATTACCAATATACATGTAAAATAGCTCGACTAGAAGAAATCACATCTAAATAAGCGATTACTTCTCGAAAACGTCGTAGAGACTATGAATTACTACTTATTAATACGTTATGTCGGGAATTAGTTAGATATCAAAGAAACTATCAAAATAAGAAGAAATCACTTAGCGATATGTACGATTATTTTACGTAAACGTCGTCGAAATGATGAAATTAAACTCATTATAACGTTTCTTCGTGAAAATAGCAAAATATCTATGAAGCTAGCAAGATTAGACGAAATCTCAGAGTAATATGCGATTATTTCACCTTATCGTCATCGAAACGATGAAATTCAACGTATTTCCTTGTTTCGTCATTGAATTAGCAAGATATGTATATAATAAGAAAGATTGACGAAATATCAACCAAATATACGATTATATCACGAAAATGTCGAACCGATGAATTTCAACTTTTATCACGTTTTCTCGTGAAAGCAGCCATATATATCTATATAATTAGATTTGTTCGACGTAATCTCTTAGCGAATGTACGATTTTTTCAGGAAAACATTGTAGTACCGATTTAGTTACACGTACTACATACTTACGTCGAGGAATTAACAAGGTAGGAATGAAACTGGCAAGATTGGACGGTGTCACGGCGAAATATAATATCATACAACGTAAACAAATATGAAACTATGAAATACAACGTTTTATCAGGTTTCGTCGTGAAGTTGGCATGATATAAATGAAACTATCATGATTAGAAGAAAAATTTATGCAAAATTTATGATTATATTAACGGAATCGTCTTCGAAAAGACGAAACTCAAAGTATTTCGACGTATCGTCATATAATTCTCATGATGTCCTTGAGACCATTATCATTACGCGAAATCTCCTTTCGAAATATACGCTTACTTCAAGAAAACTTCGAAAAGATTAATGTTCACTTATTAATAGGTTTCGACGTGAAACTAGAAGAGTATCTACTAGTTATCAAGATTGTACGTAATATCAGTGAAATATACAGTTATATCTTGAAAACATCCACGATACTATTAATTTAGCCGTTTTATCACGTTCCTTCTTGATATTATCTAGATATATATGAAACTAGCATGATTAGACGTAGTAATCACGAAAAATACTATTATTTCACGAAAACGTCGTTCAAACGGTGATATTCACCGTTTTATTTCGTATCGCCGTTAATATACCAGGACATCAATGAGACCCAAGAAATTAGAAGAAACCTTTGCGAAATAAACGATTATTTAACGAGAACCCTGTCCAAATGCTGAAATACATTGTGTTATCCCGTTTGGTCGTGAAATTTACATTTTTTCCATGGAGATAACGAGATTAGTTGAAATCTCATGGAACTTTACGATTTTTTCAGAAAAACATGTTCTACGCTAGATAATTTAATTTATTACACGGCGTCGTCGCAGCATTCGCATGATAGGTATGAAGCTAGCATGATTAGACGAAGTCACCGGGTTATATAAGATTATATAGTGAAAACAATTTTGAAACGATAAAATTCAATTTTCTATCACGTTTCGTCGTGAAATTGGCTAGATATCAATGAAACCTGCATGATTAGACGAAACGCAGCTAAATAAATGATTATTTTACGAAAACGACTTCGAAACGATGAAACTCAGCGTACTACCACGTTTCGTAGTGAAACTAGGAAGTCATCTATGATACAATCAATATTAAACGAAACCTCAGAGAAATATGAGTTTGTATCAGGAAAACAGTCGAATCGATGTAAATACACGTATTACCATGTTTCGTGGCGGAATTGGCAGTGTAGGTATAAAAAAAATTAGACTCAAACGAAATCTCAGAGCATTATAGGATTATAGCATGTAAAAATAGTAGCAACTAAGAACTTCACCTTCACGTATTGTCTTGAAATTAGGGAATTAGAATTAGACTACCTAGGTTAGACGTAATCTCGTAGCGAGACATTAAATTGGTTCACGAAAACAAATTCGAATATATGAAATTAAACGTTTTAACTAGAAGATAGGAAGATTTCAATGAAACCAGAAATATTAGATGAAATCTTAGCGAAATATAGGGTTATTTTCCGAAAACACCGTCGAAACTAAGAAATTCAACGTATTATCACGTTTCGTCGTGAAGATGGCAAGATGTCTATGAAACTACATAGATTAGAAAAAGCTTCAGGAAAATATAGTATTATATCACGAACACATCATCGAATCGATGAAACTCAACGTATTACAATATTTTGTTGCAAAATTAGAGAAACAACTGTGAAACTCGCTTAATTAGTCGAAATCTCAACGATGTATGCGATCAAATCACGAAAACATCGTCGCGTCAATGAAACTCCTGTATTTTATAGTATCGTCGTAACATTAGCAAGATATCAATGAAATTAGCAATTCTGACGAAATCAGAACAAAAAATACTTAACGAAAACGTCGTCGAAAGAATGAAATTCATTGTATTGTGTCGATTCGTCGTGGAATTAGC
The DNA here is from genome assembly GCA_032399595.1 of Tetragonula carbonaria. Taxonomy (NCBI): domain Eukaryota; kingdom Metazoa; phylum Arthropoda; class Insecta; order Hymenoptera; family Apidae; genus Tetragonula; species Tetragonula carbonaria. The sequence goes on from JAUCRC010000023.1 coordinate 690,019, forward strand.
AAAGATAGCAATGATAATGTAAATATTATACGAAATCTCATCGAAATACTATATGATCTAACGGAAACAGTTGTAATCTACTACTTTCCGAGTTTCGTTGTGAAATTTGCAAACTTTACCTGAAGCTAAACAAACTTGATGCTATCCCTTTGAAATAAACCATTATTTCATGAAGAGAGCGTGAAGACTTTCTAACTTAACGTATTACAATGTTCCGTCGTGCAATTAGCAAAACATCTATGTAACTAGCACGTAAGTCAGTAAATAAGTAAATGAGTAAAGACTTATATAAGTAAGTTAGCATGTAAATTATTAAGTACGTAAGAAAGTAAGAAACTGAGAAGGTTAAGTAAGTAACTAACTACATAAATTCTTAAGGATGTAGGAAAGAAAGAATGTAATTAGGAATGTTAAAAAATTAGTATAATAGTAAGTAAGTAAGTAAGTATGTATAAAAACAAGAAAGTAACTACGTAAGTATATTTGTAAGTATCTCAGTTAATACGTGAGTAAGTAAGTAATTAAGCAAGTAAGTTAATCTTAGTATGTAAGTAAGTTAGTACTTAAGAATGTAAGTAAGTTATTAAATAAGTAAGTAAACAAACATGTAATGAATTACGCAGGTATTTAACTAAATAACTTTTAAGCAAGGAAGTATGTCAATAAGTCAGTAAGAAAGGAAATTAGAAGGATTGTAAGAATATCTGTAAGTAAGAAAGTACGTAATTAATTGCATAAGTAAAGAATTAAGTACGATTGTAAGTATGAACGTGAGTGTTTAAGTAAATAATTGAGAATGATTGTAAGTACGTGATTGAGTACATGTGTAACTTAGTAATTAGGGATGAACGTAAATTTGTACTTAATTAAATACGTAATCAAGTACGGAAATAGGTAGTTAAGTAAGTTAATAAGTAAGTAAGTAACTAAGAATGCTGGTAAGTATGTAAGTAATTACGTATGCAAGTACGTATGTAAATGATTATGTAAGTGAGCGAGTAAGTAGGTAAACAAGGTAGTATGTTAGTGAGTATGTAGGTGTGTAGAGATGTATGATAATAGCTATGAAATTAAATGAGCAAATAAGTATGAGATTACCTATTTAAGTTAGTAATTAATTCATTAAGTTAGTATGGGACAGAGTTAGAAATTAAAAGCGTATGTAATTGTGTGAGTAAGTGATTGAGCCGGAAATTCAGTAAGTATGTGAGTGAGTAAGACCGTATGTAAGTAAGTATATTAGTAAGTGAGTAAGTAAGGACGTAACGAAGTACATACACAAGAGAGCAGGTAGGTAATTAAGCTTTTGATTAAGTCAATAATAGTTTAAATACGTAGCTAAGTAGTCAGGAGAGATAGTGTGCAAGTAGGCATATTTTCCACTAAGAAAGATAATATATAATATAGAAAAGAAGTGACTGAGTGAGTATGTAAGGAAGTAAGTACGTACGTACGCAACTTAGTAGGTAACTATGTATGTAAGTATGTGAGTAAGTATGTAGGTGTACGTGTGTGTAATTTCGAATGTAAGTAAGTAACTGGTTCCGAAAAAGTGTACGAAAGTCCTAAAGTAAGTAAGGATGTACGTAGGTGCTTATGACAGCCAGGATGTACTCATGGTATTAAGTGCTCAAATAAGGAAGAACGTAAAGAAATAATATAGTAAGGAAGAGTGTAAGCAAGAAGTGATAAACTACGTTAGAAAGCATGTAAGAAAGTATACAAAATTCGTAAGTAACAAGTAAGTATGCAAGTATGGAAGTAAGTAGCTTAGTAAGTAAGAGTGTAATTAAGTAAATAAGCAAATAAGTATGTAAGTAGGCATGTATGTGATTATACGTAAAAATGTGATTAAGTAGGTACGTAAGTAATCATGTAAGAAGATGAGTAGGTAAGTAATTAAGAAATTACGTAAGTATGCTATTAAGTAAGTAAGAAATGAATAAGTAAGCAAATAGATAAGTAGGGAAGTAAGAAGGATAGCAAGTGATCACGTATGCATTTCAGTAAGTAAGTAAGTGAGTGAGAAAGTAAGAAACTAATTAAGTATATGAGTACGTAAATAGGATATTTAGTAAGTAAGACACTGCAAATTTAACTGAGTAAGTGTATAAGAAAGTAAGTATTTGTGATTCTGAGGTATGAAGTGAGTATGTAGGCACGTTAGTATGCAGGTAAGTAATTAAGTAGGTAATTAAGTTCGGAAAAGATTAAGACATTAAGCAAGTAAGTACGAAAGTATGTAAGTTAGCAAGCGGGTAATTAGCTTCGCAATTAAGTAGAAAGCAGTTACGAATCAGCGAATGTAAATAATTATGTAAGTGAGAAGGACTGAAAGTGATTAAGTCAGGCTATGTGATTGTAATTAAGCTAGTAATTGTGTAAGTAGGGAATTAGGTAATGAAATAAGCAAGAAAGGATGAAAGTAGGTAGGAACGTAAGTTAGTAAGTGATTATGTTACTATGTTTTGACGTTAGTATGTAAGTTCATAAGCAAGCAAATATGTGTGCAAGCAAATAAGAAAGTAAATAAGTTTGAAAGTAAATAAATAAGTGACTAAGGAAATACGTAAGTATGTAAGCATTGAAGTAAGTAGATAAGGTAGAAACGAAGTAGAAATATTAGAAAAATAGTACGTCTCCACAACAGCAGACAAATAAGTACGAACGCACCGGGGTTCTTCTTACCTAAGCACGTTCAAAACTACGTACGGATAAGTATATGTATATACATACGTACATACATACGTACATACATACCTACATACGTACATAATTATGTCCGTATAAAACAACGTATGTACACTTCTATGGACGTACGTAAATTCGTTCGCACATAGAGAATTCCAAATATACTAACGTTTGTACATTTGTATACACGAAATACCAACGTACATGCATTACTAAGTACGTACACAAAAAATTAAAAACATACTTACGTAAGTTCGAAGATATGTACGTAGAATACTACGTTGCAACTTTCCACGTATGTACATACGTACGTACGAATATAACAGTGTATTTTCGCAAATAAGTACGGATATATATATATACATAAGTACAACGTCCTCTTTTTCTACGTAAATAAATATTTAAAAGCGTAAGTTCTTATTTAGGGAAATACATAATTTCGTACTAATATAATTACGTAAGTACATACGAATTTACATTACAAAAAAAAATAGCATACGTACACAAAAACGTATGCATATCATTACGAAAGTATATGCATACGTATGTAAATATACACATAAGTAGATTCCTAAGTAAGAAACATGCATATGAATGTATGAACATACATACATACTTACATAATTACATACATAGTATCGTACATACCTACGTACGTACATGCCTGTATACGCAATTACATACGTAAATGCATAGAAAAGTAAGTTTATGCATCTGAATGTGCTTTCCTACATGCTTACACAAATTAGTAATAATTTTAACAACGTGCGTACATTGCTACGTACGTAATAAATGACATTCGTAAATACAAACATAGGTACGCAATTATGTCCGTTCATATCTAGGAACGTACAGTGACACGTGCGTTCATATGTACGTAAACATACGTGCGTACATACCTAAGATCTCACTAAAGTAAAAAATAACGTTAATACATGCGTGCCTATTTGACAACGTACTTACAGACAAGCAAACGTACACACATACGTACGTACATACATATGTAATTGCGTGTGCACTTACCTGCGCTTGTTCATTCCTACGTCTACACTTACGATTGTGAGTTGATTCCTACTTACGTACATACCGTTGTACGTACATACAACCTGCATAGGTATACTCGTTACTATATACCTACGTACATATTTCCATGAACAGCTACCTACCTATGAACATGAACTCCTTTGCACGTACGTATATACCAACGTAAATACCTACTTGTGTACACACTTACGTACGTACATACCTAAGCACGTAAATAACAACGTACGGAAGTAGTAAATTATGATTTCATCCACGTAATTACATGCATATTTACGTACATTCATACATACGTATATATACACGGTCTTGCATAACAACGTACTTAAATACGTACATTACTACATACGTACGATACTACATAAATACATTCCTACGTACGCACATAACTACGTAATTACAAACTTATGTACGTACAAAGAAAGGTACGAACATTACTCTGGCCGTACAACATTACAAACGCGCATACATACGTATGAAAATACATATATATGCATATACGTGCGCAATTACATTCCAACGTACGGACCCACATCAGTAGGATCGTAGCTCCTTACGTTCATACTTACGTGCGGACATGAATACGTGTGGAAACATTCACTTAAGTAAATGCCAAAATGTGTAAATACAAACATACTCACATATTCATGTACGGACACACCTACATAATTTCTTTACAACACACATGCATAACAACTAACGCTCATATATTCGTAATTACATACTTACGTACCTAAGTTCGTACATTCATACGTAGATACATATATATATATAACACCTACATATATATATATATATAACACCTACATTCGTACATATCTACGTACGTAGATACCCACGTATGTACATATAAACGTAGGTAAACGCATGTGTCCGTTCACAACTGCGTAGTTATTATCATGAAAACTTACACAAATACGTACATAAGTATATATATACGTGTACACCACTGAGAATACATACCCACGCTCATAAATTACTACGTATTTAGGTACATATGTACGCTACTACAATTGTACGTTCATAAGTATGAACGGACTTACCTATGTACACATTTATACTAGTCCATTTGTAGGTACGAACTTAAATATGCACACACGTTCATACCTAAGTAATTACATTCCTACGTACGTACGTAGGAATCTACGGAAGTACATAAGTACGCAAGTGCATACGTCCCTACATGTCTGTGTATGTACAAACATGCAAGGTTGACACATAAATACATACATATGAATGTACGTCTGTCGTTGGTACCCTATTGACTCGGGTGCTGCTAGTGGAGGATGGGGGGTGTTCGCGCGCATGCCCTCCCACGCCTCGTCTCCCGGAAGTAGCCGAGGCTCCGCACGAGCACCTGCATAGGAATGCATAGGGCGGTCCCGGGGCGTGCGGGCATTTGAATAATAGTTGCACGCGGAACGCACGTGCCTGCGTTCAAATAGGCCGTTATTGGCCTTGAATTGCGGCCGGCCCTCCCCGTATCGGCACACGCATTGCCTGCGTGTGGCCTGTTGCGCTGCTGCCGCTGCAGCTGTGGCTGCCGTCGTGGCTGATGTCGTTGCTGCTGTTGCTGTTGTGGGCGCTGTTGCTGCTGCTGCTACTGCTGTTGTTGTTGTCGTCGTCATCGTCGTCGTCGTTGTTGTTGTTGCTGCTGCTGCTGCCTCCGGTGTTGACTCGAGACGAACGCCCAGTCGTCGTCGTCGACGTCTCCACCAGGACCGGGGCTGCTCGGTTCCTCCTGCGGTGGTTGAGGCGTCAATGTGCACGCTGGTGCTGGAGTCGACGGCCGCTCCGGGCTGGCTGTCGCTGCAGGGTCTTCGATCGTCTGAAGAGGCGTCCCGGATGACCGCAAAAGCGGTGGAGTCCGAGGACGCAAAGATGTTGTCATCTCTGCAGCGGCTGCCGGCGATGATGCTCCTGTAAAGGTGGAAGTTGTAGGGAGTGTTGCCGTCGTCGCCGGCACCAACCTGAAGTTCGTCAGTGCGACAGCGGGCGAGGAAATTGGCCCGCATTTCGTCGTTGTTGTTGTGGTTGCCGTCGTTAAGGCGGCGAATACTGGCAAGCACGGTGTGGTGCAGGATGCCGTCCCCTTCAAGGCCTCTGCGAAGGTCGTCGTCGGCGAGACGAGACGGCGGACGAACTGCCTTGGCGACGCTGCAGGCCGTCGTTGTCGGTGAAGCCGCAGCCGCTGGTGAAGTGCACGCCTCTCTCCGTGGTGATGTCTTCTTCCTCGACGGTGTTTTCCTCCCCAGGAGCCGCCTGGAAACAGAGCCAGGCGTAGGAAGTGTACCTAGGGAGGTATACTTAACGTCGCGCGGCGAGGCGCGATTCCTTTTGTCCGTGGCAGCAGCTCTCGGTGTCCCTGGCGATATTCTGGATATTCCCGGGGGCGTGGTACATCCCACGCGTGCTTCTCGGTGCGGGGTGCTTCTCGTCGTCACTGTCCCGACGACCGGCTCCGGCGGAGCAGGGCATATTTTCACCAGCTCGTTTCTGCTGCCGCTGTGACGCTCTTGCAGTGCGGGAACCGCCATATTTGCCTTCGCTATCAGCTCCTCTAACAGTTGTACGCGTGCCTGGAGCCGGATGATCTCCTGCTCCATGGCTACGTTGGTACCCGAGACTGTGGTCCTCTTCGCCATCGCTGTGGTCCTGGCCCTCGTGCCTCCAGCTACATCTCTGAGTTCACGCTTGTCCGTGCAATTCAGATTTGCACAAGCGTGCGCAATTCTTTCCACCTTCTCCATGTCTTCAAGGATGTATGCCTAGATGTTGGCCGTGGGCATGGTATCCGATTCCGCCAGTCGCTCTGCATTCGACGGGAGGGGTTTGGACCCTTTGGATGGTGCCGACGCCTTCTGTGTCGTATCAAGGATGTAGGAATCGATGTCATCGGAGTGCACGTCCTTGCGCCTACTGTTTCAATTTTTTCCTTTTTCCCGGTCGCTGCTGGAATCCTCCGCTGAGTCCAATCGTCCCATTTTCTTCCCTTTCCTCTTTGCTGCCCATTCACGCGGCAGAAACGCGTCGTATGACGCATCGCTGCTGCTTATGAGCATTTCCTCCTCTTCGTTCCTGCTGCCAGTCGCCGTGTTAGTGGAGCGGGCCTGGTCAGCCACCTGCTCACACTCGCGGTTCTTCAATAACGATCTAGAGGAGACCCGCTTAACATTCTCCTCCGTACCGGGGCTGGGGGTTCCGACGCCCCCTGTACCAGTAGTTCCTACTTCTGTTGGACATGCTTCCATGTTTCCTGTTTCTGAATTCCCAGTTGCTTTCGGCGTGCTGGGCCTGGTGACCGCCGAGAACGTCGTTTCCGTACAGTCGTTCGATGACGATCCTGCAAGAGCCTGCTTGATCGCTCCTGCAGATCCGGGCCTTTAGCCTTCGAGATCTCCTGGACCTGTAATGTTAACTTTCTTATTCGTACCTTCCATATTTTCCTTTATATGCCCAGTAGAAATGCTCAGGGTGCAGAGCCTGGTGTCCACCCTGCAGCCGTATGTAGATGCTGTTGTTGCTCCTGTTCCGCAGTAGTTGGCTGACGATGTGGAGAAGACCTGCGGGGAAATCTTCGCTGCATCGGGGCTGGGGTTTCCGATTTCTCCTGCACCTGGAACAAAACCTTCAAATACTTTGCAGCCATGTTTTCTACCGCTAACGCCATGCCTCTTGACCACTCGTTCTTTCGCGCTCCACTTTGTCGACGGAAGTCGGTAAAGTAGAGCCCCAGGAGCACCACGAGGAGGTGAGACGAGTGGACCATTTGATCGATGCAAGTATTCAAATTCGCCGAAATATATACCGCCCACGAACGAGTAGGCCTTACGTGCAACATCAGCTCCATCAAAGTGTTTGCTCCTATCCGGGTTGCACTGAAATCGTAAAAATTTGCACCAATCACAGCTCCCAACCTAAACCTAACCTACACCTAACCTATTTTTTTTTTTTACGTGGAGAAAATCTTCCAAAGACACCCGGTTTTTCTTCCCTGACGGAGGGAAGTCGGGTAGTTTCGGATTTTTACCGAATAAAACATCCACGTTGGCCTCTTACCTGCCTATTGGGAAGCTCCGGGACCTTTATATACACGCGGTGCTTCCCAGGCATATCGCCTGGAAGCTTCTTATTGGCGACCTGCGCTTTTTCCGTCGCGGTATGTTTTATTCTCAAGACAACAGACGGCCACCGCCCGTTGCCGCTTCTATCACGGGGCGACTTCTATGGGATGGGTCGGCCCTCACCTGTCCTCCCGTCGACCACGGGTAACTCTTCATACCTCTTCCGGTTGCCAGTGCGAGCCTGGGTCTCGCTATCCTCCCAGGCTCTTCCATCACGTCCTGGAGCATGGCGGCGGCATCTGGAGGGGTGGACTAGCCCCTCGTTGTAGCGTTGTCGCCGCTGCGTACTCAGGTGGGATGAGGAGCGCATCGGACGCGGCGGCCGAGTGTTGCTATGGCTCGCCGTCTTCCCTGACGCGCCGGGTTGTTCCTTTCCCGCTTCCGCTCGGCATTCACTTTGGCGGTCATTAGCTCGTCACAGTAATTAATGACAGCGGAACGCTTGCTTTCTTCTGCCAGCAGCACCTTGATTATTGCTGCTGGTAACAGATCCTGCCCAATGATCGATCTGAGGACTCGTCTCCTGTCCTCGAAGGCCGGGCATTACTCCAGGGTGAGTTGCGCAGAGTACAACTCCGCGCCGCACTGGTGGCAGACGGCTGTCTGCTCGGCTCCGATCCTCTTCAGATACTCACCGAAGCATGCGTGTCCGGTGAGCAACTGGGTCGTCCTGTAGGTGAGTTTTCCAGGACCGCGCCTCATCCATTCTTCCCACTCGGGAAGAATTGCTCCAGCGACTATTCTGCCGCGAGCGCCGTTCTTCTCCAGGTCGTCCTTCCAGACCTGCACGGATCGCTGGTGCGCCCGCAGTCTTGCCGCCGCGAGCATTCTTTCCCGTGTTCTGTCACTGCACTCGCGGAGTTCCCGCGCGCGTTGGAACATGTATGCCTCCACCTCTGCCAGCCGGTCGAACTGTAAAGACCCGGCTTATGTTAGCGCCGCCTCCTCGGAGATCGTGCGGAATCCGCGCACGATCTGGATCGCCATCCGTCGCTGGAGTCTCCGCAGCATCCTGGCGATCGGATGCCGTGCTGTCAGACCTTGCGACCAGATGGGTGCACCGTACAATGCCATCGATTTACAACCGAGGTGTGAAGTCTCCGGCCCCTGTCCTCCGGCCCGCCGATGTTGGGCAGAATTCTGCCCAGCATGGTAGCCACACCTTCCACCCTGGGCACCAGGGCGGTGAAGTGCGTCTTGAAGTTCATTCGCTCGTCGAGCGTCACTCCGAGTTACTTCAGTGTCCTTGACACCACGATGCGGTCGTCGCCGATACTTATCTACGACAGCGGCGGACGCCTCGTCCGCGGCAGGCCGTGGAAACTGATGACCTCCGTTTTTGCCGCCGCGACGCTGAGTCCGAGTCGACGGATACGACTCGTGACCGCGGCTACGCCCACCACTGCTAGCCTGGTGGTTCTCGTCCAGTCCCGTCCACAAGCGATCAGCAAGATTTCGTCGACGTAGCAAGTTACGCGCACTCCCGGGGTTACGGCCGATCGAAGCACCGCGTTGTACCCCACATTCCAAATTAAGCGGTACGAGCACTGACCCTTGTGGAACTCCGCGATCGATTGCTCGACTCCCGACCGCGCCACCACCGGTGGTGTACTCTACGGCTCTTCCGTCGAGATAGCTGGCGACTATCCGCCGTAGATAATCCGGCACGCGATGAAGTGCGAGGCCCTCTCGGATCCTCGACCAGTGCAGCGAGTTGGACGCGTTGACTATGTCCAAGGACACCGCAAACGCCACTCCGCTCTGTCTCACAGCTGAAATCGCGTACGCGATAACGAGCTCAATCGCGTCGATGGTGGACCGTCCCTTTCGGAAGCCGTACTGGCTGTATTCGAGGATCGGTCCCGCGCCCGTCGAGTGGCCCGAGAGGCGGTTCATCACCACCCTCTCGAACAACTTGCCCGTCTCGTTTAACAGGTATATCGGCCTGTACGCTGAAGACGTGCCCGGCGTTCTCCCCGGCTTGGGAATCAGCACGAGCTTCGCCGTCTTTCAGCTGTTGGGGTTTCTCCCTGCGACTAGGCAGCTGTCGAACAGTTCTTTGGCGGTTCCACCGAGCACGCGCAGCGCCAGTGCAAGCGCGCGGCCGGGAACACCGTCGGGTCCTGGAGCGGTGTTCTTCGCTGCCATCTTCCGTATCGCTGCAGTCAACTCGGCTTCCGTCACTGGGGGTGGTGGCGTCCTTTGCTGCAGCGGCGATTCCCTCTCCTGAGGCGGGTCTCACCACGCGTGTCTTCCGAGTGTCTGGGAAACAAATCTTCCAGGAATGTCGCGAGCGTGTCCTCGTCCAGAACTTCCGTCGCTGGGGGCTCCCTCGGCCTCAGTTTACCCAGCACCAGCCGGTAGGTCCTTCCCCACGGGTCACGGTCTATCGTGCCGATAATCTCGTCCCACGCGCGAGCTCTGGCAGACCTGATCATCCACTGAATCCTTTTGACCCTTACGCGGTACAGTGTGTTGAGCGCCTCTTCCATGCTGGCGTCTCTGCGTCTTCTCCGGCGCGCCCGCTGGAACTTGCGGCGTGCCAAGGCGCAGATTGTCCTCTCTCGCTCGATCTCTGGAGTCCACCATTAGACCAAGTCGCGGTGCGCTCGCCTGACGCGTGGCATTGCAACGTCGCAGATCTCTGTCAGCTTCCGTTGCAACCAGCCGGCTCTTGCGTCGACATCACTGGTTGTGTTAATTAGCGGTGCCTCCTACGCTGCTCCCTGGGCCGCTGCCGCCAACATGTCCTCGTTGAGTTACCGTACCGCCCATCGTCCTGGGGTCGGATCCTCTTGACGACGATGTCCATCGGCGACTTCTTCGGCTCCTCTTCGGCCGGATTGTAATTCCACGTGGATGTAGAGGTGGTCGCTGAGCGTCTCCAGCTCCACCGCAACTCTCCATCCGGCGATTCTTCGCGTTGCTGCGGGTGAGGCCCACGATAGAACCACTATCGACACTCTCCCTGCCAGCGAATACAGGTGCTCGTCGTCCCGGTGTTGAGCAGACGCAGTTCCAGGCTGGCTGACCAGTCGACTACAGCGTCTCCTCTAAGGTCCGTACGGGGGGCACCCCAAAGCGTGGATTTGGCGTTGAAATCCCCCATTACGAGCACCTCGGCATCATCCTGCGGCAGTCTTCGAGCGATGCAGTCCCGAAGTCTGTCTAACGTCCTCTGGAACGATGCCAGTGGTTCGTTCGGCGGAGCGTACACGCCGACGACGATCATCTGGCTCCATTGCGCCACCACGTATCCCTGTCCCCGGTCTGTCCCTCGTAGATGGGTGGAGGCGCCGAGTCCCGTGCTGACGAGTGCAACGGAATTTAGCGCGGCTCCGACCCAACCGTGGCTGTTGGGAAATTTGTTGGGCTCCGCTCTCGCGGCCAGTCCCGCTCCTCGCTCTGCTATGGTCTGCAGGAGTAGGTCCTGCGCCCCGGCTGAGCGATTGACGTTGGCTTGTATGATGGTATGGCCCGCTTGGGCCATCACTCAGCCACTTCCATGGCCTCTTCGCGGCCGCATCCATCGATGTTGGTCCCTCGTTGGTCCTCTGCTGCTGGCTTCTTCGTTGCTGGTTCCTTATTCTTCTGCGTTGCTGCTCCCTTGTTGTTGCTGCTGCTGCTGGTGCTGCTGCTGGTGTTGCTGCTGGTCGCGGTCGCCTTCTTCGTCGTGGGCGGCTTGCAGGCCTTGCTGCCGGGCCTATGGTCGGCCTGCCTACCCAAGTCGGTGCCACCGGGCACTTTACGGGGCGGTGCATTTCCGCGCCAAGTGTCCTGGCTCTTCGCACCTGTAACAACGGCTGCTGCGATCCTTGTCGGACGGGCAGCGCGCCGCTGAGTGTCCTTTCTCCATGCACTAGAAGCTGAGGACGAGTCTCCAGTGCTTCCACTCGTGCAGACGGCCACCCAACGAGCAGTCGTCCTTCGGCCGCAATCTTCTTGGCTGCTGCGGCAGGACATCTGAGCCATATCGTAACGAGACTCATCTGTGTACGGCGCCTTATCTCGCCCGTTTTCACGGCGACCGCGTCGCATCCGCCAGCCGATGCGACCGCCGTTGCCACGTCCGTCGGTGTAACCGAGTCGTCCAGTCCGGACACTCGTAATTCTAACATTTACGATGGCGGGTGACTTAGGCACTCTGCCCTTCCGCGAAGTTTCCGCGGAGGCAGCTCGCCAGCTGGTCAGCCTTCCTCGAAGCTCTTCTCGCCCGGAACCTCCAAAATTAGGCCTCCGGGGATGGCGCGTCGCATGCGGAGTCCTTGGAGCCCGGCGCTCTCCAGCTTCACTTGCTGGCGCGCCGCGGACATAATCTCCGCGTAAGTTTTCCCGCTTCCTGGAGCTGCATTCAACGTGACCGCGGCTCTCCTTCGTGCTCTCGGTGGCCGTGGCTACCGTGTGGGTTGTCCGTTCCCTCGGCGCTGCTGCTATTGCTGCTTTTCTTCCGCTGCTGCTGCTGCTGCTGCTGTTGTTGTTGTTGCTTCCTCTGCTGCCGTTGCTGCTGTGGCGGAGGTGGCTGCTGCTGTCGTTGCACCATCTCGGCTTTCTTCTTTTCTTGGCGAGCCTTCTTGCGGCTCACCACCGTGGACCAGGTTTCGGTTTCCTTTCTGGAACCGGGCACCTCGACGTCGCTCCTCTCTTTCCGGACCTCTTGCCTAATCCGCGGAATCTTTTCGAGCTACGGACTGACTGCCGCGGCTCTCGTTTCCGCCCGGATGCGTTCGAGCCTTTCTGATGTCCTTTCGGGCATCTCCTCCCTGTTTCCCTGGCGCAGAGCTGCAACCTCTTTTGCCAGGGTCATCACCATCTCCTTCAGTTCGGAGATTTCGTTCCTTGGTGGCGGGGTGGGTTCCCTCGGCGTCTTCCTAGTACCCACCGTCTTCTTGACAGGTTCTGGTGGACCTGGGCAGAGTGCCAGCATCCTACTTCCGCTGCTCCTGTCATTAGCATCGGCACTTTCGTACCGTGCTAGCCTTTCCTTAAGCCGGCGGTTCTCTGCCAGCTTCTGCATGAGCTCATCTTCCAGAGCTGTCTCATTCGCCGTGGACTTGGTCCTCTTCGACCATTCGGCGGCGTTGGCCCTTGTCGCCCCGGCTACCTCCCTCTAGAACCGTTCGTAAGTTCCCTTGAGGTTGCGGCATTTCACGACCATCTTCTCGATCATCGTCATGTAATCGAAGATGTTCGCTGCGAGGTTGGCCGTCGGTTGCCCGCGCACTTTCACCGCTCTTTCCTCGTCCGCCGGCAGAGGTTTCGCCCCTTTGGACGGAGCGGGTGCCTCCATCGTCGAATCTAGGATGAATGCCAGTTCGTCCTCTTCTTTTCGGCCTCTGTCCCGGGTTCTCTTCCGGTCCTTTTCTTTGGAGCTGCTGAAGTTCTCATCAGACTCCAGCCGCCCTGTCTTCTTCACTTTGCGTTTGGCTGCAACATTCTCGCAAAGAGTTCACTAAATCGCTCAGAATCCTTCTCATTGACAAATTTTGTAGCATTATATGTTTATATATATGTTTTCCCAAGTAGATTCCTGGTCTCAGGGGATTTCTTCCTGTCTGTTCCTGTTAGATTCGAGTTGCTTACGATCGGCCTTCGGCACGGCGATTCGATCTCGAGCTGCACGTATTGGAGCCTCCGAGATTGGCACCTGTATGTCTCCTGAACGGAAATACATGCTTTCATCTCACAACCTAAACCTAACCTAAACCTAACCGAAACGCGCCCTTTCGCGATGACAGGCCCGGCAGCCCGCGAGTGCGAAAGAGACGGCCCGTTGGTGGGAGAGAGAGCCGATTGGTCTTGGGCGAAGATCGATCGAGGGCGTCGCTTCTCTCCTCCTCGGTCGACTTCGCGATTGGGAGCGATTGGTCGACGCTCGGATACACGTCCAACTCGTCACTTCGCGACTCGTCGTCCGAAAAATTGCCAGGGGCCCGCCTCTAACCCACCCGCCCTGCTTTTAGATAGAGGCTTAAACTTTTCTTCGGTCCGCCCAGATTTTTGCTGATTTTCGAGGGGTCTCGAACCTCGGCTGCTGGCTGCTGCTTCTCGGTGCGCGCGTTCTCGCTTCGGTCGTCTGCCGCTTCGCCGCCGTCGTTTTTAGGCTACCGCGGCTCGTCCCGTCCTCATGAAGTTTCGTCGTTGTCGAAAAATTGACCTCGAACTGCGTGAATCGACCAACGTCGACGAATCGCGGACGAAGGATAGATGGACGAAGCGATAGCGACCGAACGAACCGCGAATGGACGTGAAAAAAGAAAAAAAAAGAAAAAGGGAAAGAAGGACGACGACGAACAACGACCGAGATGAATGAGAAAGTTGTTTGTTACGTCGTTCGTGCAATGGGATTGCGGGAGGAGTTGAAAAAAAAAATCTATGTTCGGTATGTTTTCTTGCATCTCTTTGTTGTGTTTCTCCCTGTGCACTGCCGAGTGGCAAAAACTGTTCTTTCATATTTTCTATAAAAATATTCCGATACTCGTGAAAGAGTTTCGATGTATAGTCGCGCGAATAGCAACGATGAAATATGAATATATCGTTCGCGGTGCGTGTCTTTGCGACGAAATAAGAAAATTAATAAAGAGTCGCTGTTATCGCGTCCGGAATATGCATGCAGATTCTATTGCCTGGCGTTGAATTCCGAGACGTATGGTCGAACTGTGAGACGAAACTGTAGTATATTGTCTTCGTCTTTTCGTATTTTTGGAAAATAACGACGTATATTGAGATTTTGCGTGCAGGTCGAAGATCAAATATCGTTTTTCCAATAACAGAATCGAAATCTTTATGTAGATTTCTATCTACTATTCTCAAATTATGAATGTTGAATCCATCGTTGGTAAGCTTGAATCGTTCGATAAATAAAAATCTGATATTTTGTACAGTGACGAGTATTTTAAAATTACACATTGTATCGTTGACTATATTTCCAATTTCGCATCGAGCTTGATACTCGTGGCGTTCGTTTTCTTTGTATTTTGTTTTAAACGATACAGTTGCGAGTAGCATTGTCCGTATTACGTACGTATGTAAGTATGTGTCTATTTAGCGTGGATGAATTGTGTATATGTATGTACGTGTGTGGGTTCATGCGCGTGCGTGTGTGTGTCGTTCTGAAAAATGTAACGTCAAGCGGCGAATGAATTTATTATACATCGATGTTTAACGAGTTTAAAAGCACGTGTTCGGAAATATGACAAAATGATAGAATATATCGAAGAACGCGAATAATTTAATCGAGAGCAAACGATTCGTTCAAATTTTAAAAATTCTCTCGTAATCGTTGTTTGCAGATTTTTATTTATTTATGAAAAATATGGGAATTGAGAATGGAGAGAATACAAACAATGTGAGAAGATATGTAAAATATTCAAAGTACGATTCTTCTTGGAACGTTTGATGAAGAAATTAATTTTCGTATCTAAATTCAATTTTTTAAATTATTTTCATAAAAATACGTAAATATGCACCGTGCGATCGCGTTAATTCGCTGTTTAATGCCGCTGTCTTCCTTACTTATCCGTGTCGCTCTCTGCAAACATTTTTTTCTTCTTTTCATTTGCAACGTTTTATTTACTAAAAACGCAGAGGGTTGTAAAGTTACTTCGAACATTCCGATTAAGTGTTTAGAAATGATGTGAATTTTAAAGATATTCCGGTCGTATCAACGACGAGGTCGTACAGACTCGATGTAAGCAGTTTCCACAAGGGAAATCGTTTTCATCTTCCCAACGTAAAAATGTATCCTTAAAGTCACGACTATTTCGAACGACTGTTGCGTCGACAAACAGGCGGAAAAGCAATACAAGGAATAAATCTAATTTTATGTAAACTATCAACTAAGACCCGTGAAAGACCGAAATATCTAAAATATATCTTTCTTTGTGTTTGATTGTTTGAAGCTCGATAAATATATATATATAGGTATTTGTGACCAATGACGTTAGAAAGGCAGAAAACTTTTACTTAAACTCATCGAATCACGTTAGTCCGACGTTTTGTTTTGGTTCGATTGTTTTAATTTGCAATCTCTTCGCCAACGATGAATAGAAACTCCTTTCGCTTTTTTATATTTTTAAGCGTGTTTCTTTTTAATTGAAATACGCGAAACAAATATTCTTACAATCGTTCGTTACGTTACGTTTAAAAAGATTATATCATATCTATTTAATTTTTTTGCTTTCGGTAAATTGGTAGAGTGGATTGAAAAGGTTGTTTCTTTTCTTTGAATCGTTGAATCGTTGACGTCCGAACAAGTAAAAAGATAACCTGATAATCCGACCGAGATAAACAAACCGGAACATATTCTACCCAATTACTCGTACGTCTTGGTTTTCTAAAAAAAGTCGCGTATCCGGATATTCTGGCAAGAAAAACGAATAATTGTCCGAACTTTTTTTCTGTTCTGCCGTTTACGTGGCATTGATTTTCTCTTGATAGCGTTACACGCATCGAATAGACCATGTTTCGACACGAAGGGCGTTGCGAGTTTATGAAATGCGTTGCTCGCGTTGTTTTCTATTTTTTGGATTTATTGGAACGGGATCGAGATTAACGATGACGGATCGGTTGATTTGGTTTACACAGAGTGCGGCCGAACACTGGAGTGAATCCATAAGATAACGTATGATTTATCGTTAGGCGCTAAAAAGCGCTTTAGCGAGCGAAAAAAAAGAGAGAGAAAAACGCTAGACCGTAATTATGGTTATCTCATTCAGACGAATAAGTATTTTGCGCGTTACGTGCAAGTTTCGGTATATAACGTGATAAATGCAGAATTGTGCTGAAATCTTGTGCAACATCGCGTGCTGATAGATCGAAAGAGAAAAATTTACTTTAGGAGCGAAACGTGAGAAAGAATGTTTAACGCTTCTCAGGCAAAAAGAAATTCAATCTTGTTTGCCCGGACTATTTCCAATAGATCGGCGTCCGATATGGAGAAATTTTCTTCGGTAACTCGTAGATTCGATGTAAACGGAAGAACGTCTGGAATATTTGTACGTATTGCTTTTAAATAGAGAATCAATTCCAATTGGGATGACTCGGCTCGATCTCGTCTCGATATTGGTTGTCAATTGTCAATTTTCAAATTTTTTTTTAATGTTACAAGGTGTGTTATTGTCTCGTGTTATATCGTATGAATTGTTCTTCTTGTTCGTTTTCATTTGAAAAATAAGATATGCGTGATTTCAAATATTTTCTGCTAATTCTTCAAAATATGATTTACCAATATTTTGCCAAAAAATACTATTTGGTTTCGATATTGATACAATATTTAGAGTTTGTAGTCATACTTTTATAACGAGATATTGTCGTAGCGTTGTAAAAGAAACAACTGATGCGGTCGTTGTTATTATCGAATCAGATGGCACGGATATTTAGGGAAGAGTTGACCAGTCGTAAAATTATGGGTAAAGGTAAATGTCATTTTAGAGAATCATGGCGACTGAACATAGAAGAAAATCTAACGTTAGAGGATTATAGACAAATGAATTGGTTGTTCGTGCTACAGAGACGAAATGTGTATGAATACAGAATTTGAAGTATTCCGATTCCTACGTTGAGGAAACGAACGAAAAATAATGATCGTTCGAGAAACACTTTAGGACTACCTTCGTTGCTAGGTATGAAAAAAGAGAAAAACTTGAAATTCACACCGAAAAATTGCAAAAATATGATTTCGCACTGTCAGTTTGATGTAGTACAAAGTAATGGATAAAATATAAAGAAAGAATTAACTGGAATAGCTACGTATATATTAAAAATGCCATCCAGATTTTACCAGAATTTGGTCAAGGATCAGAAAAGATGAGGGTATGAATGGAATAGAATAATTTATACGGAAAAAGCTGCTGCGACTTTTTAACTGATTAATATTTTACAAAGTAATTCTGAAAGAATTTGTAAATTACTTATTCGCGAAGAAAATTGTATTTTTTGACGTGCGGATGACGAACTCGAAATCGAAATATTCTACTCCGTGGAATTACGCGTTCCTCGAGTGATAGATACCTGCTGCTTCCGGTTCGTAGACGCTTCTAAAT
The DNA here is from genome assembly GCA_032399595.1 of Tetragonula carbonaria. NCBI lineage: Eukaryota > Metazoa > Arthropoda > Insecta > Hymenoptera > Apidae > Tetragonula > Tetragonula carbonaria. Next base: position 707,915 of record JAUCRC010000023.1, read on the forward strand.
TTATTTGAAAAATAATTTGTTCATAATTTTTTGCAGACTTTACCAGACTGGTTTCGTTTCGAACGGACAACGTTGGGTGTCGTTGGAGAAATTGAAAGAAATAAAAATTTGGAGAAACCGATCTCTGCTCGTGATATTGCTAAAAAATTAATTTACGACTGAATTTACGAATCGATAATTGCGTATCTTACTTCTCATCTTCGAGGCTACGATTCTCATCGTCGTAGAAAAGATGTGAGAGATAAAATTTTTATCGCTCGAATATCAAAAAAATTACTTACTGCTGAAATCACGATGTTTTCGCACGCGCGATGTTTCACTGGCCGAGAGAATGCCCTGTCGATGCAGGGTCGTTTCATCGAGCGCGATAAATTATCTTTTGTTATCTGAAATCTGTGATTCCAAGAATCACCGAACAGAAGAGAAATAGCATTGCGCTATTCACGCTGAAGTTGGTGAATAGCAGCAACGGGCCGGAAACAACTATTGGCTTGGTTGGTATACTGGTAGGTAAAAGAACGAGCGGACAATGTCACGGCATACCAGCATACATCTCGAACATATCGCTGTTTGTTAAGCTAAACTATCCCCATACTGCCGACGAGCAATTCGCGAACTAACGAAAGACGTAAACGAACTGTTTTCTTCGTCGTCGAGTCGACTCTGAGAGTTCAGAGAAAAAACTTCGAGTTTTCTTCTTTGTTTTTTTCCTTCTTGCACTTTGTCAGAGAACAAATGCACGGATGAGTTGCAGTTAGATTCGGACTAACTTGGAAACAAACTGGCTACTTTTTGGTAGTCCGTTTGGTAGTACGTAAAACACTCTGTCTCGACAGGATGGGAGATAGGAATTTAGTAAGAGGATTTTGGCTGAGACGCGATCGCGGTAATTTCCGGCAGTTGCGACAACATCCTGCAACATCCTGGACCCTTATCTCGTTTGCTATTATTTAACTTGTAGCTTGCTATTGTTTCAATGATTCGAAAGGAACAGCGTGCTTGAAAGACTTCGGTCGATACTTGCGCATATCGCATTGAAAATTAGTTGAAAACGTTCGCTTAACGTTTTAATCCTTTGCACTCGACTAAGGGGACGTTGTACTTGAATCTAGCCGATAGCTGAGACTTTCACTTTTTATAATTTGCCGAAGACGAACGTGTACATTCAGTGTCGTACGATGCGATGTATGGTAAAATAATATATCTGAACGGACGCTTGTGATTAGAGCGAAGGCCGTAATAACTACGTAAGAAGAACAAAAGTATTTCGGAACAAGAAATTTCGAAAGTACTGGCGAAATGATTGGCGACGATCGATGATTCGCGTAATTTAGAGTAATTCGCATAAATTAGACTTTTTACTGTTTCTTAAGAAAGTTTACAGAATTTTATTCTTTCAGAGATTGAAACTACGTATCTTTGATTCTTGTATATCGTTCTGGCAAACCCGCGATGCACGTCTATGCAGGTTGCTTTAAATTTAAACGATGATCGCGTGTTAGAAAGAAAGTTGCGTTCAGTTAGTATCGTTTGAATGATTATTTCCAATCCTTTTGTTCGAAGCGACGATGCTTCGTAAATTAACTGCTGGTAGATGCGAAAGTGTTTGTCGAGGATTAATTGCTAAACGTTGAAGTACCGTGTGAATTATACGATACGGCAGTAATAAACATGTAGACGCGCAATTCTATAATCGTCGCGTGAATCGTTTCGTTTCTTGAAGATTATTTAGATATGTAGTTGATGTTATTGTTTCGCAATAATTTCGAATGTGTTTTAATTTTAAACAGTACCGTTCGCGTGATTCGAGATACTAATGAACTTACAATTTCTTTCTCTGCATAAATTAATAAGTCTGTATTGAATCTTCTTTTCAAATTTAGATGAACTTTAAAAACCTAAATTATTACCATAAGTAATAACCAATTATCTTCAAGTCGTTATTCCTATATCAATTGCGCATGTGTAAACGTGTTTATTTTTTAGTAAAGCGCACTGTAATTTAAATATTACTAAAATTTTGACACTAATTATTGTTCTATGATATATGTTTTTAAAATGTTCCTCGAAATTTAAAATTTATACATAAAATTATACATAAAATTTATACCGTGTTTATTCCATCGTATTCAAAAATAATATTGATTATTCGTATGACGTATAATTTTATGTAAAAACACATTAGTTAGTTATCATTTGTTTGCAAACAAAACATGTCACTCACTTGTAAATATATGTTATCTTCGAGCAGTATACACGCAAGGAAGAACATGCATATTTACGAAAAGTAGGAATATAAAAACTGCGAATACGGATTACTTAACGTTAAAAACAGAACTGTGTTCGAGAAGTATAAATCATGCGATCGAATATTTTCAATAGAAATGCCGACATGCAACGATATCTCGTGGCGTTTTTGCTTGCATTTGTGTTCATCAGTGTTTGTAAGTATCGTACTCTGTTTCAATCCATTTGCATCGGGAGTTAAATTTATTTATTTATCTCATTTAAAATATGTTTCATTCGTGTTAACTCATACACTGGACATTTATACTTGTTGTTATAAATTTGCTTATCGTATATATACTTAAATTAAATTTTATGATGAACCTGTTAAATTTTATGATGAATCGCCGAAGTCTGTACGATCATTTCGCAATTTGTTTTGATTGAAATATTTACTTTTAATATTAATTGGACTGAAAATTTTTATGCACTTGTAATGAATAGGGCATTCAGAGAGATATACAAAATATCCAAAATATAGTTTCCTATATTTTATACGTGCAAAGATTATCTACATCTTTCGTTCTATTTTTGAAAATATTTTGCATAAATATATCAGTAGACAGACTGTATACGTACGTTGATACTATTGAGAATTGAAACGCACAAAATTTTTGGTTAATTGCTACCCGCAGATTATTCCGCGTCGATATAAAATAAACGTTACTCGTAGAATGTTCGCTTCGGGATGCAGTTTCCATTATCCTTGTTTTCTAATTTCCATAAATATTTGTGCTAAATCAGGTTCGTGCGCAAATGTCTCGTCATGCTCGAAAAATGAAAAAATGAACTTATGTAGAAGAATGTGCGAACCAAGATGCGCTATTCCGAAACCAAATCCAGACTTCTGCCCCCGCAAAGTGAGTATTCGAAATCATTTTGAGTCGTTCTCATTTACTTAGCTCGTTAAGATACGTGTCAATTTGAGAGTTTTTTTTCGAAAGCTGTTGCTCTCAACAGTTGTTACTTCTCATTTACACGAGAAGGCAAGATTGTGGGCAAGACTAATCGTGTGAAATTCAAATACGCTAAATCGCAAGAAAATTATTTCTTATTATTAGAAACAATTTCTTAATTACGAACAATGTCGAAACGTAACCCTACATTTTTTAAAATATTTATAGAATTATTAGAATACGAAAATATCACTTGCTCTTCAATTGAATTCAATTTATTGCTTATACATTTAAGTTATTTCATATATCGTTTGAATTTTATTTTGTATTTGAAATAATTTAAAACTGTCTAATTCGATTCGTGATCGATGACGTATATTCTACGCATAATATATGTAATGTATTATGTGTATTAAAAAACAAAAAAACATATTTGGAATTATCATATCGGCTTGTAAATAAAAATGCTGTGAGGAATAATTATTTGTCTCACTGTATTATACGAGTTCAAGATTTTACGAATTCACTCCGAAGTACACGTAAAATGTGCATGTGTATTTATTCTGCAGCATAGAGTATTTCCATTTCCTTTTTTTAACTCTAACACACTTTTCAACTCGTGACTGTTACCAAGCAAAATTTTTGTTCTCCCTGAAAAACTTCATTGGATAATTAAAACTTTTTTTCACTGTTTGGGAGCCTAAAACAGTAAGAAGAAAAAAAGAAAATTAGACGTAAACAGTTCAGTTTTATTATGAACAATACAATAATAAGTTTGCTCACGGAGATTAAATATACGAAAATGACGGATACACCGATGTACCGTAATTTTATTACGAAGAATTAAGAAAAACCTCATCACAGCGATAACTCGAAAATGTTAACACGAAATTATATTCAAATACAGATACAATGCATTCGATGTCATTGAAATGAATACTCGAAACTCATGATCTAACTTACATGATTTTATTACAATTGTACTAATAAATATGTCTAGGTGTGCACTAAATTTACCAGCGATTGCCGGTGTATGGAAGGTACTCTCAGAAATCAACGCAATAAATGCGTACTGCCAAAAGATTGTTAATATATAATTACCAGAGCTATGTCATAGAGTAACTATATGTATCAATAAAGAATTTTCCGAGCATATTCAAATAGAATTATTCTCCATCAGACTACGTTAAGCAAAAAAAAAAAATTCTTTTGGTTATCATTAAATTGCAGATTCCTATGTATTCGTAGAAAATTTAAGAATGTAGAAAAGTAGAAATTTTTGGAAGTACATGATATTTGGAAGTATATAAAATGTCGAAAATAGATTATCTTTTCAAATATTTAATCTTTTATAATATTTTTAATGATGGAAAAATGTTTTTAAGACTGCATTTCATTAATTATGTTAATAAAAATATTGGAAACTGCATAAAAATCAGCAGTACAATTATCATTATAATACTTGGCGAATCATCAAAATTAAATCATCAAATCGATAAACTATACAGTGTTTATTTTATATAACTAGACTGTTGGATTATTCTAATTAGATTGGTTATTGGATTGTTATACATTTGTGGCATACCTGAAAATGCAAACGATGCATTCAATGTGCAGAAATACATAAAATTCAAAAGCATTTATTATAACACTCGGTAGATAAAATTGGGACATCATTTCTATACTAAATGTTCATAAAAATTAAAATAATATTCAACGGTCGAGGTATATTTCTATTTACGTTATAATTTCAGAAATATGATATAATTTGCATAATTTATTTAATTAGATTTATGCGAATACGTATGTATTTGAATAAAATTCTACAGTATAATATTACTGCTTAATCAGAAATGAATTAATATATTTCAGTGGTTAAAATAATTTACTTCTTTATATAACATTCTCAAAATTATTTACATACATATTTGCTTCTAAGTATTTCACTTTATTGGATAATGTATATAATTTCTAATTTACATTGTTACGTTCGATATATGTATTTCTTTTTCTATGCAGTTTATACAATTAAAAATAGATAAATCATAGAAAAAAGAATCTGCTATTGCGTAATATATGTCCGCAGAAATAATGGTCAGTGGTAATATTATGCAAAATATTTTAAGTTCATTCATGCTTATTAACCTTACTTTTTTATTGTTACTGTTTGATTTGTCTTCGATTTGTTTATTGATCGTTTTGGTTATCACGTAGGTCTGATCATTCTTTTGAATAAAGTCGCTTTTAATTATTTTTCGTCAATATTTGTAAGTTTTTAAATACTTCGCAGTATATTCTGCATTTCATTATAATACATTGTAATTACATTATATATATATATATATATATATATCTAATACTATATTACTATTATATTACGTACTTAATTATATATTATACTATATATTTATAAGTTTTGCAAATAAAAGAGCTTTAAGAATTACTTGAACTTCGACATCGTTTTCTCATTTCCGATTTCTTTTGCAAAGTTGGTTCCCGTGATAAAAAGAACAGAAGGCAAACAAAACAATAGAAATTACACGTTTTAGCTTGAATTTTCAAACTCAAGGTAAATTTTGTAATAGTTTCACAAATAGAAGATGTATAATAATCGTACAACTTTATGACATCGTTTATATATGTGAAATAAGAGTTATGATATTTCGGAAATTTTCAGTAAAATATTGAATCAAGTTATCAAACAAAAATCAGTTTGTAGTCACTTAACAATTTGCAACATTGCAAATTAATATACAATTTTTTATTCATTGAGAAAAGTTAAGATTTTCTCAATTTTCTGAACAAAAATATCGATCAATGCAACTTTATATTCTGTTTGACGAGTGGTGTTTATATCTAGAAGTAGAGAAATTTTACAGGGCTCTCAAGATCTTGTTATTAAAATTACTGTAAATTGTTCTTGTTCCATAAGATCTACTGATCCGTGTTATTATGCGAATTCAGAAATCATATGAAATCAATCATTATAAAAACTTTTAGAAAAAAATTGATAAAAATAGACCAAATTAATAGGAGAAATGCATTTGTAATTTGGTCTACTAATTTGTTTCAAATCAATAAATAATTATATTGATTAAATTTATAATTTCTAGTAATAATAAAGAGTAAAAATATTTGAATACCTTGATGTAATTGAAGGATGATCACATAAAGTAACGACTCATGTAGGTAATTTTAAATGGTAAATATTTAAATTTACCTACATTTTATAAAATGAAAAAAAGCAAGTAATAAAATTATTATCTTTTATCATAAATAGGTATTAGTTATAAGTAAATATTATTAGTAAAGTAAATAAAAATATTCGTTTCTATAAGAGACTTGAACTTTTTGCAGAGTTTCATTGAGTTTCGATCTGGATTTACAATTCCCTTTTTTATGTCTTGAACAGGAAAAATATTTAAAAAAGTAACGCAAGCTTTTAGTGGTAGCCGAAAACGATTTTAGTAAATTTTCTGCTTAACTGACGTGACGTCAATTTTGGCATCGCCAAGAAATATTCCCAATTACATTCATCTTCAGTATTCCAAATTAATGACGTGATATTACAGCCAAAAATTTCTTGTCACGGTTTGTATCATCGAAATTATCGCGAAATTGAAGCTGTAGAATTAAGATGATAATAAAATAAATTCACTCTAAAATTCTGACATATTCTAACCAAATTGATTATATAATATTCTATTAAAATTGATTGCAACGATCGAAAACTTGTTGAAAAATTACGCAAACTAAAATGTCCATAAATTAAGTTTAAATGTTAAAATTACGATATGTCCATAAACGACACTAATTAATAGGGCATTCATCCGTGTTATTAATTACGGTACATTTCCTGCAATTAATTAATAGTGTCTTATTGTTAGACACAGAATCAGTTTGA